>JAIUCV010000011.1:22377500-23595803 GCA_026724425.1 Erythrophleum ivorense
TTTTGGATTGGCCTCACTCTTGGTCTAGGGACTTTTGACTTGTCTTACTCATCCATGAGATTTTTGGTCTTGTCTCACCCATTCCTAAGAACTTTTGGCTCTACCTCATCCATCACAAGGGACTTTTGGCACCACCTCACCTTTTAAGAGTAATTTTTCACAACTTAAAACATAAGTATATTGGTACCAATGCAACAAGGCAATATCAAGTGGCATGTCTCACAATACAAGTGCACACACAAGCATACAATGGCCATCATACATCCAAGAATGCAACAAGAAAGAGTGAAGAGCTACCTTGGCACTCAAACACAATTCTTCCCTTTTAATTTCTCTTTCCCTTTCTCGGTCTCACAACTGCATCTAGATGTAGCTTGATCTCTTTGGTCTAGACACAACACATGGCATGTAATTACTCTCTTAGAACAAACCAAAGCATTAACCACATGTTTAGGAAATATACTTTATCTATGCTTCCATAAAACGTCTAATGAAGCTTTTAAATTTTTCTTGAAAGGAAAGGCACTTGGAAAGCTTCCTAGGGGTCTTGGAAACTCAAAAAAAATACTTATAAAGGCTAAGGAATTCTTAAACAAAATTAGATTTTACATAATGGTCAAGAACCCCTATGGTTCCTATCTTGAAGTTCACTAGCTTTTCTTCCACTTACTTTGCATTTCCTAGCTTCCAACACTCTAATTCAATGGTTTCTTACTTGTTCTAGGTCAGAACTTTCTTCCCTTTACTAGCTTTCAAGTTAGTAGAACTAACATAGCCAAGAAGCAAAGATACATAAATATCTACCTTGAATTCAAGCCTTCTTCAAGAGTATTTCCCTTTGCCTTAGCCTTTCCTTTAAATTTCTACTCTCCCTCCTTTGGACTAAGCTCAAAACAGAGCCAATTCAATAACCAAAACCATAGAAAGAAAGGGCAAAGAAAGAAAAACAAATTTTCAAGAAGGAAAGCTATGAAATTCTCAAGTTTTTCTCACATTTTCCTTGGTTTCCTTCCTTCTCCCTTCCTCCTCCTTTGTGCCCTTCTTAGATGAGCTCTCCCTTGGTCTTAAGTGGAGGAAATTTCAATTAGAAGAAAAGAGAGGCTTCTATGGTCTTTAAGAAGCAAAAATCCACTTTTTCATACTTTTTCTGGATCACTTCTCGCTATTGCAAAAAATACCCCTTGCTACGGCAGGCACTTATCAGTTCTAGGTCTCCTATTCTTGCTATGGTAAACGCTACTGTGAGAAACTCCTTAGATTTTATGTGGCCTATAGCGGGCTGCATCCTCGCTATGGCGAACCGGCACCTTCACTATAGCTAATTGGAAACTCACAGTAGTGAACTGATACATTTGCTATAGCTGACAAGGGTCCTGGCTATAGCTAGCAGACTTAGAAAATTTTTAGAAATCTTAGATGTTACAACAAAGGAAGAGGAAGACAAAGGAAAAAAGGCTTCCTTTATATAAGTTTTTATGCTAAATTTGTTTATGATATTGTTATAAGCTTTCTCCCACTCATTCTCTTCTTTCTCTCTATGGTTTTGACTTCCTAAAAGATGGAGTTTTATGGCTGAACCCTTGGAGAAAGAAACTCTTTAAAAGGAAACAAACATACCATAATAACCTCTTTGGGAAGTACTTTTAAGTAGCTATGATATGGCTTAGAAAGCATGATATTCCCTTAGACTTCCCACCTCCCTAGGTTTCGCCATTATGTGAAGATCTTAAAAGGAATTGATTATTGACTTAAACATTGTAATCATGGAGGTTTAAGAGTGTGGAGATTAATATGAAATCAAAAGAAGCAACTAAAAGCCATAGGTTCCAAGATATGGAACCTAGGGTTTAGATTGCACCTTAGGATATTTGGGACCTTAGAAGGACATTTTAAGCCATGTGAAATCATAAATGAACTGGAAAGAAGCTAGGGATAATCCATATGTATCAAGTCATCTAAGAGAAATGGCAAAACTCCTTTGGTTCTCATTAGGTACATAGTCTTGGCCAAAACTCACTTAGGGCATCTAGGGAGAGTTTTCTTTGATTCTAAGGTTATAAATAGTTTAGATATGAATTATAAATATCAAAGAAACTATTGGTTTAAATTTAGAAGCCTTATTTTGAAAGATGAAATTTTAGTATTCAATTATGTATAAAGAGGCGACTTGGTGCTAGACACCTTGAGTTGACTTTATGATAGCTCCAATGAGTTCTAATAGAGTCATATAACTCATAATAGGTGAGATCTTGGATCCAAGATATTAACTTACAAGAGTTGCTTCATTATGTCATATAATTGAACCTTATAAAAGCCTAAAGTTCTAGTTAACTTATATAAGGCTTAAATGAGTACAAATATGATTCCATTAATGATTTTTTGCTTCATTTGATATGTTTAGGCCAAGCAAGTGAAATATTACTCAAGTATAGGTGTGAGGCCGAGGGACCAAGCCAAGAACCAAAGGGAAACTAAATTGAACTCTTGTGTTAAGGTAGCTCTTCATCCATTATTGTATATGTATATTGGTTGCTTGAGTATTTTGGATTGCTTGTATGTATTATTTGCAAATTATGTGTATTGTTGATTGTTTAATGATCATATGCAATTATATGACATTTTATTGCATTTAGAATTAGTTTGGCTCTTGAACGGGTGGGGTTATGCTAAATGTCCCTTAAATTGGGTGAAGTGAGGCCAAGATCCCTAATTGTGGGTGATACTAGACCAAAAGTCTCAAGCATGAGTGAAGCTAAGTCAAAAGTTCCTAAAAAAGGGTGAGAATAAACTAAAAGTCCCAAATTGTTAGGTGAGTTTTGATCAAAAGTCCCTAGAACTTGTTTTTCTCTTGATAGAGCCATATGATCCATCATGTTTGAATATGATTGATATTTTATTGTGTAACATGCATACTTGCTCTCTTGACCTTGAATATACCATATATGTGTACTTGAATAATGAATGAGCTATTGGGGTTCTTTGAATCTCATTCCTTTATATATTTTCCCTAACCTTATCTAGGTAATTCTCAAAGAAGCAAGGATGGTGAGTACAGAGTATGCGAAGCACTACTTTGACACTAGTTTAGGTTTTAAAGTACATTCTTGCATGCATAATGATGTATATGTATATTTTGAGATGTGATCATTCCCACATACTTAAAAGCATGAGACTATGCTGTGCAAACTATTTTTTAATGTAAATATGTGATATTATGCAATTAGACCATTTAAGTTCTTGAAGTTGCATATTCATCATGGCAAGTGGGAGTGTGATTTTGAGTTGCATGGATTTTGGGATATGTTGGATCAGTTATATATATTGTATTTGCTATTTAAAACTTGCTAAAATGAAGACATGGCATAGTGTAGCACAATTATGACCAATTGGAACCAAAAATAGTACTTTTTAAGCCATAAATTTTCTTTGAACAAAAAATAAATCAAATGGATGAATTTTATGCTAAAATTTGGTAGGCATTTAGAGATTATCTAGAGATTTTCACAAAGCTAAAGAACATAATTTTTGGAGCTCTGTAGAATTTTTTATGAATTTTCAAAATTGGCCAAAAAGTGTAGATTTTCTTATTTATTGTTCATATGCTTCAACTACTATTTTATGGGTTTTAAGTGACCAAATGAACTTTTTTTGGCCTAAAATTTTCATAGTAGATAGCTCTCATTATAAGCTTTCTGTAGCCACCAAGTTTGCTCAAATCAGAGTTGTATAGTTCAAGTTATGATTTTTTAAAGTTTGATACATATTGTGTCAAAGTTGTGAAATTATATATATGAAGCAAGTTCTGAAATTTAAGCTTCTTTTTGTGATATTCAAAGACTAACAAACTTGTTGGGTATGAATTTGGAAATTTTTATGATAAAAATAATTAATTGTGCATAATTTGAGAAATTAATATTTTCATAATGGTAAATTCTGTTGCCAAAAGTATTAATATGAGTGATTGTTGTTATAAAAGGAATATAGTATAAGATATATGTACATTCCTTAATGGTACGATAGACAAACTAAATAGTGACAATTAGGAAATTTAGCTCTATAACATTCTTACATCCTTAAAGAGTATGATGCTAAAGAACCGTTAAACAATGTCATATTGGAGCTTAAGCATAGAAATACAACTATACACAAAAGAGATCTAAAAGCATTTTGGGCTTGGAAAATAAAGGATAGTATTGCTCATATTACGATGTTGAATAGCATGACTGATGATCCCATATGCTAGTACTAATCTTACCTGACTACACAAGCCATATGAATAGCCTTTAAGGACAAGATTAGGAATACTTCTACAACCAAATATAGAAGGTTGACTATCAAGGAATTGAAGTTAGTTAATCATGTCATCACTGAAGACCAATAAGTTCAAACTGTTATCAGATCTCTTCCCACCAACTAGAAGAATATGAAAATGAACTTGATAATAATGAAAGTATCACTACTTTTGATGAAGTTTCTTTTCACTAAGAGTTAGACTATCAGGACTTCAAAGTCTAAGGGCTAGATTGGAAAGCACTTTTATAAAAAGAAAAGTTTTGGGCAACATTTTAAGAAAGCCAAGATTTAATTTAAGAGGAGAGGTAAACATGTAGAAAGAGAATTGACATAGCCAAGTGATCATAAGAATTTAGCTTATCCTTACATAAGAATGAAATGGTGCTAAAAACTTGATGATAGCTATATTATCATACAAGATGGCAAGTGCACTAATCATTCTAAATTGACTTGAGCAAATGAGATTGATCTTATAGAGATTAGTACTTATTATTTTTAAGGTTTTTTATAGCTGTCAAGAGGTTAATTGTCACATACTTGCATTTATGGACGTATCTATACTAGTAGCCTACTTTCCTTAGTTATTGAGAATAAAAGAAAGAAGAAAATGTTATCTAAAACTAGATGCAATATGCTCTAAATGCATGCAACCTAAGGACTCTCTAACCTGGACATCTAGACACAAAAATACAAATTAATCTTAATTAAATGCATCCTTATATGCAAAGCTCAATTTCCTTATATTGTTGTTACATAAACTCAATGTAACAATCCTATGTAATCCTAAGGTGTTATCTTGATTAGCTTAGAGCTATGCAAATTAAGATCAACAAATTATTAAACTAAATAGTAAGGATAGCTTAAAACTAATGCATATTATATAGTTGCTTAGACCTTAATTTATCAAATACATAAAGTACATGAAAATTGATAGTTTTAGTATTTGTAGGTTAAGTATGCAAAGACTAACATATAATGTGTTTACACTACTTAACCCCTACCTATTTGATTAACTAGCATTTTTTTATGATTAATTAACTCCTAAACTCACATACATGATGTTTTTGTGTTAATCAATGAATTAGATGCAAGAAAAATCAATAGGAGCAATGAGAATATACAACTA
The DNA here is from genome assembly GCA_026724425.1 of Erythrophleum ivorense. Classification (NCBI taxonomy): domain Eukaryota; kingdom Viridiplantae; phylum Streptophyta; class Magnoliopsida; order Fabales; family Fabaceae; genus Erythrophleum; species Erythrophleum ivorense. The sequence goes on from JAIUCV010000011.1 coordinate 22,382,920, forward strand.
CATCATAGCTAATACATTGATCTAGAGAAAATCATCACTATCATGGATTAATCAACATAAAATTAAAATTAATCAATGAAATTAACTATGTAGCAAGTACAATTAAAAAACCTAGATGTAAAAAGAAAATAAGAGAATAAAGTAAAGTAAAAGAGAAGATCATCCTTTAAGACAATTGTCTTGAGTGATTTACCAAAGGAGAAGAGTTGATCTAACAATCGGGAAGTACTTTCTATGATTTCCATCTCCATCCTTTTCCTTAAGAGATAATGAAAATGGAAAACAAGTAATAAAAACAACTTAAAATTTCACTTATGAGCTATTTAAACATGTCTTAACACTGGTTGTCATGATGGGTAGTGTTTCATTGGATTTTTATTTTTGAGCTTTAACCATGCTTTTATTTGTAGTAGAAAATTGCAATTTTTTGTTGCGATGCTAAATTCTGCCTATTTTTACAAAATAGTTTAAGTCATAAACATAGTATTAAAACTTCTTGGTGATTGCTCTTTAGTCCTAGAAAATTTATTTGTTATGCAACTTGTAATATTCGGTTCTTAGTTAAGGTCCCAAAAAATTTGGGAAGCATTCTAGACTCTTAAAAATGAGAATTTCAGGGTCAAACGGAAAGGAAAACAGAGCTAGAATGAAGAAATGAAATGTAACAAAAGATTGACGAAACGTAAAGGTATTTTCATCATTTTGAAAAAATTTTAGAATTCACATAAGAGGACTTTTTAAATGAAATTTTTGAGTTCTCTGGGGTTCTCAGAGGCCCTGAAAACCATGGGAAGCCCCGGGACAGTTAAAACCCCTCCGATGGATGTTTTTCAATGTCGATTGACCCAAACTTTGACTTATTCATTTGGGAAGGTTTTAGCTCTGATTTGAGTGATTCCAAAGGCATTTTACTAAATTGGGAAACTAAATTTCATAATGGAAAAGACAGTTCTAAAAAAGGAGCTAAAACGAATTAGAAACAAAAATGCCAAGAATGAAGGGCAAAATAGAAATTTTTGAAAAGTCTTCATTCCTCCACCTATATATATAGGGCGACCCACTCTCCCACTCATTTAGCTTCATATGTTTCTGCCCCAAATCAGAGAAAAAACCCTAGGAGCATGGTGCACGAGAGGAAGAGGAAAAGGAAGAGGAGGAGAAATCAAAGGCTAAATATATGGATTTTGGTAGTTTTTCATGCTCTTTCCTTTCCAAACATCTTCTCCTCCATTCTCTTTTAGTTTCTATGATTATATTGAAGTATATGGATCTATTTTAAGGGAGAAATTAAGAGAAAAATTCGGATTTGAAGAGAAGAGGCCAAAAAAGGGAGGATTCAAGTGAGAAAATAAGAAAAAATAAGGTAAAATCTCCATCCCATGGTGACTACTCCTTTCCCTTCCTTCTCCTTATTTCGCCCCATATATGGAGCTACAAGAGGGCTTGAATTTTGTGCAGAACCAAGGGTGAATTCTATGAATTTGAGGGAGGAGAGTAAAAATATGCAAAGAAATTCAAGAAAAGATAATTGATTTTCAAGGTGGCAAACCTAAGGTTTCATGAATTCCCTTGAAAATATGATTTGATATAATTATTTCTAGGCCTAAATGAATGTTTGAATGAGTTTCTAAGATCCCTAGGAGTCTCCCCATATGCATCTTCCATGTAGAAAACAAAGCAAACTCCATGGAAGCCAAAAGGAAGCATAGGCTCAGCCTAACATTGTTGAGACACCTAAGGAGAGTTTTAAATTTTTTTCAAACCCATTTTTGAGTCATATATGATGAATAAAAATGAGGAGAAACCTTGGAAAAAATTTAGGAAGCCTAGAGAATGAATCGGTGTCTTAGGTTCCATAATATGACCCAAAGAAGCAATATGTAGTTAGACTTTTTGTTTCAATTGTGTGATGACTCCAAGAGGTTTAAAAGGAGTCAAGAATCATATATGAAAGGAAAGAATGGAGCCTAGAATTTATTTGATGAGTGTTGCTTCATTAAGTGCATTCTTGGAACTATAAAGGGGTTTATAGATCAAGTTAGTATTTAAGGAAGATGTGTGGCCTTAGAATTAATTCCATGAACCTAAATGGCTTCCATAAATTGTGTTTAGGCTAAGAGAAATAATCTCCACCTTCTTAGGTGTGTGAGGTCAAGGGAGTGGATTCAAGACTCAAGGAAAAAGTGTGTGAATGTAATAATTGCTAATTTTCATATACTTTATTCCCTCTAATTTTGGCACTTTAATAATTAAATATAGCTTATTGCTTTTTATTAGATGATAATTGAATTTAATGGCCATTTTTTGCTCTTTAAGAATTAAATTGTAAAATGATTGATTTTAATGCATAAATTTCTTTAAATGATTTTGTGATTTTCCTATTGAATTGTTCCTATTATTTGTGCAGATTTTTATTGGCAAATGGAACTCAGATGGAATTTAATTGGAAGCATTTTGCACATCTCTTGATTTTGGTTCATGGTTTATGGAAAAAGAATGGCAACTCTCATGTATAGCAAAAAGAAACACATTCCTACATGCTTCAGCTCCCTTGTTTACACGTGGAATGCACTCACATATCAACACAAGCCAGCCCACCATTCACATCATTTCTCTTACTCGAGCACATTCACTCACTCTCACTTAACTTCACTATATGTAGCCACGGGTTACTCTATGTTGTAGCACACAAACACACACCTTCCACGTAACATACACATGCAGAAACAGAGACACAAAGCTACAGGTTTCACGTTGAGGCAGCACTTGGGTTGACATGGATGATGTTTTGTTTTGGGTGCAAAAGTAGATAGCCACTGGTTAAAGAAGAAGGATATGAGTTCTGGTTTAAAAAGGAAGAGAAATACGAGACAAAAGCCACGGGTACAGAGCATGGGCAGCAGCACAAAATAGAAGAAGAGAGCTACATGTTTACAAGGAAAGAATGTACGTGATACAGTATCTGCATGAAGCATAAAGGGTTGCCAAACCACACATACAGAAACGAAGGATGCATGAGCTGAAAAGAAGAAGCTATGGACAAGAGAGCTGGCTGAATCAAAACACGAAAAAGGAGGAATCACGTAGAAAGCATGCAAAGCTGACATGGAGTGGCAGAATATGGAAAAGAAGAAGCATGCATGAAGGAACATGTGAATCATTAAAAAAAAAACACTCAGGTAGTAGATTCATGGTTCATTATTGATGCAAAGTTGATGTGGAGAGAAGAATGTGTAAAGAAAATGAAGGCTGCATGTGATTCATTAAAGAGCACGTGAAGAACAAATGGGAAGCACGTGATAAGGGCTAAACTCGGGCAAAGGCAAAATAAATCATCCAAACGCACATTCCGCCATTCACATTGTCCAGCACTCCATCCCATCGTTATTCCATTCCTTTGTCGAGAGCCACTCCACGCCATTTTCCATTCTCTCATCTCCATTCCCATTCCATTCCACCTCTAATGAAGCTTTAGTCCTCCATCTTATGATTAGCTTGGAAGAAGTTCTTATAGAAGCTTGAATCCTTGGAGAAGAACATAAAATTTTGGCTAAGATTCTCTTAATTTCCTACACTTTTTCTCTTTCATATATTATCTTGGTTAAGTTGTATTTAATAGGGAATTTGTGTAATTATAATTAGTGGCTAGTTAAACACTAATTAGGAATCCTTTTTGTTGATTAATTAGTTGGATTAAATACTAAATTTTTTAATTTTTTACAATTATCCATGTATGCAATCAAGGTGTTTGATGAAATGCATGTGAGAGATTAAGTGTTTAATTGTTTGATTTGAAGACTCCTTGGTGTTTAGTTTTTTAATTAAACATCTTTGGATGATGATTCAGAGGCTAATAAATCAGTTAATCAATCAAATTGAGTGTTCATTGATCTTAAAGACAAGAATTAACAATTTAATGCCGGATTGAGGTCTCAATGCAACATTACTTCGTTAATTTCTTAAATCTTGAGTGGTAACCCAAGATAACTTGTTATAGACACAATTAGAGACTCTTAGGCCAGAATTAATCACAATTGGATTAGGATAAGGATAGTGGATACTAAGGGACAAATCCAAAGCTAGTCACAAGTCCATTATAAACCATAATTCATCAAATTAGGTAGAATTTAGGAACTTTATTTCAATTTCATTTTACTCAATTCAATTAGACCAAAAGCGCCCCTAATTTAGATAGCTTTTAGGATCTTTTAACATTTAGAAAACCTAATTGAATATTGAATTCTATTTCCAAGGGAGATGACCTAGATTGTGCCACCAACTATAAATTTTATCAACCTAGTTTTATTTTAAGGGTTGCGCGACACGACCCGTCAAAATTTGGCGTCGTTGCTGGGGAATTGGATTTTCAATTATTTGAGAAAGTTTTCTAAGTGTTTTTGTTCTGTTTTAACTTAGTTTTTGTTCTGTTTTGAACTTGGATTTTGCTAATTTTGGTGTTGCACATTAACTTGTCTGCTTGCTGGAATTTTTGTTTAAAGTGTCCAGAAAATTCTCAAACTTTGTTTTCCAAGGTTTTTGGGTGTTTTGATAAAAAGTAATAACAAAGCTATTAGGTGTACCATTTTTTGCCAAATTCCAACGTTTAAGACACTTTTCTAATTTTTTAGTATTTTCTCAAATTTTTTAGAAATTTTTCAATTTTTCTGGATTTAATTTCTTTATTTTTTATGAGTTTGTTTTATGTAATTAACTTCTGTTTTTGAGTGTTTTTGATTGTTAGGTAGGTATTATCTTCATTTAAATTTTTTTTTCTTAATTTTGATTAATTTTAGTGGTAATTTGCTAGTGATTTTTCTTATGCTGAAAGTGATTGAACTTCTCATTTTATTTGTTTTAAATGGATCCATATTATTATTCTAATCAAGGAGTTGATGATTCTTGTGTAGAGGATAGGATTTCCCGAAAGTTGGATGAAGCCATTTCAATGTGTCGTGGCCTTCTTGAACGACAAAGACAAGCACACAAGTACAACAATATCAACAAGTCCAACAACCATGCTACCAACTACACCATCATTCCTATAAAGTTCATCCCAGCTACCTACCATACCACCATCCCTATTAAGCCCACCCTAGCTACATTGAACCATACCACAATCCATATGAGATCTACCCAAATTACCACCACCATTATGAGCCATACCACAACTTCCATATACAAGAGCTAGAATATCATCCTTACAACTATCATAAGAGGTACATGCAACAAGAGGTCTAGAGGGAACCAAGTTTGGAAGAGAGGATGATGCAGCTAATGGAAGCCTTTGATATTTGAATGCAGCAAAGGGATGCCTACACTCTTCAATTCAAACAAGAAACTGAACAGTGGCGTCTTGAAAATCAACAAAAGATTAACAACATTATGAAGGATTTGGGAATTCAAATGAATCAACCCACTTCAAGTGCTACTGAATTGCCTAAAAAGTAAATTAGAAGAGAATGTATAAAGGAGGAAGAGTCTTATTCACTAGGTAATATCCTTCCATCTCTAATACTTTGCATTTTGTTGGAATTGATTCTAGAATAGATGATAGCACTGTGACTACTAATGCATATAATGTTGTTGATTTTGAATTGCATGATGATGTTGTTGATGAGGAAATTGTTGTTGAATCTCCTGATTCGATTGATTGTGGTAATGCATTGAGCAAAACTGATGCTTCTTATGATGTTCATGATTCCTTGTGTACTGATACACTTAGAATTTCTACTCCTAGCTGTGACCATAGTGATGAATTCATGTCTGAACCAATTGATGAATCTATTAAGTCTAGGATAGTGGATAAGTGTGGGGGTGACCTAGAATGTGATTATCATTATTTTCCTAGTGTAGAATTAGTTGATAAATCTGTTGATGATGCATCTTCTGAATTTAGGGATAGCATACCTTCTGGACCATGTGACATAGTTGATTTGAATGATTTTCTTGATTGTTTGTGTGCTAGATCCATTGTATGTGATAGATGCTCTTAAATTAATTCTTTCATTAAGACTAGTGAGTTCCTCACATATTCTGATAACATGATTCCTCACTAGCCTATGATGATATGGCTGATGAAGCAGTGATGTAGCATGTGATGATAATATAGATAGTGAAATTGTTGAACAACTTGTTGTTGATCATTCAGACTCTAATTTGAAATGCTTATGTGATGAATTGCATACAAGTCCTGTGTATGTTGAGATAAATGAGTTTCTGAAGTCTGATGAGTCTGTTGAATCCAAAGAGTCCTATGTTTACACTGAACTTGTTGATAAGACTTATTCTTTTGATCATACTAGTGTTGATGAGAGCATGCATAGTGATAGTGCTGATATTGAACACCCTATTGATCCTTGTACTTTTGTTGATACTAGTGAGAGACTGAATTTTGTTATTGATCATTGTTTAGAATTTTGTGAGCCCACTAATATCTCTTTAGTCAGGGAAGATACTGTTTCTCTTGTTAAGAGTCCGGAATAGATTCTTGAAGTTGTTGAGCTAATTTCTAACAAGCCACAGACTCTCCCAACTGAGAAAAAGCAACTGTCAGACACCTTGAACTCAAAGGATTGTGAGAAGTTGAAATTAAATTCTTTTGTGGATGCAATGACTCTTACTGATGGGAGTCTAGTAGATTTCATTGGTTTTGATAGATTTTTAGAAAGTTCAAAGTTTAAGTTTGATTTTAAGTTTTCTTTCTTTAGTTTTAAATGTCCTAATTTTAATTTTTCTTCTTTTCTTGTTTTTGAATAGGCTAAAAATGACTTTTCTAAACTACTGATAGTTGAGGAAGTCCATGAGTCATCACTACATGATCAATCCAAATGCTTTAAAGTAGTGATACTTAAATTTGTCCAGTTAAGAAAGAATAAAGTAGTTTTAATTTTGATTTTTGATATGTATGATTAGTTAGTCTCTGATAGAGTTCTTTTTAGTTTAGGATTTAGTTTTCTTTTCTTTTCTACATTACTGTTTGTTTTTGTTTCTATTTTGTAGGTAATAAATGGTTGCTAACTAGCTACATAGGAATCTGAGACACCTTTGAGATCTTTGATTCTAGTTCATCCGGTTGTATACTCTCTTTTCACTCTCTTTATATTGTGTTGTCTATCTATTGACTGGATTGTGTGCTGGCATTGAGGACAATGCAATATTTAAGTGTGAGGGGGGGGGGGAGAGTCATTTCATTCCATCTATCTTTTCCTTGTTTTAAAAAAAATTGAAAAATTTTTGAGAAAAATTTCAAAAAATAGCTTGATTATTTTCAATTTTTTTTTTTCTGTGGAATTTGCAAGTTGAGATGATTGTAGCTTGGATTCACTTAGACATGATAAATGATAGATCTTGTGTCTTGATTCAAGTGAAGTGGCAATGAATTTGATTTCAATGAATTATTTGATAGATATTAGCTGGTGAGAAATTGAGCCATATTTGTTCATTTCTAGTATGTATTCACCTATCTTTACTTTCACTCTAGAACTTATCATAATTCTTTGTTAAGACCACATTTGCATTTGCATGCACGAAAATGATAAGGCATTCCTTTCTTTTATAATTAGTGAGCCAAAAAGCCAACCTTAAATGCATTTTATCCATTGTTTTAGCTACTTTGAACCTTAATTTTCTTTTCTTGTTTAACCATAGCCATTAAAAATGTTTTTCACCTTGTTTTAAGATGCCTTAAAGATTTCAAGGAGCATTACACTTGTTTAGGATGAGAGAACATGCACTTTGCATCAATTTAGGCCATTGATAGTAAAGGTTGAGGAATATGTTCTAATAAAAAAAGAAAAAGAGATAGAAAAGCAAGAGAAAACTAATGAAAAAAAAAAGAGGAAAAGCAATTGAAAATCAAAAGAAAGAAGTGATTTAAATTGATTTTGTAGTTCACTATCACTTGTGGGAAATAAGGCCTTGAATACACATTCTTTTCTATCCTAATTCTCCATTGATTGCTCTTGAAGTTCTAAGGTATCCATTTGTTTGTCTTTCCTTGAATGTCCATTTGTTTCATCCCTTTACGCCATTACAACCATGAATAAAGTCCTATGGATTTGTGTATTGCATTTAGCATTGGTGATGGAGATTTAGAAGCTTGACAAGCTTATGCTAGTGAGGTTTTGATAGGTGAAAATTGAGTGATATACATTACCCTTAAACACTAGAGAATTAAGGGTAAACACTAACCTATGTGAGAGACTATGCATTTCAATTCATTCTTTTCAAATGAATTTTCCATGGAGCTTAATTCTTGATGCAAGTAAAGTTAACTTTGATTGTTGAAATGTTGAAGAGATGTGATCATTCTCTATCTTGTGATTTTTACTCTCATCTTGAATTTTGTCTAGAAGTGCAAAGGTTTAAGTGTGGGGGAATTTGATAAACATGATATTTTATATATTTTATCCTCCTTATTTTAGTCATTTTAATAATCAAATATGGCTTTAGGGGTTTAATTAGATACAATTTGATTTCATTAGCCATTTATGCACTTTGTGAATTAATTGGCAAAATTATTGAGTTTTAATGCATGAATTTCTTTTAAATAATTTTGTGGATAATTCTATTGAATATTTTCCATTCTTTTGTGCAGATTTTTTGTTGGGCAATTGGAGTTTGAATGAGAATTTATTTTGAAGAAGAGGAAGGAGAGCCACAAACTAAAAGGATTGCAGCCACATAATGAAGAAGAAGCAAGGAACAGAACGTGATAAGGCTTGGGACTAGAAGAAAAGAACCATGCATGGGAGTATATCAAGGAGGCAAGTGAGAAATACAAAGGAGCTTGCCACAGGTTGAAGGGATTAAAGAAGAAGGAGGTTTGAGTTTCTGGTTTGAGAAAGCAGAAGCTTGAAAGGAGCTTGCATGGAAGCAGAAACAAGCAAGCAACAAGTAACAAAAGAAGTTAAGGGGCAGCTAACGTGGAAAGTGAGTAGAAGTTACATGGAAATGTGAGCAAAACAGAGGAGAAGAACCTATGGGAAGAAGCAAATAGAGAAAAAGCCATGGTTCGAGAAGGATTATCATGTAGTACCGTAGCACATAAGAAAGAGGCGCGAGCTTGCTCAATGGTAATGCGAAAACGAAGGCAGAAGACACTGGCTAGATGAGCTCCAGAGACACGAAAAAGGAGCTTAGTTCTGATGTGAAGAAGCTGGAAGTAGCGACGTGGAAATTATGTAAAGAGTAGCTGCATGAGGAAGCACAAGCTGAGTTGAACGTTGAAGCAACAATCATGTGGAGAACACACAGAAGCAGCCAACATGGAGAAGCTTGAGAGAAGGAGCTGAAGGTTGGACAACAACGTGAAAATAACGTGGAAGGTGAGCTGAAAACAGAGTTGGATGGAAGAAAAGCTGACATGGAAAAACATAAAGAAACAAGCTTGGTTTTGACGTAGCTGCATGAAGAAGCTACGTGGTGAAGGAGAAGGAGGCAACCTCTGTTTTGGAGAGCTAGACGAAGAAGAAGAAGCATGTGAAGATCAAGTAGAGAGAAAGCCACGTCTGGACTCGAAGATGGCACGAAGCAAGTCTTTTATATTATAATCCAATGCATCAACCATTCACAGCGGGGCCCACACCTATACACACATGCATAGACACGTGAATAGTGAGAAGAATTCAGCTCCAAGCATAATACACACAAGCAGCATTACGTGGAACACTAAATCATCTCACGTTGAAGGAATGAAGCAACACGTAAGAAGCAACGTGGATTGCTACGGGCAATGAGAATTAAAGAAGAGGTAGCATGTGAAATTACTAAAAATTCACGTGAGAATGAAGCAAGGGCTGAACACGTGAATAAGGCATTCATTTCCACGCATTTTTTATTCGTCCATCATCGTCGTCCAGCACTCCATCCCATCATTATTCCATTCCTTCGTCCAAAGCCACTCCACGCCATTTCCCATCCATTCTTCCATTCCATCTCCACTCTAATGATGCTCTAATCCTCCATCTGTGACTAGCAAGGAAGAAGGACCTTGGAGAAGCTTGAATCCATGGAATTACAGGCAGAATTTTGGTTAAGAATTTCTACTTTCCTATACTTTTTCTTTTCTTATATTCTCTTGGTTAAGATTGTATTTGATTAGGAATGTGTATTGTCTATAGTTAGTGGTTGGTTAGACACTAATTAGGATACTTTTTGCAGATTAATTGATTGGATTAAACATTGGATTTTTCATTATTCTCTAATTTTCCATGTATGCCATGAAGGTATTCGCTGAAATGCATGAGTGAAATTATGTGCTTGATTGTTTAATTTAAAGATTCCTTGGTGTTTACTTGGTCAATTAAACATCTTTGGATGATGATTCAGAGGCTAATTAATCGATTAATCAATCAAATTGAGTGTTCAAAGATCTTAATCATAAAAATTAGTAATTTAATGAAAGATTGAGGTCTTAATGCAATATTGCTTCGTTAATTTCTTTAATCTTGAGTGGTAACCCAAGATAACTTGTTATGGACACAGTTAGGGACTCTTTGGCCAGAATTAATCACAATTGGATTAGGATAAGGATAGTGGTACCAAGGGAGGAATCTAAAGCTAGTCACCAGACCATCCTTCACCCACAATTCATATAATTAGATAGCAATTAGGAATTTTAATTCAATTTCATTTTACTTAGTTTAATTCAATCAAAATCTCCCAAATTAGGTGGTTCTAAGATCCTTTAACACTTAGAAAACCCAATGAAATATTGAATTCCATTTCCAAGAAAGATGATCTAGGTTGTGCCACTAACTATAAATTTAATCTAATTTAATTTATTTTTAGGGTTAAGCAACAGGCCTGTCAAAATTTCAAATTTTGACGGGTCGTGTCACCCAATCCTCAAAATAAAACTAAGTTGATAAAATTTATAGTCAGTAGTACAACCTAGGTTATCTCCCTTAGAAATGGAATTCAATATTCAATTGGATTTTTTAAATGTTAAAGGATCCTAAAAGCTATCTAAATTAGGGGGTTTTTGGCCTAATTAAATTCAGTAAAATGAAATTAAAATAAAGTTCCTAAATTCTACCTAATTGGATGAACTATGGTTTATAATGGACTTGTGACTAGCTTTGGATTTGTCCCTTAGTATCTACTATCCTTATCATAATCCAATTGTGATTAATTCTAGCCTAAGAGTCCCTAATTGTGTTCATAACAAGTTATCTTGGGTTACCACTCAAGATTAAAGAAATTAACGAAGTAATGTTGCATTGAGACCTCAATCTCGCATTAAATTGCTAATTCTTGTGATTAAGATCTTTGAACACTCAATTTGATTGATTAATCGATTAATTAGCCTCTGAATCATCATCTAAAGATGTTTAATTAACCAATTAAACACCAAGGAATCCTTAAATCAAACAATCAAGCACATAATTTCACTTATACATTTAAGCGAACACCTTCATGGCATACATGGGAAATTAGAGAATAATGAAAAATTTAGTGTTTAATCCAATCAATTAATTAACCAAAAGTATCCTAATTAGTGTCTAACCAGCTACTAACTATAGACAACACACGTTCCTAATCAAATACAATCTTAACCAAGAGAATATAAGAAAAGAAAAAGTATAGGAAAGTAAAAATCCTTAGTCAAAATTCTGCTTGTAATTCCATGGATTCAAGCTTCTTCAAGGTCCTTCTTCCTTGCTAGTCACAGATGGAGGATTAGAGCATCATTAGAGTGGAGATAGAATGGAAGAATAGATGGGAAATGGCATGGAATGGCTCTGGACAAAGGAATGGAATAACGATGGGATGGTGTGACAACGTATCGGGCGTTACAGATGGAGTGCTAGACGACGTGATGGATGAATGTCTGGATGGATGATGGATGAATAAAAAATGCATGGAAATGAATGCCTTATTCACGTGTTCAGCCCTTGCCTCATTCTCACACAAATTTTTAGTAATTTCACGTGCTGCCTCTTCTTTAATTCTCATTGCCCGTAGCAATCCACGTTGCTTCTTACGTGTTGCGTCATTCCTTCAACGTGAGATGATTTAGTGTTCCACGTAACGCTGCTTGTGTGTATTATGCTTGGAGCTGAATTCTTCTCACTATTCACGTGTCTATGCATGTGTGTATAGGTGTGGGCCCCGCTATGAATGGTTGATGCATTGGATTATAATATAAAAGACTTTCTTCATGCCATCTTCGAGTCCAAACATGGCTTTCTCTCTACTTGATCTTCATATGCTTCTTCTTCTTCATCTAGCTCTCCAAAATAGAGGTTGCCTCCTTCTCCTTCACCATGTAGCTTCTTCATGCAGCTATGTCAAAACCAAGCTTGTTTCTTTATGTTTTTCCATGTCAGCTTTTCTTCCATCCAACTCTGTTTTCAGCTCATCTTCCACGTTATTTTCACGTTGTTGTCCAATCTTCAGCTCCTTCTCTCAAGCTTCTCCATGTTGGCTGCTTCTGTGTGTTCTTCACATGATTGTTGCTTCAACATTCAACTCAGCTTGTGCTTCCTCATGCAGCTGCTCTTTACGTAATTTCCACGTCGCTACTTCCAGCTTCTTCACATCAGAACTAAGCTCCTTTTTCGTGTCTCTGGAGCTCATCCAGCCAGCGTCTTCTGCCTTTGTTTTCGCATTACCATTCAGCAAGCTCGCGCCTCTTTCTTACGTGCTACGGTACTACATGATAATCCTTCTCGAACCATGGCTTTTTCTCTATTTGCTTCTTCCCATAGGTTCTTCTCCTCTATTTTGCTCACATTTCCATGTAACTTCTACTCACTTTCCACGTTAGCTGCCCCTTAACTTCTTTTGTTACTTGTTACTTGCTTGTTTCTGCTTCCATGCAAGCTCCTTTCAAGCTTCTGCTTTCTCAAAACAGAAACTCAAACCTCCTTCTTCTTTAATCCCTTCAACCTGTGGCAAGCTCCTTTGTATTTCTCACTTTCCTCCTTGATATACTCCTATGCATGGTTCTTTTCTTCTAGTCCTAAGCCTTATCACGTTCTGTTCCTTGCTTCTTCTTCATTATGTGGCTGTAATCCTTTTAGTTTATGGCTCTCCTTCCTATTCTTCAAAACAAATTCTCATTCAAAGCTCCAATTGCCTAACAAAAAATCTGCACAAAAGAATGGAAAATATTCAATAGAATTATCCACAAAATTATTTAAAAGAAATTCATGCAGTAAAACTCAATAATTTTGCCAATTAATTCACAAAGTGCATAAATGGCTAATGAAATCAAATTGTATCTAATTAAACCCCTAAAGCCATATTTGATCATTAAAATGCCTAAGATAAGGAGGATAAAATATATAAAATATCATGTGTATTAGAATGCAAGCAAGGTAGCTCTCTCCACCTTCTCTCATGCATGGATGTGTGCTTACGTTGTCTTTGAATGTGTGTATATATGTTTTGAGTTATGAAAAGTATTTTAGCATGAGCTTTTATTTCATGGTACCATGATGATGTCTTATGCATTTAAATGATGTTTTATATGCTTGTCTTAGTTTGATTGAGTGTGGAGAAGCCAAGAACCCTTTAGCCATGGTGAAGATGAGCCAAGAGCCTTTAAAGTTGGTTGAAACATAGTAAAGAGTCTCCTAAAAATGAGGTTGACTCCCAAGAGTAAGGTTAAGTCAAAAACCTTTTAAAGAAAATAGATGAAACAAGTTCAAAATCCACAAGTGAATGAGTGGGGCCAATCCACTCACTTGGTAAGCCTATGCATGCTATGTATGTCTCGTTCAAATGTCAAGAATGTTTCTTGAATGCTCACATATGTTAACATGTCCATGCATGCATTTTCAAGGCTTGTATTGCATACTTTATGTGTGATTGAAAGGGAGATGAGCTATTGGGATTCTTTGAATCTTATTCCCTCCTTTCGAATGTTCTAACATGTTAGGTGGACCAAGAGAATAAGGAAATTGGAGCCAACCACTTGAGAGATGAGAGTGTGATATCAAAGTGCATAGATTTTGTTTCTTTAAGGCCATATGAGTGACAAATGTTGTAATCCATTGTTGTATATGTCATATAATGGTATGAACATATATAATTATGCTAATGTATCATGGACAAATGAGAAACCATGTTATGTGAATGATACAATGTAAATGGAGCATGTAATGACAAGTTAACTTATTAGATGGTTTGATTCATTAGTTTATAAATGGAAGTGAAATGGCCAAATTGAGATGCATGAAGTTTGGAACCATAAAAGTCATATTCATGCTTTTAAACTTGTCCAAGAGATGCCAAACACCAAGGGAAGTCATTTGGACACAATTGGTATCTAATATGGACCAAAATTGACCATATTGGAAACTTAGACCACTTTTTGTCCAAATGAACTCTTCTTGGTCTGAGATTTGGCATGCAATTAGGTCTTGTTGAGAGATTTTTCGGAAGCTAAAGTACAGAATTTTTGGAGGTTTATGGAATATTTGATAAATTTTTAAAGTTGAAAATTTTTTCTGATTTTGGTCAAGGGTACTATTCATAATGATCCAAAAATGAATTCTATCACTTAGGGGGCAAATGATGTCCAATTACTACAAAATTTTATAGAGAGAAACTAAAACTTCCCAGTGACTTGTGTCAACTAGAAGCACCCCATTTGGATGTCTATAGAGGGAGATATGAATTTTTAAAGTTTTTGCCTAATATTAGGTGTTCAGACAGACCTCAGGTACTATTTAATTGGTTTTCAAGGTCTAGACATACCTAAACTGGTCTGAAGTTGTTTTTTCCCTCTAGCTAATATTTTTATATTTTCATATTTGTATCATTTGCATAGATTGGATTTTTATAGAATTAATGGACAATTTTGAAGTTCATAGCAAAAAGTTGTATCAGTTCCTATAACCAGTCGAACCTCTGGACTTTTTTGAATGTCAAACATATTCTGTGTGATGTTTCATGACCTAGACATATTTTTAGCATAAGGTAGACATCTGTAGATTTCCAGAATGGTAAAGAATGTATGATTTCAATTCTTCTAGAACTAGTTATGATTTTTCAAAATTTGTGACAGAAAAGGGAAAATCCTAGCCGAAATTACTTCATGAGATTTTATGTGTCTCTTGCCTTTGCACAAGTTCTAGGCCACTTTTGATGATGAAAATGAGTTGTATCTATGTAATTAAATATGAGAATATGATACATAAGCTCACATGGTCCACAAGACATCGAATGATAAATTTAAATGCTATGCAATGCTAAAATAGTTATTATTTTAATTACTTTTTGTTGCTCCTCATGTGAGATGCATAGTTTGAAGCATGAGAATAACTTGAAATAAGCTAAGAAATTATAGTGTTACACAACTAAGTCCCTATAAACACAAAATACAAAGGACACAAATTAAAATGCAATTTAAACTCAATTAAAATCTAAACTAAGTTCTAATCACTCCTATTTACCAAGGCTTTCATATACAAACCATAAACAATGATTTTAACTACAATTAGTTGGAAATCAAGGTTAACACAAATAATTAAACATTATTTCAATTAAGTCTTAACTTTGGAGATTTTAATCAAATACTCCTCTAATTACACTATTAATACATAAATTTATAATATAAGGGAAATTAGTGTAATAAAGACTAAAAGTACTCTAAAAACTATGATAAGTTTTTACAAAACCATAAGAAAAGTCATATATATCACCAAGGTCAAGTATTATGCTTGTTAAAGGGTGGGTCATTTTGGTCGTGAATGCATTGAGCAAAATAAGGTAATACTATGCAATAAATTTTCTCATTTTTCTGATGTTTCTAGTACTATCTTGATAATAAAGTCTTATCCTTAGTGGATAGTTGACATAAAACACATAGCTAGGGATTGAGGATTGTTTGTGGAATACCGTTAGTTGCTTTTCCAAAAGTAAACAGTTTTATGCAGGAAATAATACAAAGATTGAAGTTGAAGGGAGTGGAACATGTATATTAGTTTTATGTAGAGGATGAACCCTTTTCAACATGATGTTTTATATGTTCCAAAGATCCAACTAAATTTAGTCTTTATTATTTCTCTTCTTTAATTAAGATTTAGTGCAAATTTCCATGACAACTTAATTAACATTTGTAATGGGATAATGTATTATGGTTTTAGTTTCCTTTGTGATGGTTTTAGTGTCCTACACACAATGCATGACAATACTTATGATATGTATGATCATGATTGCTTTACCTTATTCACTGCTTCCAATTTAATTATGGATATGAATTTTTGGCATGCTAAACTAGGTCATATAGGCTAAGAAAGAACTAGCATACTAGTAAAACAATAAATGTTAAGAACTATTTCTAGCTAAAAAATGTCATTATATCAACATTTCCTAGTAAGTAAAGTAATAGAAAATCATTTAGAAAAGGAACTAGGATTGGTTATCCATTACAACTAATTCATTTTGACATATGAAATCCCATGAATGTTAAGGCAAAACATGGAGCTTGGCATATGACTACATTTATTGGTGATTATTTGTGATATATTCAAATTCATTTAATTTTCCATAAGTTGGAAGCACTTGAGTGCTTTAGACATTATATGAATATGGTTAAGAATTAAATAGATAGGAAAATTAAAACTGTAAGGTCTAACCATAAATGCAAATTTTTGTCAAATTGGTTAAAAAAACTCTATAAAGAGAATGGAATCTTAAGACAAATGATGATTGCTAGCACTCCATAGCAAAATAGTTGCTGAGATGAGGGATAAAACCTTATTTAATAGTTAGGTCAATAATGGCTCAACCAAGTGTGCCTATTTCTTATAGGTTGATGTGCTATGAATTATTGCATTCAAACTTAACTAAGTGCCTTCTATGTCGGTTACTTCCAACCCTTTAAATTATGGTAAAATCATAAGCCAAATTTAAGCATCTTGACAACATATAGGTAAGCTATAACACCTTTAAAATTAGCCATTTAATTAAATTAATATAGAATAAAATTTAATACTTGGTCATTAATTTAATGTGTTAATATAGGAATTTCCTAAGTTTTAGAGACAAGGAAAATTGTGGAATTAATTAGGAATATAATAAGTATTTTATGGAGTCAACTAAATATTTAATAGGAATTATTATGAATTAATTTCAAATAATTTTAATTTAATAGATAATAAAGAAATAAATAGTAAAAAATCAAGAAAGAGTTTTAGTGAAATACCTTGAATCTTTAGAATTCTAAAATATAAGAAAATTATTTAGGTAATAAAAGTATTAAAATAAATGTTAAAGGTCAAGATATAATTATTAAACATATAGGGTTCAAAGCATAATTTTAGCTTAGACTAAAAGATGATTTTCTGCAAGACCAAATTATAACTTTACTTGAGGTCAAAACATGATTTTAACTAAGCTAAACATGTGTCTCACAAGCTTTCTAAAGAAACCAACTAAGGGGAGGGGGAGAGAGAGAGATAGAGAGACTAACTGAGAAGAGAAAGAAAACAAGAAATAAAAAAGTGAAAGAGACTCAAAGGAGAACCACTGCCCATGCTCCTCTATAAATGGCCTTGCTCTATCTTGTTAGCCATCTGCACACCCATACTTTGAAAGAAGAAAGCTCAAGAGAGAAAAAAGAGAGTTTAAGAGAAAGAGAAGGGAAGCTTGACAAAGATCGAGAATGAAGGAGAGAGCTATAGAAAAAGAGAGGGAGAGAATGAATAGAGAAGAAGCAAAAGGTAAGGAAGAAGAGGAAGAGGATTTAAGCAAATTCTTAAGCTAAGAACATCCCTTATTTAATCATATGTAGAAAAGCATGCTCATCCCTATTTCTACTCTATGGTGATAAAAAGGTTATAGGGACTTTAGTATGGATAATCATAGTTTGGAATAATCCCTAAGTTTGATATAATTTTTAGTTGTTTTCAATCTCTAAGTAGTGTTTAGTCATGCTTACATGTGGTACGTGGAAAATATGGAAGGAAATTATGTTTAAAAGCCATGAAAAATGTCTTTTGAGTTATAAAACATGTTCACACAACCTAGCCATGTAAAATTACACGGGCCATGTGCAATTGAATTTGGAAAAACATAGTTTTTGGAAAACACATGCCTCTAGGTGTAAATTTGCACGAGACCTTGTGAATTCTAGCTGCAAGTGTAACACTCCAAAATTAATTAAGGTGTTAATAATGTATTTGGACTAATTAAGAATAATTATTATGGAATAATTGGGTAAGATATATGAATGAAAATTTATAGAGAAATAAGTTATTAATATAGGTTTAAGATTTCAATTGCATTAAAGCTTAATTTGAGCCCAAAATTAATTTGAGTAAGCCATGGGTAAGGATTTATGGAAGCCCAATGATTTTAGGTGCAAGCCTAACTCCTCATCATGAGATTTGGACCAAGAGAGATTACCTAGTAATAGCCCAATCTGATTGAGTAAAATGGAAGCCCAAGACCCAATTTACATGAGCCCTTATAGTTGGCCCAACACACATTATGCAGACCCAAGTTAGATTGACTCTTGAAACTTGGCCTAACCCAATTAAATTTCTATAGCCCAACGCATGAAATAAGGCTAAACAAGTATAAAAATCAGAACCCATGGGGATTTGGGCCTTCGGGTCAACCCACAACCCATTTGGGACCCAACTTAAACACAACTAAACCCTAAATACACTTAGCCTCCTCCCTATTCTGTAGAAAAAACACAAAGGCAAAGCAAAATTCGGAGGTTGAAAGGGAGGCTAAGATTTTTCTGCATTCCTCCACCATTTCTCACTTCTAAAGGAAGATTTGGCCAAGGTAATCTATATAAAACATGTCCCTCTCATTCTCCTCTTCATTTTGGCCCAATTGGTTTGTCATTTTGAGAATCTTTCATCTCTTCTTAGGATGGAATATGGTTCTTGGATGATTGTTGCAAGATTTTCAAAGTTAGAGTTTAGAAGGATGATTAGGTAAGCATTTCCTTTCCATTTTGTGTATTACTTTTCTGGAAAATGCCCCTAAGGATTGATTATCATAATGGGTTATGCTATTGTGCAAAATTACAAGGAGATAATGGTGAAAAACTGAATTTTCTGGGCTTGATAACTCAAATCTGAATTTGGGGATATCTCATGGTGTGTTCTTAGTGGTTGAGGCTAAACTCAGTCCATTTAACCTCTTAGATGTATGGGTAAGTGATTTCTCTTTTTTTATGAGATGTATATACTAAATTTCTATCATTTGGATTGACTTTTGGTGCATGACTTTTACATGTGCGAAAATGGAGATGTAAGGAGTGACCCATTGTGAGTTCTTGTTGTTGCGACCTTGAATTGGTGTAGTAGACCCTTAGGAAGCTTGGGTAAGAAGTTCTCAATGAACTCTTGTTAAGATTAATCTGTGGATAGGGAAATTCTTAATTAATGATAGTTAAATGATAATGATTATGCTTATGTTAAACCTGGTATGCTTTGAATCATGATGGTAGCTAGAGGATGAGTAATTGGCTTCATTGAGGTAACTAGGGTTATTTTCCTAATTCCATGTATATGCTCATGTTAATTTGATATTTGTTACATATGCTTAATTTTGAAATGCTAAATGACTGGTTGACTACTTAAATTGTTATTATAATTAGACCTTGTGAGTCCATAGTGGAGCTGTGGTGTAGCTGCCACCTTTGCATGTACTTCGATCGAGCACCGGGTTGTGATCAGACCCCAGATGCATTGAGTCCTGGTTGTGCTCATTGGGGAGTAGGTGTCGTCGATGGGCCTCTCCTAGTGTTATTGGCCTTTAACATGTTGTGTATGATTACTGGTATGAGACAGTAGTCATTGGTAGTTTAACTAGTTCATTTGTAAATTGAATTGATGATTCTGGTATTGATGACATAAAATTGCACTGGATTGATTAACCTGTACATGTATATGGAAATTGCCTTTTGTTACTGAGATTGTATATCTCACCCCATTGTGGGCTAACATTTTCAGGGACCGAACCTCTTAATGGCAAAGAGAAAATTACTAGAAGCACATTAAATGGTTTGATATTACATAAGTCCGGAGGCCTTGTTGAATTGTATTGTAACTAGATTGCTAGTTTTGTATCATTGCTGCATTGTACCATGAATTGCCTAGCATAAGGACTGTAATCATTTGATACATAAGATGTCAATTTAAACTGGTGATGTATAAAATTCCTAATGCGACTTATGTTTGAATAGAAATATGAGTAGTGTGTGAACTATTTGCTGTCATTGATCTATGAACTCATTGAATTATGGTGGCTAGAGGGTTAAAGATCCACATTTAAGTTTTGAATGGGTAATGATAGATGTGTTAGGTAGATTAGGTAAAAGAAAGACACTAAATATTCACAAACTAAGTTAAAGTGGCCTAAAGTGTTGCTAGAGGGGGAATCCCTAACAACATTAAGGTTTCAAATTTCCTTACTTTTTCCCAATGTAATTAATCTTCATGACTTCAAACCTTGATTTATGATTATTAATTACATCTTTAACCTTAATTATAATGATTAGAAGTTAAGGTCATTACAGCAAGCACATGGGTTGTGTGCTACACTATAGCCTTAGCACTTGAGGGGTACATAGCCTAGCCATACAAACATACATGGTTCCCTATATTTCCTAATGTTTTACCCTTGTTTTTGGTTTTAGAATTGCACAGTCTAAATTTGTAAACCACGTAGGCCACGTGATTTTCAAGTAAGTGCAAAGAATCGGATTTTTAGCATATTATGAAATGAATGCTTGGATAATGGAATGTTGATTGATTATGCACATAGTATGATTGATGTTTAAACACTTATGTGCATATAGTTACCTATATATATTCTTATGGAACCTGAAGAACTTAAGTCAAGTAATATCTTATCTAATTTCCTTATGCAAAGAAGTTTATTTGGACCTCTACATGGATGATTAAACCATGAACTATTTCCATGCAAGGATGACTTTAGCTATGGAGTAGTGTGATATGGACAAGTATATAGACCTTTTAAGACACTATGCATCCATTAAAATTTCTTTAGACAAGTAATGATTACAAGTTAATAGATTAAAGGCTTGCATGATTTATATGATTGATATAACTTGATTACCTTTGTTAGGATATGTAACATCCATGGTTTGAAAATTTTTTTAAGTCTTCTCGCTATAGTTGTAATGTCTAGTTTTTGTTAAATAACGGAAACGGGCACTTTTTCAAAGCAAGTCCCTTGAAATGAATTAGTTAGGGTCTTAAAAAATTTGAGTAATATTCTAAACTCTTAAAAATGAGAATCCTAGCCTTAGAGGGAAGGAAAAACTGAGCTAGAATGAAGAAACAAATTTTGACAAAAATCTTACAAAACGTAATGGTATTTTCATAATTTTGAGTAATTTTTGGAATTCACATAGGAGGGCTTTTTAAATGAAAGTTTTGAGTTCTCTGGGGTTCTCAAAGGCTCTGAAAACCATGGAAAGCCCCAGAACAGTTAAATCCCCTCCAGTAGACGTTTTCCAATGTCGGTGCACCTGAACTTTGATGGATTTGTTTGGGAAGGTTTAGCTCTGCTTTGAGTGACTCCAAAGACATTTTACTAAATTGAGAACCTAAATTTTATGATGGGAAAATAGTTTTTAAAAAGAAGCTAAAACGAAGGAGAAACGAAAATGCCAAGAACGAAGGACAAAATGAGAATTTGTGAAAAAATGCTTCTTCCTCCCCCTATAAATAGGTGGTGTAACACCTTACTCTTTGGCTCATACCCATCATGCCTTACATACTCATATACACATGCTAAGCATACAAGGGAGGTTATTTGCTCTACCATATGCTTAATTTCTATGGCATTATGTATGGGTAGATTTCCACTGAAAGTCACATGGACCGGGTGAGCTCTTTCTCTACATCCTCATGCTTAATTATACTACTAAGACTCATTTCAATCCCAACAACATGCTTTAAACTCATGGAAAGCAAAAATGGATTTGAGACATGCATTTTCGTTCTTGGCAGATTTTGCTTCATTTCTGGGCTAAGTTTGGAAATTCATAACTAAATGCAGAAAAATAGTAACTGCATGATTTTTGTCATCCTAGAAAGCTTAAGACGTCTGATTCATGCTAAAAATATGTAGAAGTCTCCATATCTTACATATCCTGAGCTTGACATCAAAATCATTCACTGGTCAGAGGGGGCTCCTTTGCTGTCACAGTTTACTGATATGGACTTTGAAAATGTCTAACTAATTCCACAAAAATCCAATGCTTGTAAATGATATCTCTATGGAAATATGTGGATGTTAGATAGAGGAGAAAAATATCTCCAGATCAGTTCACCAATCCAAACTCCCGGAAACCGATGAAACAGTACTTCGGGTCTGGTTGGGTGTCTGATTCTGGGCAGGAACTTCGAAATTTCATATCTTCCTATCTAGACCTCTAAATGAGGTGCTTCCAGTTCCTACAAGTCACTGTGACCATCTAGTTTCTGTGTATAAAATTTCGTAGCCATTGGACTATGTTTGCCCCTCGGATGACACGATTTCTAAACTGACCAAATGAACAGTATTTTCTAAAATCCGAATTTCTGATGTCAACTTTGAAAAATCATAGAGAATGCTATAGACCTCTAAATGACATGAACTCTAGCTTCCCAAAAAGCTCTAAACATGATCTAGTTACATGTCAAATTTCATAGCAAGAAGAGGTCATATGGTTACCTCTTGACATCATGTGCAAAAAGCCACTTTCTTGGCTAAAAATAGGGCTCATGGGATCCAATCTTGGTTCTTCTACCTCTATGACCCTTTGAGCACATGAGAAAGCATCTATAGGAGCTATCAATCATGCCTCAAGTGTCTAACAACTTAGATTGGAGAAACTCCCTATCCCATGCCCACTTATGCATTCATAGGAACTATGCTAACATTGAGCATTTCACATCAAGACATGCCTCTTCATTCAAAATGGGTCTCAATCTCATATATACATCATCATACATACATTGACTTGCAACATACATAGAGGCTACATCATATACATTCTTAATTTACAACTCTTGTCTCATATATATACATTTACAAGAAGCTCTTTACAATTCTTCCTTAGTCTCCCTAGCTTCATGCTTGATGGTGGCTCCCATCTCTAGCCTCACTTGGTCCACTTAGTATGTTTGGATGGTGGAGAGGGAGGGTGAGATTCGGAGAATCCCAGTAGTTCATCTCTTATTCAATCATACATATATAGCATGCAAACAAGTCTCATGGTGCATGTATGGCATGTTAGCATATAAAACTACAATGAAAGCATTTGCAACATGTGAATTGGCCATGCATAAAAGAAAAACATTCTCAACATGTGAGTAGGCCATACATAACATTTAGAAGCTTGCCAAGTACATGGATTAACCTCACCCACTCACTTGTGGCTTTTAGACTTGCCTCACCCATTCTTAAGAGGTCTTTAGACTCAACCCTTACTCTTTGGGAGTCATCCTCACTTTTGGGAGACTCTTTACTTTGTCTCAACCAACTTGAGGGTTTGGCTCATCCTCACCATGGCTAAAGAGTTATTGGCTTTTCCATTACTCAAGCAAACCAAAAACAATCACATAACACATCATTTCAATTTATAAGGTATCATCATGCTAACATACTTCTCATAGCTCAAATCATACATACACACGAGTAAAACCATGAAAGTACACAATTATGCATGAAAGAAGGTAGAGAGAACTACCTTATGGGCTATTCATAACTTTCTCTTTCAATTTGTCTCCTCTTTTGTTGCTTCCACAATTACCACTAGATTGAAATACTCCCCTTAAGCCTAGACAAATAAGAAGCATAGGATTACACTCTTAATACCTTATTCATAAAGCAAGGTATGTCTTCTAATAAACCCTACCAAGCATGTACAAGCTAGGGGTTCTCTCTCTCTCTCTAGGATTTTACTAACTATTCTTCTCTTTTCTTGCATTTCTCAACTCATCACCCTCTCTTGTAAAGGTCTCTTGCTCCCTCTAGTTCAGAACCGAAACTTTCTCACTCCTTAACCCATGAAAAGGAAGCTTAGGAGGAGGGGGATGAATCAAAGAGAAGGAGCATGAAGAGTTTTGAAGGTTCTTACCTTTCTTCCTTAGCTTCCCTTCCTTCTCTCTTGGTTCCTCCTTGTTTCTCTCTCTTTCTAGCCTTCTTTTCTGTGCTTAGACGAAGCTTATGGCGGTTCTGAGATAAGGGATGAGTTGGAGCTCTTTAAAACATCAAATTCTCCTTTTCTCGCTTTTCCGGACTAACCCTCGCTATAACGAGCCATAACCCTCGCTATGGCGAGCTTGAATAAGTCTCAGACCCCTGCCTTTGCTATGGCGTTCGCTACGGCGAGCTATTCCCTGGATTTTGTATGGGGGTGCCTGAACTCGCTATAGCTAGAAGCATTCTTGCTATAGCTAGAAGGCACTCTCGCTATAGCTAGACCATTTCTCGCTATAGCGAACAGGTACATTCGCTATAGCTAGGCTGTAGCTAGCAGACTTAGAAAATTTTCAGCTTCCAAAAATTTTCAGCTTTTCTTTTCTTTTCCTTTTCTTTTCCTTTTTCTTTTCTCTTTCTTTCTTTTTTCTGGTTGTTACATTCTACCCTCCTTATAAAAATTTCGTCCCCGAAATTTAAATAACGTACCTCATGGGAAGAGTTCTGGATGTTTCTTCCTCATATCATCTTCTAATTCCCACGTGGCTTATTCGAGAGACAATCCCTTCTAAACCACTTTCACCAGCGGTATTGTCTTATTCCGTAACTACTTGAGTCTAACATTCACGATCCGATCTGGTGATACTATATATGATAGATCATCCCGTAACTGCATATTCTCATATTCTATGACATGTGAGGGGTCGAGCTGGTACTTTTTCAATTGGAAAACATGAAAAACGTTATGGACTTGGCTTATGTTCGGAGGAAGAGCTAGTCTATATGCCACAGGTCCTACTTTATCAAGAATCTGGAAAGGACCTATGTACTTTGGACTGAGCTTTTTACTCTTAATGGACCAACATATGCCTGTGAATGGAGACACCTTAATGAAAACATGGTCTCCAACCTCAAATTCTAACGGCCTCCTACGTTTATCTGCATAGCTTTTCTGTCTACTCTGGGCCGTCAGAAGTTTCTTTCGGATGGTTTCTATCTGTCTAGAGGTCTAGTCCACTAGTTCTGGGCCTATGAGGCTCCGCTCTCCTAGCTCAACCCAACACATTGGGGACCTACACTTCCTCCCATACAATGCCTCATACGGTGCCATCTGTATACTGGCATGATAACTATTATTGTAGAGAAACTCTGCTAGAGGCAAGTATGTATCCCAATTCCCTTTCATTTCTAGTACACATGCCCTCAACATGTCCTCTAGGGTTTGGATGGTTCTTTCTGTTTGTCCATCCGTCTGAGGGTGGTAGGCTATGCTAAATCTGAGTCTGGTGCCTAGAGCATCCTATAATGATCTCCAGAAATTTGATGTGAATCTGGGATCTCTATCTGACACTATACTCCTAGGCACACCATGCAGTCTGACTATCTCCCTGATGTACAGCTGGGCTAACTTATCTAGGGTATAAGTGGCTTTCATAGGTAGGAAATGGGCTGACTTTGTTAACATATCCACTATTACCCATATTGCATCATAGCTCGATGATGTCCTGGGTAAACCCATGACAAAATCCATAGCTATGCTATCCCATTTCCACTCCAGGATATCTAAAGTCTGAAGTAACCCAGCTGGTTTCTGATGTTCTATTTTCACTCTCTGGCATACTAAACATCGGGAGACATATTCTGCTATGTCTGCTTTCATCCCGGGCCACCAGAACATTCTCTTTAAGTCCTGGTACATTTTGTTACTACCCGGATGAATGGTGTACTTACTCTTATGTGCCTAATCTAGTATCTTTTCTTTGATCTCAGTATTTTTAGGCACATACAGCCTATCCCTGTACCTCACTATGTCATCCTCAGACAGATTGAACTCCTGGACACTACCTTGGGTTATCTGGGCTCTAATTTTCTTTACATGATCATCTACTTGCTGGGCTTCTCTTATCTGATTCCTCAAGTCATTTTCTATTCGGGTTTCATTCATTAACAACCTTCCTGAACACACCACGCAGGAGAGACTCATGTCTCTGAATCTCTCTATCAATTCCTGCTCTCTAATCATCATACAGGCCACATGTATGGATTTTCTACTTAGGGCATCAGCTACCATATTAGCCTTACCTGGATGGTATTTCAAGGTGAACTCATAATCCTTTAGGAACTCTAACCATCTTCTTTGTCTCATATTTAGCTCTTTCTGCTCAAATAAGTACTTAAGACTCTTGTGGTCGCTATAAACTTCTATTACTACCCCATATAAGTAGTGTCTCCATATCTTTAGAGCAAATACCACTGCGGCTAACTCTAGGTCGTGTGTGGGGTAGTTTTCCTCGTGAGATTTTAACTGTCTAGAAGCGTAAGCTACCACTTGGCCTTTCTGCATGAGTACGCATCATAACCCTTTCTTTGAGGCATCACTGTATACTATAAACATTTCTCTAGGGTTGGGGAGTAAAAACATCAAATTCTCTTTTTTCTCGCTTTTCCTGACTAACCCTCGCTATAGCGAGCCATAACCCTCGCTATGGCGAGCTTGAATAAGTCTCAGACCCCTGCCTTCGCTATGGCGTTTGCTACGGCGAGCTATTCCCTGGATTTTGTATGGGGGTGCCTGAACTCGCTATAGCTAGAAGCATTCTTGCTATAGCTAGAAGGCAGTCTCGCTATAGCTAGACCATTTCTCGCTATAGTGAACAGGTACATTCGCTATAGCTAGGCTGTAGCTAGCAGACTTAGAAAATTTTCAGCTTCTAAAAATTTTCAGCTTTTCTTTTCTTTTCCTTTTCTTTTCCTTTTTCTTTTCTCTTTCTTTCTTTTTCCTGGTTGTTACAAGTGGCACCCCACTCTCTCCTTCATTTAGATTCATAATTTTCTTCCTAATTTTAGAGAAGAAAGCTAGGGCTTAGGCACACCAAGGGAAGAGAAGAAGAAGGAGAAATCCAAGCTTTAAGGTATGAAAATTTGCTTTTTTTTTTTTTTTTGCTTTCTCTTAGCCAATCTCTTCTCCTCCTTTTCCCCCTTCTTTCCCATGATTTTGCTGAAGTTTTAAGGGCTGTTTTGAAGGAAGAATAGAGGAGAAATTTCGAAATTTAGGTGAGGAGGCCAAGGAAAGCAAAGAATAAGCAAGAAAAATCAAGGAAATCAAGGTATCATGCAATCCTTCCACTTGATCTTCCTCCTCCTTTCTCTTGTGACCATTTCAACCTATATATGGTCAGCCTTAGGGAGTTAAGTTTTCAATCAAACCAAGGGTGAATCTTAAGAATTTGAAGGAGAAGAACAAGAATATGCAAAGAAAACAATAAACTAGCAATTAGATTTCAAGATACAAAACCTAGGGTTTCAAGTGCACCTTGTAAAATTTGATTTAGTATAATGATTCCTAGGCCTAAATAAGAGTTTAAATGAGCTCCTAAGATCCCTAGAAGTCTCCTTATATGCTTCTCCCCTTGAGAAAATAAAGCAAAGTCCATAGGTGCCAAAACCTAGCATAGGTTCTGCCAAGGAAGGTTCTCATAGCTAGGAAGAGTTTTAAATTTTTCTAAGCCCATTTTGAGTCATATATGATGAATGAATATAAGGGAAGGCCTTGGAAAAAATTTAGAACCCATTGAAAGTGAGTTGGTACTTTATGTTCCGTATTATGACCTAAAGAAGTAACATGTAGTTAGGCTCTTGGTTTTAATTGTGTGATGACTCCAAGAGGCTTAAAAGGAGTTAAGAATCATATTTGAAAAAGAAAGAATGGAGCCTAGAATTTATTTGAGGGGTGTTGCTTCATTAGGTGCAATTATTGAAGCATAATAAGGTTATAGACCAAGCTAGTATCTAAGCAAATTGTATGGCCTTAGGATTGAGTTATGAACCTAATTGGCTTCCACAAATTGTGTCTAGGCCAACAAAAATCTTCCCACACTTTTTGTGTGTGTGTGGCCGAAGCAAAGAAGGGAGATTCAAGGGAAAAAGTGCGTAATTACTTCCAAGGTAGCTCTCTCTACCTTCTCTCATACATGGATGTGTGCTTAGCTTATCTTTAAATATGTGTATGTGTATTTTAAGCCATAAAAAGTATTCTAGCATGACTTTGATCCCATGGTACCATGATGTTATAATATATTTTCATATGACGCTTATGATATGTACTTGGGTTTGTTTGAGTGTAGTGAGGCCAAGAACCCTTAGCCATGGTGAGGATGAGCTAAGAACTTTTAAGATGGATTGAGACAAAGTAAAGAGTCTTCCAAAAGTAAGATGGACTCCCAAGAGCATGGTTGAGTCCAAGAATCTCTTAAAAAATAGGTGAGGCAAGTCCAACATCTATAAAAAATTAGGTGAGGTCAATCCACTTTTTTGGTAAGCCTTTGTATGTTATGTATAACTTTCTCAAATGATGAAAATGCCTTTTAAATGTTTGCATATGTCAACATGACCATACATACATTTATGAGACTTGTTTGCATTCATTATGTATGATTGAATGGGAGATGAGCTATTAGGATTCTTTGAATCTCATTCTCTCCTCTCTAATGTTCTAACATGTTAGGTGGACCAAATGGACAAAGTAATGGAAGCCAACCACCTTGAAGAAGAGAGCTTGACACCAATATGTATGATTTTTACTTTTTAAAGCCATGTTGATGTCTAATGATGTAAATTATTGTTGTAAATGGCCTATGGCCTTTGGAACATATGTAACTATGATAATATGCTATGTTTAAATGGGGGAATGTATTATATGACCACTAGAATGCCAATTGAGTATGTATTGACAATGTGGCTTCTTGGATGACATTATGGAAATGTGTGTAAGTGTGGATAAAATGGCCAAAATGAGATTCATGGAGTTTGGGGCCATTTGGGCAGCTCACACAAGTCCTAATTATGCTTTTAAACTTGCCCAAGAGGTGCCAAACCCTAAGAAAAACTATTTGGACATTTTGGTATCCCATATGGAGCTAAAATTGACTAATTTAGAATCCTATGTCACTTTTTATCCAAATGAACTCTTCCTGCTCTGATACTTGGCATGCAATTAGATCTTGTTGAGAGCTTTTTGAGAAGCTAAAGAACATAATTTTTTGAGGTCTACATAATATTTGATGAATTTTCAAAGTTGGAAAATTTTCTAGTTTTGGTCATGTCGCTGTTCACTTAGGTCCGAAAAGAAAATCTATCACAAAAGTCTCAAATGATGTCCAATTGTCATGATATTTTATAAATAGAAACTAGAAATTCCCAATGACTTGTGAAAACTTGAAGCACCTCATTTGGATGTCTAGAGAGGGAGATATGAAGTTTTAAAGAATTTGTCCAGTATCAGAAATTTCAGCTGATCTCAGTTATTCTTTGATTGGATTTTGAGGTGTGAATGTGCTTGAACTGGTCTAGAGTTATTTTTTCCCTCTTGCAAACATCCATAAATTTCTAGATTGGTATCATTTGTATGGATTGGATTTTTTTATAATTAATTGGATATTTTTGAATTTTACTGTAAAAATCTGCGACAACACCAATGGACAGCTTGACCTCTGAAACTTTTTGAATGTCAAAAATCCCTTATGTTGTATGTTATGGTCCAAAAATATTTTTAATATGAAGTAGACATCTGTAGATTTCCAGAATGGATAAGAATACATGATTTAGATTTTTCTAAAATTAGTTATGATTTTCCAAATTTAGTGATAGAAAGGAGCAAAATCTAGCCAAAAATGAATATGTATATTTCATGCTTCCCTTTGAGTTTCTTGAGATGTAGGCCATTTTTAATGATGCAAATGAGTTGTATTTATGTAATTAAATATGGGAATATGTTGTATGAACTCACATGATCCACGTGACACTGAATGAAATTTTTATACATGACACAACGCTAGAAAATGTATTATTTTAATCCTTTTTTTCTTGCTTCTTCATGGAATTAATGATGTAAAGCATGGGAATGTCATGAAGTGAGTTAGAAATATATGGTGTTACAATAGCTAGGATCCCTGTTTGCTATAGCGAGGGTACCAGTTCACTACAATGAGGATGCTAGCTCGCTATAGTGAGTTTGTGGCCTCTCGCAATAGCACCAACCATAGCGAGAACAGTTGGGACCAGGGACTGATAAGTTCTTGCCATAGTGAGACTCGTTCCGAAAAAAGTGTGAAATAGTGGAATTTTACTTCTTAAAGAGTCTAGAAGTCTCTTCTTTTTTTGACTGACTTTGGGCTAGCTAAAAATAGAAGAAGCTCTACTTAAGAGAGAGAGTGATTAGGGGAAATTCAAGGAGATCCAAGAAATAGGAGAAAGAAGTAAGGAAAAAGGTGAGAAAAACTAAGAATTTTTATGGAATTGCCTTTACATATATTGTTTTCCTCTGCTTGCTTTTCCTTTCCATGGTTTGATAGATGAATTGGGTTTGTTTTGGCCTAGTAAGGAAGGCTAAGGCAAGAAAGAAGCTCTTGAAGCTTGGATTCAAGTTAGTTCCTCTCCTTTCTTTCTTTTCTCTTCTTGCTTCCTTTATGTATGTGTTTTGGTTGTAGGGGGAGGAAGTTCTAACCTAGAACTAGCAAGAAACCATTGATTTATAGTGTGGAAGCTTAGGAACTGCAAAGTAAGTGGAAGAAAAATCATCAAACTTCAAGATAGGAAAGTTAGTGGTTCATGAACATATTATAAAATCTGATTTTATCTCAGAATTTCCTAGCCTATGTGAGTGTTTGTTTGAGTTCCTAAGACCTTTGGGAAGCTTCCTGAGTGCCCCTTCCACTAAGGAAAAAATTAAAAACTCCATGGACTCCAAATGCTTTTCATGGCTCAACCTCGAGCATTTGAGAGGGATAGAGAGTGTTTTAATTGGTTCTAAGCTTGGTTTGGGGTCATATGTGATAGAAGAAGATGAGAGAAACCCTTAGGAAAAATTTAAAAGCCATAGATTGAGAGTTGAAGCAATAGGTTTTATAATGTAGCCTTGAAAAGCAACTTATGTCTAGACTCTTAGAAATGAGTTTGTGATGAGTTCAAAGAGTTTAAATAGAACTAAGAGACCTAGATATGAGAAGAAAATGAAGCCAAGAGCTTGAATTATGGTAGTTGCTTCATTAGACCATTAATGGAGCTATTATGGAGCCAATAGACCAAGTATACTTCTTAAGTGTGTGTTTAATGCTATGGCTTGTTCTAAGAGTGTGATTGAATCTTATTTATTGTGTTTAGGCCAAAGAACTTAAGCTTCATCTAGTTTTGGGCATGAGACCCAGAAAAAGAAGAGAATAATCAAGAGGGAAGCTTGTGTTCAATTGCCAAGGTAACTTTTCACTCTATTTTTGTTTGCATTCTTGGACGTATGATGATTATTGTAAGTTTGTATGTGCATTTGTATTATAAGACATGCCATTTGATGTTGCCTTGTGGCATTGGTACCAATATATTTCATAAATTGTGTTTTGGTTGTGAAAATTACTCTTAAGGGTGAGGTGGTGCTAAAAGTCCTTTGAGATGGGTGAGATGGAGCCAAATATCTCTAAAAATGGGTGGGACAAGGCCAAAAGTCTTATTGAGTGAGGCCAAGTCAAAAGTCCTTAGAACAAAGGTGAAGCTAATCCAAAAGTCCAAAAAATAAGGTAAGGCTAGACCAAGAGTCCCTAAAGCTTATTCTTGATTTTGATATGATTTTCATAACATGTAAATTATGTGTTGAATGATTCTTAATGGTGTTGGATGCCTACTTGTATGCTTTGACATATTTATATGCCTTGATTACTTACTTGAATGAGAGTATAAGCTATTGAGATTCTTTGAATTTCACCCCTTTCCCTCTCCCATCTTTACTTGTTTAGATGGAGCTCAAGGAGACCAAAGTGCAAACCAATGAGCATAGCTGGCTATATTTTGACACTAATATAGTTTTTGATATATTCCATTATCAAAGTGGATATGAACATAATATTTTTGTGATGTAGATGTATGAGCAAATGTAAAAGTATGTATATGTAATGTATATATCAATATTAGAGCCAACTCAATGAGAATGTATGTTTTGGGTACTTGGAAGACCATTCTTAGCTGTGTAGTTTTGCATGTGGCATAGTGAGTTTGAGTGATATGAGGTTTTGGACCACTTTAGAAGATTGTCTATGTTATGTTTATGCTTTAAAACTTGTCCATGAGGTGGTAGAGCAACTAAGAAGCCATTTGGACTAACTTTGACTCTTATATGGTGCCAAATTTACCATATTCGTGAGCTACATCAAGATTTGATCAAATGAGCTCCTCTTGACCTAAAATTTGGCATGCATATAGGACTCATCTAGATCTTTTTGGAAAGATAAAGTGCATATTATTTGGAGCTCTAGAGAATTTTTGGTGAATTTTTAAAGTTGAAAATTTTTGATAGAATTAGCATTGTTACTCTACAAATGGTCAGATCCTTTGCCTCTATCATTTATAGCTCAAATGGTGTCCAATGGCTATAAAATTTTACAAGCATAAATTAGACATGATCTATAGTACTTAAAAACACCTCATTTAGATTTATATAGAGGGAGAAACTAATTTTTGAACTTGTAAATCAATATCAGGGGTGCAACCTAACCTTTGTTACTGTTCAATAGGTTTTCATGCCCTAATTGCTTCTATTTTGGTCTAAACTTATTTTTTTTTTTCTCTCGTTAATATCTGTATCTTTCCAAATTGGTATAGTTTTCTAGAATTGGAATTTTGTGGAATTAGTTATGAATTTTTGAAATTTATATTAGTAAACTATATTAGAAACACTGGGCAGTATGACCTTTCAAACTTTTCTATTGTCAAACATGGTCCAAATAATATTATTATGGCTTGGAATTATTTTTATATAAATTTAACATAAAGAGATTTCCAAAAAGCTATTACTTGCTTGATTTTGATTTTTCTAGAATAGATTATGGTTTTCCAAAGTTGGTGCCAAAAATTTGAATTTTGGTCCCACGAGTAAATTGCAATTTTTTTATGTCTTTTTCGGGAGCTAGAGGAAATGCATCTCAAGTACACCAATTAGTAGGTATGAGAGGATTAATGTCAGATCCACAAGGACAAATGATTGATTTACCCATTCAAAGCAATTTACGTGAAGGACTGTCTTTAACAGAATATATCATTTCTTTCGAAACTAAAATAATAAACCAAATAATAAAACAAGCGGTAAGCACGTAATATGTGACTGGCCTAAGGCAACGGCAATATCTTATTATGTGTAGTATCTCCTTAGACAACTACTATGTCTATCGAACAAAACATCAATCCACATTTGATTTGAGTTTAGATTGGAATTTGAATTCAATTGAAGAGTAACCCTATTTTTTTTTTTGTTTTAAGACCAGTAGTTCTAGCGGCCGACTCGCTTTTTTCAAATTGTTTTTCATTATTAAGAAAAGGTAACGAAGATAAAATGCGAGCTTGTTTTTTTTATAATATATATGAGTTTTATGGATGGAGTATAAGTAGAGAATGCTATGGATGGGTCCACAGGGCAAAGTATGAACTTTTAAACCCCGACATAACGCAATTAAATGCCATGATTTTACCTATTTTCTTTGGCATCGCATGGAATCTAACCTAAGTGAAGGTTAGATGAGGATAATACATTATGGTATTACAGGATAAATATAGATTATCTACCTTTATATTGAATACAAATCATGTTATTGCTATTACACATAGGCTATGAATAAATTATGGCTTGCCTATACTTTGTTAAATAAAGGCTTCTAATTGTGTTGAATGATGTTATACTATTTATTTATGTCTAATGGAATAATTGTATATTGACCATGAAGTATAACCTAGATAACTTGGACTATAATTTAAATGATATGATGATCATGTATATGATGATGATATGATGTCATAACAAGAAATGATCTTACAATGAAGACAAGGTTCTCGAGGACTAGAATCTTGATATGAGATGGTCTTTAAAAGATAGGATTGTCTAATCCTAGTTTGGAAATAGTCTTTAAGAGATAGAATTCTTGATGGGTGAAATTCCAATGGGAAATGGTCTTCATCGACAGAGATAATGTTCTTAAGGGGTAGAGACCCTACAAAAATTGTCTACAAAAAGAATAATAGAGAGGGCTATAGCCCTCCCAAGTTGAAGTCCCATTCTCCCAAGGACAAGTTTATGACAAAGGGGTCACATGAGGGTTGGGAGAACTTCATATGAATTCATGTTTTAGGTTTCAAGTTAAGGTTTATGAATCTATTCTAAATGATGCCCTAAGAATATTTACTCCTATCTATGAAAGTGATAATATCTTTTAATGGTCATATGGATAAAAAGAGTAGCTTTCCTTCTTAACTGCATTGAAAATCTAGATTTCATATCAAATAGTATGAGATGCTTGGTATGGTACTTATAGAAATAGTTTTCTATATAAATAGCACTTTTAAGCCAAGGCCATCTGCATCTTCTTATAAGGATATGCATAGTGATATGATATAATTACATTAGCAAATTGAAGTACATAATGATATACTATCATATGAGAAGTAAGTATGAAATGTGCTAAAGTCTTATTAAGTAAGTTGATATACCTAAAGTTTAAGTGATCTGCAGATATGATGTAAAGCATGACCCTGCGCACTTTAATCAGATATGCATATTCCTGTGATCATATATAAAAGCATGATATGGTACCTTAATGCAAAATATACAAAATTTCTTATGCATATATTATTACATCTAAATATTTGATGTTGTATCTACATGCATCAAAATGTATGATAATTGTATCTATGAGCATCTAAATGCATGGTGTTATATCTTAATGTAATCATATCTATTATGTTAGGTGCTTATTGTTATTATATGCCACAGATAAAGGGACACAAAATATATGTTTTCTACACATATGGTAGTTAAACCATAACTAGTTTTAAAAATAGATTGTGTTCTTACTAAGAATATAAATTCTTATTACACTTGGTAATGTGTTCAAACAAGGACCACTACTTTGCTAATACTAAGTTGATAAAAGATTGATGCACTCATGGTAGGTTAGAGTCAAGTAATTATAAATACTATAAAGAGCATAACTAACAAAGTATTTTTTCAGATATTAAGACGTGATTTAGCTGTTCAACAACAAGCCTTTTTCACTAGGTTGGCTACATAGATCAAACGACACTATAAAGTTCTATTATGAATCATGTTTTTAGATAATCTATTTAAGTCTAAATTTCTCTTAATAATTTTTCTTCGTCTCTCTTTACCTCTAACTATTGGGCTACTTTTCATCTGATCTACTCTCATTACTAGGGCTTCTTTAGGTCTTCTCCATACATACCTAAACCATCTAAGGTGCAATTCTATAATCTTTTCCATAATAGGTATAACTTCAACTTTCTCTCTAATGCATTCATTTCTAATTCTATCTTATTTGGTGTGTCCACTCATCTAACTAAAGATTCTCATATCTACAGTATTAAACTTATTCCTATGTTAGCTTTTTATTGCCTAACACTTAACTCTATATAACAATGTAGGTCTTACAACTATATAATAAAATTTACCTCTAAGTTCAAGTGATACTCTTCTATAGCAAATAACACCTAAAACACTTTTCCATTTCATCCACCTTATTTGAATCCTATGGTTCACATCTTTTTCTATTTCCTTGTTATGTTATATAATAGATTCAATATATTTAAATCATGTAACTTGTGGTATGATATGCTCTTCAATTTTCTTCTTTAAGCTAAAATTAGTACGTCTCTTTCTAAACTTACATTCCATATACTCTATTTTACTCCTACTCAAATAGAATCCATGTAATTCTAAAGCTAGTCTCTACCTCTCTAACTTCTTATTTATGTCCTCTCTCAACTTTCTAACTAAGACTATATCATCTGTAAAAAACATACATGGTGGCATTGGCCATTAGATATGTTAGTGAGTACATCGAAGACTAAAATAAAAGATAGGAGTTTAAAGTTGACCCCTAATGCAACTTAATAGTTATCAAAAAATTTTCTATGGGCTCATCTTTTGTTTCACACTAGTTGTAACCCTATCATATATATCTTAGATTGCTTGAACATAAGTAATAAGAACTCTTTTTTACTCCAAAGCTTTTCATATGACTTTTCTTAGTACCCTATCATATACCTTCTCTAAATTAATGAACATCATATGTAAGTCTTTTAGATTCCTTTGATATCTCTCTATCAACCCATGCAAAAAGTGTAACACCATATATTCCTAGCTCATCTCATGCCTTTAAAGACTTCATTTCTAATAATAATAGAAATTCTCAAAGAAAAAGGCATTAAAATAATGACTATTTTCGCGTTCCGTCGTATGTGAAAATTTCAATTGGTGTCACATGGACTGTATGAGCTCATACATCAAGTTTTCATACTTAATTACATAAAAAAAACTTATTTGCATCATGGAAAGTGTCCTAAAACACATGAAACTCAAAGGAAAGCTCAAAATATTCATGTATATTTTTGGCCAGAATTTTGCTCATTTCTGACTCAACCTTAGAAAATCATAACTAATTCTAAAAAAAATAGAAATCATACATTCTTGGCTATTATGGAAAGCTATTGATGTCTAATTCACACTAAAAATATGCCTAGACCATATCATCCATCACAGAGGATGTTTGACATCTGAAATGGTCCAGAGGTCAAACTGCTCACTGGTGCTGTCACATATTTCTATAGCAAAATTTGAAAATGTCCAATTAATTCCAAAAAATGCATACAAATTATACCAATCTAGAAAGCTAAGAATGTTAGCTCTAGGGTAAAAATATTCCCAGACTAGCTCAGGTAGCCCAGACCTTGAAATTCAATGGAACAGGAACTGAGGTCAGACAAAACTCCTAATATTGGACAAATTATTTAAAAATTCATATATCTCTCTCTTTGTATTTTGTGTATGTCTCTATGTTTTGAAATTTTTTTGAAGAAAGGGGGAAAGAAGAGTGTAAACTCACATCTCTATAAAATGATCATGTTTGTGTTTCATAAGAGTATATATCAGTTTAATTTATTTACTAACATTATACAAATTTTAGTTTAAACACACATAGTATCAAATTCAAATTTTACGATTTTGCTTGTCTCCCACAGCACCTTTGATGTGAGACCCCTTAGAAACCCGTTCTAGGAATCCCAAATAACACGAATCAGTGATCGAATTTTGGCATGCAGCACAAGAGCAAATAATATGGACAATAAGCAACAAAGAACAAGAAGAAGCGATGTTGGTCAATGGAATTGAACCCTAAGAGAACCCGTCTCTTAGAACCCTAATGTTTAGAGGAGTCCTTAATGTTTAGTTGGTTAATTAAATATTTAGGATGATTCAAAGGCTAATCAATTAGTTAATCAATCAAATTGGATGTTCATTGATCTTAGAAACAAGATTTAACAATTTAATTTGGATGTGAGGTTTCAATTCAACATTAGATCGTTGATTTCTTGAATCTTGCGTGGTTACTCAAGATAAATTGTTATGAACATGATTAGGAACTCTTAGACCAGAATTAATCATAATTAGAATAGGATAAGGATAGTGGATACCAAGGGACGAATCCAAAGCTAGTCACAAGACCATCTTTCATCCATAATCCATATAATTAGGTAGAATTTAGGAATTTTAATTCAGTTTAGTTTTAAGTAAATCAAAACCCCCTTAGTTTAGGAATTTTTAGAGTCTTTTAACATTTGGAAAACTCGATTAAATATTGAACGCCAATTACAAGGGAGATGACCTAGGTTGTGCCATTAGCTATATATTTTATCAACCTAGTATTATTTTGAGGGTTATACGACGAGCCACTCATTGTGAGCATGATTTTATGATGAAAATGAGTTGTATAAATGTAATTAAATATGAGAAATTATAGTATGAGCTCACACGATCCACGTAACATCGAACAAAATTTTTATATGTGATGCAACACAAAAATAATCAATACTTTAATGTCATTTTCTTGCCTCTCACATGAATTGATTGAAATGAGATATAAAAATAGCATGGAATGAGCTAAGAAATTATAGTATTACATCACCTCATCACACACACACATACTTCCACGTAGCTCTCATACCTCCAGCCTTGTACACTCACTCATATAATCACATGCACAACAAATGCCACATTAAACACTTCCATAACCACAAGTCTAGCCACCATATCCAAAGGAGAAAGAGGCTTAGGTTCTACATGGAAAGGAGAAACTTAAGAGGAGAAGAATGGGCTGGAGAGAGACATGCATCAAAGATTCAAAAGCTATGTGAGAAGAAAAAGCAAAATGTGAAGCAAGACATGGATTGAGATGAGGAAACACGTGAAACCATAGATGCGTGGATGGACCAAGAGTTACGAGCTGTCTCATGCAAAACTGCACATGGAAGAACATTCAAATCTAGCTCTCTTTTCACACGAGGGAAGCAACATGAATGAATAAAGAAAGAAGCTAGAAGCAGCCATAGTTTAGCTCTAATGTTACTCCCATCAGATGCAAACCATGTGAGCAGTGTAAGGCTGAAATCACATAAAGAACGAGGAAGAAGTGGGGAAAGAAAAGAAGGAAACAAGCCATGTGGTGAGGGAGACCTACATAAATAATGACGCGAAGAGGGAGCAGTCAAGTGGGAGGAAATAAATGAAGCTCAAATGCACACACATGCAAAGGCAGAACTTGGGGCTGACGTGAAGAATATGAAGATAGAAATCACGTGAGAAACTCAGGCTGGAGATGAAAGAAGCTGACGTGAGGGATAAATAATTGAAGTACATCATGAACATGTGAGAAGGGCCATTCATCCAGATCACATCGTCATTCCACATTCTTAACCCACCCACAACACGTGATTCTTAAGGAGATGCTAAGAATAAACAAAAGAGGAAGCACGTGAAAAGGGGGCTGGATAGACTCTGATTGAAGTGCACAAAAAAGTGAAGCACATAATCATATAATTAAGGGGGCCCACACATTCACTAAAGGAGCATGTGAGGGAGAGTGTGTGAAGGGAGGCTAGAAGCATCATTCATCAAATAAAAATAGAATGCCAATCCATCAAATAATTGATTTGTATCCATCATCATTTTTCCATTCAGACCACAGACTCATCCACGCTTCATTTTTTTCTC
Source organism: Erythrophleum ivorense (assembly GCA_026724425.1). Lineage (NCBI taxonomy): Eukaryota > Viridiplantae > Streptophyta > Magnoliopsida > Fabales > Fabaceae > Erythrophleum > Erythrophleum ivorense. The sequence continues at coordinate 22,422,149 of JAIUCV010000011.1, forward strand.
CACGCCTGTAACCATTCCATCTCCATTCTCCACTATTTTTCCACCTCCATGAAGCTTTAATTCTCCATCTTGTGGCTGGTTAGTAAGACAACCTTGGAGAAAGCTTGAATCTATGGAATAACAAAGGAATTTTGGCTAAGATTTTCTCTTTTTCTTGCATTTTCCCTTTTCTTGTATTATCTTGGTTTAAGATTGTATTGGATTGGGAATTTGTATTGTTTACAATTAGTGGCTGGTTAGACATTAATTAGGATATTTTTTGAATGATTATTTGATTGATTTAGTACTGTATTTTTATTATTCTCTAATTTTCCATGTATGCCATCAAGGTGTTTAATGAAATGCCTAAGTGAAATGGTGTACCTGATTGTTTGATTTGAGGATTTCTTGGAGTTTAATTGGTTAATTAAACATCTTAGGGTGATAATTTAGAGGCTAAATCATCCATTAATCAATCAAATTTAGTGTTCATTGATCCTAATGACAAGAATTAATGATTTGATGTGGGATTGAGGTTTCAATTCAACATTAGATTGTTAATCTCTTGATTCTTGCGTGGTAACTCAAGATACATTATTATGAACACAATTAGGGACTCTTAGACTATAATTAATTACAATTGGATTAGGATAAGAATATTGGATACCAAGGGACGAATCCAAGGCTAGTCACAAGTCTATCATTCACCTTATAGTTCATGCATTTAGGTAATGATTAGGAATTTTGTTTCAATTTAATTCCAGTTAGTTTGATTAGACCAAAGCCCCCTAAATTAGGTAATTCTAAAATCCTTATACACTTAGAAAACCTAATTGAATATTGAATTCTATTTCCAAGAGAGATGACCTAGGTTGCACCACTAGCTATATATTTTTCAACCTAGTTTTTATTTTGGGGGTTGCACAACAAAACCATCAAAATTCTAAGAGCCATTCCATTTCATTTTCTTTTTTCATCTTTTCTTTGCTGTGTCTTGTTTAAAAAAAATTGAAAATTTTTGAAATTTTTGAAAAAAATTTTGAGAAATTGCGTGATTTTTTTAAAATTTTTCTATGAAAATTACAAGTTAAGATGATCATAGCTTAGATTCAATTTGTAATAAATCTTGTGTCTTGATTCAACTGAAGTGGTAAATGAATTTGATTTCAATGAATTATTTGATAGCCATTAGTTAGTGAGAAATTAAGTCGTATCTATTTGATTCTAGTGTGTATTCACCTATCTTTGCTTTCACTCTAAAATTTGTCTTGATTCTTTGTTGAGACCACATTTACATTTACATGTATGAAAATGATAAGGCATTCATTGCTTTTGTAGGTAGATAGCCAAAAAGCCACCTGTTACATACATTCTTTCCATTGTTTAGCCACTTTGAACCTTGTTTTGTTTTCTTGTTGAACCCATAGCCATTAAAAATGTTTTCCACCTTGTTTTAAGATGTCTTAGGAATATCAAGGAGCATTACACTTGTTTAGGATGAGGGAATGTACACTTTGCATCCATTTAGGCCATTGTTATTCAAAGTTGAGGAAAGTTAAATAAAAGAAGAGATAGAAAGTAAAAAGAGAGCAATGAAAAGGGAAATTAAAAAAAAAAGAAAAAAGAAATAGAAAATCAAAAGAAAGTAGTGTTTGAATTTTGTTCGCATTTACTATTACTAGTTAGAAATAAGGCCTTGAATGCACATTCTTTCCTATCATAAGTTTCATTAATTGCTCTTGAAGTTCTGAGGTATCCAACAATCGTTTGTTTTCCCCTATTTTTGGATATCCATTCATTTCATCTCCTTAGCCCCATTATAACCCTGAATAATTCCTATTGATTTGTGCTTTGCATTTGATGTAACAATATAATTTTTAGCTTATTTCATGATACTCATATGCTTTATATCATTAAATTCCATGAAGGTGTATGAAAACGGGAATAAAAATAATAAATTTCTTTGCGTTGCGTCATATTTAAAATTTTCATTTGGTGTCACGTGGACTGTGTGAGCTCATACTATATATTCTCACATTTGATTATATGAATACAACTCATAGAACTCAAAGGAAAACTTAAAATAGGCATATTAAATTTCAGTCAGATTTGACCTCTTTTCTGACCAAATTTTAGAAATTCATAACTAATTTTAGAAAAGTAAAAATTATGCATTCTTGGTCATTCTAGAAAGCGACGGATGTCTATTTTATACTAAAAATATTTTTAGACCACAACATCCACCACAGAGGATGTTTGACATCCGAAAAGGTCTAGAAGTCAAACTGCCTTCTGATACCATCATAGATTTATGCAGAAAAATTTGAAAATATCCAATTAATTTCACAAAAATCTAATCCATAAAAATAATACTAATCTAGAAATCTATGAATGTTAGCTAGAGGAAAAAAATATTCGTAGACCAGCTTAGGCAGCCCAAACCTCGGAATTCAATGAAACAGTAACTGGGGTCGGACAAAACTCCTGATACTGGACAGATTCTTTAAAAATTCATATCTTCCTCTCTAAACCTTTAAATGAGGTGCTTCTAGTTGACACAAGTCACTAGTAATGTTTAGTTTCTCTGTGTAAAATTTTGTGGCAATTGGACATCATTTGAGCCTTGTGTTATAGATTTCATTTTCTGACCAAATAAATAGTGCAGTAGACCCAAATCAAAAAATTTGCCAACTTTAAAAATTCATCAAATATTTTATAGACCTCCAAAAATTATGTTCTTTAGCTTCTCAAAAATCTCTCAACAAGCTCTAATTGCATGCCAAATTTCAGATCAAGAATAGCTCATTTGGCTAAAAAGTGACGTAGGGTTTCATTGTGGTCATTTTTTACTCCATATAAGGTACCAAAGTAACCAAATAGCTTTCCTTAGGGTTTGGCACCTTCTGGGCAAGTCTAAAAGCATGATTAAGACTTGTATAAGCTACCCAAATGGTCCCAAACTCTATGCCTCTCATTTTTGCCATCTCATCCACACTTATGCATAATTCCATATTATCATTAAGGATGCCACAATGCCATAACATGTCCAATTTTCATTCTAGTGGTCACATAACATATTCTCTCATTCATACATGTCATAATATCATAATTACATATGTTCATAACATTATACTAGATATACATCTATTCAGTACATCAATTGCCATTCTTATAGCCTTAAAATAACAAATTTTTCATATTTCAATGTCATTGCTTCATCTCTCATGTAGTCGACTCCCATTGCCTTACTCTTTGGGTCCACCTAGCATATTAGATCATTGGAAAGGAGGGAATGAGATTCAAAGAATCCCAATAGCTCATCTCCCATTCAATCATATATAATATATGCAAAGCAAGTCTTGAAAATGCATGCATGGATATCATGAAAGTCATAAACATTCAAGAAGCAAGCTTGGCATGTGAATAAGTCATACAAGACATCCAAGAGCTTGCCAAGTGGATGGATTGGCCTCACCCTTTCCTTCATGGATTTTGAACTTATCTCACCCATTCTTTAAGAGAATTTTGGACTCAACTATACCATTGGGAACCCACTTTACTTTTGGGAGACTCTTTACTTTGTCTCAACCAATCTTAAGGGTTCTTAGCTCATCCTCACCATGGTTAAGAGTTCATGGCCTTTCCACACTCAAACAAACTCAAACAAACATCATGGTATCATTTAAAACATAATATGTCATCATGAAATCATGGCATATAAAGTCATACTAGCATACTTTTCATGGCTTGAAAATACACATACACACATTCTAAGATAATCTAAACACACATCCATGCATGAGAGAAGGTGGAGAGAGCTACCTTGTATACAATCACATGCTTTTTCTCTTGAAATTTCTTCCCTTGCACCTAATAAAGGTAGAGAGAGCTACCTTGTACACAATCACATGCTTTATTTCATGGACTTAATTCAACAAACTTGTGGAGATGCTTCCTCTAGGCCTAGACACATTGTATGGGAGTCAATTAAGTCCATGAAATAATTTCCAGGATCACACAACTTACTTAGACACTAGGTTATTCTATAAATCCCATTATGGTCCATAAATGCACCTAATGAAGCAACACCCCTCAAGTAATTTCTAAGCTCCATTCTTTCTTTTCAAATATTATTCTTGACTCCTTTTAACCCTCTTGGAGTCATCACACAATTAAAACAAAGAGTCTAACTACATGTTACTTCTTTAGGTCATAATATAGAACCTAAAGCACCAACTCACTTTCCATGTGTAACACCATATATTTCTAGCTTGCTTCCTATCATTTCTAAGTTTCCCATGATGAATTGCATAAAAGAGAATGGAAGATGACATTAAAATAATGTCTTATTTCGCGTTGCGTAGCATATGAAAATTCCATTCGGTGTCACGCGGACCATATGAATTCATACATCACATTCTCATATTTAATTACATACATACAACTCATTTACATCATAAAATTATGCCTACAACTAATTGAAACCGAAATGGAACCTAGAATATGGAGGTTTATTTTCGGCCAGATTTGGCCCCTTTCTGGCACAATTTCGAAAAATCATAACTAATTCTAGAAAAATCAAAATCACACATTCTTGGCCATTCTGGAAATCTACGGATGTCTACTTCACAGTAAAAATATGTACAGACCCTAACACCCATCGCAGATGGCGGTTGACATCCGAAAATGTCCAGGGGTCAAACAGCCTCCTGATGCTGTCACAGATTCTGCAGCAAATTTTGAAAATGTCCAATTAATTCCACAAAAATCTAATCCATGAAAATGATACCAATATGGAAATATGTGGATGTTATCTAGAGGATAAAATACTTTCAGACCATTTCAGGTACCCAAAGTCTCAAAATTCAATAGAACAGTACATCAGGTCAGGTAAGGGTCCTGATACTGGACAGAATGTTCAAAAATTCATATCTCCCTCTCTAGAACTCCAAATGAGGTGTTTCCAGTTGGAACAAGTCACTGTGACTGTCTAGTTTCTCTTTATGAAATTTCGTGGCAATTGGACATCGTTTTCCCCATGAGTGACAGAATTCAATTTCGGACCAGTGCTACAGTACCAAGGACCAAAACCAGAAAATTTTTCAATTTCAACAATTTGCTAAATATTCCAGAGACCTCCAAAAATTACCAAATTTAGCTTCCCAAAAAGCTCTCAATAAGCTCTAGATGCATGTCAAATTTCAGGTCAAGAAGAGTTCATTTGGACAAAAAGTGATATAGCCTCATGAAATGGTCATTTTTGCTTCCTACCAAGAGTCACTTTGCACCAAATGGCCTCTTCTTGAATTTGGCACCCCTTGAGCAAGTTTCAAAGCACAAATATGACTTGTGGAGACTGCCCAAGTGATCCCAAACCTCATGCAACTCATTTTAGTCTCTCAACATCTATTTAGGCATAGTTACATCAAGCCATCCAAAAGCCAATTTGCACAATACTATTGATTTAGTGTCATATAAAGTCTACATCATATTCATACATCATTTTATACTTGTCCATGGTCTTACATCACAAAAATATTACATACATCATTACTTTGACATTTAACCACCATTTAAAGTACATAATACACCAAAATAAAGATGTTCAATGTCCTTGGCTTGCATCTCCTTGACTTGGAACACCACCTAGACAATTCAAGGATGAAGGGGAAAGGGGAGTGAGATTCCAAGAATCTCAATAGCTCACACACCCATTCACACCACATTCAAGGCATACATATACCAAATGCATAACCATACAAGCATAAAGTGTGCAATAAATTCCATTCCATGCTACATTCACATGTCAAGCTTACTTTCATGCTCTAGGGACTTTTGGTTTAGCCTCACCCCATTTCTAGGACTTTTGGATTTGCCTCACTCTTGGCCTAGGGACTTTTGAATTTGCCTCACCCATTCAAGGGACTTTTGGCCTTGTCTCACCCATGCTATGAGACTTTTGACATCTCCTCACCTTCATCAAGGGACTTTTGGCATCACCTCACCCTTATAGGCTCTTTCCACAACCATAGTCATTTAAGACAACACATTGGTACCAATGCACAATAAGGATCAAGTAGCATATTATCAAGCATCAAGAATGCATGCAAGCACACTAAGACATACATATGCACACAAGAATGCAAAGAGAATGAGGTGGAGAGCTACCTTTTTATGTATGCAAGCTCACTTTGCAATTTCCTTCCCCTCCTTGGTTTCACAAGAGCACTTAGGTGGAGTAGGGTTCTCTTGGCCTAGACATTACAAACATCACACAATTACACATTTGAAGCAAGCCAAGACATTAAACTAAAACTTATTACACACTTGGTTCCAAAATAGACATTGGTTCCATAAATGGTCTATTGAAACAACTCATATTATTCAAGTGCTAGGCTCCATTCTCTTGTTCTTTCTAGACTTCTTGGACTCATTTAAGGTCCTTGTAGCTATCACACATTCAATTGCACAATTGGAAAACTAAGTTGCTTCACAAAGCACCATTATGGACACCATTAGGCCATCTCCCAATCTATGGCTCCTAAATTTTTCCCAATGGTTTCTCCCATCTTCTAACATCATATAAAGTCCTAAAACAAGGCTAGAACAAATTAAAACATCCCCTAGCCTAATGAACCTAGCTTGGCCGAAATATGCACCATAATGGAGGTTCATAGACTTTGTGATTTTTCCTTGATGGGAGAGCCACTTGGGAGGCTTTCTAAAGGTCTTAAGAGCTCAAGAAAATATTCAAATAGCCAAGGAAACATTCACACAAAATCAGATTTTGTAAAACCCTAGAAAACACTATACTTTTCTAACTTGTTTTCTATTGGTTTTTCTTAGAATTTCTTGCCATATTCCATCTCCCCATGGCCTAAAACCCTTGTTCCCTCCTTATATTTGGATAGAACATCATCCCCTCCTTTGGTTTTGTTCTTGGCTAAAATACACACAAAGGGAGGGGGAAGAGAAGATGCAACAAAAAGCAAAGATTACCTATGGTTCAAGTGAGTTTTCAAGTGTCTTTCTCCTTCATTCTCTTCTCCTTAGCAAATTCAAAATTCTCCACTTAGGTCTGGGTCAAAAACAGAACCAAATCATTCAAAAAATCCATGGAAAGAAAGGAGGAAGAGAGGAAAACAAGATTGAAGGAAGATGGAGCAAGAAATCTCATGAAATTACCTAGTTTCTCCTTGGTTTTCTTCCTCTTTTTCTCCTCCCTTTGGTGTGCCTAAGAGAGCTGAAGATTTTCTGTATTTTGGGCAGAATGGGTCGTGCTCATTAAAGAGGAGAAGAAGGGAGAAAAGTGTGGAACTCTTTAGAACATTCAAGAAGACATAAATTCTAATTTTGCCCTTCCGTAATGGCAAGTTCGTTTCGGCTTCGTTTTAGCTCCTTTTTGAGAACCGTCTTTTCCATCATAAAATTTAGGTTCCCAATTTAATAAAATTCCTTTGGAATCACTCAAATCGGAGTTAAAACCATCCCGAACGAATCGATCAAAGTTCGGGTTAACCGACATTGGAAAGAGTATACCAGAGGGGCTTTACCAGTCCCAGGGCTTCCCATAGTTTTTAGGGCCTCTGAGAACTTTGGGCAACTCAAAATTTTCATTTAAAAAGCCCTCCTAAGTGTTTTTCCAAAATTACACTTATTTACAAAAATGCCACTGGGCTTTCGGCAATTCTTTTGAATCGTTTCGACCCCAGTTTTTGGGCAACTCAAGGTTCAAATCGTCATTTTCTATTATTTAAAATTTTATTCAAATTTTATTTGGCCTTGAATCACTCATCTCAGGGGACTTGCTTTTCAAATCGGCCCGTTCCAGTGATTGTACAATGTACCGGGTGTTACACCATGGGTTCTAAATTTTTTCTAAGGCCTCTCCTTATTTTCATTCATCGTATATGACTCAAGAATGGCCTTAGAAAATTTTAAAACTCCCCCTAGCTATCCCAACCTTGTTTAGCCAAGACTATGGAGCTTATTGAGCTTCATAGAATTTGCTTAGTTTTCTTGAAGGAGAAAGCATATAGGGGGCATCTTAGGAATCTTAGAAGCTTATTTAACCTCTTAATTAGGCCTAGGAATTATCATACAAAATCAGATTTGGGAAGGTGCACACAAAACCTTAGAATTTGCATCTTGAAATCTAATTGGTAGTTTGTTGTTTCCTTTGCATATTCTTGTTCTTCTCCCTCAAATACCTAAGATTCACCCTTGGTTTGGTTGAAAATTTAACTCCCTAAGGCTGGCTATATATGGTTCGAAATATGCACAAGAGAAGGGAGGAGGAAGATCAAGTGGAAGGATTGCATGTTACCTTGTTTTCCTTGAACTTCCTTGCTTGTTCCTTACTTTCCTTGGCCTCCTCACTTGATTTTCAAATTTTCCCCTCTGTTCTTCCATCAAAACAGCCCTCAAAACTTCAAAAAAACCATGAAGAAGAATAGGGAAAAAGAGGAGAAGAGATTAGCTAAGAGAAAGTTATTCTAGCTCCATTTTTCCTTCAATCTGAGGCTAAGATTCTCAGTTTTAGGAGTCTAGAATGTTACTCAAACTTTTCAAGGCCTTAACTAATTCATTTCAGGGGACTTACTTTGAAAATGTGCTTGTTTCCATCGTTTAATGAAAACTAGACATTACATTTGACATGGGTGGTGGAGACTTAGAAGCTTGACAAGCTTATGGTAGTGAACTTTGATAGGTGAAGTTTGAGTGAAACACATTGCCTAAACACTTGAAAGTTGAGAGTAAACACCAATCCATGTAAAGGTGATAAGTATAATTTTTATGTATTTTATTTCCCTTAACTTAAGTATTTTAAATGTTAAATGAGGCTTAATGGATTTACTTAAATAGAATTTTGTTTTAGTAGCCATTCTCTGCACTTTATGAATTAAATTGAAAAATGATTATTTTAAATGCATAAAGTATTTTAGTGAATTTTTCTCCTTTATTTTTATGCAGATTATGGGCAAATAAAATCTGAATATTGAAAAGAATATATATATATATATATATGCATGAGATGAAGCTACACACTTGAGCTTAAAAAGAAGAACCATGCATGAAGAACGTAGCAACGTGAAGAAGCTGGCTGGAGGAGAAAACACATTAAAAGTGCAGAACGTATGAGGAATGAGTTGCACGAAGAAACAATGGAAAAGCCAAGGTTTGAGAGGGAAGAAATGACGTGTTTGTAGCAGAAACAAGTAAGCAACAGGTAACAAAAGAATCTACAGGGCAGCTAACATGGAAACTCATGGCAAAGAAAGAATAGATGTGAAAGGAATGAAGCTACACAAGCTGAATGAAGAGAAGCAGAAACAAGAAGGAAGCAAAGGGTTAGTGAGAAAAACATGCACACAGAGCACGAATGAAACGTAGTAACATCTAGCAAAAACACGAATGAGCAGAAGAAGTTGTACATGCATGCATAAATGAAGAGCAGCTCACGTGAGCTCACACTCATGCAGAAATAGAAGAGGACGAATGAAAGAGCTTAGAGAACAACGTGAGACCAGAAGATGTAGCTCTGGAACAGCAGAATGCTCGAGTCTATGGACAAACGCATGAAGACGCTGGATCGAGAAGCTGAACGTGGTGAAGGAAAGAGAGAAGAATGAGCTGCATGCAGCAGAACCAAATGAAGCGCGAGGGAGCTCTGGCTGTAGGAGGAGAAAAGAACAAGTTGCATGATCAAATTTCAAAGGAGCAACATGAGTGGGAAAGCTACAGAATAAATGAGGAAGAGGCAGCCCCTGCTTAAGAAACACGAAGAGCTGCATGATTCATGGATGACGTGAAGAAGCTGCAGAAACAGTAGAAGGAACATGTGGAATATAATAAAATAAAAGGAAGTGGGGTCCACCTCCTATATACATGAAGTAGCTTCAGGGAATTGGAAATAATGCATTACGTGGATTCAATTAAAAAATCACGTGAAAGGGAGCATATTTCAATCATCCAGAATCACACTCCGAGGGGGATTCACATTCCATTCACGCGATTCCATCGTCCAGATCCCAGAGTCCACTTCATTCACGCCTCGATATCTTAGGAAATCCTCGCCTATATATAGATTTATTCACTCATTCCAAAAGAAGAGACGGAGAACAGAATAGGAGAGGCGTGGAGAACATAAAAAGGGCAAGACTTCTAGGAGAGGCAGGGAGAACGTCCAGGGAGTATTCTTTCGTGATCCATCCATGGCTGATGCTAATTTCATCAACTCTTCTTTGATTAAAATCTCCATGGCAGCTTGAATCACTCATGGAGGCGGGCTGAAGTTTGGAAACTCCCAGATGCATATTTGAGCCCCATATTTTCTCACCAGATTGGATAAATACTCCTTGCTATATCTTTTAATTCCAATATTAAATCTTTTATTAATTTGACTAGGTTTAGTTGATTGATTTAGGAATTTAGTTGCTGAAAATTATTGGATTAGTTTGTTTTATGAATTGAATTTGATTTTGGAATTTTAATTATGATCATCACATGTTTATAAAAATTCCAGAATTAGTGCTGTGCAAATTACTTTCAAATTCCTCTTGATCTTGGGTTAATTGATGCAATGGTTGTTGGATTAATTAACTAGAATTTTTATGCAATTAATTATTTAAGGAATTAATTAATCTAATTGGTTAATTAGTATCTTAAGTGAATTGTGCAGTAGATTCTATTAATCAATTAAATTTGGTTAAAGTGTGTTCTTATTCTTAATTCAATTAATTAGTTATTCAAGGTTTCTTGTGGTTGCAAATTCCTTGTATAATTAATAAATTGAACCTTGAATGGTATTCAAGAATCTTTATAGGGAATACATTAAAGAGCAAGGAATTAATTCCAAATTTGGTAAACTAAACCAAGGGCAAGGATAATTGAATTCTAGGGAGTCCAATGCAAAGCTAGCTACCATATTCTCTTAATTGTTCATCTCATTTAGTTTTAAGTTCTTTTGATTTTCGACAATTAAATTTAGTTCAATTAAATTTTAGTACTTTAAATCTCCAAAACAAGTTTCAATTAGCAATACTTAGAATACCCCTTCCAATAAACAAATTGAGGCATAAACTCCAAGGGAGATGACATAGGTTGCACCATTAACTATAAAATTTATTTTGCTTCCTAGTTTTATTTGAGATTGCGAGACACAATCGTCAAAAGGGATATGCATTTTTGATTCATTCTTTTCAAATGAAATTGTGATGGAATTTGCTTTATTGATGCAAGTGAAGTTAATTTGGATTGTTAAAGTGTTGAAAAGTTTCAGTCATTCTCTAGCTTGTGATTTCTACACTTTTTTTTTTCATTTTCACTCTCCAATTGTTAATCCACTAGCCTGTCTTTGGATCTTGAGTTTTGCCTAGGAGTGCAAGGGTTTAAGTGTAGGGGAATTTGATGAAAGCTATTTTTATATATTTTAATTCTCCTTAGGTATTTTAATGATCAAATATGGCTTTATGAGTTTAATTAGGTGAAATTTGATGCGAGTAGCCATTTCTGCACTCTAGGAAATTATTACAAGATTTTATTGAATTTTAATATATAAATTCTTTTTAATAATTTTGTGAATTCTTCCTATTGAATTATTTTATTTTTATTATTATTTGTGCAGAATTTGTATCTCTTGCTATGGTTTTGAAATAGAGAAAAAAAATCACATGATGAAGGATTTAAGAAGCCATAAATCAACTTCAGCACCCTTGACTTCATTCATTCACTCATGCTTGCTTTGTTCACTTTCCTCCAGCCAGCACAACATCCACTCCCTTGAAGCACATATAATATCCAGTTCTTTGAAAATGAAACTCAAGAAACGTAATGTACAGTTTCTCCGTAAAGGAATAAAATTCACTAGATACAAAAGGAAGTCCTTAGAAATGAATTAGTTAAGGTCTCAAAAAATTTGGGAAGCATTCTAGACTCCTAAAAATAAGAATCCTAAACTCAGACGGAAGGAAAAATAGAGCTAGAATGAAGAAACGAAATATAACGAAAGATTGACAAAACGTAAAGGCATTTTTGTCATTTTGAGCAAATTTTGGAATTCTCATAGGGGGCTTTTTAAATGAAAGTTTTAAGTTCTTTGAGATTCTCAGGGGCTCTGAAAATCATGGGAAGCCCTGGGACAATTAAAACCCCTCCAGTGGACGTTTTCCAATATCAATTGACCTGAACTTTGACTGATTTGTTCGGAAAGGTTTTAGCTCCGATTTGAGTGATTCCAAAGGCATTTTATTTAATTGGAATCTAAATTTTATGATAAAGAAGACGGTTCTAAAAAAGGAGTTAAAATAATCCTAAACGGAGCAAACAGGCACGTAGGGGCAAAATGGTTATTTTGAAAAATTATAAAAGAGGCTTCTTAAGTAAGATTACACCTCATCACCTTCTCCAAGCTTCCATTTGCAAAAAAAATGGACAGCAATGGTGCGACATTAAGAGGGGGGAGAGAGAAAAAGTTTAAGCTTTCGTTTAGGTAAGTAAATGGCCCCATCTCATCCCATGCCAATTAGAAAAGTTATTCCTCTCTCTAAGAGCTCTCTAATGGTGGTTTTCTTTTTTTGAAAACTTGAAGATTCAGGTCTAACCCAGACCAAAAAGGAACTCTTTTCAAGAAATCAATTAGGGAAAAATAATCTACGTGAAGAGAGCTCTATCTTAAGGTAAGACTTCACTTAAAACACTTGTAAAATCTTGTGTTTCTAAGCCATTTAAGCTTAGGTCTAGAGAGAGAAAGTGAGGAGGAGAGTTTTTCTTTATGTGTTCTTGATGGAACCAAAGGTTATGGAGTGTGAGGATTAAGAATATACAATTAGAATTAAAAAAGGAGCTTCAGAATACAAGTTATAGAATTTAGGGATTTGGTTGCACCTAGGCTAAGATGAAGCTTCTTAGTAGTAATTTAAGTTGTCTAAGAATATATATGAGTTAAGACACCAAGAGAGCCTTCCACATGCTTCTCCCATCAAAGAAATTAAAACAACTCCATTGGTGCCATATGGAAGCATAGTTTTGGCCAAGGAGAGTTCATGCACCTAAGGAGTGTTTTAATTCCTTCCAAGCTTAGTTTTGTATCATGTATGATAAGAGAGTATGAGAGGAAGCCTTGGAAAAATTTTAGAAATCATAGATAGTGAAATGGCCTTATATGTTCCATAATATGACCAAAAGAAGAAATATGTAGTTAGGCTCTTTTTTTTAATTATGTAATAACTCCAAGAAGCTTAAAAGGAGTCAAGAATCATATTTGAAAGGAAAGAATAAAGTTTAGAATTTATTTGATGGATGTTGCTAGGTGCATTCTTAGAAACAAAAAAAGGGTAATGAGCCAAGCTAGTGTTTAAGCAAGTTATGTGGCCTTAGACTTTGTGTAACACCATAATTTCTAACTCATACCCATCATGCCTTACATGCTCATATGAGATATGGGAAGAATAAAATGAGGTCTTCTTCATTGGGTTCATACACTTTCTCACATGGCATCATGGTTAAAAATTCACTTTAGTGTCACATGGATCGGGTGAGCTCATTCTATGCATCCTCATATTTAATTGCACCATTACAACTCATTTCAATCCCAAAAACATGCTTTAAACTCATGGAAAATAAAAAGGGATATGAGACATGCATGTTCATTTCGGCCAGACTTGGCTTCATTTTTGGGCAAAGTTTGGAAATTCATAACTAAATCTAGAAAAATCAAAAACATGCCCTCTTGGTCATTATGAAAAGCTTAGGATGTCTACTTCATAAAAATATGTAGAAGCCTTAAAATCACACACACAAAGCGTTTGACACGCAAAATTATCTGGAGGTCGGAGTGGGTCCTGCTACTGTCACAGTTTACTGATATGAATTTCAAAAATGTCTAACTAATTCCAAAAAAATCAAATGCATGCAAATGATACCAATATGAAAATATGTCGATGTTAACTAGAGAGGAAAAATATCTCTAGATCAGCTCATCAAGCCAAACTTCCAAAAATCGATGGAACAGTACCTTGGGTCAGGCAAGATGACTGATACTGGGCAGGAACTTCGAAAATGCATATCTTCCTCTCTAGACCTTCAAATGATGTGTTTCTAGTTGCTACAATTCACTGTGACTGTCTAGTTTCTGGATATAAAATTTCGTAGCCATTGGACCACGTTTGCCTCTCAGATGACACAATTTCACATCCGACCAAATGAACAGTGCCTATGCAAATCCGAATTTCTGATACCAACTTTGAAAAATCATGAAAAATTCCACAGACCTTCAAATGACTTGATCTTTATCTTCCCAAAAATCTCTAGACAATATCTAGTTACATGCCAAATTTCAAGGCAAGAAGAGGTCGTTTGGTCAGAATTGGACGTCATGAGGCAAAGTGACTATTTTCTTGTGTTAAAAAAGGGCTAATGGGGTCCAACTTTGCTTCTCCTACCTCTAAGGCTCTATGAGCACGTGAGAAAGCATCAACATAGGCCATTAAACATGGCTCAAATGTCTAACAACTCAGATTTGCAAAACTCACTCTCCCACACCAAAACATACACCGTGCACATAATGTCAAGATCTTAATATTCATACCGAAACTTGCTACATCATGCACTATAAGTTCAATTCTCATACATATACATTAAGTGCATCCATTTACAAGTGCTACATCATGTACATCATTAAATTACATCCCTTAACATAACTACAAAATGGTGACAACATGACTCTTTACAATTTCTTCACCAAAATCCCTAGCTTCAAGCTTGGTGGCTCCCATCTTTTGCCTCATTTGGTCCACCTAGCATGTTTGGATGGTGGAAAGGGGAAGTGAGATTCAAAGAATCTAAATAGCTCATCTCTCATTCAATCATACATAAAGCATGCAAACAAGTCTCACAAATGTATGCATAGGCATATTAGCATGTGAAATTATAAGAAAAGCATTTTCAACATTTAAGTAGGCCATACATAACATACAAAAGCTTGCCAAGCAAATGGATTAGCTTCACCCATTCACTTGTGGATTTTGGACTTGCCTCACCCATTCTTTAAGAGGTTCTTAGACTCAACCCTTACTCTTGGGAGTCAACCTCACTTTTGGGAGACTCTTTACCTTGTCTCAACTAACTTTAGAGTTCTTGGCTCATCCTCACCATGGTTTAAGGATTGTTGGCTTTTCCATACTCAAGCAAACCAAAGCAACCACATAATACATCATTGAAATATATAAAGTATCATCATGCTAGCATACTTTTCATGGTTTAAAACCATACATACATACATGCAAGACAATGTAAGCACACATCTATGCATGAGAGAAGGGGGAGAGAGCTACCTTATTGGCTAATCACAAGCTTTCCCTTTCACTTTGTCTCCTCCCTTGTTGATTTCACAATCACCACTAGATGGGAGTGTTTCTCTTGAGCCTAGACACACAAGAGTATAGAATTACTCTCTTAACACTTTATTCATAAAGTTAGGAATTTCTTTCTAGCAAACCCTACCAAGCATATAAGAGCTAGGGTTCTTTCTCTCACTAGAACTTCACCAACTATCCTTCCTCTCTCAAGCTCTCAAAAAGGAAGGCAAAGAGGAAGAAGTAAGGATATGTGAGTTTTGGTCTTCTTCAAGAGGGGTTTTTCCACTCTCTCTCTTTTGGACCAAGCTCAAAACCCAACTACTTCCACTAACCAAACCACAGGAAGAGAGGGCAAGGAAAGAAGATTAATATTCTAAGAGAAAAGCCATGCAAAATCTTACCTTTTCTTGTTCTTCCTTCTTCCTCTAGGTTTCTCTCTCTCTCATTCGCCCTTTTCTCTGTCTTAGAGGGAGTTTAAGTCGGTTGGAATGAGAAGAAATGAATTGGGGCACTTTAATAAGTCAAATTCTCTTTTTTTACGCTTTTTCGGACTAACCCTCACTATAGCGAGGCCTAACCCTCGCTATGGCGAGCTCGTATCAGTCCCAGACCCCTGCCTTTGCTACAGCATGCACTACTGCGAGCAACGCCCTAGTTTTTGTATAGAGTGCCCGCACTCGCTATAGCTAGAAGCATTTTCGATCTACCTAGACCATTTCTCGCTATAGTGAACAGGTACATTCGCTATAGTTGGGCTGTAGCTAGCAGACTTATAGTTGGGCTGTAGCTAGCAGACTTAGAAAATTTTCAGCCCTTCAAAAATTTTCAGTTTTTCTTTCTTTTTTTTTTCTCTTTTTCTTCTTTCCTTTTTTCCAGGTTGTTACACTTTACTTCAAGAATATAATTAGCTTCCATATGATGTGTCTAGGCCAAGAAAAGTGATCTCCACCTTCTTAAGTATGTGAGGTCAAAGGAAAGGATTCAAAGCTTAAGGAAAAAAGTGTACAAATGCTAGCAAGGTTGTTTTCTCCACCTTCTCTTATGTATGATTGCTTGCTTTAGTTCTCTTTAGATGTGTGTATGTATATTTCAAGCCATGAAAAATGTTCTAACATGAACTCTTACTCCATAGTACCATGATGATGCATTATGTTTCTAAATGATGTTTACGATATTTGTTTTGGTTTGCTTGAGCATGGTGAGGCCAAAAACCCTTAGCCATGGTGAGGATAAGCCAAGAACCCTTAAGATTAATTGAGACAAAGTAAAAAGTCTCTCAAAAGTGAGGTTGACTCCCAAAAGTGAAGTTGAGTCCAAAAACCTCATAAAGAATGGGTGAGGCAAGTCCAAAATCTACAAGTAAATGGGTGAAGCTAATCCACTTGCTTGGCAAGCCTATGTATGCTATGTATGACTTTTTAAATGCTAAAAACGCTTCTTGAATGATTGCATATGTCCATATGCCTATACATGCATTTGTGAGACTTGTTTTGCATCTTTTATATATGATTGAATAGGAGATGAGCTATTAAGATTCTTTGAATCTCATCCCCTCCTCTCCAATGTCTTAACATGCTAGGTGAAATAATTAAACAAGGTAACAGAGGCCACCAAGCCTAAAAGAAGAAGATTAACACCAAAGAATATAAATATGCCTAGTTTTGCTTCCTTTTTAGCCATATACATGGCATATGATGTAATCCCTTGATAAAATTGTTATATAACTATATGAGCATGTGTAAATATGTTAATGTATCATGTGTGAATGAGAGCTAAAGTTATATGTATGAGAATGTGCATTTGGGACATGTATTGGCCAACTAGCATCTTGGAAATACATGTATAAATGGAAGTGGAATGGCCAAATTGATATGCATGAGGTTTACAACCATTTGGGCAGCTCATATAAGTTCTAATTATGCTTTTAGACTTGCCCAAAAGGTGTCAAATATCAAGGAAAACTATTTGGGCATTTTGATATCCTATACGGAGCATAAATTGACCATATTGGAAACCTATACCACTTTTTATCCAAATGAGCTCTTCTTGATTTGAGATTTGGCAAGTAATTATAACTTGTTGAGGAATTTTTAGGAAGCTAAAGAAAAATTTTTTTGGAGGTCTAGAGAATATTTGATAAATTTTTAAAGTTGGCAAAAATTCTGATTTTGGTCTAATGTACTATTCACTTGGTCTGAAAATGATTTCTGTCACACAGAGCTCAAATGGTGTCCAATTGCCACAAAATTTTATATAAAGAAACTAGACTTTCCCAATGACCTGTGCCACTGGAAGCACCTTATTTAGAGGTCTAAAGAGGGAGATATGAATTTTTAAAGATTCTACCCATTATCAGGTGCCCCGACTAACCTCAAGTACTGTTTGATTGGTTTCAAGGTCTAGGAGTGCCTGAACTAATCTGGAGTTATTTTTTCCCTCTTGCTAACAACCACAGGTTTCCAGATTGGTATCATTTATGTGGATTGGATTTTTGTGGAATTAATTGGACATTTTTTAAATTTGCTGCACAATTTTGTGATAGCACCAGTGGACAACCAGACCTCTAGATTTTTTGAATGTCAAATGTCTTTTGTGTTGCGTTTCATGGTCTGGACATATTTTTACCATATAGTAGACATGTGTAGCTTTTCATAATGGCCAAGAATTCATGATTTCAAATTTTCTAGAATTAGTTATGATTTTCTAAAATTTGTGACAGAAGTAAGAAAATTCTAGCCTAAAATGCATATATGTGTTTTATGCTTCCCTTTGGTTTCCACGAGTTGTAGGCCAATTTTGATGATGGAAATAAGTTGTATCCATATAATTAGATATGAGAATGTGATACATGAGCTCACATGGTCCACAGGATACCGAACGAAAATTTTATACGCAACGCAACGTTAAATAATGCATTATTTTAATGCCATTATTTTGCCTCTTATGTGAGTTGTATGATATAAGGCATAAATTAGCATGAAATGAGATAAAAAATTATGGTGTTATAGCACACACTAACACATAACATCTCACTTAGAAACACTCACATGCACTCCAACTCGCATTGATTCATGCATGTCACTCATCTAACATGATCACCTAGTAGCCTTTTAATCCATACATTCTCATTACACTTCACTTCCATGTAGCTCTAGCCTTTTAACCCATACACTCTCATTACACTTCACTTCCACGTAGCTGTAGCTTAGGCATTTCACATAGCACAAGTCCAGCCATGTATTCCACGTTCTAGCTCACCCATATGCACACACTTTCATCTACATGCAGCACACACACTTACATGAAGTCACGTTACCATCACACATATGCAAAACAGTAAAGCAGCTTCACTCATCCACATCACTAGCTCACAACGTAACCATACTCCCACGTACATATTAATTTCCATGAAGCATGCACCCACGTCATTTACTCATTCATGCATGGGCACGTGGTTTAATAAAAGGCAAGGCTAAAGCTTCTGATCCAGGATAAGGGCTATTGCTCATACACGTAGCCACATCCACCACACTTCATACGTAACACAATGCCATACACAAGAAGCTTAAATGGATACACAACTTAATTTCACATTGATTCAAGTGGGCTCTTCTCTTCTTAACACATACATGAGGTTCCACCAAATACACACATGTCTAGTTCGCTCCAAGGCACATTGAAGGGAGACACATGATTCAAAATGGACCCATTTATAGGTATACATGGTAGCTACAAGATGAAACATTATTCACCTATGTAACACGTTCAGTAGTACACTCTCCATTCACTTAAGTTAATTCATAGGTTGCACTCATACACACGTCAAGTGTGTGAAGTAAGAGCTGGCAACTGGCTAAAGAAAAAAACACGAAGAGTGGAGATAAGAGAACAACACATGAAGAAGCTTAAAAGGAAGCTTGGGTTGAAGTTTAAATGAAGGAGCTGCATGGAGAAAAGCATGTGAAAAGCTCGAGTTTTATGTGCTGTGAACAAAAGCTAGAATTTTGCTATGGGTTAAACGGAAGAAGCTCTCATTACATGAACACCTAATACAGTAGTTGCATAAAGCTTGGTGGTAAACAAAAGTGAAGGAGCTAACATGAAAAGAGAGCTACAGGTGAAGCCATGAGCTGGAGAATGTAATTACAAGCTGAATGAGCAAAGAGGCAGCACATGGAATATTATAAAAGAAAATAAAGCAAGCCCACACTTATACACACATGCATGTAGCTATGGGGAAGTGGAATAAAAGAAGAAGCACGTGAAATTGGCATAAAAGGGACCACATGAAACTATAAAAAAAAACACGTGAGAAGGGCATCCATTTAGCCACACACATATAAGGGAGTCCATAGAATAAAATACACCAATATTCCATCATCATTTTTCTACTCACCCTCCTTACCACACAGAGCCATTCCTCCATTATTCCATCTAATGAAGCATTAATTCTCTCAACTTGTGATTAGCTTAGAAGAGAACCTTGGAGAAGCTTGAATCTATGGAGTTACTCAAGGGATTTTGGGCTAAAAGTTTCATTTTATCTTCTTCCTTTCTATATCAATTTTAATTATTTTATTTGCTTGATTAAGCTTGTAAATGATTGAGATTGATGTAGTTCATGATTGATGACTAGTTAGACATTGATTAAAGAGAGATATTGACTAATTAATTGCATGAATTAAGTACTAAATTTTATATTTTCCTTTAATTTCCCATGTACACCATCAAGGTGTTTGATGAAATGTATGAGTGAAATTGTGTGCTTGATTACTTGATTTGAGGATTTCTTGGAGTTTGGTTGGTTAATTAAACATCCTAGGGTGTTAATTCATAGGATAATTGATCAATTAATCACTTAATTTTAAATGTTTATTGATCCTAAAGGCAAGAATTAGTTATTTGGTGCGAGGTTGAGGTTTCAATTGAATATTAGATTATTAATCTCTTGATCCTTGAATGGTAATTCAAGATACTTTGTCATGAACATAATTAGAGATTCTTAGACCAAAATTAATCACAATTAAATTAGGATAAGGATAGTAGATACCAAGGGATGAATCCAAAGCTAGTCATAAATCTATCATTCACCCATTAGTTCATGCAATTAGGCAGCAATTAGGAACTTTATTTTAATTAAATTTTAGTGAGTTTAATTTGATCAAACCCCCTTAAATTAGATAATTCTATGATCCTCATCCACTGAGAAAATCCAATTGAATATTGAATTTCATTTTCAAGAGAGATGACCTAGGTTGTACCACTAATTATAAAATTTAATCCAACCTAGTTTTATTTTGAAGTTGCGCGAGACGACCATCAGAGGTCCATAGAATTTTCCACAAATTTCCACAATTCTAGAACTTATGTAGAATAGTCCCTAATACTATTCACATAGTCAATTCTAATTTTTAGTAGATTTGAAGAGTCAAATGAACTTTAATACTCATGAAATTTGACAAACATATAGTTAGAATTATAAGCTTTCTAAGGCCACTAAGTTTGCATAAAAAGGAGTTGTATAAAGGAAATTATGAAGTTTTGAATTTAAGGGTCTTATTATGTTTGAGTACTATAGTAGCCACTGAGATTGTTTGTTCCATGAAACACAATAGAAAAGTAACCTAGTTTAGAAAGGAGGGCATATGATAGACTTGAACTTTAAAATTCCATATCTTGGGCTACACAACTCCATTTTAAGTGATCTCAGTGGCCATGGAAAGCTTGAGATGAGATCTATATGATGTAAAAATTTCATAAGCATCTAAGCTCATATGAAAACATAATGGATCATATTTCATGAAAAGTATCAAAAGACTACATACACAAGCATACCAACTCATTCAAGCACTCAATTGCATGCAAGAAGTGGAGAGAAAGCTACTTTAGGCTTGACAAAGGCTCAAATTGCCACCAACCCCTTGTTCTTATTTTTTACCTTGGTTTTCTACCATTTGACATGCACAACTTGGTGTGTTTGGATTAGTTTGGCCTACAAATACCAATCTGTAATACAAATTACCTCATTTGAATCGATTTAAAGCATTATTATTAAAACTTATCTCCACTTTAGTCTAACTTATGTTTTAGGGTCAATTTAGGCTCATTAGGAAGCAACTTCCATTTTTCTTCATCTAGCTCCCAATTTCCCATAGGCTTCATGCCACATGACCTCAATGGAACTCATTTGAGCCATTATATCAGGTAGAAGGGGTCTAAAGCCAACTTGCTTTTTTACCCTATTTTAGGCCCTAAAATTTTTACTTTTATTCTAAGGCTTCTAAATTCAATCCATTGGTTTTATAATTATTTATTCCTCTTATCTAAGTCTTTTAAATCATTGGAACCCAAAAAAAACTCCCCCTAAGTGCTCCAAGGGTTCCTAGGCTGAGACACATCATGCATGGAGGCAACTTAGAGTCTTTTTGTTTTCTTCTTGGATTTTGACGCATGGGTACATTCTCTAACTTCTTTTTTGTCTAATTATAGTTTCATATAGCTTAAAATGCCCTTCTATGGTTCCAAATCTTCTATGGTTCATTTGAAACCCTAATTGCTACATTTTGCAATTAATAGGTTTTTAATTGCTTCCAATTACATATTCTTGTTTTTCATACGTCAAAACCCTTGGTTTTATCTTGTTTCTATGCAAAACACACTCCCTTCATATGGTTCTATGGCTGGCCAAAACCATGGAGTAATGGAAGAATAAAGAAATACAAAAATCCTCCATGTTTCATACCTTAATAACTTCCTTATATGATGGAGAATCTTGTGGTTAGCTTGCTTTCTTTAAACTCCTTCCTTCCTCCAACACACTAGCCATAAAGATGGTCCTTTCAAAGAACTAAAACCATCAAAAGAAAGCTCTTAAGGAGAGGAATCAAATTAGTGAAGGGAAAACCATGAAAGAGTGCCTTTTTCCTTACCTTCCATGCTTGTTATCCTTTCTCTCTCTTCCTTCTCTCTTCACACCATGGAGGTTCTAATTCAAGAGCTGGAAGTTAGTTCTAATTGAAGAAGGTAGGTGGCATGGCTGATATAGAGCAAAAAGGTGATGATCTAAACTTTTCCCAAATTTTCCATTTTGCCCTTCTACTTCAGTTCTACCATTTTTTCTCATTTTAACTTCTGTTTTAGAACCGTCTTTTCCATACATAAGTTTAGGTCCTCTAGTTTATTAAAGACATTTTATGTGGTTTAAAACCATCCCAAATCATCTAGTCAAAGTTTCAATCAACCCTTTGCCAAAATTACACATCAAAAAGGTTTTAACCAATTTGATGGTTCCCATGATTTATAAGGCCTCTAAAAACCCTAATGAACTTAATTTTATCATTTAAAAATTCTTTCTTTAAACTTCTAAGGGTGTGTTTGTTTCTATGTTTACATGGGTCAAAACCATGTTTCCTATGAAGCCACAATCTGTTGCTTCTACTCTAATGTGATTTCCCACCATGAATCCAAACATACACTAAAAAGATGCCCAAAATTATAGTTTCTATCACTGTGTTCCTTATTAAGCCATTTAGCTATTTTGGCTTCAATTTTGAGCTACCTTTAGATCCTTACCCTCATTACTAGATACTCTATTTATTAATCTAGCTCTATCTTACCTTATTTCATTTCATTTTGGGAGTTTCTTTTTATGATCTAATCAATTTTAGTTCAATTTTAAGAAATTTTGATCATGACAAGTTTTCCTTGATTTATATTTACCAAATATCATTTAAGAGTGTATTAATCAAAGTTAAGACTATTAGAAGTGATTTTCATCTTTATACTTGTCTAAAAGGTCTCTTAAGTGTTCGTTATTTTTTTAAACAATATCCAAGCATGTCTAAACATGACCACCCTAATACCACCACATAGAGAATGACTTCAGGGGTTTTTATATACAAAAATACCTAAAAAGCATGTGGCACATGCCCCCATGCACCTCTCGAAGGTGTAGCCTTAAATAATAACCAAAAATGAAAAAAAAAAATTATATGTGGCAAGTGCAAGCCATGCACTGATATATGTGGCATGTCAAGTCATGAGCTACCACTAGTTTGCTCCTCTTCTCTTCCTCTTTCCATTGGTGCTAGGATCAGGCTAAATGGAAGTGGGGTCAGCCACAGATGCTGCCCTTAAGAGTGGGACTCATCCATCTTCTTTAACTTGCAAACTTGAATTATTTTTTTTAAGAATTTTCAATTTTTTCAATTTTAGGGGCTATATTTGGGAGGCCATGTCTCCCTTATTTCTTGTCTAAATAGGACAATTTATATATTATTAGAAAGCTTGTGGAAAGAGCTTTCCAATGATGTAGTCTTGCATAAAGTTATAGCTTGAGGAGGAAGATATAGCCCTCGAAATTGAGCTATATGATCATAGTTTCCAAAAATCTCAATTTCAGGGTGCCTACTTTAAACAATTATAAGTCATTCATCTTTTATCCATTTTAGCCAAACTTAGTATCAACAAAAAGATCACTCAATAAGCTTTCAAATTATATATGATTTATATCCAATGATGGCCTATAGTGAGAATGCCATCCTTTGAAAGTTGGTTGTTCAATCACCAATTTTCAACAACTTCAAATCTGAAGATCTCCCTAATGGCTAATCCTCTTCCTGCCATATTTCTACCATATAATCATCATTATATAGGCCACATAAGGTATGAGATTGGTGACCTAAAACAGTCTTTATCAGATTATGCCACTGGAGGGTTCTATGGTTTCATATATGAACTTTTTATTCATTTCTTATTCATACTCTCTAATTGCATATAATTGATGCAAGAAAATCATATAATATAAAACAAGCTAGCAACATATCCGAACCAACCAAGCTCTAATACCAATGATAGAAAATTATGGATCTAGGTACTTACCTGTTGCAGCAAATGCAGATCTTCTCATATCTCTATCCCACATGATTTAGAATGGAATTACCATATGGAATTCCATCCTTTTTGCCACAACAAATGCACATAGTCCATGGAGAAGTTCTCTTTTTGTATTCTATGTGTGTCTTTGTGTTTGGGAGTTTTTTCTTTTTAAAGAAAACAAGATAATTATGTTTGTGTTTCATGATAAAAATTCCCTCCTTTCCTTTGACTAGTTGTAAAAATATAAATAATTTTTATTTGAATTTTGAATTAAAAAATCAACATTCAAAAATAATAGTTTAATAATTAATTGATTAATCAACTAATTAACTAATTCTCTCTTTTTGGTTCAGTTCATGGATTGGATCAACCCATTAAGGGTGCTCCCTATTACAGCAATTCTAAATGAACTCTTTGCTTATATCCTGTCTTGTTTTGAAAGATGTTGGACATTATAGTTTCAAATGTTAGTACACCAATCTTAATTAGCAAAAATGATCTCCATAATTAGCCATATTGTTAAAGAATTTTATCTATCAATTAAGGTGAGTAGCAGTACTCAATTATTTGATGGCCATAATCCTATTAAAACCTCATGCAATTATTATCGTCCTAATTTCTTTTTATAATAAGAAAACATTTATTACATTTTCGTAATACTAAAATTTTTTATGCTCCTTCTAAGTTTATTTTGACAAATAATCAATCATAGCTTAAATTTAAAATCTAACTTAACTATGATTTAAACTAAATTATATGACTTTGACTGAAAAAGGATCACGTGAAAAAAATATAAATGATAATAATGCTAAGTGCTCACTCATGCAAATAAAGATTATCAAAATACCCATGCTCAGTGGGTATTTGCAAAAGCTTCCCTTTCAAGTTTGGATATGGGTTATAAAAATGGGTTTAAGACTAAGGATGAAAAGTGTGTTACTCATCCCACCCTAAACTTATAATATGTATGTGTGTATGTGTATACATATTAGTTGCTATGTTCAAAATATGTATTGGTTGAGACTAAAAAATTTTAAATTAAATTGATTATGGATTGGATAATTTAACGGTTAAGACTTTTTTTTCCTTAATGATTTTATAAGAATAAATTTCACATAGATGATTATCAAATTGAGAAAAAAATTACTCATTTTGAAATCTCTCTAGATAAATGACTTCGAGAATTTCATAGAGCAAGGAATGGGCATTAAACTTAATACTTGTAGGAGTATAGGTTCGGTGATGGGGAAAGTATTTTTCTCTAGGTTTAGAGCACTATAATTGTCGCACTGCCAAACAAGAGGAGTGACCAATACAAAACACAAGGTTAATCTCTGATGTGTTGTCAATGTGCTATCTTAAGATAAATAAAGGCTAGCAAGTGCACAAGTCACATAAATAATATAATGAACTCGAGTATGAGTGTTGATTCTGTGAACATTAGTTACTTAGTAAAAAGAGGAAATATTACTTAGTTAGTTGTATGATAATGTACACCTAGTATCCTAAGTTTCCCTAGTTTCTAGGAACCAACTACTTAAATATAAAAACAAACACCTACAGGGTACAAAATAAAATATATATATATATATATATATAGTAAAAAGAGGAAAGATTCAAGAAAAAAATTTAACACTCAAAAATAAATTAGATAAGACTCTAACCAATACACCCTTATAGTACTCACAATTCAACATCAACCTTCTACTTAATATTTGAAATCGAAGTGTTGAACTACCCCAATCCTAATCCCTCTTAAGAAGTCAAATCCAATATGCCTAAGTACAATTAGTCATAAGATCCATTAATGTATAAAGAATTCAAGTTTAATTAATGCAAATATATGAATATGAAGTGTTTACAATTAATTAAACTTGGTTACATTTCACAGAACACCTAGTAAGCACACAAGTCAAGGGCACATGTTACATATTTAATTATCCTTATGTAATGATTCAAAGCCAACTACATTAAGATTCATGGCATTAACAAAAGTTGTAAAAATTGTCATTAACACTTAAATTTAGCAACGATTTTTTTAACCTTTGCTAAATCCCTTTTTTTTCAAGTAACTCGTGTAAACAAATTGTGTGCATCTAGTATTCTAGGAAGAAGAAGCCTTTCATCTTTGATCTTCATTGATATGCATTCAAAAGAAAGTTTGGTAGCATCCTATTCAACAACTTTTCAAAAGGAAAAAGTGTTTTAGGAAGTGTATCTCTTTCCATATAGCTACACCATTAACCTAAACGATGGGGCACATACAAATTCCCTCATTGATAGTTTGATACATGGGAAGCGGTACGTGTAACAACCAAGGGATGATGGGTATGAGTTAGAAATGATGGTGTTATAGTATGTTTGACCTTTTACCATACTGTTGTAAATGATTTTTGTGCATCAAATGTTTTAGAAGAGGACACCCTTGATCTTTAATCTTCATTGATATGCATTCAAAAGCAAGTTTGGCAACATTGTGTTTAACAACTTTTTAGAGGGAAAAAAAGGTTCTAGGAAGTGTAGCTATTTCCATCTACCTAAATTGTTAACCTAAACCTTTGGCCTCTTACAAATCTTTCATTGACAATATGATACATAGGAATGGTATGTTTGACCCTTGAGCATACTCTTGTAAATGAGTCTTGTGCATATAGTGTTTTGGAAAAGGATGCCCTTGATCTTTGATCTTCATTCATATACATTCAAAATCAAGTTTGGCAACATCCTACTTAGCAAATTTTCAAAGGAAAAAGTATTTTGGGAAGTTTATCTCTTTCCATCTACTTACACCATTAAGCTAACCTTTTGGACACTGAAAATTTCTCTCAATGACAATTTGCTACATGGTAAGTTTGACCTTTGAGCATACTGTTGTAAATCATTTTGGTGTATCAAGTGCTCTAAAAGAGGATGCCATTTATCTTTGATCTTGATTGATATACACTACAAAGTAAGTTTGTCAGCATCTTCTTTTGTATCTTTTCAAAAGGAAAAAGTGTTTTAGGTAGTGTAACTATTTTCATCTACCCACATTGTTGATGTAACACCGTCATTCCTAACTCATACCCATCATGCCTTACATGCTCATATGAGATATAGGAAGAATAAGTGAGATCTTATACCAAAAAATGTAACACCATCATTCCTAGCTCATACCCATCATGCCTTACATGCTCATATGAGATATAGGAAGAATAAGTGAGATCTTCCTCATTGGATTCATACGCGTTCTTAACGTTACGTCATGGTTAAAATTCACTTCAGTGTCACATGGACCGTGTGAGCTCATTCTATGCATCCTTATATTTAATTGCACCATTACAACTCATTTCAATCCCAAAAACATGCTTCCAGCCCATGAAAACCAAAAAGAGGTATGGAACATGCATGTTCATTTTTGGCCAGGTTTGGCCTCATTTTTGGGAAAAGTTTGAAAAATCACAACTAAATATAGAAAAATTGAAAACATGTACTCTTAGTCATTATGGAAAGCTTGGGATGTCTACTTCATGGTAAAAATATGTACAAGTCATAACATCTCACACACAGGACGTTTGACACGCAAATTGATCTGGAGGTCGGACTAGTCCTGATGCTGTCACAGTTTACTAATATGAACTTAAAAAATATCCAACTAATTCCACAAAAATCTAATGCATGCAAATGATACTGTTATGGAAATATATGGATGTTAAATAGAGAGAAAAAATGTCTCCAGATCAGTTCATCGAGCCAAACTCTCAGAAATCGATGGAACAGTACCTCTAGTCAGGCAAGATGACTGATACTGGGCAGAAACTTCAAAAATGCATATCTTCCTCTCTAGACCTCCAAATGAGGTGCTTCTAATTGCTTCAAGTCACTGTGATTGTCTAGTTTCTGTCTAAAAAATTTAGTAGTCATTGGACCATGTTTGCCCCTCGGATGACACAATTTCACAACTAACCAAATGAACACTGCTGTGCAAATCTGAAATTTTGATACCAACTTTGAAAAATCATAGAAAATTACACAGACCTCCAAATGACCTGATCTTTAGCTTCCCAAAAATCTCTAGACAAGATCTAGTCACATGCCAAATTTCAAGGCAAGAAGGGGTCATTTTGTTAGACTTTGACCTAAGGGGGCAAAGTGCCACTTTCTTTTGCTAAAAGAGGGCTCCAAGGGTTCAAATTGGCTTCTCCTACTCCTAAGGCTCTATGAGCACGTGGGAAAGCATCAACATAGGCTATTAAACATGGCTCAAATGTCTAACAACCCAGATTTGTAAAAGTCACTCTCCCACACCAAAACATACACCATGTAGATAATGCTAAGAGTTTACTATTCATACCGAAAACTTGCTACATCATGCACTATAGTTCTAATTCTCATACATATATGATAAATATATTTATTTACAAGTATTCATACATGCTACATCATGTACATCATTAGCTTACATCTCTTAACTTAACTACAAAATGGTGACAACATGACTATTACACAACTCTTTTGCCCATTTTCTAGCTTCAAGCTTGGTGGCTCCCATCTCTTATCTTACTTGGTCCACCTAGCATGTTAGAATGGTGGAGAGGGGGAGTGAGATTCCAAGAATCTCAATAACTCATCTCTCATTCAATCATACATAAAGCATGCAAACAAGTCTCACAAATGTATGCATGGGCATATTAGCATGTGAAATCATAAGAAAAGTATTTTCAACATTTGAGTAGGCCATACATAACATACAAAAGCTTGCCAAACAAGTGGATTAACCTCACCCATTCACTTATGGATTTTGAACTTGCCTCACCCATTCTTTAAGAGGTTCTTAGACTCAACCTTACTCTTGGGAGTCAACCTCACTTTTGGGAGACTCTTTACCTTGTCTCAACTAACTTTAGAGTTCTTGGCTCATCCTCACCATGGTTTAAGGGTTGTTGGCTTTTCCATACTCAAGCAAACCAAAGCAACCACATAATACATCATTAAAATATATAAAGCATCATCATGCTAGCATACTTTTCATGGTTTAAAACCATACATACACACATGCAAGACAATGTAAGCACACATCTCTGCATGAGAGAAGGTGGAGAGAGCTACCTTATCGGCTAGTCACAAGCTTTCCCTTTCAATTTGTCTCCTCCCTTGTTGATTTCACAATCACACTGAGATGGGAGTGCTTCTCTTGAGCCTAGACACACAAAGAGTATGGAATTACTCTCTTAACACTTTATTCATGAGGAGAAACTAGGGTTTCTCTCTCTAGAATGCCACTAACTCTCTTTCCTCTCTCAAGCTCTCAAGAAAGGAAAGCAAAGAAGAAGAAGTAAAGATATGTGAGTTTGGTTCTTCTTCAAGAGGGGTTTTCCACTCTCCCTCTTCTGAACCAAACTCAAAGCCCAACTACTTCAACAACCAAAACCATAGGAAAAGAGGGCAAAGAGAGAAGAACAACATGCTAAGAAGAAAAACCATACAAATCTTACCTTTTTCTTGTTCTTCCTTAGCTTCCCTTCCTTCTCTCTTAGTTTCTCCTAGTTTCCCTCTCTCTCTCTCTCAAGTTTTTTTCTGTGCTTGGAAGAAACTTAAGTCGGTTTAAGGAGAAAGGAGGAGTTTGGACACTTTAAAAAGTCAAATTCTCCTTTTTCACGCTTTTTTGAACTAACCCTCACTACGGAGAGCACGTATCAGTCTCAGACCCCTACTTTCGCTATGGCGCGCACTACGACGAGTAGCTCCCTGATTTTTGTATGGGATGCCCGCACTCGCTATAGCTAGAAGGCACTCTCGCTATAGCTAGACCATTTCTCGCTATAGCGAACAGGTACATTCGCTATAGCTAGGTTATAGCTAGCAGACTTAGAAAATTTTCAGCCCTTCGAAAATTTTTCAACTTTTTTTTCCTGATTGTTACAGTTGACCTAAACCTTAAAGCATGTTCAAATCCCTCATTGATAGTTTGATACAAAGGAAGTGTTGTAGTTAACCTTTAAGCTAACTCTTGTCAACAATTTTTGTAGTTTGCTTAATTAATGCATTGGCACCTTATACCTTGTTTCCATTTAATTTTGCATAGAAATTGCACATGAATCACACATGATCAATTTAATTTTGTAGTGTAGAATATTTACTTTGATTTGATGTATACAAGTCACATATTGCTTCACCACGAACAAGGAATGCTTATTGGCTAGGAATGCTTAAGATAGGACATATTTAGAGAATATTCCAACATGCTACACAATGTGCAAACACTAGCCATAAAACTAGCTAACACAACAAACATACAAGAAACCAAGGGCAAAGGCTTGACAAGCAAGCATGCAAATGTGTGGGACAATGCCCTTTATATCTAAGCATATGAGACTTGGAGTAAGAACTCCAATGTTAGGAAAAGGAATCGATTGTTTGCTCCCAATCACTTGTCCACACAAGTGGGTCCCTTTGCAAAGCAAAGCATTACATTAATATGATAATATTCATTATTTTTTTTCATTTCAAGCTATCATTTTGTATCTTTTTAATGTATTTGTGCAAACACTGAGTTTACATTGACTTACATGACCTTAAAAGGAATGTGTCATACCATGAAATGTATGACGAGACACATAAGTTGAAGGCAATGGGTTAATATATGTTTTACTACTCTAAGAAATTTTTTATATGTGATCAAATTTTATTTATCTTAAGTTGTTCTTATGGCTAATTGTATTTTTTAATAAGTAATTCCAATTGTAATTTTTTTCTGATTGTGTTTGTTTAAGAGAATCTTAACATTGCAATGTTGTAAAAGTACAAGGAAGACCCTTTTATATACTTTAAGATCAACCTAGACATGCAAAAGCAAGTTTCAAGACACAATATGAAAAGTTATGTTCATGGTCTTGGTGGTGGATTAACCTTGTAACAACCCCTTTCACAATCTCAAATAGGTCTCTCCCAACTTATGGCCCATTTGCAACAAGTGAACAATACAATGGGCGTGGTTTTGTAGACCTTGACCTAGTAGGTCAACTAGTAGGTGAACGCACAAATGAGCCAATAACTTAACAAATTTCTAGTTCCTAATGCTATTTGTAGGGCTCTTTGGGTTTTGAGTAGACTTTATTACAAAATATGTAGTACAATAGAGTGTGACCCCACTAATAATTAGATCATATATATATATATAACTTGTTTCAAATTTGTTATATATATATATATATATAATTTTGTTACAATATTGTTTTGTTGTAATTTAAATATGAGAATAGACATAAAATAAATAAAAACATTGCAAATTCTTGACCAACAATGGAATAGAAAGAAATTACTAAGGGAATGCTAAGGGTTTAAGTAAAGGAATAACAAAGAAATAATGAGAGAATAGCAAGGGCATGGTACTAGATTGGCGAAAAAATGCCGAGAGATTATAGAGGTTACAACAGTAGCTTGGTCAAGGATACCTTCACTAAATTTGCATTTCCTTGTTTATTTAGTGTGGGAAATTACTTTCACTAAGTGGATGGTGAGGGAATTATGAGATTTTGATAAGAGAATTCCCCCAATGATTAGTGAGGAAAATGTGTACAATAGGAAAAGATTTTAATAATGATTTTGGTGAGAAAAAGTCCCTAGTTAATTTTTGAGCAAGGGAATTTAATAATAGATTGGCGAAGGATAGATCCTACATGTTTTAGTGACCTAGAAATAGGGAGAGAACTTTCCCTTGTCATTTTGTTCTTGTTCCCTCGGTAAATGCATTTGGCAAAGGATCGGTGAGGGATTTCTCCCTTATTATTTCCCAAACTTTTTTTAGTGTAAGCACAATCAACATGCAATTAACACTTTATCAACTTCATTGACAACTAATGTTCTCAATTTAGCTAAATTCGCTCTTTAATATTAAAAGGCCCAATTTTAGCCCATGTTCACTACTCCTATTACAACAATCATATTTTAACCTTATCCTATTAATTCTCAAATCAAAGTTGAGCTTAGAAATTATATTAGGAAGCCAAAAATTTTGACAAGTATGGGTATCACACTTCAAGAATACAAACCAAAACCCCCTTTTGAAGAGCTCTCCACCTGTAGAGAAGTTGAAGTAGAGGAGGAAGCTTCAAAGCTTGGTTTCTAGTGATCCACAACACACTAATGGCAGCTTAAGGCAAGCAGGAGATGGTGGGACGTAGCGTGGCTTGAAATGGCATTCCAAGGTCTCTTTTCATGCATGGTTCCACGTGAAATGGAAGAGATAGTCATGTCTCACTGGTTGGTAATGGGGACACCAACAGTGCCGGAGGAGATGATGGACGGTGAGAAGCTTGGAACAATGATGAAGGGAGGTTGATGCTCCATGAGTTAGAAGTGGTGTGGTGCTTGCAATGGGAAGGAGGAAAAAATGAAGCAGGAAAGAAAGAAAGGCAGAGAAAAAAGGAAAAAAGATAAATGGAAGAAAATAGGAGTAGGTATCAGTGTTTTTCCTTTGGGTTCAAAATGGGATGAAGGAAAAAGCTTTTAATGCAAGGAGAGTAAAGAAAAAGTCCCCTCCAGGATTGTGCTAGCTGAGGATATTTTACTTTAAAGTTTTGAAAGACGAGAAATTGACTAGTTAAAATGCAAATATCAAAATGACTCCTTAAAATAACTTTTAAGCCCAATTATATTTTCAAAAATTAGTTGACATTATATTCTGTTCTTTATATTTTCATAATTAATTGAGTATTATTTCTTATTTTCTTACTAAATTCCTAATTTGTAGGGATTTAATTGAAGTTAAACACAAGGTGATTACAATTTATCTCTTTTTAAATCTACTAGTAAAGAATACTATGATTTTACTTTAACTGGGACCTTGGTTGATTTTTTACTATTATCTTACCACTAGAACTTGGAGTCCTAATTTTGACCCTAAGGAGGTATACATAGATAGTGTTGCAATACGGTCGGATTCCCAGACCTACCGATTGAGCGTTATGATGCCAAATTATTGACATTGCAAACGTAGATATTAGGGAGCATGCCTAACATTATGGTTCTGTTAGAAACAAGAATTAATTCTAGCAGAGCTAAAGGTTTTGTTAGAGGCCTGGGATTCAATAGCTTTGTTTGCTGCGAAACTGACGGTTTCTCAGGAGGCATTTAAGTTATCTGGAAGAAGGAAACATGTTGAAATTAAAGTGTTAAAGAAGGAGTGGCTCATCACTACAATTTATACAAGTCCAAGAAAGGAACAGGGAAGAGGTTTGTGGGAAAATTTAAAAGTGGATGCAGATATCCAGAAACCGTGGATGCTAGCTAGTGTTGATGATAGAAGATGTCAGGGTTTTGCTGAAAGAATTGATTTAGAAACAGTGCTGTTTGAATTCACTAAGAGGGGACCCTGTCAAGGTGTATGAAACAATCCTTAAAAGACTTGACGAGGCTCTAAGCAATGTTGAGGGAAGGGTAAAATTTGGAGAGGCAGATGTTGTGGTGCGGCCAAGAATTGAATCAGATCACCACCCCATTGTAGTGGATATTGAAGGAGGGGAAAGGCCTTTTCGTCTTGAGGTTGCATGGATGCTACACGAAAATTCAAAGATTTGGCTGAAAATGGTTGGAAGAGTCAGTGGGATATGAAGGAGGGTAATAACAGATTTCACTGATGAAGTTTGGAAATATTAAGAAAAGAAGAGAGCTATTGGCAAGGCTCTAAGTGATCCAGAGGTGCTTGGAAAGACTTTAGAACAGTTTGAATAAAGAACTCTACAGGGAAGAAATTTCATGTTT
The DNA here is from genome assembly GCA_026724425.1 of Erythrophleum ivorense. Classification (NCBI taxonomy): domain Eukaryota; kingdom Viridiplantae; phylum Streptophyta; class Magnoliopsida; order Fabales; family Fabaceae; genus Erythrophleum; species Erythrophleum ivorense. Next base: position 22,456,102 of record JAIUCV010000011.1, read on the forward strand.
CCACAAGTTAGGAGCTTAATGGGTGACAGAGTAATACTAGACCAAATTGTAATAAGAAGGAGAAATAAGGTAGTTGGGCTAAGAAATGAAAAAGGGGAATGCATTGAAGATAATGTAGAGATAGGGAGGATGCCCACAAATTTCTACAAAAACCTGTTTAACAGTGATACTCGGGTTGATCAGAAAAACATAACCAGAATTTGCTATCCAACAGTGAAGGATGATTGAGACAGTTAAAAGAGGAAATAAAGCAAGCTATGTTTTCCATTGGTGATTTTAGGGGCCCCGGAGTGGATGGCACGCCTGCGGTATTTTATCAGAAGATTTGGGAGGTTCTGGTCGAGAATTTTAGGGAAAAAATAAAAGGGACATTGAAGACATAAATCAGACCTTGCTTGTGCTCATTCTAAAACGAGACCTAAATATGTTGCTCGATTCTATGTAATGTGACTTACGAATATACCCCTAAGGTGTTAGTGAACAAAATTAAAAATAAGTTACCTTGAATCATTTCTCCTTACCAAGCTAATTTGGAGCCTAATAGGAAAATTTAGAACAACATAGTAATTGCTAAGGAGATGCTTCACTATATTAAGAAGATTAGAGGAAAAAAAAGGCTGTATAGTGATTGAATTTACAGCTTCCTTCCCACATTTGCTATCATTTAAAAAACAACTCATATTTAGCCAAATATAATTGAAAACTAGAGTATATTTTTTTCTTAAAAAAAAAAAGCAGCTTTTGTATTTTTCGCAACTAAATCAAATAAGAAAGCGAAAAATCATTGAAAAATCGACTAGATCAGTGACTGAATGAGTATGGAAGTGTGAGATGATGTTTGAGTGCAATGCAATAATGAATTGTGATCACAACTGTACATGGGTTGAGCCGTGAATTTACCCAACCTTATCCATGACTCAGTTGGAAGTTGGGCCTAAAATAGAAGGTCCAACCTCAATCAAATGTATACAAAAAGGTTGTGTGACCCAATCGACATATAGTTTTCACTGCATCGGGCTGGGCTAAGTCTAACTTTCATGCCATTCTTCACACTTGCCCAACATGCCCATTGGACTGATAATACACCGAACCCACTGCAACTCTAGTGCACCAAAACATCCAAGAAGCAAACATCGCCTGGGATTGGGGTACTGATGCCATGCCCATCCCCACATCTCTTGGAGCCATTAAGTAGGCACAGGCATAATTTGCCAGCTTGCCCTCGATCCTCTAATAAATTGCCCAAATGCTCTCCAGGTGCAATTTACACTTCTCTTACTTTGAACACCTCTTACTGACTTATTCGAAGTACTTTCAGAAGGCCTCACTATACTCTACTGACTAATCTCTTGCCATAAAACCAATTATCAATACTCAAGATTTGTCCAAAATGGAAAATAAAGAACAAAACACAATAAATATGAAGAGATCCTGCATGTTAAAAAATAGAATTTGGAGTGAGTACTTTGATCACAATTCCTTGTCACAACCGTTAATGGTTTCTAACTATCACATGCCATTTTTCTAATTAATGAATTTAAAGATGAATAATATTCTAGTCTCCAACATTTCCTCTCGATTTGAGGGGATGCTGCATGATCTTTAAAATTCTCGTCTCTTTGTGGATCATTTTCACCACAGAATTCTAAATTATTGAGGAACATTATTCACTGTTCCACAGGAATAGGATCCAATGGTGCGTATGGTTAAGAAAATAATTAAAAAAAAAAAACCAACAACGACTTGTTTCTTTTATTCTACTCTTAATCATTTTGAATTTTTTCTGCAAAGGCGTCATACATAAATGCTTCATGGATGCATTAACTTGATAACCATGGGAAAATTGTATTTTACCCGTGAAAATAAAAAAGTGAAAGGTGGGGAAACAAAAAGTATTAAACCCACATTATATAGAACCCCCCCAAATAAAATATTACAACAGTAAGGAGGAGGATGAGGAGACAACAAAAAGAAATAAACCAGTCCCAGCATTGATCAAGCACACAATTTATCAAAATACATATACGGGTGCAGTTTCTTTTAGTTTCATTGGTTTTTTTGCCAAACAAAACACAAGACAGAGGCGGATAGACAGATGAGAGGGAAGAGAACAGTAATAAATTCTCATAGTTTGGTTATATCTGTCAGGGGTCTTTTGTAGATGTGGATGGCTTTGTTCTGCTCAGCTGCAAAGGACCTCAAAATGGTCAGGAATCATGCACAAAAAATATTGGAAACTCAAATATATATTCTTACCCGCCTCTTCTACTCCTAACCAACCATTTTTAAATGAAAATAGAATTTCCAAGATTATATAAAATCAGGATATCCAAATCCAATGCATGTAAGAAACACTTGAAAAAGAAAAAGAAAAGAAAAAAGAAAGAGCATAAAAAGCCCCTTCAATCCCCCCTCCCCCCAATAGCCCCCTTCTCTCACTTCTACTCCTCCTATAAGAAAATAAAGCAATACTTCAGTGATGATGTTTCTTGTCAATAATATACGTATCCATTGGAGGATAAATGGTTCTACAGACCTTCACAACATGATGTATTTTAATTCACTGCCTTTCTTTCCTCACTTTTTACATCAAGCACCAAGTTGAAAGCAGGAACAAGGAGACAACAATTAAAGTCGACAATGGCTTTAGAGATTTTACACTATTTTCAGGTAAAGAAACATTGAGAAACAGCATGTTTATTATAACGAAGCCTCATTTGAAATTTTACCTTTTGCTGAAAGAAACATACATACAATTAAGAGGTCTGGGATGCAAGAAGTTCCATCTGTTGAGTAAGATGGTCAATATGCTTTATTTTATCCATCTTTTCCCGTTCATTCTCCTTTCTAGATGGAGACTCCTGGTCATTGGTCAAACCATCTCCAAGAGAGCAAGAACTAATTTCATCTGTATCTCCTGTAAGCGGGCTTGCTGTGAGAAACTGTTCCCAGAAAACATCATTAATGCTTGGGAGCTTAGAAATTCCATCTGGATCAGGCAAAAAGGCATCAGCTTCTACAGACTGTGTCCCATCCAGAACTCCTGACATCATGTCTATATCCCCTGCATTCCCAGTGTCAGGCCCCACAAAAGTGAGCTCAGGATTTACTAAACTGCTTTCTGTCTCCACACCTTGGACTTTACCAATATCCAAAACATTGTCTGGGCAACTATGCAAATTTAGTCCTGGAAATTCAGCTACATTAACAGTGTCAGTCAACACAGCACTGGAAGATTGCATCTCAGATATGCTATTGGGCACACAATTAACAGGAAATTGTGATTGTACTGCCATATAAGACTGGCCGGAATTAGGTGGAACCTCAGAAAGGGTCACTGCTGAAGCTTGACTAGAGGAACTCCCACTGTCTAATGTAATGTCAGAAGGAACATCATCAATGAGGAAAGCATCAGGGTTGTTTATTGATGATTCCATCCTTGTAGAAGCATTCATTTGCAGTATCTGGCGCAATAATGCTTTTGCAGCCTCATTCATAGAAGGTTGATACTTAACAACACGTCCATCAAGAGCATTACAGAGATGCTCAGTGGCTAATGTATCTTCTTCCTGCCTGTGGAGTCTCCTCTTTTTATTGCCTCCTGTGATATGTCTGTTACTGTCACTCTGCTGCTGTACAAACTGTGCCAAGAAGCCTGGACTTTGCATGGCCTTTGCCAGAAATGACATCATTTGTTGCTGACGCTGCTCCATAACCTGCACACGTTGCCCGACACTTTGCAATTGGTTATCAGTTGCCTGCTGCTGTTGTCTCAACCTAACAAGTTCTTGCATAAGAACATTCTTATCCCTTTTCAATCTTTCAACCTCTTCCTCAAGCCCAAACTTCCCCACCTCAATACACGCCCCGACAGGTGTGTTCTGCACCAGAGATGGTTGTTGATTACCGTTCACCTGAGCAGGTTTCCTCCTACTAATACTCTTCAAAAGTTGTTTTTGACCCCTTAAAAATCCTTCATTTGCAAATTCCCAGCGGTCTGGGTCAACCTTTCTAAAACCCTAATTATCAATGAAAAGGAGATGATTAAATAAAATTAAGACTAAAATGTATTTATACAGAATAAAACTCAACATGAGTTGTTATATATATATATAATATTGATAATGCATAAAATAGAGATAGCAAGTTCGAACAACAATATGTTTTTGAGTGCATGACAATACATAAAGTCAAATTCACAAAGTAGCACTACATTTTTTATCTGGGTATTGCAGTACAGTGTTCCTTGGCTGAAAATCAAGTAGTCCCCTACCTGCGCTGGTCCAAGTGGCCTTCTCTATACCTAGCGCATTCATGGATAATTAACTTCCAACATCCTCTCAGCGATTTGAACTCAAGACAGCAGGGGGAAAAACAAACACCCTTACCATCTGAGCTCAAATCTGTTGGTTAGCACCAGATAGTTGGTGTAATTAACCATCTATATTAGAGTGCCCAGTAATGGACCCACATACATCAAATCTATTATCATATTAGTTAATTGCAATCATTGTCCTGCAGTATAAAAGTGAAGGTTACATTGTCATCACACTTATGTTTCTAATCATATCCTCTGTTCCCACTAGAACCACTAACCTAAGTTTACAATAAGGTTGGTTCATAATTATGATCACTGAAAATGACAGGTAAGCTCCATATGCCGCTTGCACCAACTAACAAATCCTTAATCCTTATTTTTGGCAGTCTACCAATCTGACTGAATATCATGTTTGTGTGTGCTAAAGATACTAATAGAATCAAACTTAGACCTTCACCTAAAGCTTAAAATGTGGAAGGAAATGGTCATTACTCATTTGTCATGGTATCTTGATTCATAACCTTTATGACCAAGTAGTCAGGGGTTTAAAACTTGTCACTTCCCATCCTCCTATTAAAATTAAAATTCAGCACTAGGCATGGTGGGCTTAGAATTTGTCTAGACTTAAGCCCAAAGGGATTTTGTGTAATGGGAGCATGTTATGATAGACAAATTAATAAAACTAATACTGGGCCTTCATCTAACAATTTAAGCCTTTGGGATGAAATGGTCATCAGTAGTGTATTAGAAACAGAAGAAAGAGGTAACTAAAAACTCCATCCAAAGTAACCTTCTGGATCCAGTAATAAGTGGCCTATGGGCAAGATGGGCAGTTCCTAATTAAATAGAAATGGACAACAAAGCTACAAGATAAAGTGGTAGACGGTGTTAGAAGTATGAGAAATTGTGGTTAGTTGGATTCTAGGAATGCTTATGATCAGGTGAATTAGGGATTCTTAGACAAGGTTCTTGATAGAAAAGGGTTTTGGGGCTAGGTGGAGAATCATATAGTTTCTTTTCCTTTTTTTTTTTTTGGTTGGCGCATCCCCGAGGGGGGATAGATGAAGAAACTTTATCTGAAAGAGAGTGAAAAACACAAATAAAACGTACACCATCCATCAAATAGAGAAGAAACAAGAAAGAAAAAAGGAGGAGGAAAACACTTTAGTGACAATTCACTGATGATACTATTCTTGGAGGCGAATAATGACACATGTGTATGCCATTTCTGCTCTCAAATTATCTGAGGCTGTCTCAAGTTTGAAAATTAATTTAGCTAAGAATGGTTTGGCTCATTTGAATGTGGATAATAAAGTCATTTTATCCCTTGCCAAGTTGACTGGTGTCAAATCCTACTGTCTCCATTTATTTGGGTGTTCTTTGGGCAGAAACTCATAAATTACTTCTTTCCAAGATGCATAATTCAATAGGTCTCTAAGAGTTTGGATTGGAAGGGTATATATTACTCTTTTGGAGGGTCAAATAGCACTAATTCAAAGTTGTTTTTCTAGCATTTCTCTATTCTAACTCTCCTTTTCAGATTCTAAGGGAGTGACTAAAAGAACTGAGAAAATTATGAGAAATCTCTTATAGTCTGGTGAGACTGAATAAAGAAGAGACTATCATGTAAGTTGGGAGACTTGTTGTAGGACTAAGAATGAAGGAGGACACGTAGGAAATTTGGAGTCTGAAAACAATGCTTTGGCATCTACGTGGCCAATGAATTTTCCTTCTTAAGAAACTAATTTAAAGTATATATGGTTAACCAAAAAGTATGGGTTGACAATTCAGCAATCCCTGCAACTCTCATAAAGGTCCTCAGATTATATATATAGATATATATATATTTTTTGATATATTGTTACATAAAGGTCCATCACCTGGGGAGGGGAGTAAATGGCCAGGGATAGGGGATCAAACCCAAGACATCAAGCTCACCTCAACCTTAAAAGACTGAAGCTACTGTCATGTTTGCTATCAGCTAAATAGCAAAGTCACCAAAAATTTACTTCTCAAGGATTTGTTTCTTCTATATCACTGGTCTCTTCTATATCACTGGTCTCTTTAGGTTTGGGTTATCCTTCTCATTCAGAGAGATTTGACAGCTCTTTACACTGTTAGGCTTTATCAGGATTTTGTTTGTTTGGAGAATTTTCTAGTACTTTCTGGTTTGAGGATTTCTTATCCTCCAGCTAGTGGTAAATTCTTCTCTTTCTAATAAAATTCCTTCCTTTATCCCCCGCCCCCAAAAAAAAAAATCAGTTCTCTAATGTACTTGACTGGAGAAGAATGCACTTATTTTCCACTCGGTATATTTGCCTTTAAAATCTTTATTGTATAGGATCATGTTTATAACTATACTTAGGTACTTTGCTAATGCTTGCTTCAACTTTCCAGGGAATCTCTATTATTGATATTCAAGGAGATTGGACAACTTTTTATTCTTGAGGCACTTCGGCTTCTTTTTTTTCTTTTCATATTGCCTTTTCAGTAGGTTTCCTCATCCTCTATCCAAATGCACTTTCTATCCCATCTATCTGATGATAATATCTTCTTTCATAAGAAAAATATTCATGTCAACTCACCTTACCTAGCTTTGCACATAAAATTCTCTGCAATTTTACAATTGTCCATTTCAGTAGCTCTCTCCAACTTAAGAACACATGACGGACAATGTCTTAAGATTTTACACATTCGTGACATATATTCCCCATGACACTATTGTATCATCACATATTCACCAGTTAAAGTTACAAGTTTTGGTGCCAAACTCTTAAACAATACAGCTCCAACTAAGTTGCATGCAGAGAAGCCGAAAGGCCCATTAGCTATTCCATCATTCATTCTTTAAATGCATGGTATCCTTGGATACAATACCAAAGTTAGTGGTAATGAACTACTAAACAACGAAATGCCAGTGCAGAAAGAAGAGAGAGAGAGAGAGAGAGTTATTAATAGCACTTATTCAAGTCAAACAAAATAAAATCCACGTACAAAATTTGATATCTAACAAAGTTATTAACAATTGACAGATCAGAGATATATCCATTCAACCAAAATTGAGTTCACTTCGCTAACTTACTATGAAAATCCAGATATAACCAAAATTTTTCCTTATTAATCCAGATTTAGCAAAGTCGAGCATACCCAATGAAGGTGTAAGCTGACCTGCAAGTTTGAGGATATAAATTAATGACAAGCCACAGTACATAGATTTGTCAAATTATTGGCAACATCCAATGAGCATTGAGAGAAAGAGAACTGAAGCTTCATCAAAACTTTTATATGAAGATATCAAATCCAAAAGGGCAACAAGCAACCTACCATGCAAGAGAGAGCATACACACACACAGAGAGACATATATATGTATGTGTAACTATTTAAGGAAAAAGAATCCATTTGAATGAGTGTCCTCAGATTAGAATGGAGCTGTTTCCCTAAAGCATGCCTACAAAAGACTTAATTCCAATTGGCATAAGTAGAAATTATGCATAGATAAGGAGAATACAAATATATATACACACATACATGTGTGTGTGTGTGTGTGTGTGTGTGTGTGTGTAATGAATGAAAGGAGAAATACAAAGAAAAACTGAACAACAATGGCAATAGAAGTCAAGCAATGGCATTAGCCATAAAAGTGCTTAAAAGTAGAAAGATTTTATAGTGTGAACATCGCAAATACCTAACTTGAGCCTAAACCACAGATTTTCAATGACCAATTCCAAACCCAGGACCAAAAACCATTATAATTGCAACATCATTCAACTCATGCACACACATATAACTTCTTACCTCCATTCTACAATCATTCTCCCTAGCAAAATACATCCTAGAATTTTATTTTTCTCTATTTGTGTGTTCTCAGGAAAATCAAAACAGCAGAACAAATTGCAAGTTTAAACCTCACACCTTCCTGGTATCTCAATCCACAAATGCAGAAAGCTATTTCAGGTGGTTGATACACTAGCTATTTTCACCATTGAATTCTTTCATATCTTGATTCCACAAAGGACCTCCTATCACAGATCCGATCATTAAAATCTTCAATAATTATACAACATCAACAAACTCAGTTGCTTTCCATTTTCCAGATCCATAAAGAATAGATCCTGTCATTTGCATAGTGGTAATGCACCAAGGAAAAGAAGGATCTTCAATATGAGATGAAAAGCTTGCAATTTTTTTTCCCCTTTAGGTCAGGATAAAAGACAGGGAAATTGGAAAAGCAGTCCATAAAATATTAATAACCGAATACAGAACACATTTAGATTTCTTTTTTCTTTTTTCTTTTTTCTTTTTTTCTTTTGGCTGCTAATGAGACCACAAGTAAAGTCTAACAAGCATGGACATTGACTAGATTGGACACAGACATAGACTCGTTGGCATGACAAAATCCATAGTGTCCAACTGTTATTTTAAGTGCCACATTGTGTTTGACACGAGTTTGACACTTGTCCAAAGTGGACACAACTCCTTTTTTAAAATGCCATGTATGTTGTAAACATTTATTGCAATATTCAACATAGTATGAACTAGCCCTGCTCAAAAAATAGGTTAATCTAGTTAGTTTGGAAGAAGACAACTTTACAAGTTAACATCTGAAAGAAATACTATCAAGACCTGCCGCCAAAATCACCATGATGCATATCTTGAACAAGGACCAGCACCTAATGCTTATTAGATCCATAATACTAATAATAATACCCTATTGCCAAAGACAAAAGATTCTACATTTATATTGGGAAACCGGAATGACTCCAAAAGGGAAAAATAAAAATAAAATTATGAAAATAATGGAAAATAAATTAAGTGCAAGAGCTAAGTCTTAAGAGCAGCTATCTCATGCAAAATAAAGAACATGTGGAACAAGAGTCAGTATCAAAAGGCTGATTTCGCACAGATCAAAGAAGATAATGGATTAATGGCCTCTTTCACACTTATCCACACTGTCTCAGGAATATCATCAAAAATAAATAAATTACCCAAGAGTAATCCAGCTAAACTAAGTCTTTACTGTGGATTAGAAGCTAATCGCAGATAAATATTTCAAATAAAATTTTCAAGTTCTAGATATTTCCAAATGCTAGAATCTTATGAAAACACTATTTTCTTCATGCTAAAAAGCACTCCAGTGAACACGCCCCTCCCAAAAAAAAAAAAATTCACCACCACAAAGCACGCAGATCCTCTTCCATTATTATTCTTCACTGGCCCCATTAGATTCCATAACAATGATTCCCTCAATATATCTCCGTCATAGCACCGGAAAAAAAAAAGTCCAAAAATTCAGTATAACTGCACAACGATCATTTATCCCTGTTCAGAGTCGTGCTATTGATTGCACTCTGCAAGTAATTACGATTACCTTTGCCCCCAAAATCCAATTACAAGCAGCAAAAATCACAATGAAAACTTGAAAAATGTACGATTATCAACAAGCGTAAAGAGTTCATCCAGATTAAGTGCACAAAATTCAATATATTGATGATGGGGGTATTGGAGAAAAGATAAGAGAAGCCCACGTAAGTATTCAACTGCCTAACGAAGCTGGAGAAATTGTTGTGCTTAAAATACTTCGGCAAGATGTCCCTAGCGAATTCGGGCACATTCCAAACAACAAAGCTGTTGTTATTATCACTCCATGACACCACCGAGTTGGTGGAGGGGTCGTCGACCATGTCATAGGTCTTGCTCAGGAATGGCGGCGGAGAATTCACATTCGCCGCCGCCGAATTCGCCGCACCGCCATGAACTCCATCCATCATCCTAGAACAGCAGGCGAAACGAAATCGCGAGAATCACCGATTGAAAATAGATAAAAGAGAGTCACAGTAACGTCAATAACAGAGGGATGTAGGAGAGAGAGAGAGAGTGGAGGGAAAGGGTTTTTCTTCGTTGCTCTGGGGATTTTTCTATCAAGGGCGAAGAAGGCAAAACCGGAAACGTTATTTCACTGACACGGTATGGTCTTCGAGCCTTGAAAATTAAGAAATGTTAATCAAGATTATTTTAAATATTTGAAAAACTATTGTTTTTTGAGTGAATTAACTATTTCGTCCTTTAAAGGTGATTTGTACGCCAATTCAGTCCCTGGAAACAAATGCACAAGTTGTTTGATTTACAGCGAATCAGCCCTTTTGAAATGATTGTGGATAAGTTATTGGGAAAATTAGAATAGTGAACCCAAAGCAAGTAAATATTATTACGAAGGATCTTAAAAATTAATATTATTCCTGGGGACCAAATAAAATTCAGTGGACAAGAATGTTCTCTGTTAATAAGCCTTATGAAACCTGTGCAATTTACTCCATCGAGTCCTCTCTCGCCATTTTTGTTTCCCACGAGGTCTAGCTACTTCCATGATTGTCTTCCTTTGTTTTTGGAGCTATCTGCCCTTTAGTTCATGCTTTCCTTCATTTCTTTATCCTTCCTCCCCCCATTTCTTCTACCTTTCATCATGTTCTCTTGTCATCCTGCATCTTATTATTTGCAGCTACTCACAATCATGGTGTAAGTAGAGCAAAACAGAATGGCCTAAATCTACTAATATTAAAGGACTTTTTGTATGATTGAGTAAGTAGTAATTTATGATATGCTACATCTCTCAAATTCTCATGATTAATGGTAACTTTTTTTCCTATGCTTGTTAAGGATAATTTGCACCTAGAATTATAAGTAGTTTTAGATGCTTAATAAATTTACTATTAAATAACTGTTAAAAATATTATTACTTCTTTTTAGGAATATTACTACTTACTTTTAGTTTTATTCCTAATGATATTATTGTTTTGGTTCTAAAAATGACAAACAAGTCTAAAGCTTTCTTATTTTTTTTAGGTGTAGTTGTGATGAGTAAATGATAGAAAATTAAATGTCAGGTGAGGTGTTTTGCTACTTTCATTTGAGTGGACAAATATTAAAAAATTCAAGCAAGAAGATCCACTATGAGGGGGTCAAACAGGTGGAAGACTGATAAAGGAAGGTATATCGTTAAAAGAAATAAGGAGAGAAGTAAGATTATGCATGGACTATGATGACCATGAAATGGAAATGAAATACATTTTGAAATTTAATGCCTCTCAGCTATTAGATCTGGTGGATGATAATGATGTGCAACAACTGATCAAATACAATGACCAATGTGCACATATATATATATAATCAATAGGGAATAAACTAAAGCATCACCATCTCACTTGGTAACAGGGTGAGAAATTAGTCTTTGATGACTTGTCTAGTAAATATCTACTATATGTTATAATTTTAATTTGTATACTTGGGTATCGCCCTTAGACTAAAAAAATGTGAAATGAATGAAAATGCTGAATAAATTCAAATTCAGTTCATTCCACTACTGGGTCTCCTTCCAACTAGGAACGTGTACTTCATCCATGTGCAATACAAAGTGTCCCTTCACCAATAATTGAATTAAATTCTGCCAAATGGACAGATTTGATTGTTGAGTGCGGGTAAATTTTTTGAATGCTGTTGAATTCAGGCAAGCACTATACAAGTATAGCATTGCTAAAAAATTTGGATACACTTTCCTAAAGACCAGCCCCCACACGATGATTGTCAATTGCAATGTGGATAGATGCAAGTGAAGGTTAACAACATATGCAGTGGCTAAAAGCACACCCTTTCTAAGTGTGTAAACCTTTTGTAGTGAGCATGTGTACTCAGCACAAGATAACTTAGTAGTATCTCACAAGCAAATGGTAGATTTAGCAGCATCCATAATGGTTGAGAGTGTCATATCAAGTAGAGATAAAATGCCGAATGATATCTGTGGTGAGCTATTCAAAGAATATGGATTGGCACTAAGTTACCATCAAGCATGGAGGGGGAAGGAGAAAGCTTTAGCTGATATCAATGGGCCAATAGACTGGTCGTACATGCTAATCATTTAGTTGTGCAATCATTTAATGGAAACAGATTTAAAATTTGTTGTAATGTGAACTTCATCGACGAACAACCATTTTGAAAGGTTGTTCATAGTATATGGATACTATATAACTAGCTTCATGCTTGGTGCAAGATTGATATTGTACATTGATGGTTGCCACCTCAGTGGACCATACTTAAGGACTCTCTTAGCTGCATCTACGTATGACACAGATAATGACTTGTTTCCACTTGCTTATGCAATTATAGGTGCAGAAACATATGATGATTGGGTGTAGTTCCTTCAAAAGGTTGAAGACTTAACTGGTGGTATAGAAATAACTCTAGAGAAGTGTTTAGTAGGGAGAGACATACATTTTACTATCGACATATAAAAGAGAACGTTAGTAGTGAGTTCTTAAAAGTTTGCAAAGGGAAAAGAAGACGGTGTAAGGATGATGCAATGAAATTGCTAGATAGGATTGCATATGCTTGGTTGGACATAAATTATGTGAAAGTATTAGAGAAATTGAGGTCATTCTCCCCTGAGTTGGGTAGATGGGTGGAGACCCAAGCTGATATTAATAGGTGGGCATTAGCCAAATTTTCAAACCAATGATGGGATAATATCACAACTAACCTTGCAGAATCTTTTAATGCATGGATAGTGAAAAAGATGAAAGACAATGTTTGTGTATTAATCAATGAGAATAGGGATAAGCAAGCTAAAAAACTATATGCAAGCAAGGAAGGCATAGCTAAATGGACAAACGGGGTAGGTCTAAGGATTGAGGCAATGCTAAAGGAGAATGTTGCAAGGGCATAAAATATGATAACAAAGTATTATGGTATTAATCAGCTCCTAGTTCGAATAAGAAGCAATGATTTGAGGGTGAATATGGAATTAAGAGAGTGTACTTGTCAAGTTTGGCAAATGTATGACATCCCATGTCCTCATGCATGTATAGCAATAAAGAAAGTGCATAGGAATGTGTACTCATATGTGGAAGAATGCTACTTCTTAAGCTCGCAGCAAAAGATGTATATGAATATTATGATTCCTGTAGAAACTCATTGTCACACTCAAAAATGCAAACTCGTGGCGCCAAATCGAAAATCAAAATTAAAAATAAGTAAAGTCGCCACCAAATTTTTATTTTTAAAAAGGCAAAATTTTGGAAAAAAATCTTTTTAGTTTGGAATATAAAAATAATGGTTTGCAAACTAAATTCGAATTCGGGAATCAATTGTAAGTGGGGAAGGTGTTAGACACCCCACAACACCCGTTGCTAAGAACGGTTACCCTAAATTAGTTGTGCAAAACCAATATGGCCTCTATTCTATTTTAATTCTCCCTTACAAATCATATGTAAAATAAGAAATGGAAATAAAGGAAATAAAATTGAAAATAAAAAAAAAAGAAGAAAGAAATTAAAGAAACAAAATTAGAAAAACAAAATAAGAGAAACAAAAAATTTTATTTACAAAGACGGACTTGACCTAGGATCAGAGCCTAGGGCCTACGTACCCTCCGAAGGGATCAAAGTCCACGTAGTTTGACCGATACTTGATTGTTTGTTTTTGTTTTATTGTTTTTTTTTCTTATTTTGTTTTTTGTGTTTTATTATTTCTTATTATTATTATTTTTGTGGTGAGAAGGAAAAGAATAATGGAAATCACTTAGACTTTCACAACCAAAACAATTTTAACATTAGCATGTATGTTTTAATTTATGAAAATTGAATTATCTCCCTTTCTTTACTTGTTCTCCCATTTTATATTTTTTTTGTTTTATTATTTTTTTTGCTTTTTAATTAATCATTACTTTTATTTTAGATTTTTTTTACTTTATTCAAGTGAAGGTTTTTTTCTCGTCTCTTCTTCTTTTCAATTTTTGATTTTGGTTCTTGGAATGACATTTTCAAACCTCCACTTTTGTTTGTTTTATTTTTTGGGTTTTGTTTTATTGTGATATTTTGTTGAAGGGGGAAAAAATGAAACTCATTTAGAGTCCTCCAATCAAAATGATTTGAAGGTTGTTTCATGTGTTTTAATTTGCGGAACCTAAATTATTTCCACTTCTATTTTGACCTTTTAACTTTTTCATTATACTTTTGATTTTTTTTTCATTTTTTATGTTTTTGATTAATTCTCTTTTGGTTTTGGGCAAACTTTTGAGGAAAAGGAAAAACTGAATTTTAACTTTTAGAAAAACTTTTTATTATTTATAGAAAAAGGCTTTTTCTTTTTATTTGTTTATTTGCTTTTCAAGATTTAAACTTAATTCATAACTAAATTGATTTTCTATATGATAACTTTTCCCTACTCTTCCTTCTTTTTTCCCCTTTTTTTTACTTTCTTATATTTGAAACCAAAACTTTAAATTTTGTAAACATATGTTTTTTTTTACAGAAATCCATTTGGCTTTCTAAAAGCGCCTTTTTTTTTTACCCTTTTTCATTCTTGTTTGTTTGTTTCTTTTTCTTCCGTCTTTTTTCTTAATTATACTTTATTGACATCAAAGTTAACTTGATGTGAACCATTGAAACCCAAAATTTGTTGAAATATTTTGTATGACCAATAGATGCCAAAGAGACCTATTGCCCCACATGGTCCTTCAGTTTTATTCTTATATGTCTAAAAGGATACAAGATCCCACATGACCACTCTCGAGTCAAAAGTAAAGTGGAGATAAAATATTTGCAATTATTTCGCAATGCTACAGCTTGGGTGCAGCCTCAGAAATTTTATTCGTGAAATACAATACAATATAAGACCAACAAAACTTGTTTCTATTCACCCTTCCTTGAACTCCTTCCAAGAGTCCTCTGAGTACGCATTTTATCCTTCCATGAAGTTTTCCACAACCAAAGGAAGAAAAAGAGATAGGGTAGAACTACACAGAGCAACATCAAAAGCAATAAATGGTTTCGCAAAAATAGATTGAACCTAGTATGGTCCTTCGTCGCATGTTTAATTTAAACATACCATATAGACCCTTGTTAACAATTTGGGAAGGAGCAAAAGAAACATTGATGTTTTGGGAGTGTGGTATTAGCAAACGAGAGTAAAATCAACTTTGGACATCTCAAACATTCTTTTTTTTTTAGATATACTATCGTGACACCCCTAAACAATCAATCAAATGATCGAAAAAGGAAGACTAAAGCACTTACACAATCACCCATCCAACATGCATACTCGTCCATTCATAAAATAGCACTATTAAGGAGGTCAGAATCACAGCCATGATTTCATCAAATGTTTAACACAATAATCAGAGAGGCCGAAAATTCGGTTCGCTCTGGGATGTTTCTCTCAAACCTTTCATCGAGCACTCACTAGGCACTCTTTAAAACAAATACAGAATGCAATAACTTATAATGATCATTAGCCCTATCACAGTGCACAACCAGTAGAGCGACACCACATTCAAGCTACTGTAAATCGACAACAGATGAAGAATCTTACCTACAGGAATTGCAGCTAACGAAACAAATTTCACTGTCCTCTTACTACAGCCGAATCGCCACTCTTCGTCACTGTCCTCTCTTCGAACCAGGAACCCAGGATCCCTCTCTTCCTTTACCTCCCTCTCCTTTTTTTTTTGTTTTTTTGTTGTTTCCAATCTCTCTTCTCTCCAAAAAAAAAAGAAACCTCTCGTCGTTGGATTCTCTGCCTTTGTCTCTTTTCGATTCTCTCTCCCTTGATTTTTTCGGTCTCTGTCTCTTCTTTTTCGATCAGAAAATCCTTTTCCCCCTTCATTTTTTTTCGCTGGTTCTCTCAAACCCCTCCAATTTCGAACTCTTTTGCTCTCTCCTCTCTGATTTTCGCCTTCTGCCTTAGAGCTCTCTGCCTTTTTCTACTGCTAATCCCCTCTCCTTTTTCCTCCTTCCACCTCGGAGCTTTCTGCCTCTGATGGTGAAAGGACGCGAACAAGGTCCCACTCCTCGAGCCCCCCGTCGCTGCCTCCCTCGTCTCAGTCCTCTTCTACTGAATCCCCAGCGACACCTCTGTGTGTGTTGCCCTCTTTCGTCTCAGTCCTCTGATGTGTCCCTTTCAGCCCTTTGTCATCTCTTCTGCCCTGTGATTTTTCTCGTCTCTCCCCTCTGCCCCGTTCTCTCTGTGTTTTTTTTGCACGTGGGCTTCAAATCTGAGGCAGGTTTTGGGGCTGAAGAAATGGGCTTTGCTTTTCTTGTTCTTCAGTCCATCCTCCTTTTCAATGTTTGGGCTTAACAAATTGGGCTTCCGTTAAAGGCTAAGGATTTAGCAGGACAGGGCCCGTTGGAGAAAAGGGATTAGGCTTCAGATTGGGCCACTCTTTTTCCTCTTTTTTTTTTATTGAATTGGGCTAATTTTTTTGGGCCCAGTGGATTTAAAGAAAATGGGTGGAATTGCCTTGGCCTATTTTTTTTATTGTTTGAATTGAAAAGATTTTTTTTACTCTTTTTTTTCATTTCTTGAAACTTTATTTTTATTTTTATTTTTTTAATTTGGTTTTTATGTTTTCTCTTTTTTTTTACTTGCTTTTTTAATTTTTGGTTTTCTTTTTTTTTTGTCCCTTCGTTTTGAGTTATTTGGGCTTTAGAAATTTAAGGGGAAAAAAAGTTTAATGTCTTCCTTTTTCTCCCTTTTTTTTTAATTTTTTTATTAGAATTTTTTATTATGCCTGGACAAAATATGGTATTCACACTCATGATATGCCAAATCTAAACAATCTTTTGATTGATGATTATGCTAACAACACCTTCCTACTACCATTTATCATAGGCTATCCAGCTGGAAGACTGCAGAAAAGGCGACATGAATCACAATTTCAAGATAAGGCTCAATACTGATGTTCTCATTGTCAAGAGGTAGGGCATAACAGAGCTAAGTGCAAAACTCTCAATCCTTCTTTATCCTAATGCTGTAAAAGTAGCTCCTAGGTGGTTATATATTGGTGTTTTTTCAAGGAAGTGGTTAGTAGTATTGTAAATGTGTAAAAATTAGGCTCTCTTTATACATGGGTAGACACAACCTATTTTTGTTTGAAGGTCTAAAAGTTGAGCTCTTTTGTACATGAGTAGACGGAACCTATTTTTTGAAATTATAGAAGTTAGGCTCTCTTTTATACGTGGACAGACATAATTGATTTTTTTATACATGCATCAGGGACATGTAAAGGTTCTTTGTAGTGGTTACAGGGAAGTGAAGTCTGAATTTGTTGGGCTATTGGCAACTGTATGTAATACAAATGGAAAGTAATGAAAATGAAGCTTTATGTTACAAGTGCTATGTGTATGTAATATTTGTTTATATCTAATTTGTGTGCATAGGTTATGAAAAGAATTTATAGCATATTAGTATTTGATTGAACTGATCTTTAAAGCCTTTACTACAAAGTTTAGGTGTACGCATTTGTATGCATCTTTTCCCTCTTTTCCCTCTATATTATACCATTTTTTGTTGGTTTTGCAACTTTTCCTTCCCTTATATTAGTGGATGTTGACATGTGAGACATGCATTTTCACTTTCAAAAATAAGATTTGCTATTGCTTATCATAAGTTGATCATTTTTAACTTTCCTTGGGGTCTGGAACAAACAAAGTAAAAATGCCTATATAGTAAACCACACATTTTCATCATCTTGTACTCAATGATGAGTCCATGCATGGAACTTCTGCATTTGAGGTACTCAAGTCATTTTATTTCAAGTTCATGGCTGAAAAGAATCTAAATGCAGCCGTTGTCCATTGTTGCATCAGAACTCCAGCTTATTTTACTAATCTTCACGTGAATCACAATTTTAGCTACAACCAACATTGCTGGTTTGCACCCTCTATGCTTGATTAATGAAACAACAACAACTGGCTTGGCTTATGGGATTTATAACACACAGCTTCCTGAAAAATGATCAACCTAAATAATCTCACACACAGTAGATCCAGAGGCACCTCTAAATTTTGAGGATTCATCAAGCTGGAGAAGGATGTCAGGGGATTCAGCCAGCGTGAGGATTTTGAGCAACTAAGTGTTCAGATTTTGGATTTTGTTTGTTATTGATGAAACTGATATTACAATCCACCATTGACGTTAATTGCAAAAGAAGACTGATATTACAACCATATGTTAGCAACCATCTGTTGAGAATGGAGCACTTATGTATAACACCAAACAACAATCCACCATTGGTGGGTCAACAGAAAGAAAGAAAAAAATAAATAAATGATCAATTATTTCAAAAGGTCAATTAACAACAAGTTCTACGCACAAGTGGTCCATTACAACATTACATATTCATATCCAATTTTAAAGGAATTTATGCTCTTTTCTTAAACTTGTGAATCCTTGGGTGGGGAGCTTTTCTCCTTTGGTTTTCATTTTTGTAAATCCTTGTTGTTCATAATCTAATGGTATAGAGTTTTAAGACTATTACCATAAAGTTTAGGGGTATTAATATTGGATTTAAGCACATTTTTGTCCACTTTTAAGGACCTTTTAGAGTATAATTACCAGTGTTTTTTAGGCCCATTATTACATATTTTAAAGATATTACTAGTAGACTCCAGAGATTTTACTACCATATTCAGGCTATAAATTTAGGACGTTAATGGCAAGCTTAGTGATATGACTCAGTAGACCTTAAGAAAATACATGATTATGTCGGCAGAAAAAAGTAACTCAAGGAATTTCATAATCTTATTATAATCATAGCAATCAAAAATTTATAACCATCAGTTTACAAAGTTTACAAGGCTAACAGAACGTTCTTGTCTGTAACTACAATAATACAAAGTCTTGGGGAGGAAACTATCAATGCATCATGACTTTCTGGTTTGCTTCCCTTTGATTGTTGCCCTTACAATTGCCATTACATCACCTTGGCACTTGTTCAGTAGATGGTTCACCAAGTCCCACATGAGTTGGACACAGAATGCATCCAACTCTTCTTGAAACCACAACCATTTACCCATGAGCCACCAGGCAGTAAACTACAACAAATAATAAAAAGAGATGTTTAAATTGGAGTATATGTTGGCATAGTGAGCCCTTCACACTCAGGCTTTGGTTCCTCAGTCCAAAGTTGCAAGTATTTTATCAAATATATTCCACAATCATCACTGAGCAACAAATGAGATATCATAAAGTTAGGGCTATACATGCAGTACTACAAATATTGAAAGTTCAAAGTAATTCACTTACATGTTTAGTTGTTGGGGCAACTCAATGTATTTCACGGTGACAACTGGGTCTGCCGCCACGAATCTCTTTAGTTTCAACAGCTTTAATTGTGTGGCCAATTGGTTTTTCTATTATATCATCCAAAAAGTATCACACACAGCTTAACTATTACAATTAACTTTAAAAACTACATGTCAATAGAACATAACATAATTTTACTGTGATATGGGCCATCTTCTTTTGGCCTGCATTGGTCCTTTAACTCAATGAGTCAAGGATGTATAGAATGCATGCATAAAAGTCTAGAGCAAAGCAGAACTAGTGGTTTAGAAATAGCATAGAGGCGAATACCTATAACCATTTCCAAATGACCAACACTTTCCAGAGGACAAGCCAACAGAAAATAACAAATATCCTATAAGTACGGTACCAAAGTGCAGTCCATGATGTTATAACCTACTTTATTGGGCCACAGTTTTTCTAACAAATCATCCACATTGTACTACTTTATAGGTTTCAAGAGAGTTCTCTACACTAATAATTTCATAAAGTGTATCAAAGCAGGACTTAAAGCAAAGGATCATTAATGACGATATGAAAGGAAAGACATATTAGTCACTATGAAATCCTTATCCAGAATGTGTCATCTGACAATCAAGTTCTCGCGCTTTTAGTCTTTTACAAGCACTCTGGACACCATGGTTATCACCTACACACACCCAGCGAAGGCAAGCACAAAATAATCATTTTTAAAAGCATTACACTAGTCGAAGTATGCAAAAGTTAGACTCACTGATGTGCTGATCTACTTTTGTCTACTAAGGCACTGGCACTCAACATGGGTGAGGTAAAAGTCAAAAAAATCAACTACTACCCTACTAACAAAGTAGGCATATTCACTAACTAATATTAGTACATCAAATACATTTTCACTATCAGCGACATCAAATGAAATCACCAACATAAATTCTACAAACATATGAATTTTCCCATACTGATACACATACTCATTGCTATTTGCCCAAGCAGCATGTGAAGTGCAATATTCATACATTATCTTTTTCTCTTTCTCTATTCTAGCGTTAAGGGCTTCCTTCACAGATGGTGACCATTTGACGACCTTATGACATTGTCTTACTGACTTGCGTGGGTGTTCTTGTCCCTCAACTTTATCTTTCAGGCTATGGGCATCTAGTATTTTTCTCTTCTTCAACTCAATCTTACTAGTACTTCTGGATGATTCATCCAATTCATCATCCTCCCCACCTCTGATTGACATGCACCCAGGTGATGCAGCTACTTCTTCTCCATCCCCTGCCTCATCACCAGCCACGTTGCCTACAGAGGTTCCTTCCATGTCACCCACAAGAGTCACTTCATAGGTAGGGCTTGTAAATTCTATCTACAGCATCAAAAGATCTTTAGCAAAGCCATGAGCAAAGTTCAAGAGTCTTTTATATATTTTCTTGATACCCTACAAGGTTCCCACAATAATAGTTAGTTCAAAGATGCTTAAGAACCCTTAATACAATTGCTATTCAGGGAGAATTAGAGTTGAGAATCTAAATATGGAAAAAATTCCTTTGCAGGACCTGTTACAACTGAGTTTAGGATAGATTACCACTGACTTGAAGTAAAACACCTTAAACCTAGTGGTAATAGGTCCTTCACAATAGAAAAACCTTAACTTCAATTCTTCCTTAAGTTGATTCAAATATAGGAAATAGTACCAAATGGTGAAATACAGACTCCGAAAGGAGTGCGCATGGGCGTTTAGTATTAAAGATTCCCTGCATCCAGCAGTAATATCAGAACAGTTGGCAAATTACTAAATAATCGTATAAGCCTTGATAACCATGATTTTTATATGTTTGAATTCTCTTAACTTAAGCATTTTAATAATGAATTATGGCCTTAAGACTTTAATTAGATAAGATTTTATTTTAGTGGCCATTTCTATATTTTAGTAATTAATTTGCAAATTATTGGTTTTTAATGCTTAAATTTATCTTTAATAATTTTGTGAATATTCCTATGTGATTTTTGTCTATTATTCTTGCAGAATTTTTGATGGACAATTGGTATTTGAATAGGAGATTGTTTTGGAGAAGAAGTGGAGGTTTGCCAAGTCCAAGGAAGCCATGCATTCCATCTTCTCATTCTCACATCTCTCACTCACTTGGTCTGCACACACATATCACTCATGGGTCTCTCTATGTAGGCAACTCCTCCACATCACCCACTCACACTTTAAGTTTCATCCTATCACACACATGGCAGTTCTCATTACACAAACATGTAGGCATGGAAGGGTTCACATGCATGGCTTATTCATTCACTTATACACTCTCACGTTGCACCCATTCACATAAAGCCATGGTCATTCAAGTTACACAATCACACTGCACTTTCACCTCATTCCCACGTCCATTCATTCATGTTGTTGCATATCATTCCACACAGCCACAAAACACAAATGAAGAAGCAAACTCGAGCTTTGGTTCTATGTGGAAAGGAGAAGCTTGAGAGGAGGAGTATGGGCTGGAGAGAGACATACATGGAAGATTCAAAAGCAGCGTGGAAAAGCTACAGAATGAAAGAAGAGAGCACGACGAGTTTTAAAGGGTTCCAGCAAGAAAAATGAGAAGATTTCCACGGGTTTGAAGGAAGCTCAAATACATACACATGCAGAGGCAAAATGAAGGGAAAAGTGTAACATAGGAGCTGACGTGGGGCTGCAAACACGTAAAGAAACACATGAGAAAGAAGAGAAACAGAGCACTCTTAAGTCTGACATGGTAAACAAGCTGAATGTGAACAAATGAAGGAAGATGGAGCTGAGAACAAAGCAAACAAACACACTACAACGCTGGGCAGAACGTGCATGGAAAAGAGAAAATAATATGTGTAGATCACGTGGAAGAATGTAAGCTCTGGTTTGGGAAGGAACTAGCCATGGTTCTGGTTGAGAAACGAAGGAAGAGAGGCCATGGGCTGAATGTGCTGACTGTGAAAAATAAACCCATGCAAAGCCATATGAGAGAACGCAATTTACTACAAAATTAAAGAAAAGCATGTGACGGGCTGGGGAATGATTAAAGAAGCATGGGTTAGCAAGGTTGTAACGTGGAAGAACCATGTATGGGTAGAACCAAATGAAGCACGAGGGAGCTCTGGCTGTAAGAGGAAATAAAATTAAGAAAAGCCACATGAGAAGCTACGAATGGAGCATGCACATATGGGAGGAATGGGGCCCACACTTATATAAACAAAGGCTGACTTGTAAGCACGTGAAATGATAAATGAAGCACGTGAAAAGGTCTAAAGGCTAACGGCAGAGAGGATTCACGTTAAAATCACATTCATTCGGACGTCCATTCACACACCATCCAGAATATGCATTTTACATGCCCCTTCGTCCAGCAACCACTCTACGCCCTTCCACCCTATTTTTCCTCCTTTTTTCTCACCTCCATCCATTCTCCAATGAAGCTCTAATCTCCATCTGTAACTAGCAAGGAAGAAGGACCTTAGAGAAGCTTGAATCCATGGAATTACAAGTAGAATTTTGGCTAAGGATTTCTACTTTCCTACACTTTTTATTTTTCTTTTTCTTGTACAAGCTTGATTAAGTTGTAATTGATTAGGAATTTGTGTAATTGTGATTAGTGGCTGGTTAGACACTAATTAGGAAGTCTTTTTGTTGATTAATTGATTAGATTAAACACTGAATTTTACACTTTCCTTTAATTTCTCATGTATATGATAAAGGTGTTTGATGAAATGCATGAGTGAAATTATAAGCTTTATTGTTTGATTTAAGGATTTCTTGGCTTTTGGTTAGTTAATTAAATATCCTAGGATGTTAATTCAGAGGCTAATTGATCAATTAATTATTCAATTCAAGTGTTCATAGATCTTAATCACAAGGATTAGTAATTTAATGGTAGTTGAGGTCTCAATTAACATCAAATTGCTAGGTTCTTGATTCTTGAGCAATAATTGAAGATCATTTGCCAATGGACACAATTAGACACTCTTAAACCAGAATCAATTACAATTGAATTAGGATAAGGATAGTGGATACCAAGGGACGAATCCAAAGCTAGTCACAAGTCCATCATTCACTCATTAATTCATCCAATTAGGTAGCAATTAAGAATTTTAATTTGGTTTCATTTTAGATAGTTTAACTAGATTAAAATCCCCCCTTAATTTAAGTAGTTCTAGAGTTCTTTAACACTTAGAAAATCCAATCAAACATTGAATTCCATTTCCAAGGGAGATGACTTAGGTTGTGCCACTAGTTATAGAATTTAATCCAACATAGTTTTATTTTGAAGGTTGCGTGATAGACCCGTCAAGCCTATACAGTAGCTTACTTGTATTATCATATATAACCAAATAGAGAGTAGCTTACCTAAATACGCTTCTTCTCAAGTTTAAACCTTTATTGGATGCGTTGTTAGTTTCAAAACTTGATAGCATTAGCATTACTGGGGACAACTACATCTCCAAGAGAAAAATGTTGCAAGAAAAAATACTGACTAAAATTGAACTTGTTATATGTGTGAAATAATAGGTCAAATAAATATACAGGTGACAAACCATACCATCAGGAGTGGCATACATCCTCCAATGCTCTTCTTCTCTGCTCTTTTACCTAGAGCTATTTCGAAGCTTACCAATTCCTTTACAATAGTAGACAGGATAGATTCTGCCTAGTCATACGTGTCTACATGGTCGACATCCACAATTGCAAAAAGAAGTTTATCATTCACGTATAAGCTAGAAATCAGGCATAGGAATGTCCCTAAGGTAAATAGAAAAAAAGCCCACTTGAAGTCTCTGCCAGCCTTGCCTCTTAATATAATATCTTTCAGATCCTTCAATTTTTTTTCCTTAAACTTTCTTCTGATTATAGCTATGCCTTCTTTCTCTAAACTATCAGATATAGGCTGGCCACCGATGGAAATGCACATTATGCCATGGACATCTTGGGCTTTGAGCGGTACTAATTTACCTTTCATTAATAGCGATCTAGTTCTAATATTAAAGGCTACAACAAGCTCCATGCATAAGTCCCATGACAGGGTTTGGAATGCCAAATCTAGCAATTTTACAAACCCCATTTCCTCCACTAATTTATTGCGCACAGTGTTATTTTTTGAAAATTCTACAACTTCCTTAAACTGAGAAGGCGAGCACCTTGTCCCAATTGGTATCTATAGAACACAAATAATTCAATAACATAGCATGAACTCATTAAATAAGGGATTTGAAGGATGCATAACAATGAATATTTCCCTACACGAGAATTTCCAAAAACATGCTCCTTCTTATGCTCCATTCACTCTTCATATGCTTCATCCTTATAATTGTTTTACTCACTTAGCTCCAGGTTCTTCCACTCTGCAGGGATTGTAACATTCCCCTATAAAAGGATAACTAACAATCTTACTCATTTTCCTACCATATTTTGGATATTATTTGCTCTACAACAATTATGTTGCCTATCTCTTTAACATTGCGGAACTTTTCTTTGCTTTTTTAATAAAATTCATCCCTAGAAATGAAAGCACTCACCTGATTAAGTCTTTTTTCAATTACCATAAATCATCACCATGTCATAAAATATAAAAAAATATCACCTGAACTTCTACAACCCAGATCTATATTTGTGTGAGGTATTGTCTTTATCTTCCATTATACTTTATCTTGACAGTTACAAATCTATACCCCTTCAACCATAGCCATAAACAACCAAAAAAAACCATCAATAATCTCTTCTTATACAAACAACCTAGTGTGATTGACAATGATTCCACACATGCTAGCTACAAGTAATACAACCATTGCATTATAACTAACAAACAAAATAGGAAATTTGTGTAGTACACATGCTTGTCATATATGTTGCATTATACAATTAAATTACGAGGTTCTATACTCAACCTCCATTAATAATTCATACATTCATTTTGCCATATTATTACCAACTTTAATGCTGTAATCCATTTCTACTAGGTTTAGGTGTATTACTATTGCACCTAAGGACAAATATTGCCATGTTTAGGGATATTCACACATACTGACCAACTTCATTTAAGCACATTTAGAACTGTGCTTTGCTATTGAGCTTTAGCAATGCAACCACTAAGTTTAGGTGTTTTCTACTCCATTTAAGGAAATTTATTAAGGACCATGGATAAATGTTACTACCATATTTATAGATGTTACTCCTATGCTTAAGAACATTTACCACTAGGTTTTAGGAACTATTATTTACTATTGACTTTTAGGCGCTTTACTTTCAACTTTAGTTATGTTACCACTAAATTTCAGCAAATTTGCTACCATGTTTAGGGATTTACTTAGCGTACTTATAGTTTTAGAACTCTTACTCTTAGGTTTAAGGACTTTGCTAATGGAATTAGGGAATTTTACACTACCGAGTTCCAGACACATTACTAGCTACTGGATCATCAAAACTTATCCCCCAACTTATCCTATATCCCAAATCCCAAATCTAGGTTTCAAACAATATCTAATACACAATAGCATTAATCCAAAGCCGAAAGGAATTTCACATCCGCAAGTCTAAATCTAGAGCCTCGTCATTCACTGCCCAAATTCCCTTTGCTAACGATACCCAGATTTGCTTTTGATGTAAAAGCATGTAAATACTAGCATTTACAAAAGAATGAAAGTGTGAATCTTTGGACCTATCGCATGAAAATGAGAGGTGCTGCTTACCTCACTTCTCATAAATTTTCCAGTGCAGGACAACCCGTCGAAGGCTAGTACTAGCACGTGTCGTTCAAACCATTGAAGGATGCCTTTCCAGCAAAAAGATGTTTATGGATTTTCAGTGATCGGTTATGAGAGAAAACTTTCAACGATTTCCAGTTACCAATTACAATAGAAACGGTCGAATGCTTAGCAATGGAAGGAAGGAAAAGCAACTAGCGTCTGGAGAGCAAATGGCACGTTTGGATTCAATTTGATTTGAACTGCTTATTCAATAAAGAAGCGAAGGGTATTTTTGTCCGTCAAATTTTCCTTGGTCCTGCAGTGTAATATTAATTTTTTAGGTCCTTCATAATAATATTTGCATTGTTTGGGTCCTTTGCACTAATTTTTCCTAAGTTATTATAATTATAAATATTGGATGTACAGTTTTTTATTTTTATATAAAATTTTTCAATAAAATCATAATAAGTATATAATTTTACAAATAAATTTATAATTTTTATAATTTAATATCATATTATTAAATTTTTAAAAAAATTTTTTACACATGTTTTAATTTCAGTAGAAATCCTAATAAAATTATAAGCAATTATATTTATTTTTAATTTTAATAATTTTGTAATCCTCATTTTTGGATTTATAGGGAAAAAACTTCCTATTCCTAACCCATACTATAAAATTCTAATCCTATTTTTAATTAAAATTTTAAATTCTCATTAAATTTTTAAATATAAGGACCTTTTTACCCAACGATATTTTAAATTAACTACTTTTCCTTATGTTAGGATTTATTTACATAAAATTCATATAAAATTAAAAAGATTTACAACCATTAATGTTGTTTAAATATACAATTAATATAACTTGAAATTATTTAGTTTGACAATTATATACATATATATAATATGGTATATATGGGTGGGCAACCTCCTCTCCTTCGAACCAAAATCTTTACAAATTTTTAAACTGAAACTTACATTGGGTAGATAGTAAAAAAAAAAAAAAGAATGAAATGAAATGGAATAAATAAAATAGGTTGAGCTCTATTTTGTTTGAGATTTTTTAAAATGATAAAATGGAATAGCAAATGATGGCTTCCAAGACCTCTCATCGCAATCTAAAACTCTAATTTTTTTTGTCCCTCCAAATTAAGAGATTAAGGATGGAATGACTTGCATATATATTAAAAATATAGATATATATTCATACTCTAATATATGAGTTTATTTTATACCTGTAATATAAAAAAAATAATTTACAAGTTATTTCATTTTATTTATGAATTCTTTCCTATATTAATAAATTCTCAAACAATATAATGGCATAAAACTTGCCATTTCACTCCAGTCCATTCTATTTCATTTTATTATTTGTCATTCAATTTACTCCATCCCCTCATTAACTCTCAAACATATCATTACAATCATTTTTCATTCCTATACTCAAGTCATATAAGTAAATTTTATTAGTATATACCAGGGTAATTTTATCATTTCCACATGTAACGTCTTATCATACCCATGCTCATCTCAGTTCTTCTTTTTGTGCATAATTATAACATGTTCATACATGTTAAATCTAGTCCATCATAGTAATAAAACAATTGATTTATATGTAAAACTATTAATTTAAGAAGTCAAGTGATATTCAGATGATTACAAAATATTGAAAACTAATGGAAAGGCATTTGTTGAACTAGCCAACAAAATAATTTAGAAAAAAAATTATTTTGACCCCATCATGCAATAGAATTACATAATAATCTATATTGTAAAATCAGCCAATTATGAGCATGTATTAGTGGGACTATTTCTTAGCATAAGGTATTGGAGATAGTCTAACAAACATAATTTTCATGCATAAGAAGTAACTAGTTGAATTGTAGTTAATGGCCAATCAATTAGTTTAACATTAAGAAAAGGGCTTAGCCTCAGAAAGTGTCATTAATTGACTAGTAAGCAAGAACCAATCGACAGGTACTTCTTAGAAATTCATCAATTGTGCTACCAGTTGACTGGCATCAATCTGCAAACAATAATGATAGTTAAAGTGTCTATTAGCTTTGCTAATCATGTGGTTTCATTTATACTAATCAAATAACAATTGTATTTATTTAGAAACGCTTTGAACATTCAAAAAGAACATAATAAAAAATCAAATTTGAACATTAAACTAGTTTTCTTAAGAAGAGGCATGATTATTCAAAAAACATTATTATAAATATTGTTTCTAAATAATAAGAATAATATAATCTGAATATAACATTGAAATTATGTCATTCTAAACCCTAATATCTTATTTGTCTAAGTTCTTTGCAACTAATCTTGAGAACGAAGACTTTATAATTATTGAGTGTAGTCTTTTATGGTGCTTTGGATCAATCCTAAAAGCAATTTGATTAAATCTTGCAACAACGTAGTAGGGGCAAATATTACTTCAAAGTTAATGTATTATACACATCTTTCAAAGCATGCAAAATTTGTTTCTTGACTCCATTCCTACACAACTTTGATAACAATCTTAAAGCAATATTTTTGATGGCATTAACAAGTGAACTATAACGACTCTAACTTCTAATCATAGTAATTAAGCTTATATACAAGATTAATAATCATAAATCAAGGTCTAGAACTGTTTCAATTAATCAATTTAGAAAAATGTAGAGAAAATTGAACCTCGATGTTATTAGAGTCATTAACTAAATAATTACAACTATTTATGCATGTAAGTGAATTTAATCCCCGTTCAAAAGCCTTTAATTCATTTATCCATAAATTACAACTCACAAAAACATCCTACAAGTATTTATAAATCATCCCTTAGCATTATTATAGGAAAAATCAAGGTTTCTATACTAAAATTAAGAGTTTAGGAACCTTCGTCGTGATTTGAAACCTTCCCGTCGCGGCTAAGTTGGCTACTAAGCTAAAAAACCAAATTTCACATCTTGCGTCGTGGCAGAGAAAACCCCTTGGAGCTACTATATAAAATTTCATGATTTGCACCACAATGGGCTATACTTGCACTGTGATGAAACTAGCTACTGGAATCTCATCACCTATTTTCCCCTAACTTGCGCTGTAGCAAGATTGCTCTTCGTTACCTTCCCAAGGTAACTTATTTGTCTTACGCCACAATGGATCACAGTGCTCCTCACCTCTTCTTGACTCCTGGCTGCGGCGAGCTCTTCTTGGCCACAAGCTCATCGCCGCATGATACCCTTCTACACCAATTCTCCCTCAATTTTATCCTATACACTCTAACCCTTCCTTTAGTAGCACTCCAAGGCCACTCTACTTTAATTTATGAGGTTCTAATGGCTTTCATTTACCTAGTTTACCCAACTTACTTATCATTACAAATTCAAGATTTAAATGTTAATTCCCACTCATCCAACTATCCTATATTAGCAAGTTTATGGATTAATGACAGTAAGGGATTCATTAACTACCAATATTATGATTCAAATATATTCTTCATTAGAGGTTCCATGCATCACTAGTATAAGTCAACATCTAATATATCACATGATTATAGTCTCTATTGTAACACCATATATTTCTAACTTATTCTAGGCTATTTTCATGCTTCAATCCTTGCATCTCATATAAGGAGCAAGAAAAAGCAATTAAAATAATGATTATTCTGGCATTGCGTCATGTATAAAAATTCTATTCGGTATCACATAGACCATGTGAGCTCATACATCACATTCTCATATTTAATTATGAATACAACTCATTTGAATCATCAAAAGTGGCCTACATCTCAAGGAACTTGAAGGAATGCATGAAATATACATATATAATTTCGGCCAGATTTGCCCTCATTTCTGTCACAACTTTGAAAAATCATAACTAATTCTAGAAAAATCAAAATCATGCATTCTTAGCCATTCTAGAAAGCTATAGATGTCTACTTCATATCAAAATATTTCTAGACCACAAAATCCAATACAAATGATGTTTGATATTTGAAAAGATCCAGAGGTCAGGTTGTCCACTGGTTATATCACAAAATTTTGCAACAAATTTCAAAAATGTCCAATTAATTTCACAAAAATTCAATCTATGCAAATGATACCAATCTAGAAAACTATGGATGTTAACTAAAGGATAAAAATAATTTTAGACTAGTTCAAGCACATCTAGACCCTGAAATCTAATCAAATAGTAACTGAGGTAGGGTGGAGTTCCTGATACTAGACAAATTCTTTGAAAATTCATATCTCCCTCTCTAGATATCTAAATGAGGTGCTTTTAGTTAACACAAGTCACTGCAAATTTCTAGTTTTTGTGTATAAAATTTCGTGGCAATTAGACATTATTTGAGGCTTATGTGATAGATTTCATTTTCGAACCAGTATAAACAGTGACATGACCAAAATAAAAAAAATCAACTTTGAAAATTCACCAAATATTCTTTAGACCTCTGAAAATTATGTTCTTTAACTTTCCAAAAAACTCTTAACAAACTCTAATTTCATGCCAAATCTTAGATCAAGAAGAGCTCATTTGGGCAAAAGTGATATAGGATTCCATTATGGTCAATTTTGGCTCCATATAAGATACCAAAATATTCAAATAGTTTTCCTTAGGGTTTGACACCTCTTGGGCAAGTCCAAAAGCATAATTAGGGCTTATGTAAGCTGCTTAAATGGTCCTAACCCTCATGCATTTCATTTTGGTCATCTCATCCACACATATGCACATTTCCATAATATCATTCAAGAGGCCACATTAACATAATAAGCTCATTTTACATTCTAATATTCATATGCCATAATCTCTCACTTATACATGACACATCACTATATTTATATATGTTCATGACTTCATAAGACATATACAACCATGGATTACAACATATGCCATTCTTATGGCTTTAAAGTAACAAAATTCCCACATTTTAATGTCATTCCTTCACCTCTCATGTGGTTGACTCCCATTGCCTTGCTCTTTGGGTGCACCTAGCACATTAGATCATTAAAGAGGAGGGAATGAGATTTAAAAAATTTCAATAGCTCATCTCCCATTCAATCATACATAATGGATGCAAAACAAGTCTCGTAAATGCATGTATGGTCATGTTGACATGTGCAAACGTTCAAGAGGTATTTTCGTCATTTGAGAAAGTCATACATAGCATATAAACACTTGCAAAGTAAGTGAATTAGCCTCACCCCTTCAGTTATGGATTTTAGACTTGCCTCACCTATTTCTTTAAGAGGTTTTTGACTCAACCTTACTCTTAGGAGTCAACCTCACTTTTAGAAGATTCTTTACTTTGTCTCAACCAACTTTAAAGGTTCTTGGCTCATCCTCACCATGGCTAGAGGGTTCTTAGGTTTTCCACACTCAAGCAAACTAAAGCAAGTACATAAAATATTATTTGAATGCATAAAACATCATGGTACCATAGAATAAAAGTTCATGCTAAAATACTTTTCATAGCTTAAAACATATATACACACATTTAAAGACAATGTAAGCACACATCCATGCATAAGAGAAGGTGGAGAGAGCTACCTTGAAAGCAATTACACACTTTTTCCCTTGAATCTCCCTTCCTTGCTTCAGCCACACACACACAAAAGTGTGGGGAAGATTTCTCTTGGTCTAGACATAATTTATGGAAGCTAATTAGGTTTATAGACTCAATTCTAAGGCTATACAATTTGCTTAGACACTAGCTTGGCTTATAACCTCATTATAATTCTATAATTGCATTTAATGAAGCAACACCCCTCAAATAAATTCTAAGCTCTATTCGTTCCTTTCAAATATGATTCTTGACTCCTTTTAAGCCTCTTGGAGTCATCATACATTCAAAACCAAGAGCATAACTATATGTTACTTCTTTAGGTCATAATATGAAACATAAGGCATCAACTCATTTTCTATGGGTTCTAAATTTTTCTCAAGGCCTCCTCTCATTTTCATTCATCATATATGACTCAAGAATAGGCTTAGAAAAATTTAAAACTCTCCCTAGCTACCCTAACCTTCTTAGGCCAAGACCATGGAGCTTATTGGTCTTCATGGATTTTGCTTGGTTTTGTTGAAGGAAGAAGCACATGGAGAGACTTCTTAGGATCTTAGAAACTCATTTAAACTCTTATTTAAGCCTAGGAATAATCATAAAAAATTAGATTTTACAAGGTGCAATTGAAACCCTAGAATTTGCATCTTGAAATCTAATGGGTTTTTGTTAATTTCTTTTGTATATTCTTAATCTCCACACTATTTTTCCTTAGATTCATCCTTGGTTCTACCTAAAAATCAAATCCTCATAGGGTTCCTTGTATGAGGCAAAATGGAGAAGGAGGAGGAACCAAGATAGCAACCACAGGAAGAGAAATTACCTTGTTTTCTTGCTTTTTCTCACTTGAATCTTACTTTCTCCAAGCTACTCTCTTCAAATCCAAAATTTCCCCTAAGTTTCTCCCTTAAATTAGATTTTTAAACTTCATTTTAATCAAAGGAAACAAAGGAGAATGAAGGAGAGGAGGTTTGGATGAAAGAAAGCATGAAAAACTACCAAGAAACCATACCTTTTTGCCTTAAGTTTTCTCCTCCTTCTTCTTCCCTTGGTGCACCACTCTCTTAGGGTTTTTCCTTTAGTTTAGGGCAGAACAATATGAGACTAAATGAATGGGAGAGTGGGGCCCCTCATATATATAGGTGGAGGATAATGAATTTTTCAAAAATTTTCATTTTGCCCTTCATTCTTGGCATTTTCATTTCTTATTCATTTTAGTTCCTTTTTTAGAACTATCTTTTCCATTATAAAATTTAGGTTTCCAATTTAGTAAAATGTCTTTGGAATTGCTCAAATCAGAGTTAAGACCTTCCCGAACGAATCCGTCAAAGCTCGGGTGCATTGACTTTAGAAACCGTCAATCGAAGAGGCTTTAGCTGTCCTGAGCCTTCCTATGGTTTTCAAAGTCTCTAAGAATCCTGGGGAACTCAAAACTTTCATTTAAGAAGCCTTCCTGTGTAAATTCCAAAAATTGTTCAAAATTACAAAAATGCCATTATGTTTCGTAAGTTTTTTTGTAAGAAATTGATTTTTCATTCTAACTCTGTTTTTCTTTTTGTCTAAGCCTGGGATTCTCATTTTTAGGAGTCTAGAATGCTTTTCAAATTTTTTGGAACCTTAACTACATCATTTCGGGGGACTTGCTTTTGTATCCAGTGAATTTCATTTGTTTATGGAGAAACTGTACGTTACATTTCTTACGTTTTCTCTCATTTTTAGAGAACTAGATGTTACACCTATGCTTAGCAATACATGATGCAAAGTGGCAATATTACAACACAACAAATAATGCTAGAATACCTATTGTACAATCCATTTAAACAAGGCATTTAAGCTTATACTCTACTAAATTGTCATGATAAGCTTCCATTAACTTCTTGCTATTAAGGGGTTCGGTCCCTAAAAATGTTAGCCACAATCGGGGTGAGATATACAATCTCAGTAACAAGAGAAAAATTCCACATATATGTATAAATTAATTGACATAATGCATTTTCATATCATCAAATACCATAATTATCAATTCAATTAACAAATGAACTAGTTGAGCTACCAATGACTAATATCCCATACTAGTAATCACATATACATATTAATAGCCAATAATACTGGAAGTGGTCTGTCCACAACACCAACTCTCCAATGAGCACAACTTGGGCTCAGTACATTCAGGGTCCTGTCACAACCCATGCCCAATCAAAGCAAATGCACGGGTGGCAACTGCACCATAACTCCACCATGAACTCATAAGGTCCAATCACAATAACAATTCAAGCAGTTAACCAATCATTTAGTATATCAAAATCAAGCAGTCAACCAATCCTTGGAAAGGCCGCTACCTGAGTTTTTGTCCCTTTCGAGCTCCGAGGACTTGGTTACCCATCCTTCGTTTAGGAAAAGCGCGCCGTTAGTGGGGAGAGCTTCGCCCCCACTTATAAGGCCTTAGCCCAAGACCTTCCTATCCAATGTGGGACTTTATATTCCACCCCCCTTGGGGGCCAACCCGTCCTCGGGTTGCACATGCGACTAGGCCAGCTTTGATACTAACACATACACCATGTATATAATGCCAAGATCTTACTATTCATACCGAAAACTTACTACATCATGCCTTATAGTTCTAATTCTCATACATATACAATAAGTACATCTATTTACAAGTATTCATAAGTGCCTACAACATGTATATCATTAGATTACATCCCTTAGCAACATAACGGTGACAAAATGGCTATTTCATAAATTCTTTACTGATTCCCTTAGCTTCAAGCTTGGTGGCTCCCATGTCTTTGTTCACTTGATCCACCTAGCATGTTAGGATAATAGATAGGAGGGGATGAGATTCAAAGAATCCCAATAGCTCATCTCTCATTCAATCATACATAATATATGCCAAGCAAGCTTTTCAAATGCATGTGTGAAAAAGTAGAAATCATGGACACTTTAAAAATAACCTTGGCATATGAATCAATCATACAAGATATTCAAGGTTTCACCAAGTGGTTAGATTAGCCTCACACTTCTCCTCATGGATTTTGGACTTGCCTCACCCACTCTTAAGCACTTTGGACTCAACATACTCTTGGGAGTCCACATTACTTTTATGAGACTTTTTGCTTTGTCTCAACCAAGCTCAAGGGTTCTTAGCTCATCCTTACCCAAGGGAAGAATTCTTGGCCTTTCCACACTCAAGCAAACTCATACAAACATCATAGATTCATTTAACATATAACATAGCATCAAGGTTCATGACATGTAAAGGCATGCTAGCATACTTTTCATAGCTTGAAAATACACATACATACATTCTAGAACAAGTTAAACAAACATTCATGCATGAGAGAAAGGGGAGAGAGCTACCTTATAAGCTAACACAAGCCTTTCCCTTCAATTTATCTTCTCCCTTCTTGGTTCCATAATCACAACTAGGTGGAAGTATTTCTCTTAAGCCTAAACACACAAAGAGCATGGAATTACTTTCTCATAACTCAATACTTATTCACAAAGCTAGGAGTTTCTTTATAGCAAACCCTACCAAGCATATAAAAAACTAGGGATTCTTTCTCTCTCTAGAATTTCACCAACTATTCTTTCTCTCTCAAGCTCTCAAAAAAAGAAAACAAAGAGGAGGAAGTGAAGATACATGAGTTTCTTGCTCCCTCTAGGTCAGAATAAAACTTTCTTACTCAACAACCCATGGAAAGGGAGCTTAGAAGGAGAAGAATAAAATCAAGAAGAAGGAGCATGAAGAGCTTTAAAGGTTCTCACCTTTCTTCCTTAGCTTCCTTTCCTTCTCTCTTAGTTTCTTTTAGTTTCCCTCTCTCTCTCTCTCTCAAGCTTTTTTCTGTGCTTGGATGAAGCTTAAGTCAGTTTAAGGAGAAAAGAGGAGTTTGGATGCTTTAAAAAGTCAAATTCTCTTTTTTCACACTTTTTTGGATTAACCCTTGCTATAGCTAGGCATAACCTTCGCTATAGCGAGCACGTATCAGTCCCAGACCCCTGCCTTCGCTACGGTGCGTGCTACGATGAGCAGCTCCCTGGTTTTTGTATGGGATGCTCGCACTCGCTATAACTAGAAGCATTCTTGCTATAGCTAGAAGGCACTCTTGCTATAGCTAAACTATTTCTCGCTATAGTGAACAGATACATTCGCTATAGTTAGGCCATTTCTCACTATAGCTAGCAGACTTAAAAATTTTTAGCCCTTTGAAAATTTTCAACTTTTTTTTTTCTGGTTGTTACAATATACAAGTTGAACATGGCAGCAATGACTAAATCTTTGGACTAGTGGAATGATGCTAGGGCACAAATTAACAATGATTACTGAGAATAAACTAAATAAACTTACTACATTAATAGAAATAACAAAGTCTAAGTTAATAAAACTAAGTCAAAATCTTTCCTAAAATAAATATGCAAAAATAGAAGCAAAATATCTAGAATCCTCAAAACATATAAAATAAAATTGTGCTATCTTTAAAGTTTGAAAATTAGATTATTCTCTATTGGAGCTTAGAGTGTGCTTTTAATGGTGGTAACTTTTAAGATTGCTTTCTTCAAATTTGTCTTTACTGCTAGGTACAAATCCTTTATTTTTCTCAAAGAGCATATTTGCAATTTTCCCTCCTTATGCCTTAGGGTTCTAGATTAATGCCTTTTGATTTTGCATCATTACATCTTAGCTATTCATCCTTGCTTTCGTCAACATGATGGGTTTGGATAGTAGTTTATAATATATGCTATTTTAGCATAAGACTAAATAAAATAATTAGTATTTTTATACTAAGCTAGACCCTAAAATTAGAGTAAATTAGATGAAGAAAATGAGTAAAAACCTAGTTAAATAAGAGAAATAAGCTAAAAAGTCAAGTTTGAAGCTCAAAAGAAACAATAGGTCCGATAGTTGATCAAAGGATAAATTAGGAAAATTAATATTTAATAAGATAATAAGAATATAAGATATTTTCCATCTCAATATGATTAAATAAGGCTAGCAAAGTAACCAAGGTAAATAAAATTGGTTAAAACCACGATGGCATGCAAAATGATAAAACTAGTGATAAAATTGTAATAAAACTATTTTAAACTGTTTTGAGCCATTATGGACCTAGAAAATAATTATATGAGTGTAGAGGATTTAGAACTTCCTATGCCATAAAGTTATCCAAAAAGATTAAGTTTTTGGGCCAGAATTAGAGTGAGAAAATTTAAATACAGTGAGAAAATTATAATTTTGACCAAAACAGTACAGAAAAATAGGATTTTATTTTAAATAAAAAATAAATGGAGACAAGGATAATTCTTATTAACCTAGGGTAAAAGAGCATGTAGAGTTTAAATACAAGGTCTTAATTTGGCCAAAATTCCTAAATTGTGTAAGAATAGACAAACAATAACAATACCGTAATTCAAGTTGTTTCAGACTATTTTAGGCTATTATGGACCTTGAATTGTTACTTTTGAGTATAAGATAAAGTTAAATAATGTATAAAGTAGAGTGGTCCAAAAAAATAGCATTAAAAAGGTAAAACAAGTGAGAAATGATTATGAAGGTAAAAGTCAATTAAAATGTAAAGTGAAAAAAATCAAAGAATTAGATAACATGAGAAATATATATCTTTCATCATAATATTATGAAATAAAGTTAGTAGATTAACCATATGAAGTTAATTCAGTTAGATCCCAGACGGTATACTATTTAAGGTTCCCAATAATGAGATTTTTGTAGGGATCATTCTAGACTATTTTAAGCCATTGTAACTCCTAGGTAGATATTTTTAGCAAAAAAGAGAGTTTAAATTTTGGTATGGAGTAGTCAATTTCTAAAAAAGACTTAAAAAAAAGTTCAAATGGATGAATTAAAATGTAGGAACATAATGGTTATTTTCAAAATTGTGGTAAACTCTAGATATTTCTATAAATATCATGCCTCATCTTCTTCCTTCTCATATAACTAACATATTTAGCAGTTCCAAAGACTCATCCATGGTGGCATGAAGAAGGGAGGATAGAGAAGGAAAAGCAAGGCATAATAGGTAAGGTTTTATGTAAAATTTAGCTATAATGTAATTATAAAACTTCTCCTACTTCTTATACTCTTTTTCATAGTGGGTTTGGTTTTTTAAAAAGTAAAGTTCATGGCTGTCACCTTAAGTAAAAGAGCTTATTTGAAGAAACTGATAACACTAAAGGAACTTTTATCAATAGAGCTTCAATATAAGGTATAATTTTTCTATAAAAAAATTGTATTCCTTGGAACCAAGAGAGAGAGAGAAGGAAGAAGGCATGAACTTAAGGAAAGTTTAATAAAATCAAAAGTTTATAAAAGTGCAGATTAAGATTTAGCATAAAATGAGCTATAGGTTGCATAAGTTTGCATAAAGGAGAAATGGTTATATGCTTGTCTAGCAAGTATAAAATGATCCAAGAATGATGTGCAAGTCATGAGATTAGAGTTAGAGTCAATGAAATGCAATATGGCCACCAAGGGGGCAAAATGGTAAGATAGAAATCTAGGCAAAATAAACAATTAACATATTTAAATTTTGATGTAGGCTATATTTTATGTTAGAGATAAGTTAAATGAGTTAGTTGCCAGTCAATAAATTTGCTCAAAAGGAGAATATTTCATTAATAGAAAATATAGCAAATTTGAAAGTATCAATAACCAAAACAAACCCATAATGAGTCTAAAAATGTATCTTTGCCTATGGAGGTCTTAACGGAAGAAATTTGGGCATGACTTGGAAGGTATTTAGAAGACATCTTGAAGTTTCATATGAGACTTAGTTTGTAATCTATTGATCAATATAAAATATTTTATAAATTTTCAAAGTTGCCCTTAAAAATCTGCCTTGTATCAGTTTTATTCTTTGGACAGCCCTAAATTTCAAATTTTTTCAAGGGCTAAAATATATAGTTTAAACCTAAAATTTTTATAGTCGCTAGGGTACATCAAGAACTTTCCAACAAGTCTTAGTTTCCCAATTTGGACACTCCTAGCCAAAGTTATAAATTTCCAAAATTGGCACTAAAAAACTATTTTGATAGCAGGAAATTGCACAAACCAGCCATTATTTTGCAATTTTTGGAAGACCAAATGAATGTAATTAAATCTAAGATTTTTATAGTAAAAAGCATGTATAATTTGTTTAATTTGGAGGTTCCTAGCTAAAGTTATTTATTTTTAAAGAATAGGCCATAATATGTGTCATATGAGGCAATTGAGGGACATATGAGTAAGTTAACTTAGATGTGCATTGATTATTTCATTTTTAATGCTTTATATGATATTTTAGGCATGTTGAGATGGCTAGAGTGGCGTTTGGGTAAGAAGACTAAGAAGTGGGAAATTAAGCTAGTAAAGGCCAAGTAAAAGAGATAAGTGAAGAAAATAGACAAAGCAAGAGGCAAAGTAAGAGGTTTAACCTAAATTCTCTATCTTCCAGGTAGCATCCACCTTCTTTGTATTCATGTTTGTTGCTTTAAGTATTTGAATGCTTTTGTACTATGACATGTTATATGATACTATGTTTGCATGTTTAAGCTAATTTGGTATAACATGTTTTATTTAGTATGTGTTATAGTACTGATAATGCCCAGAGAGGAAACTGAGCATAATAGCTCTTATCTAAGTGAAACTCAATTAATTTATGTTTTAAGAGTTGTGGCCACTGATTGATTGAATAAGTATGTATATGCTAACTTTGGTATTCCATGAGTTATGTTATATGTGTACTTATATTCCTTATATTTAAAGTGACTTGATGCACGCATTGAATGTGGGGCATGTTATTGAAATTCTTCCTAGAATCTCACTCCCCTCTCCATTCCCTATTAATCCATGTCAAGTAAAGAAAAGCAGAGTACTAAAAGAAAGTAGAGATGCCCAGTGGAGCAATTGATTAGGAGAAGAGAACAGATTATGTTATTTAGCTTTATAATGATGTGTTCATATTTATAAGATGTATAAAAAGAAACTCTTAATATGATTGTAATGTATTGGAAAGTTAAGTGTACCTCTGAGTTGTATAGTATATTGTGTGATTAGTATCAAGTGTTATATCTCATGTTACTTTGATCAAGTTGTGCACTAAATATATTGAATCATGGTATGAGAAGGGTGTTATGCATAAATGACTATAGTTTTCACTTCTATGTTAGTAACATATGACATAAGTTAAATATGATATGATTTATGAAAATTATGTATAAGTAATATAGTTTAATAGTTCATGTGATGACAAATTATAATTTAAGATGATTATGATATAAATTGAATGTATTCAATGTATAGTGGTACAGATATTTTAAGTGGTAATAAATTGTTGAATTTTTTATGATTATGGGAGGTATTATTATGTGGTCATTGAGTGGCCTAGATCCTTCAGTTATAAGGAAAAATTCTAGCAAAATTTTCTTAGAATTTGTATGTTTTAGTTTTTAGTTATTTGCCAATATTTGTGATAGTAAACAAATGAATAAGAAAAAGACCTAGAAAAATCAGGACATGATATAGTTTCTTCTTCTCTTTGGGAGGTAGCATGTGAAATTCAACTCTTTGCTTGGCAACACCTTCATTGCTCTATAAAAAGATAGGGTGATTTCTCCACCTATGATTGTAGGTATTGCTATAAGGATTATGTTGATTCCTATTAAAATTAAAAACAAAATTAACTTGATTAACAATAGGACAATCAACACTCAAATAATCATAAGCACCACATAAATCACAAAATGAACAAGAAGAGGGTTTAAAAGTGTTAGCCAAGTTTATGAAATGCATCACATCTAAATTCTTACTTAAGGTCTCCTATATGTATGGTGTTAGTCCATCATATAAGGAATGACTTTCAGCCAAATGGGTAATCCATGGTAAGGACACCTCCTTAATAACATAAAATGTAGATATACTAATATTAGATATGATTGTATAAGACAATTGATTTGTAATGGAGTAATCACAATTCAATTTGTAAGAATACAAAATAACTTGGAAAATCATTTTACAAAAGGATTATCAAAGGAAATGATGTGAAAGACATCATTTGGAATAAGCTTGAAGCTAATAACCTAGAGTCACCAATAATGGAAACCCAACCTCTTCTTAGGCCAAATCTAATTAAGAGGTTTACTAGGTAATAACAAGTTATTAATAAGTGGTTGTGGGGAACTAGGAAATTATTAGTTAATTCAAATATAATGTATAAATAAAATTTGAAGGGTGAGTATTATACTTTTAATGAAGTTAAGGTAAACTCACAAGGTTTTGATGAACTTCATCTCTATGAACATTAAGAGTGGAGTCACACTTGATAGAAATTGGAATTAAATTTTTAGAATTGTTCATGAATTTTAAGAGGTAGCATAAGGCCAAATATGTGGTAGTTTTCTATTAGCTTTGTTAAATGTATTCAGATTCATGTATATAATAATTCTAGTGTTAACTATAAAATTATAGTTAAAGGAAATTTCTTACCAATAATTTATTAAAACTTTGAATTATTTACACTAATAGAAGGTTTAAATTGAAAGATACCTTTTTTTTTATACTTGATTATAGGAAGAAAACATGCTTAGATTTCCAAACTAAATGAGGGATTGTTGGAGATAGTTTGAAAAATATAATTTTCATGCTTATTGAGCAACAAATTCACTAGGGATTAATGACTAGTCAATTGGTTCAATACTAAAAATAAAGGATGGCTTCAGGAAGTCAATAGGCAATTGGTAAGCAGAAACCATTCAACTAGTACTTCTTGAGAAGTCACTAGTTGATTAATGACTAGCTACTAGTTGACTAGCACCAATCTAAGGGCAATTTAGGGACAACTAGTCGACTGGTCAAATATACTAGTCGATTAATCAAAAACAAAATGTTAAAAACTAGAAAAATTATGATAGTTGAAGAATTTGTTGGTTTTGTTGATCATATGGTTTTACTATTAATAATCAAATAACTGTTGAACTAATTTACAAAAACTTTAAACATTCAAAAAGAACATGATAGAAATTCAAATTTTAATTTTAAACTAGTTTCTGAGAAGAGGCATAATTGTTTAGAAACATTGTTATAAATGTTATTTATGAACGACTAGAATAGTCTAACATGAATATAAAACAAGAAGTCTATCTCTTTAAACTTCGATCTTCTACTTCTTTGAATCTTTTACAAGTACTTTTGAGGAGAAAACTTCACAATTGCTAAGTGTAGTCTTTTATGGTGCTTTGAGTCAATTTTAGGAACAATTTGCTTAAACTTTACAACATAGTAGCAATAAGTATTGCTTCAAGAACAATCTTTCATACATAGGTTTTAAAGCCTGCAAAATCTACAAATAGGTCCTCTGCATTTTAAAGAGGAATTGCACCCTACGATTTGGAAAATTATAGTTGTCTAATGAAGCAAGACTAAAGATCTTCCCATATCACACTAAAGCACCCAAAACACCCCATCAAGTGTCCTTGTAGTACTTTAAGTATAGTAATGATGCTAAACAGGGTGTTTTGGGCATTTTAGCATGAACATAAGGAGATCTTCAATGTTGCTTTATTAGATGGTTGCATTTTTTCCTACTATGTAGTTCCTCTGCGAAATGTAAAGGATTTGCTCATGCAAAAGTTGTTTCTTCACTTCATTCCCACATTAATTTGATAGCATAAGGTGTCCATAGAAATAAAATTAAAAGGCCTTATTGGAATTTTACAAATCAAATAATAAAACAAAATGTTTCTTAGATAAAAGCCAATGGTTTTGATTTCAATGTCTCATTTCCAATGATATATTAGTAATTGGTCAATTATTACTTTCCATTTAAAAAAATGAAAAGATATATTTTCTATACTTGAAAACCATTGTTAGTACCAAGGTCATATAATGCATAAATAAATAAAGAGCTAAGAAGAAGAAGAAGATAAAATAACTAAAAGAGTCCCTTAAACGGGGAAAGGAAAAACCCAAATACAAAACATTCTCATTCATCATAAACTTTCTGTACCTATCATAAAACACTATTTGTTAAATAGGAAATACAAAAATGAAAAAAAATAGTCGAGTTATGTTAAATAGTAAACTAACAATTTCTTCCTAGAATTTGACACATTGCCAGCTAAATATTTCCTTAAGTCATGTTGTTGCATAATTTTTCATCTAGCTAGGTTTCTTCCTTTTTCTACTCTTAAGATTGTTAAGCTAAGTCATGGGTCTTGTATTCTTTCATTGGTATGGTGCTATTGCTAGTGCTATCAAGACTTCTTCTTTGCAAATTATCCTTATCCTTAAGGTTAAGATCCAGAGATAGCATTTGGATTGTCTCCAAGTCTTCCCAAGTGGCATTTTATTTAGATTGATTAGCCTACTTGACTAAGACTTGAACTCTCACTTAACTTCCAATTTGTATGATTCTCTTTGGGAGAATTTGTAATAGCTTAATGCCATCAATTTCTTTAGCTACTAACACTATTTTTATAGAGGTAAGCAAAGGTCCCTTATATTCCTCAAGAAAGGACACATGACAGACATCATCTATTTAAGCCTCAAGAGGAAGATCCATAACATAAGTTATTATCCAAATTTTTTGTTTAGCAATAAAAACACCAAAATAGTGTTTGGCCAACTTTAAGTTTTTGTTGGAAACTGCATAGTGTTCCTTATATTTATGAAGATTCACTCATACTAAATCACCCAATTGGAATGATTTATCCTTTCTTTTGGTGTTTACTTGCTTTTTCATTTAGGATTAACCCTTTGCCCGTTATTGTTGCAAGTCCAAAATGAGATCTTCCTTGTCTTGCAATGTAATATTAACTATGTGCACTTAAAACTCATCCCCCAAATATCCTAGAATTTGGTTGAGGCTTTTGGCCATAAACTACCCATATGGTATTATGTTAATTGAAGAGTAATACTCTATATTATATGATAATTTAGCCTATGACAAGTGCCAGCTTTATTGATGAGAATTGTTGTGGGTAAAGGTTTTTAAGAATTATTCCAAGCATCAATTAACAACTTCTAATTGTCCATCATTTTGAAGGTAGCATGCAAAATTGAATATAAGCATGCTTCCACCATGTTTCATCAAGTGTCTCCAAAAAATGCTCATAAAGAAAGGATCTTGATTTAAGACAATGGGTTTATGGAATCCATGTAATTTAACCACCAAAGAGATGAACACATAAGCCACTTGTAAAGTTGTATAACTTAACTTTAGAGCTCCAAAGCGAGCCATCTTAGTTAATTTGTCCACCACTACAACTAGAATAATAGTAAATTAATTGGAAATTAGTAA
Organism: Erythrophleum ivorense; assembly: GCA_026724425.1. Taxonomy (NCBI): domain Eukaryota; kingdom Viridiplantae; phylum Streptophyta; class Magnoliopsida; order Fabales; family Fabaceae; genus Erythrophleum; species Erythrophleum ivorense. The sequence continues at coordinate 22,500,056 of JAIUCV010000011.1, forward strand.
ATGAGTGATGAAATCCATGTTTATGTCTTCCCATGGACATGTAGGTATTAGCAAGGATTGTAATAGGCTTCTTGGTCTAGAAGTTAGAATTTTATTTGTTGATGGGTCAAACAATGAGAGATGAACTCATGTGTCCTTTTCTTCATGTATGCCCAATAGAAGATTTTTTAGATTCTGTTAAAGGTTTTTTGAAATCCTACATGTCTCTCAATATCTACGTACGGTATTCATGAAGAATAACATTAATACATGAGAAATTTTTAGGAAGAAAGTATTTATGTTGAAAGAACAACACCTTATCTTAAATTTTAAAACCTTCTAAAGTGTGTCCTTTCTTAAAGGATTCCTGTAACTTGTTAAGTTCAGTATTGGTCTTTTATTATTGAATTTATGCTCAAAATTCAAAGTGAATGGAAGATAATGCCTAAAGAATACATTCTTTTCTAGCATCTTCTTCATCTCAATGAGATAAAACATTAGCCACTTTATTGTATCTTCCTAGTCTAAACACTACAGAATAATTGAAACCCATTAATTTACTAAGGTAGTGAATTTGTTTAAAAACCTACATAATCAATTCCTTTAGACTTCTATAATCCTTGATGATGAGAAAGTTCCTTCCAAGCAAGTAGTTCTGATTTTTTTAATTGCTTAAGTCATGGCATATAACTCCTTAACATATGTTGAAGCATGCCTTAGTCTAAAACTTAATTGTTTGTTGAAATAAGCTAAGGGATGTTTCTTTTGGACTGAGACAACGCCTATACTAAAACTTGTTGCATTTTTTCATCCTTAAAAAGTGTTGAAAAATTAGATAAAGCTAGGATATAAGCTCAAGTAATCTTGAGTTTTAGTTTTTCAAATGCTCTAGCAGCTTGCTCATTTTATAATGTAAGAGTTATGCATAGTTTCAAACAAACCTTTTATAATAGCTAGTAAGATAAAATCACTTCAACTACTTGACATTGGGGGGTGTATGCCACTCAATCATGGCTTGAATCTTTCTTGGATCTATTGCTATCCTTGAAGCCAAAACACTATGGCCTAAGTATTCATTAGTTTGTTAACAGAAATGACACTTAATTTGTTTAATAAAAAATGAATTATTTGCCAACTTATTAAAGACCATTTTTAGATGAAGAAGATGCTCTTATAGGGATCTATTATATATCAAAATGTCATCCAAAAAAAGACTGCAACAAACTTCTTTAAGAATGGTAAGAACATTTGATTCATGATGAACTAGAAGGTCGCTAAAGTATTAGTCAATTTGAATGGCATAACTAGAATTCAAAATGTCTTTCATGCATTCTAAATATCATTTTATAGATATTTAAATCTGTCATATAAATTTGGTAGTAGTTTGCACAAAGATCTAGCTTGGAAAATTTTAGCTCTAAGTAGTTCATTTAGCAACTTGTTAGTTATTGGAATAAGGAACTTGACCTTGATTATGATTTTACTCAAAGACTTGTAATCTATATAGAAATGTTGAGTGTCATCCCTTTTCTTAACCAATAACACAAGAGAAGAGAAAGGGTTATGAATCAAATGTATGAACTTAAACTTAAGCATTTCAACCATTAGCTTTTCAATTTCTTTCTTCTAGTAATAAGCATAATGACATAGTCTTATATTAATAAGTTACATATCCTCTTACAAATGGATTTGATGATCATTACTTTATGGGGAGAGATAGAATTTGGTTCTTGAAATAAATTATTATAATTTTGAGGCAAGGCTACCAATTTTAGGGAGTACTCAATAGTAGCATTAGATTTAATTTGATCTTCTTCTTCAATAAGCATCTAGAACATTGATAATTGATTATTTTACCTATTTTTATTCATTTTAAATTGAGCTTTTAAGTGCCAAATCACTATTAATTGGGCCTTATTAGATTATATTTGGATTATAGGATAATTTTGCACTCTACTAAAAATTTTTGCACAAAGTTTAGGTTTTAATTTCTTAAATTCATAGTATTTTATTGTGCAATTTTCCCACTTGGTTTTTCTTGATTTTATATAGGCTTTTAGGTGGGAATTAATATTTTTAATGTGGGCAAAGCATTGGAGGAATTTTTCTTAGCCATTGGATGGAGTTTTAAAGCGTAAATCTTAATTATCCATCCAATTGGTTATAAGTGCCTAGAGGGAGAGCAAATTTTTTTATTTTTAAATTCTTATTTTTTATATTCTTTTCAATTTTTTTTATTCCTAGCTACATTTTATCTTATCTTATCTTCCTTATTTTAATTTTAGGCTACACAACATTCTCTCTCATACAAGCACACTCCATGAACCAAGTCACACACATAAGATAAAAGCACAGGTTTTTAATGCAAAAAGGAGCTTCAAGGATCATTAAAATATCAAGCATGTGGAGATGGGATGGAAGGGCAAGAGAGGAAGGTTCTATTACAAAGAGAGGAGGCTCAAGGTTTTGATTCACTTTGCACACACTCCATAGTCCACTCTTTCTTAATGACACGCACGCATGGGTCATGCACAAGATTCATTATTCACACATTCACCATTCTCACATCTAGGCATGGATTGGGAGAAAGCAAACAACTCACATGTATTCACACATCACACATACACTCTTGGAGCTGATGTGGATGTAACGTTCGTTCTTTGAAAATAAGAGAAAATGTGAGTAACGTAACGTACAGTTTCTCCGTAAACAAACAAAACTCACCAGATACAAAAGGAAGTCTCCCAAAATGATGTAGTTAAGGTTTCAAAAAATTTAGAAAGTATTTTAGACTCCTAAAAATGAGAATCCCAGGCTCAAGCAGAAAGAAAAACGAAGCTAGAATGAAGAAATGAAATTGTGATGAAAACTGACGAAACGTAATGACATTTTTGTAAATAAGTGTAACTTTTAAAAAAACATATAGGAGGGCTTTTTAAATGAAATTTTTGAGTAGCTCAGGGTTCTCAGAGGCCATGAAAATTATAGGAAGCCCTGAGACAGTTAAATCCCCTCTGATTGACATTTTCTAATGTCAGTTGACCCAAACTTTGACCGGTTTGTTCGGTAAGGTTTTAGTTTCAAATTGAGTGATTCCAAAGCATTTTATTAAATTGGAAATCTAAATTTTATAATGTAAAAGACAGTTCTCAAAAAGGAGCTAAAATGAAGATAAAATAAAATTGCCATTACGGAAGGACAAAATTAGAATTTTTGAAAAAGTGTGTTTCTAGAAGCTCTCACACACTTCTCCTTTCTTCTCCCATCTTCTTAAACAAAAAATTTCTGCCCAAAATATAGAATATGATCTGCTCTCTTAGGCTCACAAGAAGGGGAAGAAAAGGAGGAGAAACATAAAGAAAAAGGTATAGATTCTTAGTAGTTTTCTATGCTTTCCTCCATCTAAACCTCCTCGCCTCCATTCTCTTTTATTTCCTTTGATTAAAATGAAGTTGTCATATCTATTTTAAGGGAGACATTAATGGAAATTTTCATATTTAAAGAGACGAGCTTGGAGAAAGCAAGATTCAAGTGAGAAAAAGCAAGAAAACTAGGTAATTTCTCTTCTTACGGTTGCTACCTTTGGTTCTTCTCCTCCTCCATTTCACCTAACATGAGAAACCCTAGGAGGACTTGATTTTTAGGCATAAACAATGATGAATCTAAGGAAAAAGAGGGTGGAGATTAAGAATATACAAAGGGAATTAACAAAAACCTATTAGATTTCAAGATATAATTTCTAGGGTTTCAATTGCACCTTGTAAAATCTGATTTTGTATAATGATTCCTAGGCCTAAATAAGAGTTTAAATGAGCTCCCAAGGTCCCTAAAAGCCTCCCCACATGCATCTTCCCTTAAGAAAATAAAGCAAACTCTAAGAAACCTCATTTCCTCTATAGCCTCAGCCTAAAGGGGTTTGTGTAGTTAGAGAGAGTTTTAAATTTTTTTAAACCCATTCTTGAGTCATATATGATGAATGAAAATGAGGGGAGGCCTTGGAAAAAATTTAAGAACCATAGAAAGTGAGTTAGTACCTTATGTTCCATGATATGACCTAAAGAAGCAATATGTAGTTAGGCTCTTGGTTTTGATTGTGTGATGACTTCAAAAGGTTTAAAAGGAGTCAAAAATCATATTTGAAAGGAAAGAATGGAGCCTAGAATTTATTTGAGGGGTGTTTCTTCATTAGGTGCATTTATGGAACCATAATAAGGGTTATAAATCAAGCTAGAGCCTAAGCAAGTTGTGTGACTTTAGAATTAATTTCATAAACCTAATTGACTTCCATAAATTGTGTTTAGGCCAAGAGAAATCATCCCCATACTTGTGTGTGTGTGACCGAAAGAGAGAGCTAGGATTCAAGAGAAAAAGTGTGTGATTGTGTGCAAGGTAGCTCTCTCTGCCTTCTCTCATGCATAGATATGTGCTTAGCTTGTCTTTGAATGTGCGTATGTATATTTTTAAGCCCTGAAAAGTTTTCTAGCATGACTTTGATTCTATGGTGCCATGATATTATAATATGTTTTCATATGATGTTTATGATATGTGCTTGGATTTGCTTGAGTGTGCTGAGGCCAACAACCCTTAGCTATAGTAAGGATGAGTTAAGAACACTTAAGATTAGTTGAAACAAAGTAAAGAGTTTTCCAAAAGTGAGATGGACTCCCAAGAGCATGGTTGAGTCCCAAGAATTTCTTAAAGAATGGGTGAGGCAAGTCCAATATCCACAAGAAATTGGGTGAGGCCAGTCCACTTGCTTGGCAAGCCTTTGTATGCTATGTATGACTTTCTCAAATGATGAAAATGCCTCTTGAATGTTTGTACATATCAACATGACCATACATGTATTTATAAGACTTGTTTGCATCCATTATGTATGATTGAATGGGAGATAAGCTATTGGGATTCTTTGAATCTCATCCCCTCCTCTCTAATGTTCTAACATGCTAGGTGGACTAAGAGAGCAAAGAAATGTAAGCCAACACTTGAGAGATAAGAGTATGACATTGAAATGTATGAAATTTACTTCTTTAAGGCCATCAAGGTGGCAAATGTTGTCATCTATGGTTGTATATGACCTATGACCTCTTGAATATGTGTAATTATGTTAATAAGTGATATATGAATGAGAGTTAAAGTTGTATGTATGAATATGCACATTTTGGTTATGTATTGGCAAGTTTTCGTTGTGGAAGTATGTGTATAATTACATGTGGTATAGCCAAAATGAGAGGCATGGAGTTTGGGACCATTTGATAAGCTCACATAAGTCTTAATTATACTTTTAGACTTGACCAAGAGGTGCCAAACTTAAAAGAAAGCCATTTGGACATTTTGGGATCCCATATGGAGCTAAAATTGACTAATTTAGAACCCTATGTCACTTTTTGTCCAAATGAGCTCTTCTTGGTCTGAGATTTGGCATACAATTAGAACTTGTTGAGAGCTTTTTGGGAAGCCAAAGAACAAAATTTTTGGGCTCTACAGAATATTTGATGAATTTCCAAAGTTAATTTTTTTTGTTTTGGTCATGTCACTGTTCATATTGGTCCAAAAATGAAATTCGTCACACATGGCTCAAATGATGTCCAATTACCACAAACTTTTATACAAAGAAACTAGACATTCACAGTGACTTGTGCCAATTAGAAGTACCTCAATTAGAGGTCTAGAGGGGGAGATATGAATTTTCAAAGAATTTGTCCAGTATTAGGAATTCCAACCAATCTCTATTACTGTTTGATTGGATTTCGAGGTCTAGACATGTTTGAACTGATCTAGAGTTATTTTTTCCCTCTAGCTAATATCTACAGCTTTCTAGATTGTATCATTTGCATAAATTTTATTTTTATAGAATTAATTGGATATCTTTGAAGTTTTTTATAGAAATCTATGACAGTACCAATAGATAGTCTGACCTCTGGATCATTTCACATGTCAAATGTCCTCTGTGTAGGATGTTATAGTCTAGACATATGTTTAGTATGAAGTAGACATTTGTAGCTTTCTATAATGGCTAAGAATGCATGATTTTGATTTTTATACAATTAGTTACGATTTTCTAAAGTTGTGACAGAAATGAGGACAAAGCTGGCCGAAATTATATATGTATATTTCATGCATTCCTTCAAGTTCCTTGAGATGTAGGCCACTTTTTATGATTGAAATGAGTTGTATTCATGTAATTAAATATGATAATGTGATGTATGAGCTTACATGGTTCACATGATGTAACACCATACTTCTAGGACTCAATTCATACAATTCCCATGCCTCATCTTATATTTGTTCTATGGAAACAATATAGTGGCATAGGGAGTTATGAATAAAAATACATTTCTCTACAGGTAAAATTTTTCTTTCGGAGTCTCGTAGGCCATATGAAAGCATCTATCACTTTCTCATACTTAAACACATGAATATAACTCCTTTCCATCATCAAATTTGGCCTACAACTCATGGAAAGCAAAGGAGCATATGAAATCCGTGTTTGCATTTTTGGCCAGGATTTCTCCTTTTCTGTCACAAATTTTGAAAAATCATAACTAAATCTAGAAAAATAAAAAACATGCAATATTGGTCATTCTGAAAACCTTAGGATGTCTAATTCACATAAAAATATGCCCAGGTTATAAAATTCATCACACAGGACGTTTGACATCCAAAAAGCTCCAGAGTCGCTAGCTACCTGGGCTGTGGTTTAGTTTACTGATACAAATTTCTGAAATTCATAACTAATTGTATAAAAATTGAAATCATACAAATTTAGTCATTCTGGAAAGCTAGAAATGTTAACTTGATACTAAAAATAATTCCAGAATGAAACCAATATGTTTAGTCGGCTAAACCCTATGGAACAGTAACCGGACTCATGGGGCGCTATTGATACTGATAGTTAACTTCAAACATGCATAACTCACTGCTCAGACCTCCAAATGAGGTGATCTCGGTGGCCACAGAAATTTTATGACCTCTAGTTTTTTCATGTAAAATTTCATAAGCATTGGACACCATTTGGCCATTGGGTGACACAAAATTCAAAATTGTCAGTATGAACAGTACCCATACCAGAATCCATGAAAAATCCCAACTTTGAAAATTCCTCAAATATTATCTAGGTCTCCAAAAATTATGATCTTTAGCTTCCCATAAAGCTCTTAATGAAAGCTAATTGCATACCAAGTTTCAGGGCAAGACTAACTCATTTGGCCAAAAAATGGTATAAGGTTCCATTATGATCAATTTTGGCTCCATATTGGGTACCAAAATTGCCAAATGGATTTTCCTTGGTCTTGGCACCTTTTAGGAAAGTTTAAAAGCATATTTTAGACTTGTATGAGCTGCCCAAATGGTCCCAAACCTCATGCATCTCATTTTGGCCATTCAACCCACATTTATGCACACTTCTATCATACTTTCATATTGCATAATTTGGCATCTCATGCTCAAAATGTAGGCTAGAAGTCCTACATCATATTCATACATTTAAACATCATATAATATTATATTTACATGTGTCTCAAGAGTTATGGTACATTTACAATAATCATATACATCATTATGGCTCAAAAAGGGTAAAAGCTAGACATATGAATGTCAATTTCTCTTCTTCAATGTTGTTGGCTCCCATTAGCATATCCACTTGGTTCACCTAGCATGTTAGATCATTGGAGAGGAGGGGATGAGATTCAAAGAATCCCAATAGCTCATCTCCCATTCAATCACACATAATATGTACAAAGCAAGTTTCATATATGCATGCATGGAGAAAGTAGAAATCATAGGCATTTTAAAGCAACTTTGGCATGTGAATCAATCATGCAAGACATTCAAGAGCTCACTAAGTGTTTGGATTGGCCTCACACTTCTCCTCATGAATTTTGGACTTGCCTCACCCATTCTTTAAGCACTTTGGACTCAACCATACTCTTAGGAGCCCACCTTGCTTTTGGGAGACTCTTTACTTTGTCTCAACCAAGTTTAAGGGTTCTTGGCTCATCCTCACCAAAGGGAAGAGTTCTTGGCCTTTCCACACTCAAGCAAACTCACACAAACATCATGTAATCATTTGAAAATATAACATAGCATCAAGCATCATGGCATAAAAAGGCATGCTAGCATACTTTTCTTAGCTTGAAAATACACATACACACATTCTAAAACAAGCTAAACACACATCCATGCATGAGAGAAGGTGGAGAGAGCTACCTTGCATAATTTCACACACTTTTTCCTTAGCTTTCAAGCCTCCTCTTTTAGCCACACACCCACAAATTGGTGGAAATAGTGTCTCTTGGCCTAGACACAATTATGGGAGCCAATTAAGTTCATGAAACAATGTTTAAGGCCATGCAACTTGCTTAAACCCTAGATTACTCTATAACCTCCATTATGGTCCATATTGGCACCTAATGAAGCAACACCCCTCAAATGATTTCTAGGCTTCATTCTTTATTCTCAAATATGATTCTTGACTCCTTTTAAACCTTTTGGAGTCATCATATCATTAAAACAAAGGGCCTAACATCATGTTACTTCCTTAGGTCACAATATGGAACCTAAAGCACCAACTCATTCTCTAAGCTTCCTAAATTTTTTCCAAGGTTTCCCCTCACATTCATTCATCATATATGACTCAAAAATGGGCTTGAAACAATTTAAAACTCTCCCTAACCATGCCATCCCTACTTGGCCAAAACTTAGAGCATAAATGGGATTTCATGGCTTCTTGATTTTTCCTTAATGGGAGAACCATTTAGGGAGGTTGTTAAGAGTTGTAGGAGGTCAAGGAAACACTTAAATAGCCAAGAGAACTCATAGATTAAATTAGTTTTTAAAATCCCCTTATATGCTCTACACTTTTCTAACTTTTAGGTTCATGACTTTCCATGGGGTTTTGTTCATTTTCATGGAGGAAGAGGCATATGGGGGACCTCTTAGGGATCTTAGGAACTCAAGCAAACACTCATCTAAGCTAGGGAATTCATAGATCAAAACAGATTTCACAATGTCTCCATGAATCCCTCACTTTTCTATCTTATGTTTTCATGCTTCTTTCTTTGATTTCTTTGCACCTACTTGCTTCTCACACTCCAAAATCTATGAATCTCCCTTGCTAGGACCAGAATTCATCTCCCTTTGATTGGGCTCTATATAGGACGAAATTATCACAAGGAGGAGAAGGGAAGAAGAAGCATGGAAGACAACAAGTTATCTTGATTTCCTAGCTTTTCTCAAGAGCTCTCTTCCTTGCTTCAACTCTCTCCTTGAATTTCAAAATTTACCCCTCTATTCTGGGCTCAAAACAGAACCAAACACCTCACTAAATCCATAGGAAGAGAGGAGGAAAGGAGGGGAAGAAGTTTTCTAAAGGGAAGAGCAAAAGTTTCCATGAATTCATACCTTTCTCTTGGTTTTCTTCTTCCTTTGAGCTTGCTCTTGTGCGCCACTCTCTCTCTCTATTTTCTGGGCAGAGACAGAGCATTTTAGTCAGAGAAGCTGCTGGAACGTGGATAAGAAGAAGCCAAAAGTCACTTTATGCAACTTTTTACTTTTGTATTTTAGTCCCTTTTCTTGGCTTTTTCATTTTAGGCTCATATCGACTCCTTTTTAAAATCTGTCTTTTCCATCATATTCCTTAGGCTCTTAATCATAAGAATTGCCTTTGGAATCATTTAAAAAGGATCTGAAACTATTCTGAACTATTCGGTCAAAGTTTTGGTCAACCTTTGCCGAAATCGCTCACCGGAGGGGTTTCAACTGTTCTAGGGGTTCCCATGGTATTCAGGGCCTTTAAGAACCCCGAAAAGCTCAAATTTTCCATTTAAAAAGCCTTCCTATGAGATTTCAAAATTTTCCAAAAATTACAAAAATGCCCCTACTTTCTTCGGCAACTTTTCTGAGCTCTTCTGGCTCTGGTTTTTGGGCATCTCAAATCCCAAATCCTCATTTTCTAATATTTAAAATTTTATCATAATTTTAGTTGGCCCCAATTCCTTCCATTTCGAAGACTTCCTTTTATATTTGGCTCATTTCTGACGTTTACAGAGAAACTGAACATTGCGTTTCTCACGTTTACGGAGAGACCGGATGTTACACGTGACACCGAATGAAATTTTCATATGCGACGCAACTCAAAAATATTCATTATTTTATGCTATTTTTTTAATTCTTCGATGAGATGCATAATGTGAAGCATAGATATAGCATGAAATGAGTCAAGAAATTATAGTGTTATAATGGACATGGGAAACAAGTATGTATTGACACCACATCACACTCACGGGCTCACTGCAAGAGAAATGCATGGCAAGATGCATCGGACACTCCACTAATCACACTCCCACGTTGACACATACACAAAGGTTGATGAATCCCACTCTCCATTCACTCATGTCATATTCCATTAACACACATGTAAGCATAAGTTTTACATGGCACTCTCACCAGAATCGCACACACTCTTAGGCATACTACACATGAAATGAAAACACGAGACATATGACATGAGAAAGGTAAGAGGAAGGAGTCTCAAAAGCAAAATGTAATTCACATGTAGGGAATGATAGGCACGAGAATGAAGAAGCAAGTGAGAGGAAAAAGGGAGGGTGGACTCTCTAGGTCTTGGGAAGAGAGCTACAGGTTTATGAGAGGGGATGCAAGGTTCGAGTGACGATGGTTCAAAATGTGATTGAGGATTCATACAGGAGAGCCTTGAGGTTTGGGATTGAGGGAAGAAGGGGCAAAACTAAAATGATTATTCATTTCCATCTTAGAAGCTTTCTATGGCTGTGTATCTTCACCACCATTTCCTCTATCATTTCTCTCCAATGGAAGCTTGAATCCACCATGAAGTTAGCTTGGGATGAAAACCTTGAAGTGCATATTTGAATCCAAGACAAATGCTCTAAGATTTGGCTAATTCTCTTCTCCTTTTCTTCCTATTTCAATGTTGCAATCCTCTGGTTCTACAAGTCTAGGTTTATCTTGTAATTACTTGAGAATTATGGCTAAAATTTTGGATTGGATTCTTGAAATTCTTGAGTTATTGGATTGAAATTTTAGAGAATGAATTAGAGAATTAATTGTTCTATTTAGTGGCTACGCATTTTGTTATATTTTCCTCTAAATTTTATGCTTGATTAATGCAATAGTTATTATGTAATCTTGTTAGAATTTTATGCTTAATTATTGATTTGAGAAATCTTAATGTTTAATTGGTAAATTAGGCATCTAGGATGAAAGTGAAGAATATATAAAAAATCAATTAATCTATGTTTTAGTGTGTTCAATGAGCTTAATTCAAAGATTAATAAGTTAGTGTAATCTTGAGGTTTTAAGAGTCATTAATTTGCTAATTTCTTGCATCTTAAGTGGTCCTTCGAGGAAATTAATTAGGAATACACTAAGAGAGGATTAGGTCCAGACCTTGGTGAAATATAATTTGTATGATAAGAATCAAACTTCAAGGAATTCACTCAAGGCTAATGACACTCATTTGCTTAATTTTGTCACTTCTGTGATTCTAAATTGTAGCTTTGTATTACTTCTTTAATTAATTTTAATTTCAATCATTAAACCTCCAACAAACTTTTGTAATTGTTGGTTTTAGGTTGCATTTGATATTTAGAAGGCCTTATTGAGTAATTGGAATCTATTTCTATAAGAGACGATCTTGGTTGTACTATTATTCACAAATTTATTTTTACAACCAAGTTATTTGAAGCTATTCGACAATAGTTATCAAACATATAGGCAACTTGGGAAATAATTTTCTTCAAGTGATTTTAAAGAAAGTGGTTGCATATTAAAAGGAGTCTTCCCTTGCAAGTGAACAATTTTTCCATTCATATAATAATCCATAGTGAAGGTTTAGTATTTCATAAGGATAGAACTAAAATTTGTCTTAAGCCATTCCCTACCTAAGAGAATAGCCATTAAAGTCTACTGCATATAAATCAATCATCATCTTGTACCCTTGAATGTTGATAATAATGTTACTACACTTAAAGTTGCGTAAGAGATATGCCTCATTTCTAACCATCACTTTAAACTAAGTAATAAGTGTTTAGGCAAATTTTAGCTTCTTTATGACATATTCTTTGATAAAATCATGTGTCCTTCCCCATCCACCAAAATACTAGTTGATAAATTATTGCAATTACTAATGAGTTTAGTTGTGTTTAAGCCAAATTATCCTTTGAAGACGTTGAAGCTAATCTATAATAGGGCTAGAGGAGGAATGGACTTTTCATTTGTATCAGCCTCAATGCTACCTTAAGGACTTCCATAGCAAAATCCTCTTGACCCAGTATTAAGTAGCATTGAGTCTTACATTTTATGGCCTATGCTAAATTTATCATCACAGTAGTAGCAAAGACCCTTTTCTCATTTGGCTTTAATCTTAGCTAGAGATAGTCTTTTATAATTGGTGTTGCAAAGAATGGGAGCTAGTAATGTCTTAAAAGGCAGTGGATGTAACCCCTTTATTTATTTTTTAGTTTTAATTAGAATTAGCTATATTATGCATAGCAAAAACTAATTTTTCTTTTTCTTTTTCCTCTAAAAATGGCAATGTGAAAGTAAAGAGATTACACACACGGCTATTTATAGCATACAAACTAATATACATTACTGCATCATATATATATGTAATAGCCATACTATACTAGCAAAACATTTAGCCAAGTAGAACTTATTAGCCTACTTGGGTTACAGAGTAGTCAAAACATTAACTAGTAACTCTTAGAGTTATACATATATAAAAACAAAAGAATTTTGAGAAGCTTACACTATCTTAATAGCTAAATACATTAGATATAAAGACTCTAAGTTGAAAATGGTGGTGGTGTGACTAAGGGTATAGGAAGACTATCATTTGTATCCATAACCGAGCACTTGTCAAGTAGTATCTAAACTATTCCTACCCCAAGGATATTAAGATAAACTCACTCTACCTGAATCACATAATACGTAACTGGCATCTTCTTTATCAAAACACATTACCCAAATAAAAAAAATGAGAATTAGAAAATTCTCAATAAGACATAATGACATTTAGAAAATAAGTAATGGTTTAATTACCTTGTATATAGAAACATTTTTCATTTTCAAATCAAGTAGAATATTTAAACAAAATAGGCATAATTTCATTAACATAATTAAGAAAGCATTTTATATGGCGTAGTCCTAGACCAATATCCTACACATACCTTACAACATATACATAATGGAAAGTTAGTTAAATAATCCTTATAAGGGGCTATAGTTAATCAAACATAAAATGTTGGTTGATCTAAGAAAAGTCCCATAGGCATTACATCAAGTATCCTATACTACCTAATACAGACTTAGGTTTGTAAAATCAAAGGTGTCACATTAGGTATTCTATACTACCTAGTATAAAAACTTAAGGCCTATTTGATTCTGTTTTTGTTTTAATGTTTTCAAAATAGATTTTTTTAAAACAAATTTTGAGAACAAAAAAAAATTAAAAAATCTGTTTAAGTCATTATTCTAAAAAATAGCTATTTTCTGCTTTTTTCTTGATTCTGTAAAATAAAAGTTACAAAACATCTCAAAAAAATGTTCTAATTTTTCTGTTTCTGAAAACAAAATTCTATTTTTTTTATTTACAAAACACTTCATTAAAAACACATTATTAAACAAGTTTTTTTATTTTTTTTGTTCTTAAAAACATAAAACTATTTTGGAAACAAGAAATCAAACAGACCTTTAAGCTTCCAGCATTTTTAGCATTGAATAACCATCTTCCTCATCTTGCATATCATAAAATTTATTAACATCATCAGTATATATAACCATTCATATCATTATTGCATATTAGGGCATCCCTTAATGTGGATCTATTTACTATAAGCAATCAAATCCATAAGAGACCCCCTCTCCCCCAAGACCATCCTATAAAACATAATACTAATAGTAAGGGACTTTGCCCCTTGATTACACACTAACTTATGTCATATCATAATATTTTTTTTCATCTTTACCATTACCTCGCATCCTGCCATGAGTAAAAGCCATTTGCATATTAAATTCTTAGAGTTGTAGACCATTACGATTGGTCACAAGTAAAGCATACAAATCATATCAAAGTACAAGTTAAGCATTAATTAATCAATTACTCATAGAATGGTCATTTGTGTATAAGATCTATTAAGAATATCCATGTTTAGTAAATTAGTAATATATAATTTGAATTAATATTTCCAAGGTTTCAAAAAAACTTACAAACCACTTGAGTTCAACATAATAATCATCAAATATCAATCAAACATGATGCATATTAATATTAATATACGTTCATGATGAATGAGTACTTATCTTGATTCAATTTTAGCACACTTTGCATTAATCCTTATAGCCAAATTATACATTTTTAAGGCTTTTGTAATGCTTATTCAAAGGGAAGTACATAGGTTAGATGAAAGAATATGGTCAAGATAAGTCTTTTTAAGATTTGGTTTAAAAACTCCGAATTTTAGCCATTTTAGCTCCTAACATGGCCTGACCATGTTTTGGTTATCAAGAATATAGCCTGGCTATGCTAGGCTTCAAAATGTGGCCAAATTTGTTCTTTAGACAAGGGTCGTGTTGGGCAACATAGTCCTTTCATGTTCAAGACTAGTAATACGCAAAAACAATGTTTTTTTAGCCTCTTATCAATGGTTTCCTTCAACCAAACCTTCCCAAACATTCGAATTGATATATATACATTCAAAACCAGCTATTTTTATGTCAACACAATAGTTTTTCCCTTACCAAACTTTCTTTAAATTCAACCTTCCACTATCATGTTCATGTGAACTTTAAATGGAAGATGAAGATGGAAAGAAATGTAGCTATTCCACTTGCTTTAGTCATAGATACAATCTTAATAACCCATAAAAACATTTATAACCCTAAAAACTCACCCTATCCATTGAAGAAAAATATATTCAAAGTTGAAATGAGAAAATGAAAATGAGGGAAAGAGATGATGAAATTGAAGAAAAAGAGATGAAGGAGCAAACATCAAGATCAGATTCTCAATAAAACAAGAAATATGTCTTACCAAAGGAATTGAATTCTAAGTCTCTTTCTTCACTTCCTCTCCTTCTTCATTCCTCCAACTTTTCTTTCTCCCTCTCTGTAATATTCAATTTTGATTAAAATATCCTAAATGAGTCAGTATAAAGGCAAGTCTCCTAAAATGAATAAGTTAAGGTCCCATAAAATTGGAGTGATATTTTAGACTCCTAAGAATGAGAATTCAAAGCTCAAGGTGCTCAGAAAATAAGTTTAGAATAATGAATAAAAATGGAACAAAAATAAGCAAATATGTAATGGCCATCTCATATATTTGGGCAATTTTTGTCAAACTCATAGGAGGAATTTTTAAATAGAAAATTTAAGTTACCTAGGGTTCTCAAAGGCCCTAAAATCCCTTAGAACCTTTGGACTAGTTTAAACTCCTTTAGGTGTACATTTTGAACATCAATTGACTCAAACTTTGAACATTTCGTTAAGAAAGGCTTTAAATCCAAATTAAGTGATTCCAAAGCCATTTTATAAGTTTGAGGATCTAAATTTTATGATGAAAATGATAGTTCTAAAAAAGAAGCTAAAATGAGCCTCAAATGAATTAGCCAAGAAAGTGGGACATAAGTGAAATTTTTAATGAACAAATTCCTTTTTACTTGCTCCTTAAGAGGTGCCCCCCTTTGCTCCTCCCATAAATTGAATTTGCTTCTGTTTGAATAGAGAAGAATTCTGCCTAAGAGAGATGCACAAGAAGGAGCTCAAGGAGGAAGTAAGAAGAAGGAAAAAGAGGGAGAAGAGTAGAATTTCAAAGAGAAGCCCAAACTAAGTGAGAGAGCCTTTGGAAAAGCCATGGAATCAAGGCATGTATCATAGTTTCATTTACTCTTCTTTCTTTGTTCTTCATGTGTGAGTTTTGGCCTTAGAGAGAGCTTTTAGAGGGGAGGAATTTCTAACCAAAAGCAAGCAAGAACCCTAAGTTTTAGGCCATGGGAACCTAGAAAATACAATGAAACTTGAAAAAAAAAACTAGTAAAATTCAAGATAACAAAACTAGGGATCGTTGAATATATTCTAAAATTTGGGTTTTTCCAAGAATTTTCTAACTTATATGAGACTTTAATTGAGTTCCTAAGACTCCTAGGAAGCCTTTTAAGTGCCTCTTCCATTAAGGAAAAATTGCAAACTCCATGGACCCAAAATGCTATGGATGTCTCGGCCAAACACACTTGGAAGGGCTAGAGAGTGTTTTAATTTTTTCTGAGCCTAGTTTAGGATTATATATGATGGGAGAAGATGAGAGGAAGCCATGGAAAGAGTTTAAAAGCCATAAATTGAGAGTTAGAGGTATAGGTTCCATAATGTGACTTAAAGAAGCAACATGTATCTAGGCTCTTAGGAATGATTGTGTGATGGCTCTAAGGAGTCTAAATGGAGTCAAGAGACCTAGATATAAGAAGAAAAGGGATCCAAGATCTTGAATTATGGTAGTTGCTTCATTAAGCCCTTTTGTGCAACTATTATGTAACCATAGGAAAAAGTATGCTTCCTTAATGTGTGGGTGATGCTAAAACTTGTTTCAAGAATGTAATTGGATCTTATTTGTTGTGTCTAGGCCAAAGGAATCAAACCCCATCCAATTATAAGTGTGTGACCTTGAGGGGAGAAGAATAGTCAAGGAAAAAGACTTGTGTTTGCACTAAGGTAGCTCTCCACTCCTTCTTGTATGCATTCTTGTTATATGAATGTCATTGAATGCTTGTGTGTGTATTTGCATCATGAGACATACCATTTGATATTGTCTTGTTGTTATGGTACTATTATGTTTTCTTGATTTGCTTTTGGTAATGTGAATTGCTCTTATGGGTGAGATTTTGCTAAAAGTCTCTTAAAATGAGTGAGGTGAAGTCAAAAGCCCCTAAGAATGGATGAGACAAGGCCAAAAGTCTCAAGGATGAGTGAAACTAAATCAAAAGTCCCTAGACCAAGGGTGAGACTAATCCAAAAGTCCTAAAAATGGGGTGAGGCTAGATCAAAATTCCATAGAGTTTGTTATTAGCTTTGACATGTTGCTATGGCATAGAAATTATGGATTAAATTATTATTGTTTATGTTGGATGCATACTTGTGTTCCTTAACATGATTATATGTCTTGGTTGCTTACTTGAATGGATATTTAAGCTATTAATATTCTTTGAATCTCACTCTCTTCCCTTTCCCATCTTGTAACACCATAAATTTTTAGCTCATTTCATGCTATATCTATGCCTCATATCATTCAACTCACATAAGAGGTAAAATAATAGCATTAAAATAATGCGTTATTTAGCGTTGCATCACGTATAAAATTTTTGTTCGATGTCTCATGAATCATGTGAACTCATGTATCATATTCTCATATTTAATTGCATGGATACTACTCATTTCCATCACCAAAAGTGACCTATAACACGTGGAAACTAAAGGAAAGCATGAAACACATATATGCATTTTCGGCCAGAATTTTTTGACTTCTTCTGTCACAAAATTTGAAAAATCATAACTAATTCTAGAAAAATTAAAATTATACATTCTTGCCCATTCTGGAAAGCTAATTTCTTCTAAAAATATGTTCAAACCACAGAATATAACACAGAAGACGTTTGACATTTTAAAAGGTCCAAGGGTCTGGCTGTCCACTAGTACTGTTATAGGTTTTTGCAGCAAATTTTAAAAATATCCAATTAATTTCAAAAAAATTAAATCCATGCAAATGATACTAATCTGGAAAACTACAGATGTTAGCTAGAGGGAAAAAATAACTCCATACAGTTCAGGCATGCCCAGACCTCGAAACCGAATCAAACAATACCTGAGGTCAGCTTAAGTATCTAATACTGAGTAAAATCTTTAAAAATTCATATCTCCCTCTCTAGACATCTAAATAAAGTGTTTCTAATTGCTACAAGTCACTAGAAATTTCTAATTTCTCCATATAAAATTTCGTGGTAATTGGACATCATTTGAGCCTTGTGTGATAGAAATCGTTTTCGGACCAAGTGAATAGTGTATCAGACCAAAATCAGAATTTTTGTCAATTTTGAAAATTCATCAAATATTCTCTAGAACTTTAAAAATTCTGTTATTTATCTTCCCAAAAAGTTCTTAACAAGCTCTAATTTTATACAAAATCTTAGATCAAGAAGAGCTCATTTGGATAAAAAGTGACATAGGTTTCCAATATGGTCAATTTTGACTCCATATAAGATACCACAGTGTCCAAATGCTCTCCCTTAATGTTTGAAATCTCTTAGGCAAGTCTAAAAATATAATTATGACTTGTATGAACTACCCAAATGGTCATAAACCTCATGTATCTTAATTTATTCATCCCACTTGCATTTATACATACACTTTCATAATACAAACTTACCATTGCATAACTAAAATGTGAATTTCCATTCATACAACATTAGCTCTTAATTATACATGATACAATAACATAATTATACATGTTCATGTGGTCATAGGTCATATACAATAAAGGAGTATGTCAATTTCCATCCATAAGGCCTTAAAGTAACAAAATCTAGGCATTTTGATGTCAAGCTTTCATCTCTCATGTGGTTGGCTCCCATTTCCTTGATCTCTTGGTCCACTTAGCATGTTAGATCATAGGAGAGGAGGGGATGAGATTCAAAGAATCCCAATAACTCATCTCCCATTCAATCACACATAAAAGATGCAAACAAGTCTTACAAATGCATGCATGGGCATATTGTCATATGCAATTATTCAAGAAGAACTTTCAATATTTGAGCAAGTCACACATAACAAAAAAAGGCTTGCCAAGCAAGTGGATTGGCCTCACCTATTTACTTATGGATTTTGGACTTGCCTCACCCATTTTTTAAGAGGTTCTTGGACTTAATCTTGCTCTAGGGAGTCAACCTCACTTTTGGAAGACTCTTTACTTTGTCTCAACCAATCTTAAGGGTTCTTAACTCATCCTCACTATAGCTAAGGGTTCTCGGCCTCACCAAGCTCAAGCAAATCAAAACAAACATTATAAATATCATTTAAGAACATAGTGCATCATCATGGTACCATGGAGTAAGAGCTTATACTAGAACATTTTTCATGGCTTGAAATACACATATACATATTCAAAGACAAGTAAAGCAAGTAATCATGCATAAAAAATGGTAGAGGGAGCTACCTTGAAAGCAAACACATACTTTTTCTCTTGAATTTCCTCTCTCTTCTTCGGCCTCACATACACAAAGGTGTGGGAATGATTTCTCTTGGCCTAAACACAATTTATGGAAGCTAATTATATTCATGAAATTAATTCTAAGGTCACACAACTTGCTTAGACTCTAGCTTAACCTATAAACCCTTTTATGGTTCCAAAATGCACCTAATGAAGTAACACCCATCAAATAAATTCTAAGCTTCATTCTTTCCTTTCAAATATGATTCTTGACTCCTTTTAAGCCTCTTGGAGTTATCACACAATTAAAACCAAGAGCCTAAGTACATATTGCTTCTTCAGGTTATATTATGGAATATAAAGCACTAACTCATTTTCTAAGCTTCCTAAATTTTTTCCAAGGCTTCCTCTCATATTCACTCATCATATATGACTCAAAAATAGGCTTAGAAAAATTTAAAACTCTCCCTAGGTACACAAACCCCTTTAGGCCAAGGCTATGAAGATTTTAGGCTTCTTGGACTTTGCTCTATTTTCTTGATGGAGGAAGCACATAGGGAGACTTCTAGGGATCTTAGGAGTTCATTCAAACACTTATTTAAACATAGGAATTAAGAGATCAAATCATATTTTGCAAGGAACACTTGAAACCCTAGAATTTGTATCTTGAATTTCCATGGTTCTTTTGTTATTTTCTTTGCATATTCTTATTCTCCACACTCTTTTTTCTAAGATTCACCCTTGGTTTAGTTGAAAACTCAACTCCCTAGGGCTGGCCATATGTAGGTCGAAATGCTCACAAGAGAAGGGAGGAAGAAGATCAAGTGGAAGGATTGCATGATACCTTAATTTCCTTGGTTTTTCTTGCTTGTTCTTCACCTTCCTTGGCTTCCTCAACCCAAGTTCGAAATTTCCCCTCTATTTTTCCCTCAAAACAAACCTAAAGAATTTAGCAAAATCATAAGAAAGAAGGGGGGAAAGGAGGATAAGAGATTGGCTAAGAAAAAGCATGAAAACAACAAAAATTCCATACCTTATGTCTTGAATTTCTCCTTCTCTTTCTCTCCTTCTTGTGCGCCTCTCCCTCAGGGTTCCTTTTCTGATTTAGGGCAGAACAATATGAGACTAAATGATGGGAGAGTGGGGTGCCTCATATATATAGGTGGAGGAGAATGGCTTTTTCAAAAATTCTCATTTTGCCCTTCATTTTTGGCATTTTCGTTTTTACTTTGTTTTAGCTCCTTTTTAGAACCGTCTTTTCCATTATAAAAGTTGGGTTTCCAATTTAGTAAAATGCCTTTGGAATCACTCAAATCAGAGTTAAAATCTTCTTAAACAAATTCGTCAAAGTTCAAGTACACTGACGCTGAAAAATATCCACTGGAGGGGATTTGATTGTCCCGGAGCTTCCTATGGTTCTCAAGGCTTCTAAGAACCCCGAAAAACTCAAAAATTTCATTTAAAAAGCCCTTCTATGTGAATTCCAAAATTTTCTCAAAATTATGAAAATGTCATTATGTTTCGTAAGTTTTTTGTAAAAAATTGTTTTTTCATTCTAACTCTATTTTTCTTTTCTTCTAAGCTTGAGCCTAGAAGTCTCATTTTTAGGAGTCTAAAATGTTACTCAAATTTTTTGGGACCTTAACTAATTTATTTCAAGAGACTTGCTTTAAAAAATGCATTCATTTTCGTCGTTTAACAAAAACCAGACATTACACATCTCACTATGCCTAGGTGGTGCTCAAGGAGATAAAAATGGAAGCCAATGAGCATGATTGGCCATACTTTGACACTAGTGTAGCTTTTGATATAATTAAATGTCAGAGGTTGTATGTATAAACTATTTTTGGAGATGTAAGCCCTTGGACAAATGTAAAAGTAGTGTATGAACCAAAGTTGAAGACAAATGAATGAGAAAATGTGATTTGACCACTTGAGAACCCATTCTTGAATGTGTATTTATGGATATGGCATAGTGAGTTTAAGATGTATGGTAGTTTAGACCATTTGGAAAGCTTATATATTCTATTTTTATGCTTCCAAACGCGCTCAAGGTGTCATAAAGTGGTTAAGAGGCCATTTGGAACAAGTTTAACCCTCGCATGATACCAAAATTGCCATATTCTTGAGCTATGTCAAAATTTGACAAAATGAGCTAGTCTTGGCATGAAATTTGGCATGCACATAGGCTTATCTAGAGCTTTCTATAGAGCTAAAAAACACCAAATTTGGAGCTTTAGAGAATTTTTTTAAGATTTTTCAAAGTTAGCAAAATTTGACAGAATTGGCAAATATATTATTCATATAATCAGTTCTTTACCTATGTCATCCATAGGTCAAATGATGTCCAATGGCTATGAAATTTTACAGACATAAACTAGACATGATAATCTTTCCATGGCCATCAAGATCACCCCATTTAGAGGTCTATAAAGGGAGAAGCAAATTTTTGAAATTTCATATCAATATCAGGGATGCAGCAAGACCTCTGTTACTGTTCTATCAATTTTTATGGGCTAAATGCTTCTATTGTGGTTTGGAGTTATTTTTAACCTCTATTTAACATCCATAGTTTTCCAGAAAGTTATCATATGCTTGATTTTAATTTTTCTAGAATTTGTTATGAATTTTTAAACTTCATATTAGTAACTTAGGATCTGGACCTGAAAGCATCTTTGCATTTTTCTGATGTGTGGCTTATAATCCAAGAAGCATGTGCTATTTCTTGATATTTATGACTTTTATGGATGGATTATAAGTAGAGAATGATATGGATGGGTTCATATGGCCCACGTGGTATGAAATAAAAATTTTAGGCCCTACGTAATGCAAATTTATTTATTAAATTTATTATTTTTTCTATGTGAGAGTGCTAAATCAAGCTCTTAAAATGAAGTCAAGCATAAGTAAAAGTTTATGGAGGCTAATAAATTATGGTGTTACACTTTCACTCTCTTACAATCATTTAAGGGTGGTAAGATGGAGGAGTGGCAAAGTTTTAATAAGGATGAGGTTATGGTTAGTTTTTGGAAGGAAGAAAGATTAGCTTATATAGAAGGAGGAAAGTAGTGAAGTTTACATGTCATTTTCAACTCTTGGATGCATCACTTGCTTCACTATCCAGAACATAAAGATTTTTTTTTCTATTAGTTTTTATGTAATTATATGCATGATATTTACATATAAGTTGAATTTTAGGAAAAGCAACAATTATGAAAATTGTTCGTATAACTATAATGATCGTTTTGAGCCAACCCAATGGTCCATAACCAATCAAATTTCATATGGCTAAAATTATATTTTTTTTACTCAAGCAAAATTTTATTTTGGTCTTAGTCAAAATTACACTTTTGAATCTCAAACTTTTACTAATTATATTTTGACCTTCAAATTTTGTCTAAATTTTTTTTTCACGAATATTTTTCTTATATTTTTAAGGCCCTAGTGACTTTGGATTTTCTTAAAATTTTATCTCCTAGATATTTAATTTTTTATTTTATATTATTCAATAATTTGATTTTAGTTTCAAATAAATCATAAAAATTCATAAGAATTCTAATTAAATACCTTAAAGTCCAAAAAATTTTGGTTTCCCTACCAAAATTCATAAATTCAAAAATTTACACACCTAATTTTATTAATTCAATAAGTTTCAATTTAGTTAATTTTAATTTAGTTAGTTTATACAAAATTTGGTGAAAATTTAGATTGATCAAGATTGAAATGCTTTTACTCAAATAATTTTGCAAGAGAAGCAACATTAAAATATGTAGCAAGCTGAGTTACATACATTTCATGCTTAATGTCATCTCGTAGACTAGCTATAAAGAAGCTTACCAACTAAGCATCAAAAAGACTAGTCACATGCGTTGATATTTCTTCAAAACATACTTAATATTCGTCCATAGATCCAGTTCGCTTCAAATCCTTGAATGCATGCTTCGGATCATCATAAAGTATCCGGCCAAAGTTTAATAATAAAGCGTCAAGAAATCCTTGCTAGATGTGAATAATACCATTTTGATACATCCATTTGTACTAGCTGTATGCTGGGCCAGTCATATGGAAGGATGACAGTGAGATACATTACTCCAGGGGGTGTTTTTACTTTGCTAAAAACTCTTGAATCTTAAATACCAAGGCCTTGGCATCTATACCATCTAATGCAGGTACTTCTATTCTCATCCTCTTCAATAAAGACTTGTCCAACTACAACCTAAAACCTGTAGGTACTTCTATTGAAATAAACTTTTGTAGTAGCGCTTCAATATTGGCATGGTAGATTCCATTTGTGTAAGACGCTAGTCAGTGGCACATTCAAATTCGAGCATGTCCTCTTTGTTCAACCTAAGTGATTCTTCCACTCAAGCAAGGCGTGTGTCGTAGACCATGGAAGAGTTAAATGAAAGCACCAAATTGTTAATACTGAGGCGACATAATGCAAAAATGAATGAAGAGTTAAAAAGGAAAAGACAAAAATGGCTAGAAGAGGCCTTTATTCAAGGAATGAAAAAACCTACAAAACATTCTCATTTGTCAAATGCCTTTCCTAGCTATTGTAATACCTAACCATCTTTTAGCCTTTCCTTACCACAACTAAGCTTCATACATGATATCCATGGAAAATCAATAAAAATAATGCATTAAATAGCATTACATAAGCTTTAAAATTTTTATTTTTCATTCCATGGACCTCGTGAACTTCTCAATACCATCCTCTACTCATAATCAATCCATACAATTCATAAACAACATAAAACATCACATACAACTCGGGCTAGAAGCCTCACATTAGAAAAATTACAAGTTGGCCTCAAGTTCAGCTTTCCAGATTTATATCATCAACTTTGGAAAATCATAATTAATTATAAAAAAATTCAAATCAAGCTTTTTGGAAGGCCTAAATGTCAACTACAGGTTAAAAGTTATTCCAGGCTATGAAAACATCAACTGGACCATACTTGACAACAGAAAAGTACCAAAGATCTAGCTGCCCAAGTTTGTTGTCACAGGTTATTGATATAAACTTAAAAATTTCATAACTAATTTAAAAAAAATAAAAACCTAGCAAACCATACCATTCTAGAAAGATATGAATATTAACTAGAGAATAAAAATATTTATAGACCAAAATAGAAGCATTTACACCACAAAATTAGATGGAATAGTACCAGAGGTCCTACTACATTACTAGTACTGACCACCAACTTCAAAAATTTATCTCTCCCTCAATATAAATCCAAGTGAGGTGATCTTGGTGGCTACAAAAAGCTTATCATGTTTAGTTTATACTTGTAAAATTGCATGGACATTAGATAACATTTGGCTCTCATATGACATAGGAGGAGAAACTGACCATATGAACAGTGTAATGACCATTTCAGTAATTTTTCCCAAATTTGAAAATTTATAGTTAATTCCTTAGAGGTCCAAATAATGTGGTTCTTAACTCTACAAAAAGCTCTAGATGAGACCTATATGCAGGCCAAATTTTATGAGAAAATTTATTCATTTGGTCAGTTTGTGATATAGGGTGCCAAAATAGCCATTTTAAGCATCATATAAGGTCAAATGTGAACCAAATTTATTTCTATCTTGCCCATGACCCCTTGAGCACGTGAGGAAGCTTAAATACAGCCTACTAAACTTATCCAAGAGGTTTAAATATCTTTACATCACAAAACCACTACCCAACTTTTTTATATACACAAAGTTTCATAAGCTCATTAAGGCATATCAATGCTAAAAACATACATTCTCTTTCCTATGCTCCCAATTTCGATCATCCATCATGTATCTATATATTTACATATGTTCAAGTAACTACATGTCATATACAACATAAGAGTACATCATTTAACAACATTATAGTTACAAAATGTCCATTTAGCATTTCCTTTGTCAATCTCCTTGCCTTCAAGAGTGATGGCTTCCATTTCTTGGCTCACTTGGTCCACCTAGACATATTTTGGCATTGGAAAGGAAAGAGTGAGATTCCAATAATCTTCATATCTCTTCACCCTTTCAAACATACATAATGGATGCATTTACAAGTCTAAGAATGAATGCATGGCAATCCTACAACTTATGAATATACATAAAGCATTCCCCATATTCAAAAACTCAATACACATCATACATAGGCTTGCTAAGGCAATAGTTTAGCCTCACCCATTTTCTTAGGACTTTTAGACTTGCTTCACCTACTTGCAAGAGACTTTGGACTAAGCCTCATTCTCTTAAAGACTTTTGGCTTTGTCTTACTCAATCATAAAGACTTTTGGCTCATCCTCACTTTAGCTAAAGGACTTTTGGCTTTATTAAACCCATTCAAGCCAAAATACATTCATAAAATGCATTTCAAGAGTATAACAAGAGCATCATGGTACCATGGCATATAAACATTTACTAGAAACATTTTCAATAGCATAAACATGCACACACACATCCAAAGATAAGAGAACATCTAAGAATGTATCAGAGAAAGGCTAGAGAGCTACCTTGAAGTAAGAATTGCAAAATTTCTCTTGAATTCTCTTCCCCTCTTTTAGCCATACCCTTACAATGAGGTGAAGCTCGATTCGTTTGGCTTAGACACATCAAATAGGACCCAATTATATTCTTGAAAAAAACTCTAACACCACACACACTCTAAGGAGGCTTAATTTCTCATATGGTTCAATTATGGTTTCATAAAGCACCTAATGAAGCAACTATAAGAATTTATGATCTCAGCTTCATTCTTTCCTTCAATCTATGATTCTTGACTCCATTGAGACTCCTTGGAGCCATCATATATTCATTTTAAGGAGCCTATCTAGTTGTTGCTTCATTATGCTACATTATGGAGCCTACACCTCCATCTCACTATTAATGGCTTCTAAAATTTTTTCAAGACTTCTTCTTATGTTCATCCATCATATATAGTCCCAATCTAGGCTTAAACTAAATTAAAACACTCCCTAGGTGGCCAGACCTTGTGTGGCCAAGATATACATCATGAAAAGAGCCTTTGGACTTTGCTTTGTTTTCTTGGAAAGAATGGCACATACACAACTTCAGAGGGGTCTAAGGGATTCATATCATGTCTTACATAACCTAGAATACCTCTAGGAAAAATCAAATTTTATCATTTATTTCAAAGGCCCAAGTTCTGCCAACTTGAATTTTAAGGCTCTATTTTTTGTTTCTACTTGCCTATTCTAAATTCCCACACTCTAAATCACTTGTTTTTTCCCTTGATATGGCCAGAATTCAACTCCCTTTGGATGGGCTTTAGGTTGCACGAAATTCATATGGAAGAGAACAAGCAAGAAGTGTAAGAAAAGCCATGGAATTTACTTTGTTTCAAGACAATTTCAAAGGCTCTTTCCATTGCTTCATACTCCTCCTTGAAATTCTAAGCTCCCTCTTCTAGACTAGACAAGAAGAGGAATAAGATTAATGAAGGAAGAGTTATGAAATTCCACACTTTTTTCCACCTTTTCTTGGCTTTCTCCTTCCTCTTTTCCCTCCTTTCTTGTGTGTTTCTTTGGGGCTCTCTCAACTCTATTTCATACCAAAAAAAAAATCATTGCTAAGGGTTGGAGCAAGTGGCTGGATGTTTAAAAAGCTGAAAAGGTAAAGCTAACACACTTTTTTAACTTTTCATTTTAGTCCCTAAATCATGGTTCATCCATTTGGCCTCATTTCAACTCCTTTTTAAGAACCATCTTTTCCATCATAAAATTTAAGCTCTATAACTTATAAATTGCTTTTGAAATCACTCAAATTGGGTTTGAAACTATTTCGAACCATTCGGTAAAAGTTTCAGTCAACCGACGGCCGAAATCGCTCACCGGAAAGGCTTTAACTATTCTTGGCATTTCCATAGTTTTTAGAGCCTCTAAAATCTCCAAAAAAACTCAAATTTTTCATTTAAAAAGTCCTTCTAAGTTTTCCAAAATTGTCATAAATGACAAAAATGCCCTAACTTTCTTTTACAATTTTTTTAGCTCATCTGGCTCAATTTTCAAGGTACCTTTGGCCTTAGATCCTCCTTATTTGAGGTCTAGAGTATTACTCAAATTTTGTTAGACCTCAAATTATTCTATTTAGGAGACTTCCTTTTATATCCAGTGTGTTTAGTACATTTACAGAGAAATCGAGCGTTACAGCTATAATAAAGCACTTTTTTATAAACAAGAAATACAAAAATGACAAAAAAGATTAGTTGTGGCAAATGATAGACTAATAGTCTCATCCCACAATTTGACATATTGCCAAATAAATATTCCCTCAGATAATGTTATAGCATAATCCTTCAACTAGCTGGGTGATAAATGTCATTTTTTATATATTTTAATCTTTCTAATTTAGACATTTTGATGATGAATTATGGCTTAATGGATCTAATTAGATAGTATTTTATTTGATTAGCTATTTTGCACTTTAGGAATTATTTTTTTGCAAAATTATTGTGTTTTAATGTATTAATTTCTTTAAATAATTTTGTGAATTTTTCCTATTGAATAATTCTTATTATTTGTGCATATATTTTATGATGCAATTGGAGCTTAAATAGGGCTAAAAATTAGAGAATGGAAGGCTTGAATCAACATAGGAATTACAAGAGAAGGAGTGTGCAACACACACATACTCAGATCCATGAAGTCACAATTTCATTCACAAACTCACATACTTCCAACCACTCCATTTTCTAGTTCACTCCATGCATGGCCGAGTTCACACATGTACAACTCTCACCCATTTACAGCACTCATCCATGCACACCCCTTCACGTTACATGCACACGCACTCTAATGCCCACGTAGCTTCATATCAACACACAAAGCTCACTTGCATGCACTAACACTCATTTAGCAACTCCCAACCCACATTCACACATAGTCACACACCCACAGGTTCATCAAGAAGATGTGTTGAGTGAGGTCCAGTATAATAGAGAAGAAGCAGAAAGAGGAGAGTCTCTCGTGCTTAGAAGGAAGGGGTAGCTTATATATATATACACAGACCTCCTAGTAGCTCCACGTAGCACTAGTTCACACACCATCAAGCACAAGGAAACACGTGAACTCATACACAAGCAGAGAGGGAACTACCTAAATGCTTTGCCTTCTTTGTCCTTTCAAAATCGTAGCCTCTTCCATATCTTTCCTAGCTAGAAGTAAATGAATGTAGCTCTCTAAACACAGCCATGAAATGTTCTTGTATACATGGATGAACCCATGGTGCCAATTTTAGACATATTAATCCTCCTAAACTTAGGCATTTTGATGAGTGAATATGGCTTTAGGGTTTAATTAGGTAGAATTTGATTTCATTAGCCATTTGTGCACTTTATGAATTAATTTGCAAAATTATTGAGTTTTAATGCATGAATTTCTTTTAAATAATTTTGTGAATATTCCTATTTGATTTTTCCCACTTCATTTGGTTTATTATTTTGTGCAGATTATGGGCAAATAAAATCTGAATATTAAAAAGGAAATATAAATATATATACATAGAAAAAGCTGGAGCAACGGGTTTGTGAAGGATTTGGAAGCTTCAACTTCATTCCATACAAGGCACTTACATCCACGTTGGCTCATAGCTTGAGCATCCATGAAACCAACTCACTTGACTCACTGCACTTCACTTCCAACTCTTCCTCCACACAAATAGCACACTTCCACGTCTCATATTCCATGTAACACACTTGCACAATAGCAACTCACTCCATGCATACTTCCAACTCATCCATTCACATCCCTTCACACACGCACGTAGCATATGGGCAAATGGAGAGCTGGTGGAACAGAGGAGCATATGGATGAGAGGTCCACAGCCATGAATGAAGAAGGCTTGGATTGTCTCATGAAGTCATTGAACAAAGACACAAAGCCATGTGATTCATTTACGAAGAATAAAGCTACAGGTTTATTAAGAAGAAGTTATACATGCAAAAACAAAGACTGAAGCTACGTGAGAGCCATGTAAGAAAGAATTAAATGGAGCAGCATGTGTGATAAAATAACGTGAATTGCTACGGGCAGCTCATGTGCGAAGAGAAAAGCTAAGTTTGCAAGGATAGGATGCATGAAGAAATAGCTACAAAATGAGCTGAGTACAAGAGAAACTACAGGTTCTTGTAGTTGTAAGCTAACACAAACATAGCAACATGCAGCAACATCTAGTTTTTATGTAGAAGCAGCTCTTAACAGCAAGCATGGTTCTAAATTGTGGTCTGCATCATATGATGTGGCCACAATATTGCTGTTACGGCACCGGCCGCATCCGAATCAATCGGCCGCAATACCCGCAATCCTTTTTATACCATGTACAACTCCCGCAACCACAATCGTAATGTAACTACAATCGCAAGTTAAAACCATGACGTCAAGCACATATAAAGCTGACATGGGAGAGGAATAAGAGAAGTCCATGTGTGCAACAATATGTGATGCAGTCCCAGTTTTGGTGAAGAGAAGAGAGAGCTTTGAGAAGAGATTCACTTGGAGCTGAAACAGAGGAGAGGAATAGCACGAAGAAGCCATAGTTTTGTGCATAAGAGAAAGAGAAGGAAGCACCAGCATGCAACACATGATTCATTCATGATGAAGAAGCTACGAGTTCATCAATTCTAAAATGAGGAATAGAAGATAAAATTAAATGAAGCATAAGGGAATTAACCTGGGCAGCTCTCACTTAAGCTACAGGCTTTTAGAGCTAAAATGCAGCTGACGTAGAGATTCGTGGCAAAGAAAGAAAACACGTAACAGAAAATGAGCTGGGAGCTAGCTAAAGAAAAACACGTGGATTGCCATGAGCTCGAGTGAGCTGAACACATGTGAAGTATGGGCTGAGAGTAACGTAACGAGGCATGTGAGGAAAAGGCTAGGATTAAAAGAGAGAAATGGACGAATGAATGAGTTGTGGGCTGACTTGTAAACACATGAAAAATAAACAAGCACGTGAGGGAGTGTGAGATTTAATCACTCAGGGAGAGGAGGATCCACGGATTAATTGACCCATCTAGAAAAGAATACACCCAGACGCTACACTCTATCAACATCCATTCCATCCATTTTCCATGCTGAGCACGTGCTTACTAAAGAGAAAAACCATGTGAGGGGAAGCCAGCGGGAAGAAGGAAGCAATGAAAAGAACATGAAAGAGAATAATGCAAGGGGAGCTGGAGAGAAAATGTAAAAAGACGACAGAAGACGCTGTGAGCTTGAGAGGTGAAAGAGAGAAGTTCATCCATCATTTTCTCTATATGGCTACAGCTCTTACCATCAAAATTCCTCCATTTAATTCCTCCATGGCAGTTTAATTTCCTCTTGGTGGCTAGCTGAAGAGTGGACCTTTCTAGATGTAGATTTAAGCTCCAAATTACTTCTCCAAATTGAATAAATTCTTCCTCTGTTATCTTTTAATTTTAGCATTGATTCTTTTATTAATTTGACTAGGTTTAGCTCATTAATTTAGGATTTAATTGTTGAAAATTATTGGATTGATTTGAATTATGGATTGGTTATAATTTGATATTTGGATATTAATTTTGATCTCTACATGTTTGTGGAAAATCCAGACTTAGTGGCTATGCAATTTACTCTTAATTTCCTCTTGATTATAGGCTAATTGACGCAATGGTTATTGAATTAAGTGGCTAAAATTTTTGTACAATTGATTTGTTTGAGGAATTCATTAATCTAATTGGTTAATTAGCATTTTAAGTGGATTGTGTAGTAGATTTTTATGAGCATTTAGGATTGGTTTTAGTGTGTTCTTATTCCTAACTCAATTGATTAATTCTTTAAGGTTTCTTATGGTTGCAAAATCCTTGAATTATTGGTGAATTGAGTCTTGGATGGCAATTCAAAAGTTCTTATGGAGAATACACTAATGAACAAGAATTTAAATCCAATTTTGGTACACTAAAAAGAGAGCAAAGATAATTGAATTATAGGGAGTCCATCTAAAGGCTAGCTACCACAATTTCTTAGTTGTTTGCTTCACTTAGTCTTAAGTTTTTTATTCTTGTCATTTCAAATTTAGTTCAATTAAATTTTAGTAATTCACAATCCGCTAAACAATTTTCATTTAATGATACTTGGAATACTCTTCCACAAACAATTAGAGGCAAAAACTCCTTAGAAAATGACCTAGGTTGCACTATTACCTACAAATTTATTTTTCTACCTAGTTGTATTTAAGCTTGCGCAACACAATCGTCACTGCTTCTCCTCTGTTTTTGTGTGTGTTGCTATATGATCTCCTCCTCCTCCTCTAATCAGACACGTATGCCCTCCTTTCCAGCTTATGCCCCCCCACATTCTGTTCCCCCTCTGCTCGTGTATGAGTTCACGTGTTTCCTTGTGTTTAATGGTATGTAGACTGGTACTACGTGGAGCTACTAGGAGGTATGTGTATATATATATAAGATGCCCCTTCCTTCTAAGCACTAGAGACTCTCCTCTTTCTGCTTCTTCTCTACTATACAGGACCTCACTCAACACATCTTCTTGATGAACCCGTGGGTGAGTGACTATGTGTGAATGATGGGTTGGGAGCTTCTAGGTGAGTGTTAGTGTGTGCAAATGAGTTGTGTGTGTTGATGTGAAGCTATGTGGGCATTAGAGTGCATGTATGTGTGACGTGAAGGTGTGTGCATGGATGAGTACTATAAATGGGTGAGAGCTGTGCATGTGTAAACTCAATCGGGCATGAAGTGAACTAGAAAATAGAGTGGGCTCAAAGTATGTGAGTTTGTGAATGAAATTATGACTTCATGGATCTGAGTATATGTGTGTTGCACACTCCTTCTCTTGTAATTCCTACGTTGATTCAAACCTTCCATTCTCCAATTTTTAGCTCCATTTAAGCTGCAATTGCATCATAAAAAAATATGCACAAATAATAAAAATTATTCAATAGGAAAAATTCACAAAATTATTTAAAGAAATTAATACATTAAAACCGAATAATTTTACAAAAAAATAATTCTTAAAGTGCAAAATAGCTAATCAAATAAAATATTATCTAATTAGATCTATTAAACCACAATTCATTATCAAAATGCCTAAGTTAGAAAGATTAAACTATATAAAAATGGCATTTATCACCGGGTTTCTTCCTTTCTTTGCTTTTAAGATTATCAGGCTAAGTTTTGGCTCAGTCCTATATTTCTTCATTGGGTTGGTGGCATGACAGAATTAGGATTTGAGTTTAAGGGAGCCCAAAAAATTTTTGTTTCCAAAATTTTTTTCATATCCTATTTTAAAAAAATCATATTCTTGTAGCATAACATTTAATTAAAATGCTTCCTTTTAAACTTTTAGATTAAATTAGTTGAAATTAATTCACAAAAATATTTTGAAATTTCTCTCAAATTTAGAAATAACTTTTAATTTAAATGAATAGAAAATCAAAAATTGCCCTTGATATTAATATTAACAACTTGACTACCTTAAATACTCATAAAAACATAATTTTGTATCTACTCATTTTATGTAATACATAACAAGTATGCATTAAAAAATTATATCATTACTCAACAACATCATAATAGTTCAATAAATAGCTAATAAAAGCATTTTGAAAGAAAAAAATCTATTTAATAAAGTGAAAAAATTTGTCATTGTCAATTTACCCAAAAAAAAATAGTATTTACATAATAGTACAAATATTATTTTATCTAACAACATTTAAAAATTTTTGTTGTATTTTCAAAGATAAATTGTTCTAGGTTTAATTGACAACAATATATTAATATTTGAATTTAGTTATATTCTACTTAATTATTATAGAACTACTATTTATAAAAATATATTTAAGAGATGCATAGATTAAATAAAAAGCAATTGAGAGTTTCACAAACACTTAATTAAAGTTAAAGATGAAGGGATCTAGGGAAAATCATGATTCACAAACATGATTAGAAAGAGTCTAAAATGACAAATATGCAAAAAAAAAAATGAAAGGAACTAGCTAAATAAAGAACAAGGAATGATTTGGACATGAGAAAACAAAAAGAGATAAAAAGAACATGAATGGTGAAAAAGCTAAAAAAAGAAAAAAGAAATATTGTATGAGGGGCAATAGAGGGAGGGAGAATAAGTACTAAAAACTGAAGTTAAGAATAATTTGTAGAAAAGAGGAAAAAGTGAATGGAAAATGGAAGAAGAAAGGAAGACATGTATGGAGAAAAAGGGAAAAGGAGAAAGAAATGAAAAAAAAATGAAGAAAAAAATATATGTGAACATTGAACAGTTCAAATAAAAATGTTAAATAATAAAAAATTATATGTGTAAATTCAATTAATTAAGTAGGTTCAATGGGTTCAAAATTTTAAAGAATTTAAGGGTGTAATATCAAATTTTATTACTATATGTAAATAAATTTTAGAAAATTAAGGAGGGGGAGGGAGGGAAACTATCCACCCTTAAGTATACGTAGCTCCATCTATAACTGATGATGTTGGTACTTGTAACGCCTGGTACGTTGTACAATCGTTGGAACGGGCCGCTTTGAAAAGCAAATCTCTTGAGATGAGTGATTCAAGGCCGAATAAAATTTTAAATAATAGAAAATGAGGATTTGAGCCTTGAGTTGCTCAAAAACTAGGGTCGGAGTGATTCAAAAAATTTGCCGAAAAGCCAGTGGCATTTTTGTAAATAAGTGTAATTTTGGAAAAACACCTAGGAGGGCTTTTTAAATGGAAATTTTGAGTTGCCCAGGGTTCTCAGAGGCCCCAAAACCCATGGAAAGCCCTGGGACTGGTAAAGCCCCTCCGGTGTACTCTTTCCGACATCGGTTGACCTAAACTTTGACCGGTTCGTTCGGGAAGGTTTTAGCTCCGATTTGAGTGATTCCAAAGGCATTTTATTAAATTGGGAATCTTAATTTTGTGATGGAAAAGACGGTTCTCAAAAAGGAGGTAAAACGAAGCCAAACCTGAAATGCTATTATGGAAGGGCAAAAATGGAAACAAAGTGCACAATAGAAGCTTCCAAACTCCCTTTTTAAGTCACGTTCAGCTCCCCCCTCTCTAAACCGACTTTCTTCTACCCAAAACTCAGAAATGGAGCTGCTGTCTTAGGCGCACAAAGGGATGAAATTTTGGAGGAAGAAAAGCCAAAGAAAGGGGTGAGAAAGTGTAAGGTTTTCATGCTCTTTCCTCTTGAAACTTCATCCTCCCCTTCTGGCTTCATCTTTCCATGGTTTTAATGTAATTTTTGGTGCTGATTTGGGTCTAGATTAGAGGAGAGAAATTCAAAATTTAAGGAGGAGAAAGAGGGAAGAGGAAGGGCTCTTAAAAGAAGCTTGATTGCAAAGTAGTTTCTCTCCCTTTGTTGCTTCTTTTTCTCCTTCTCCTCTTCCATGGTAGGATGTCTCAACCAAAACCATGAAGAGGGAAGATTTTCTGTTTTATAATCCAAAAGAATCCATCAAACTAAGCCATGGGAAGATGGATTATACCAAAGAAATGCATGAAAAACTAGTAAAACTCAAGTTAGAAAAGTGTAGGGTGCTTGAACATAAGTTAAAATCTGGGTTGATTCAAGACCTCCCCATCATATGTGAGTGTTTGTTTGAGTTTCTAAGACTCCTAGGGAGCCTCCCAAGTGCCCCATCCATTAAGGAAAAATCCCAATCTCCATGGGTTTTTAATGGAAGCATAACTAGGTCAAGACCCTTAGAGATAGCTAGGGAGTATTTTAAATGGTTCCAAGATTGATTTGGGACTTTATATGATAAAAGAAGATAGGAGAAACCCTTGGAAAAAATTTAGAAGCCTTAGGTTGGGAGATGAGGCAATGGCTTCCATAATGTAACCTTATGAAGCAACATGGACCTAGGTTTGTGAAAGTGAGTGTGTGATGGCTTCAAGGACCTTAAATGAGGTCAAGAGGTCTAAATATGGCAAGAGAATGGAACCAAGAATGTTAATTATGGTAGTTGCTTCATTAGGTCCTTAATGGAACCATATTGTGACAAATAGACCAAAGTGTAGTCTTAAAAGTGAGTTGGATGTCATAATTTGTTTCAAGAGTATAATTTAGTGTTGTTTATTGTGAATAGGCCAAAGAAATCTAACCCCACCTCCTTGTGTTTGTGGAACTGAAAAGGAGAAGAAACAAGCAAAGTAAAGCTTGAATTTGCACCAAGGTAGCTCTCCACCTTTTCTTATTGCATTTTCTTGTTGCATATAGTGTCATTGTGTGCTTGTGTGTATGTTTATATGTTTGAAACATTCCACTTGATGCTATGTTGCTATTTTGGTACCAATATGCTTTCTTGAATATCTTTAAATGATGGAAATGGCTCATAAGGGTGAGGTAGTGCCAAAAGTCCCTTAATGTGGGTGAGGAGATGCCAAAAGTCTCATGGCATGGGTGAGACAAGGCCAAAAGTCCCTTGGATGGGTGAGGCTAAGTCAAAAGTCCCAAGAACCAAGAGTAAAGCAATCCAAAAGTCCTAAAAATGGGGTGAGGCCAACCCAAAAGTCCCTAGAGCTCGTTCTTATTTTTGACATGTGTTTGTGACATAAAAATGTGGAACTTGAATGCTTAATCAATTGAGTAGTTGCATACTTGTACCCTTGACATGTTATATGCCTTGAAAAT
The DNA here is from genome assembly GCA_026724425.1 of Erythrophleum ivorense. NCBI lineage: Eukaryota > Viridiplantae > Streptophyta > Magnoliopsida > Fabales > Fabaceae > Erythrophleum > Erythrophleum ivorense. The sequence goes on from JAIUCV010000011.1 coordinate 22,535,879, forward strand.
GTGCTTGAATAGGTGTATGAGCTATTGAGATTCAATGAATCTCACTCCCTCCTTTCTCTCATCTCATATGATCTAGGTGGAGTTCAAAATCCAAAGGATGGAAGCCAAGGAGCTTAAATCTCCATCTCTTGGCAAACCTTTCCATTTTGATGTACTATGATGACTAGAATGTAAAAGTAGATATATAAATGTTATTTTTGAGCCATGACACTTTGAACAAGTGTAAAACTATGTAAAGTTAGTGTATGTATCAAGAATAGAGTCTAATGAGTAGAATTATGTATTTTGACCACTTAGGAGCCCATTTGTGTATGTATGTTTATGGAAGTGGCATGGTGAATTTGAGTTGCATGAGATTTCAGACCTTATGAGGGACTTATTTATGCTATATTTATGCTTTCTAAGTTGCTCAAATGTGTGTGGAACTATGGATGACTCATTTGAACCAAAGTTGCCTCTTGTTGGGACCGAAATTGCCATAAGCTTGAGCTATGGCAAAATCTGACCAAATGACCTCTTCTTGGCTTGGAATTTTTCATGCAAGTAGATCTTGCCTAGAGCTTTTTGGGAAGCCAAAGATCAGGTCATTTGGAGGTCTTTGGAATTTTCTATGATTTTTCAAAGTTGGTATCAGAATTTTGGATTTGCACTGGTACTGTTCATTTGGTCAGTTTTGAAATTGTGTCATCCGAGGGGCAAACGTGGTCCAATGGCTACGAAATTTTATAGTTAGAAACTAGGAATTCACATTTAATTGTAGCAACTAGAAGCACCTCATTTGGAGATTTGAGCTGAGAGATATGAATTTTTGAATTTCTGGGACAGTAGCAGTAGCTCAGCACAACCTGAGTCACTGTTCCATTGAATTTGGGTAGCTAAGCGTGCTTTCTCTGGTCTGAGTCTATTTTTACCATAAATTTAACGTTCATATATTTCCAAATTGGTATTATTTTCATGGATTGGATTTTTTTGGAATTAATTGGACATTTTCGAAGTTCATAGCAGACACTTGCATCAGTACCAGTAGCTGTCCGAACCTTAACCCATTTTCGCGTGTCAAACATTTTATGTGTTATGTTTCATGGCCTGGGCATATTTTTAGAATAAATTATACATATGTAGCTTTCCAGAGTGGCCAAGAATGAACAATTTCAATTTTTTTATAATTAGTTACCAATTTTGAAACTTCCTATCAGTAAATTGAACCAGTGGCCCAAACAGCAGCAACCCCAGTGGCTTTTCGGATGTCAAATGGTCTCCCCTTAATGATTCATGAGCTGAAACTATTTTTATCATGTGGCAGACATCTAGATATTTTTGTAATGGTAAATTTTGTTGGATTTCGAATTTTGTGGAGTTAGTTATGAATTTTCGAAGTTGTGACAAAAAAACTAAAATTCTGACCGAAAATAAGAGTTTGAATTTGATGGTCCCCTTTGAGTTCTACGAGTTGTGGGCCAACTTTGGTTATAACAATGAGTTTTATGTATGTAATTAAATATGAGAACATGTTGTATGAGCTCATATGGTCCGTGTGACACTGAATGAAATTTTTATACGCAACGTAACACGAAATAAGGCATTATTTTAATGTCATTTTCCATTCCCTTTTGTTCAATTGATCATGTGAGACTTAGAAATGATCGGAAGCATGCTAGAAATATATGGTGTTACAGTACTACTATTAGACAATCTTTACTTTTTTTGTTTTTAAAAGAAATCTTGTGTATAAACATTTTTTTGTAGTCTTAACAAAAATAAGAGATCTTAAATATCGCTTCAACTTTGTACATCTATAGAAAGAATTTGTAGTGAAGAAGAAGAGTAAATATTAGAATAGATTACTGAAGGCTTATCTTTTCCACTATGTATTCATCTTAATGTACATAAGCTACATAATACCACTACCATCCTAATTAGCGATGAGAAACAACGTAATAACAACCTGCCACATAATCTACCACATGAAAGAAAAGAATATTAGTTCTAATAGACTAACAGAAAGAATATCTACACACCAATAAACATAATAACAGAAAAGCTCTTACACACTACATTCTAACACCCCTTGGGCAAACTTGAGGACGTATCACAAACTCCAAGTTTGTCTTGTAAACTCCAGAACAACGAGTGTGACAATGGCTTAGTTAAGCAATCTACCAACTATTCTAATGAGGGCATATAACATATATCCAACAACATGGTCATAACTTGATCTCGGACATAATGAACATCTAGTTCAATATGATTCGTACGAGCATAAAAGACAGGATTTGAAGCCAAGGCAATTGCACTCATGTTGTTACACCATATAACTAGAATTTGTTTTAAGAAAAATTTAAGTTCATCAAGCAGAGACTGAATCCAGGCCATTTTAGTAGCTAAAGAGGCTAAAGATTGATACTCAAATTCAACACTCAATCTTGAAACCACTTTCTACTTCTTTGCAGACCAAGCCACAAGTGTTTCTCCAAGAAAAACGCAATACTTGGCTATTGATTTCCTATCATCTGAGTAAGTAGCCCAGTCTACATTTGAGAACCTCATAAGATTGGGAAGATCTTATGGTTTTATATGCAAGCCGTAATGTATAATTCCTTTCAAATATCAAAAGACTTATTTTACAGCTTGCCAATGCATATTTGTTGGAGAACTTAAGAATTGGCTAGGTCTATTAACTACAAAGGATATGTCAAGACACGTATTGGTTAAATACTGTAAGCCACCAATAGCTTGTTAAAATAGAGTCATATTGCTCATTAATTCTTCTTCACCAACAAACATGAGTTTCCTGGCAACCATGGGAGTAGGACAAGGAGATATATTTAGCATGTCAAATCTCCTAAATAAATTAGTAATGTACTTCATTTGAGTGAGATACAAATTGGTATCATTTCTGTGGGCTTCAATTCCAAGGAAGTAGTGTAAAAGGCCTAGATCCTTTAGGAGGAAGAGACCATTTAGTTGTTATATAAAATCTCAAGCTGTTAAAGCTATTTCCAATGATTAGTATATCATCTATGTAAATTAGAACAATTATCCCACGAAAAGAACAAGGAATGATCACTTTTGGAGTTCTAAAAGCCCCGATGCAGTCGTGTAATTCTTAAACATTCAAACTAAGCTTTAGGCGCCTGTTTTAACCCGTAAAAAGCTTTGGTTAATCTATAGACATAGTTAGGCTTCTTGGGATCTTTAAACCCTTTAGGCTACCTTATAAACACCTCTTCTTCGAGAAAGCCATTCAAAAAAGCATTGTTAATATCAATTTGATGTATCTCCTAGCCAAAAGCAATAACTAAGGTTAGAATGATTTAAACTATTACAGCCTTGATCACTGGGCTAAATGTTTCCCCTTAATCAACACTTAAACTCTACTGAAAGCTTTTTGCAACTAGATTGGCTTTGTGTCTAGAAATAGTTCCATCTAAATTGAATTTGAGTTTAAAATCCCATTTATAATCAACTAGATTCTTTTGTCCAGTGTGACGAACCAACTCCTATGTTTGATTTCGAGTTAATGCATTGAATTCTTCAACCATTGCTTACTTCCATTATGGTGAATTGAGAGCTTGTGCTATTGATGAAGGTTCACATTCTGAACTTTCTAGGAGATTTTGATTTCTAGCCTCTATAACTATACTAGTGAAGGGAAGTTTGGGTTTGAAAATTCCACACTTACTCCTAGTTAACATCTTGTGACATGTGATAGCTTCCTCAGTTCAATCAGGTTCATGGGCAGGATCCCTTTCCATAAATTCTCTAGATTGACTCATGACAAATTTGGATTCTAAATTCTCACAATTATTAAAGGTTTGTTTCCCAACTTCTTTTAAGTGTTGGTCATTAAAACAGCATGGAGTGGGAGATGTTGTATTAGCTTGTTGTTGAATAGGTGAATTTGAGTTTACTAGATGGAAGATTGGAGCTAATTGTAATGGATTCTATTCTGAGTTATGTTTATTATGCTTTTCCATATCAGATTCCATTAAAGATTTGAAAAATACATCTGGTTGTACTTCTTCATGCTGCAATTGACCTATAATATTTAGAAAGCCTGAAACAAAAGGAAAGTTAGCTTCCTAGAAAACAACATGTCTTGACATGAATATCCTACCTATGGGATGTAGGCATTTAAAACCTTTATAAGTGTTGCTATATCCAATGAAGACATATTTAGTTGTATAGAACTAGAGTTTGTTTTTGTTGTAACGTCTCAAGCAAGGATAACAGGTGCATTTGAAGATTCTTAGCTCTTTGTAATTGGGATATGACCTGAATACTTTGAAGTATGGTGAGATTCCTTCAAGAACTAAAGTAGGCAGTCAATTAATCAGATAAGTGGCTATTTGAAATGCTTTCCACCAGTAGCTTAATGACATTCTAGCTTCTGTAAGTAGAGTGAAACCTAGTTCCACTATATGCCTATGCTTTCTTTCTACCCTTCTGTTCTGTGGTGAGATATGTGAATAGGAGTGTTGAAACAAGATACCTGAGTCTTGAACAATGCCAGTGGAGCTTCTGAATTCACCTCCCTAATCACTTCTTAAGATTTTGATTTTGCTTTCAAACTGATTATCAACTAGTTGCTTGAATTGAATAAAGGCACTTAAGGCTTCATTTTTTGTTTTAAGGGGATATATCCATGTGAACCTACTGTAATCATCCACAAAGATCACATAAAACTTAAATCCATTTGTGGAACAAATTAGAGATGGCCCCCATAGATTAGTGTGCACTAGTTCTAATTGTTTGGAAGCATGTGAATGGGAAATTTTAAATGGTAGGGAGTGTGATTTACGATATTAATAAGCTTCACAAAACTTAACTTTTTCATTTGAAAATTTTATATTACATTCAGATAAAACTTTGTCAAGAACATGGCTTGAGGGCTAACCAAGCCTTCGGTGCCATTCTTATTTTATTGAAAGTAAGGCTCAAGATGCAAATTGATTGTTGGATTCAAATACTGAGAAGCTCCTGCTACATTTCCTCCTCATGCTTCTATCATTGTTTGCAAATTTGTAAAGGCCTTCATACATTGTTCCTTAAAGAAGCACTAGTCTTGTCTCCTAGTCCTTCACATAATAGACACCAACATCAAATTTGACAATTATATTATTGTCATTGGTTAATCTAAAAATGTTCAACAAATTCTTTGCTATCTTAAGAGCAAATAGAACATCTTTCATGATTAATGGCTTATTTTCATAGATAATTTGAGATGATCCAATGCTAAGAACCTTCAACTTATCTCCATTATCGATTATAATATTAGTCTTACAGTTGCTTGCCACAAGATTATCAATCTGAGAGATGTCATTGGTAATATGGTTGCTTGCTTCACTATCAAAATACCAATTGCTATCAATGATAGTTTGTGGGGAGGCAAGAAGAGCTTGAGAGCTATTGTAAAAATCATTCATTCTATTACTGTTATTGTTGTTTAAAGGACCTATAAAGTTCTTATCAAACCTATAAAAATAGTTAGCAGCTATATGGTCATTCTTGTTACACACTTGACACACAAATTTGTTTCCTCTTAATGTCCTATCACAGCCTCTCAAGCCTCCAAAGCTACTTCTCTAACCATGCCAAGTTCCTTTAGGGGCCTCAGCTGAAGAAAAATGACCCCCAGTATTTGTCAAGTCTGCAAATGAGTTACTAATGTGAAGATTGGAGAAACTATTCAATTGTTCCAGTCGATTTTCATATGTCAGTAAGGTGGCCTATAGGTCAATCCATGATAGATCAATTTTGTTAGCAAGTTGAAATACAATAGGGTTATAATCCATATCAAGTCTTACTAAAGTTTAAGAAATTGGATTGATCTGTAAGATTAGGCTTCCAACAAGAGATAAGTTATCTACTATGGCTTTTGTTTTATTCAAATATTTTTTCCATTTTTAAGTGTCATTTCCTTGTTCTGTGAAACTCAATTTTAAACATCATCACTCTTGATTAGGTATGTGTGCCAAATAGATCTTTGGATGCATTCTAAAATTCCTTTAATGTCATATAATGAGCTGATTGAGAGATAATGTCAACTGTCATTATATTAAGAAGCCATCTGAGAAGTAGTTTATCCATTGAAACCCATTCCTCATGATCTAGGTTTATTTTAATCTCTGTACCTGTAGTGATAAACTCATTCAAACATGGTTTAGATCCTATTATGTATCCATCAAGTTTATTGCCTCGAATAACAAGAAGCATTACAAATTGACTTAGAAGATAATTAGCCCTATCTAGCTTGATAGGACAAGGTAAGCTAAGAGTAGTGAGCATCGAGCCAACTTTAGCTAGAATTGTAGAGAGAGAGGAGATAGTAATTTGATTGGTTGTTTGATTTTCACTAGAGGTGTTATGAAAGGATACAAAGGTGGGTTGGCTCGCCATAGTGTGAGCATAACTACTTTGATACCAAGAAAGAATTTGCAGCAAAGAAGAAGAGTATATATCAAAACAAATTATTGAAGGCTTATCTTTTCCACTCTACATTCATCTTAATATAAATAAGCTATACAATACTACTACCATCCCAGCTAGCAATGAGAAATGACATAATAACAACCTACCATGTGAAAGAAAAGAATATCAATGCTAACAGACTAACAGAAAGAATATTTATACACCAATATACACAATAACAAAAAAGCTCCAACACGCTACGTTCTAACACTGGCTTATGGCCATTTGATGCAAGGAGTCCACATTTTGTACAATATTTGTTGAGCCCTTATAATAATTACTCAACAATTTCTATTAGAGGTATAAGGTCATTTTTTATCTATTATGTTCTTTTTTTTCTTATTTCTATTTCTATACCTAATATTCTATGTAGCTAATGGCTCTTTACTCTCCACTTTTAAGGAAAAAAAATTCTTCCATTCCTAAAAGCAATACTTAGTTTTCTAGAAAAACATTACGTAGGAGAATGCTCTTAAGAGTATTCTCAAGGAAAAGATATTCCAAACAACTTTATCTCTTTTTATATTCATTGTCTTAGCAATTAAGCATGTGGTGTGAATAATCCACAAATATAACAATCATAAAATTTCACAACGGTAGCCAACTAAGGATATACCATTAATCACTTGCTCATTGTTTTTCCCCCCTCTTTTAGAAAAAGAAAAGAATTACCCATGTATGAAAGTCACGCCCTTTATTTTTTTTTTAAATAATGATAAACAATATGAAGAGATACATTTACAAAATATGACAAAATAATTGCAAATACTTGAATATGTAAAAATATTATAATAGGCAAATTCAAATGGACAAAAGTTAGCAAAGTAAAACAATAGGATATTTTGGTTAGGTGTCTTAGGGTATAAAAAAAAGTCCAAAATTTATTAGGATTAATCTTTAGATTTCTTCTAAAAGTTGGAACTAGCCTTTTAAAATACTGATTGGTATGGAGGGAACAAACAAATTTTGTTTTTATAATTGTATGTAATATTTATCATACCTTTGCAATCATTATTTAATTATTTTTATTTTTATTTTTTTTATAAAATAAAAATACAAAAATTATTTTTTTCATTTTCATATTAATTTCTAACTTTTTATATATCAAATAACGCTTAAATTCTTTGAACTAACCCATAAGATCATCTAAGATTAAGTGAATAAATTGATATTTTATTTTTTAAAAAAAAATAGATATAACCTTATATAATTTTAAGGTAATAAATGTCAAATTAGCCCTAATTGATTAGCTTACACCTTTTTTTCACCAAACATTGCATGCATCTTGATAGCTCGCACTAATTAACAATATTCTCTTATTTTGTTATGAGATTTTTTTATTAATTTAATTTTAAAAAATTTCTTGATATAATTGCATGTTCCTGCCCTGGGGGCAAGGTTGTGAGCTCCAATGCAAGGCTGGAAGGAACACTGCTGCGACCATAAACGAACACAGAGGATCCATTCTGGATTTCTATACCTGAATCCCGCCCGTCCCCACGTATATCATACCTTAACCATTAGGACACAATTGTTAGAAATGCTAAAAATACTAAAATTGAATCACAAAAGGAGGGGAAAAAGTGAAATGATTCAAACTCCAAAACTCTTTTTTTTTTTTTCCTGATTTCTTTGCGAAACTTGATTTCATGCGCGGGATTCATACAACCAGCTATGGTGGTCTGATTCTGTACCAATATACCTCTTTTATGATCTGGGTGTTGCAATGTGAATCATTTCGTTTTTGGAATTCTCATGTGATGGATCAGACAAGACTTCTCATAAATTTATATGCTGTTTCCCCCTTATTTTTGTGGATGATTCAACGTGCTTCTTTTCCTTTCTAAAATGGAAAATTTACGACCCTTCTTTCTTTCTTTTTTTTTCCTTCCTAAATTTTTGGCATTCTCATTTTGTCTGATTGTTTGATTAATTGTATCTGATTCTAAGCATTCCTAGTAGCTATTTATTTGGGGAATTGTGTTTATGATCCAACAATCTCAATCCTGGAGTTATATGTTTGTTAGGCAACAGAAGGTTTTTTATTTTTTTATTTTTCCTCTCGATTGATCTTACAGCTATTTATAAGGGGAACCATGTGTTGTTCGAGATCATACCTCTTTTCCTTACTCTCATGCCTTGAATGAAGAGTATATGCAGAAGTTTTTTCATCATATAAAACTGAACTTCAACTCCTAACTGACCTTTGTGGTGAACGGTCTTTGGACTGGACGGTGGTCCATGACGGTGTTTGGTAGCACAAGACTTGCAAGCCACACAAAGGAGCAGAGCTACAATGTGCCTCGAATGCTCAGGTTTGAACAAGTGTGTTAGAAATGTGTCCAGTGTAATAACATAGCGTACCTGAACTCGAGGGGTGGGAAGTGTTATATAGATGGTTGGAAGGCAGAGCCCTTGAGGGCAAAATGGTAATTGTACAGGATAAGCTAGGGATAGGTGGTCACCAACTGATAAATGGTTGAAAGGTGCATGGCACTTCTTATGGGAGTTACTTTAGCTGTTGGACAGATTGTACAGGATAAGTTAGCGATAAGTTGCCACCAACTAATAGGGGAGTTTGTTTGGCTATTAGATAGCAGAAATAGATCTCTTTGTGTTGGGATCCTCTCACGTTGCTTATATTATCTCTAACAATTTTGAAATCTATTTTCAATTAAAAAAAATAAAAAAGTTTTGGGAGTGACATAAATAAATACGAAGGATCTCAACATAAGAGCCTGAGCTTGAATATTTTGTTGGGTAATCCATAGCTTCTCTAGAGTAGTCAAGAGGTCATCTGAGTGTTGGGCCTAGGAGTTGGACCCATTAGCCCAATATAGCCTAAATTGTGTTTTATCACTTTGAAATTTCTCTACCTGCCCCTATGGTGTCTTTGGACTTCTTGTTTGCTGTACACTTACTTGAAGCCCTTTATCATTGTAGGATCTTGAGTTGCACTGGAATTACTTGGGTTTCATATCAATATCAATATTGTTAAATTTGCACCATGCAATTTGAGGATGTGGAATTAGCATATATGAATTCAAATTGTTCAAACACTGGAAGTTGGAACTACTAGCTGGCTCATGATATCTTGTAGTACATGGAAATAATTCCTCAAACAAAGGTTACTATTTCTTGTCAAAAATGATATCACTGGGGAAGTTTTGCGATTCCATTATGACTTATTTGTTGCATGATATTTTCCATGTAACAGATGGAAAAAGAGGAACATTTCAGAAAGAGTAGACGATATATGTATTTCATTTTTGCTTCATAATGTAATGGCCAGAATCGATGAAGCAGATTATTTACAAGATGATATACTGACATACATTAATTGATTTATGATCTTAATACTAGTAGAAACATGTTTGTTACTTTATAGCTTCTGCGAGTTAGTCTGAAGCTGATGGGGAACTAGTTGACAAATGACAATTGTCTTCATATATTTTGTAAGTTCTGATTTTCCTTTTTCATTTTTATTCCAAGGTGTGTTGTTTCCTGCTGCCAATATATATTTTTTGCTTGATTGTTATAGTATGAATATCTTGGCACACATGAAAATGTGTTTAAAGTACTAAATTAATATTCTTTTTGTTTTTGTTTTCTTTTTATAGACAAAATCATTGAAAGTTAGCAACATCGCTTTAGGTGCAATGGATCAAGATTTACAAGAGTTTTTTAACTTTTTTGGTGAAATCGAATTCATTGAAATGCAGAGGTATATGATTTTTTCCTTTTTGTGTATTTAATATCCTTTCTCTGCCATCTTATGAGGAGATTAAAGGGTATTCACTGGCTTTTAGACAGCAAATAGGTTTATTGCTAGGAAGCACCATACACCACAAAAAGAGATGTACCTATATCGAATATGTATCCGATACGATATTTATAGGTTTCTAAACACATTAATACGTTTTAAAATGTTCTAAAATAGTTCAAGAATTTATATGGGATCTTAATGATGTAAATGGATATGAAGATTAACATTTTATTTAAATTGAAAATTTTAGTTTTAATTATTTTATACTTTTATTTGTAATTTGTTATAGACATCATATTTTACATTTGAAATGCTTGTTTAAAACTTAATTTTATATTATGTTGTTTATTATTTATGTGCTAATTTGTTGACTAGATATATATGCCCCATGTACTTATATTCTAAAATTTTAAAAGTTATTATATTCTAAATATCATATTGTATCATACTCAATATGCATATGTGTACAGGTGGTTCTTAGGTTTATGGTAGAGTTGTTTATTTTTTCTATCTTTTTAGAATGTGTAAATAATTATTAATCTCATCTGTCAGTGGAAATGAGAGTTCCAAAATCGCTTATATTGCCTCTCAGAATACAGAAGGGACAAAAACCTCAGTCTTCTGATGGTAAATTCATTTCTAAGTGCATTTCTGTTCAATTTTGTTGCTATTATGTGTTTCCTAATTCCTACTTGTTCATTAATCAAGGCAACATGGATTTTTTTTTCTTATTTTTTGTCAAGCATAACGCATATAACATTTATGTTTCTGTTGAAAACTATGATCCCCTATGCTTTTGAATTTTGTTCATTGATTTTTAGCAGATGACTTCTGGTATTGTTTGTTGTCCATTGTGCTCCCCCCTTCTTCTCTTCTAGACATACAAAAGGTGTTGCTTATAAGCGAGGTGCATGAATGACGATTTCAACTGACCTTTAATTATCAAATTTTAAGATGTAGACATTCAACTATTTTCTTGAATTTTTTGCATCCATTTCATATTACCTTTTAAAAACTAAATGCGATGCAATACCAACATGTTCTGTTGCGAGTGATAAGATGCTTGTTGAGAGCTGCACATGCTAAGTCTAAGAGTACAGACTACGGTTAACAACTCTTGTCATCGAGACAATGTAAACTTATGTGCCGCTAGAGTACAACCTGATAAATGAAATCCTATACATAATTTGCCCCCTTTTAGATCTTTCTAGTGCCATAAAGTTTAAGTAGTCTAAATGCAATTTTAATTTTTCTTCTAATTTCTTTTATCAAGATGAATCTTTCTGGTTCTCAAGGGAGCAACGCTGGCTGGACAACGTATTTCCATAGCTTTGGCTCCAGATTATGTCTGCCAGCTTCTATCGCATTTGCTATACGAACTGTAGTTTCTATCCTATTTTACAATTATGCTGTGTGTATATATATATGGATTGTGATCTTTACGGTAATACATCATGCACTTAGGAGAGAAAGTGATGCAAACGAATGAAAATGTGCATACTTTTTCTCTTCTCACCAATTTCTTATTTTTTCTTTATTTCTCTCTAAATGCACACCATATATTTACTTGCTAAATGCAGAGCATTCAAATCCTTATATATATATATATATATATATAGTCCTATTGCCAATTTTTATTTGACAATTTATGTTCAAATGTTTAATTAGGTAGTAAAGAATAGCAATGCTGATGGGGCTAAATCTGGTTTCAGAAAGGCAGAGGATATTGTTAGCCGCTTGATAGCCAAGGGCTACATTTTGGGGAAAGACGCACTGAATCATGCGAATCATTTCATGAAAAGCGCCAGTTTACTTCTACAGCCGCAGCAAAAGTTGTTTCTTTGGACCAAAAGATTGGTTTTTCTGAGACACCTAGTTTTGGTACGACCTTGGTGAATTACAAAGAAAGAGAAACGGATCAGAAATATCAAGTTTTTGAGAAGACTAAATCTGCACTATCAGCAGCTGAGCAGTTTGTTAGTAATGCTGGTTCTGCCATGATGAAGAACTGTTATGTGTTAAGCGGGGCTACATGGGTCACTGGTTCATTTATTTGGGTAGCAAAGGCAGCTAAGGAGGTGAGGTAGAAAACTAAGGAGAAAGTTATGGCAGAAGATCAAGGAAGAGTAGGCCAAACTCAGATGGCTAAGCCTGAGTCTCAACCGACCGCCTTGGCTGATCAACCCTCCAAGCCTCCTCCATCTCAAGGTTTGATCCCTATCGTTTTCAAAGATTTGTGTGTAAATATGTGGAGTTTGGATTATACTTCATTAAAATAGTGTTGGGTTTAAGAGATGTTGGATGGCATATCTAGAGCAGCTATTGCCATAAGAAAATAACCCACACTGAAGACTTTGTATTTATTCTTCTGATGCCTTAAAAATGCAGTTGAACATATATGCATGGGTTTGTCTAATACAGTTGTATTCAAGTAACCTCTCTCACATTATGTTTGTATTTGAATGAATGTTACTTATCAAAACAGATGACAGCTCTTGCGACGCCATAATTTTATGATATGTTTTATATAATAGGCGGAAAAAGAAAGGAAAAAAAAGAGAAAGTAAATAAATTATCACTCATTTTATTTGTTATAATAAAAGGGAAAGAAAATAAATGTAAATAAAATGTAAAATTACTTTATTATTTTTATTTGATTAAATATATTTACCATGAACATACTATATTAATATAAATATGCATTTTATTCATCTTAATTTTGTAATTGTGCAATCATAATTAAATTATAAAAATCTTTATCTAACTTTTTTTTTTGGCATTGGCAACAAAATTAAATTATAAAATGGAGAGATTGATCCAAATAGTAGAAAATCTCAATGGTGCTTTAGATGGTGTGGGATCACAGCAAATTTTTATCAATTTTTCTCTCCTTTCCTTTTCGTTGCTAGTTGATTGTATAGATGTGGAGTCCATGAATTTTCTTCCCCTCCCATCCCTTTTCTTTCCCTCCTTTTTATACATTCTAAGCAAAAGAAAGATCCTTCCTTTCTTTGCCGTTCTTCCCTCATCCCTCTTACCATATAAACTATGGTTTAGTTTGTTAATGAAGGTTGAAATGTAAATATTTTAGAATAATCACGATGCCCTAATTAAAATGAAACTGAGTTTCATGTGTACCCTTGCGATGAAGTTAAACAAAAGGTTAATTTGCTTGAAATAATTACTATTTACCTTCGTGGTTATGACTAGTAGAGAGAAATGCTAAGGCTGGGAAGGCCTATTATGTTGAAGCTCATTATTGTCGCTACTCATGGAAATTAGGGAATCCAACACACAAATGTGCATTGATAGCAATGAAACCATCCATGTGAAGTTGAGGGAATTCAAAAAACATTGTGAAATCATTTTAAGCCATTTCAAATCAACTAGGAAGGAGTTGGAAACTGGACGCAGATTTGCAATCTCAAGTTTCCCTTTTAGGATATTCATTCCTTGACGATCATTGATCTTCAGTCCAAGTTTCCTATCTTCAGTGAGGTAGGGTTTACATAGCATGTTAAGTGCATAGAAGATCATTGATGATAAAAGATTCAGCAATTTCCGCTTTGATAACTGTAAGCGTACATTTATCTGCGTAAGCAAGAGCCCTCTGCAGCTGAATGGGCAATGCTTTTCTGTGGCCTGAATTGAAGAACATTATTCAATAAATTAGTATGGCAAAAGCCATTAAAACACAAGAAGAGATCAAGTGATTTGCTTGCGTTGTCTGCACAGTTGACACTTCACACGCGGTTGAATATTTGCACAAAAAAAAAGGCTTAAGAGGTTATAATAACTCTAAAAAGACTAGTTTGTACTAAACATATAAATGATGAACTAAATAGATTGGAGATGATTGACACTCTTTAAAGGGTGGATAGTATGTAGCCCCAAGTCATGCTAGAAAACATCCATTAATAGGAATAGGACATAATATAGCCAGTTCATCCAAGACTCTGACTTACGCCATGTGAACTACGGGCTTATTGGCATAAACATTGTTCACCTGTAGCAAGTGAAAATAAATAAAATGTCCCACATTGTCTTATCTATATCAATCTCATCTTTATTGTGACATAAAAGATTAAGAAGATATCTAAGACACAAGCATTTGATATATTGATATCTAAAAATATTTGATAGAGCATCCAAGATTCTAGATACCTACCAATTCGCTCGCATTTCTCATATCATTCGGAAACCACGATTATTTTACGTCTCAAATTTTAGCTTTATGACCTAATATAAAATATTAATTATATCTTTTCCTTGATATAACTTGTAATTGTCAAAATAAATACGCATATCAATACCTTAGTTAGTATCTTATAACATACTATATAATATAGAATATAAGATAATATTAATGTATCACACATCTCATTATTTTCTTTGGCGTAGTAGAATGCTAAATGCATTGCTTACTATATTGAGATAATTAATCATATTAACTAATAAAGCTAGGAGAGGAAAAGACTGGCTACTATCAATGTTTTAAAAATAAAATCAGATATTGAATTCGAATAAAGAACAGTTTGTGATCAAAAATTTGATCCTAGTTAAACTAGGATTAAATCATTATATATATATATATATATAATTTTTTACAATTAAATTAATACATATATTATAAATAATATTTAAAATAGATATAAATATTTAAAAATATAAAAAATAGTTAAAGCATTATATATATGATAATAAATTCATGTGAAATAAGTTAAATAAAGTCTGTAAAACATCATAAATTTTTATTACAAAATATCAAAACTCTATTTTAAGAAAAAAAATAAAAATAAAAAACTAATTTTTGACTGATTCAATACCAAATTAGCTAGCTTTTACCGATTTTTTTAATGAGTTTTGATGGTCAAATAAATTAATTTCATAACAATTGATTGATTTTCCAATTCGACCAACCATTTCAATTGATATTCGAAACACTGGTTACCATCCTTCATATTTAAGAGGTAAATTGATAAGTATAAAAGTTGCATGTTTTATTAGTTTTAAAGTGGATATTTGAATCTAATTAATTTCATTCTAATGCAAATTTTATATATTTTTACCAGGAGTTGTTAATTGAGCTAGGAGGACATTTTGGAGTAAAAATCAGCAATTTAAAGCCCATACACAATCCTACAAGAGTGACTCACACGGACCATGAGAAGAAGCAGAGAAAGAAGTAAGAAAGTTCAAGTATAAGGCATCACTTCCCCCTGACAAAGTTAATAAGATAAAAATAAAAGCAAGATCAAATGAATTCTTTCTCATACAATGAACAGAGAAATACAATGATATATATAATGAAAGAGGAAAGGAGGATCACAAGAGAAAACAATCAGGAGAAGATTCTAGTTGTGGGCTTCATCAGTACTGTTTGAAGATTAGGGCTTGTAATGGGCTTCTACCTCAATAGCCCCCCTCAAGCCAAACGGGTGCATAGCAACAGTGAGGCTTGACCGAAGCAATTCAAATCTTGAAGCATGTAAAGGCTTTGTAAACATATCAGCTAACATATCAGTGGAAGAAAGAAAGGTGACAGTCAAGGAATTAGCAGCAATTCTTTTACGAATAAAATGATAATCCAGCTCAATATGTTTAGAACGAAAATGAAAAACAGGATTAGCAACCAAATATGTCACGCCAATATTATCACAACATAAAACAGAAGGCTTAGACAAAGGAATACCCAATTCAGATAAAAGAGACTGAATCCAAATTAGATCACAAGCAGCTAGAGCCACAGATTTGTATTCTGCCTTAATAGAAGATTGTGCAATTGTTGGTTGTTTTCTAGAGCTCCAAGAAATCAAATTAGAACCATAAAACACACAAAAACCACCAGTGGAGCTCCTATCATCAGGACAACCAGCCCATTCAGCATCAGAATATGCAATAAGGGAAGAAGTAGATGATTTATGAAGGAACAAACCAAAATCAATTGTATGCTTCAGACACCTTAAAATACGTTTGACTACCATCCAGTGAACATTAGTAGGACTATGAAGAAATTGGCAAACCTTATTTATAGCAAAGGAGAGATCAAGCCTTGTGAAGGATAAGTACTGAAGGCTCCCTACAACACTTCTGTACAGAGAAACATCCAAAAAGGAAGACCCATAAGTAATAGATAACTTAGAAGAGGCAACCATTGGAGTCCGTATGGGTTTACAACCAAGCATTTGGGTCTTTTTAAGCAAATCAACAATGTATTTTCGTTGAGAAAGAAAAAGACCTTGATCAGTGAAGGAGGCCTTGATGCCCAAAAAATAATTTAAGGTCCCTAAATCTTTAACAAGGAAATACTTGCCAAGAGTAGTGATTAAGTGATCAACAGCAGAGCAATCAGGCCCAGTAATTAAGATATCATCAACATAGAACAACACATGTAACACGCCAGAATTAAAAGTCTTAGAAAATAAAGATGTATCAGATTTAGAAGCAACAAAACCTAACTCAGCTAGACAATTACCCAGCCTGGAAAACCAAGCACAAGGGGCCTGTTTTAAACCATATATTGAATGACGAAACTTGCAGACATAGGTAGGATAATCGGGGTGTTTAAAACCTAGTGGTTGTTCCATAAAAATATCCTCCTCAAGCGTACCATGTAAGAAAGCATTTGTAATATCTACCTGCTTCACAGTCCAACCATGGGTAACAGCAAGCGACAGAAGAAGATGAATAGTAACAAGTTTAACAACAGGAGAGAAGATCTCATGATAATTGATACCTGGAGCCTGATGATACCCCTTGGCGACCAATTGAGCTTTGAATCGATCAACACTGCCATCAGGTTTATACTTCAAGCGAAAAACCCATTTGCAACCCACAATTTGACGATGATCTGAAAGAGGAACCAAGGACCAAGTTTAATTAACCAGAAGAGTGTGAATCTCATCCTCCATGGCTCTGCACCAATCGACAGATTTAAGAGCAACAGTGACAGATGTGGGCTCCTCGAAAAGAGTAAAAAGAGACGTGGCAAGAGCTTTTGGAGGAGGCCACCAAATCATACCATCTAATAAGTGTCTGGGCTTCAAAGAATGTGTTTGAGAGCGAGTAACCATTGGATGGGGATGGGAAGAAGAAGCTAGAGGGAGAGACGGAGACAAGTGAGAGGGAGGGAGAGAAGTGACGGGTGAGGAAGATGGGAAATCAAGCAAGAGAGCTGAAGGGATAGCTGACACAGAATTATGAGGAGAAGGAGAAGACATGACAGAGTCACAGGTTCACATAGGTAAACAAGGAGTGGAATGAATGGGCCGGGTAGGAGAGTGTCGGGAAGGCAATGGGTTAGGCCTATTTGGATCAGGGAAGGCAGTGGTATTAGGAGAAGTGGGCTGAGATAAATGTGAGGGGGAGGAAAATGTGGGCTGTGATAAATGAAGATTGGGTAACAAAGTATGAGTACGGGAAGAGGGCTGGGAAGATAAAGGACCAAGAGAAGGAAAAATAGCTTCATTAGAGATAACATCCCGAGAAATATATAATCGACCTGTATTGGGTTCAAAGCAAACATAGCCATGATAATCAGTGGCATAGCCCAAAAAGATGCATAGCACGACCGAGGTTCCAGCTTATTTCGAGCATAAGGACGCAGATTGGGCTAGCAAGCACAACCAAAGACTTTTAAGAAAGAGTAATCTAGTGAATGGTTAAAAAGCATTTGATAAGGAGATTTATGATTTAGAGAGGGAGAAGGTAATCGATTTATAAGATATACTGCAGACACAAAAGCATGACTCCAAAACTTAGATGATAAAGAAGCATGATGTAATAGAGCAAGACCAGACTCTACAATATGACGATGTTTGCGTTCGATAGAACCATTTTGAGCATGGGAATATGGACAAGTAATACGGTGAGCAATACCATTATCCTGAAGAATGCGATGAAGAGCTTGAAACTCCCCACCACCATCAGTTTGCAAGAATTTTGTTTTGGTATTAAAGAGATTATGAACATGTTTTTGAAAAAGGAGAAAAGTTTTGGTGACTTCAGATTTTGTGCGAAGAGGATAGAACCATGTAAATTTAGTAAAATCATCTACAAATGAGACATAATATCAGTAACCTGATATTGATAAAATAGGAGCAGGGCCCCAAACATCACTAAAAACAAGAAAGAGGGGGTAAGGGGAACAATGAGAGGAAGGAGGATAAGGGAGTACATGAGCTTTAGATGTATTACAAGCAGAACATGAAGAAGAAAACTGAGTAGAATAAGTAGGTAAAGAAAATTTAGACAAAATGTGTTGAACAACTCTATAAGCTAGATGACCAAGACGAGCATGCCACTGATCTACAGAAGCTCGAATCCCAATACATGCCTCTAGTGAGGAAAATGAAGATGTGTAGAGAAAATTTTAGCTGGTCCTTGGAGTAGTATTTGTTTGGTGTGAAGATCCTTCATAACAAAATGAAAAGAATAAAATCTAAAATAGACATGATTATCAGAACAAAATCTACAAACAGATAATAAATTTTTGGAAAGAGAAGGAACATATAAAAGATTAGAAAGATGAAATGAACCACCCTCTATATTCAACTGCTCAGTGCCATAATTAGCAACAAGAATAGTGGAACCATTGCTAATAACCACATGGTCACTTCCTTTATAAGGGTCTGAAGAAATATTCAAGTGTGACTAATCAAGAGTCATGTGATTTGTGCAAGTTAAATCAAGATACCATGGGTTTGCTGGATCAAGGGCAACAGTAGAGTAATTGGTTGACATAAGGGATCTTGGCGGAGGAGCCTGAAAAGAATGACTAAATTGTTGAAAGCAAGTCAAGGCAGTTTGGCCAAATCTAGAACATACTTGGCATTATAATTGTGTAAAAGAAGAGAGAACAACTCCTCGACCAAAACTTTGACCTGAACCATGAAAAGCAAAACGTCCAACATGTGTACGATCACGTCTTCTGGGAAAAGGGTGAGAGAAGACAGGTCTAGGAGAAGGTCGAGTAATTGTGTTGGCTATAATTTTTGGAGGAGTAATAAAGTGCTGAGAACATAATCGAGCTTCAAGGAGGAGCAAATAACTAAGGGTATCTTCTCAGGTCATAACATCAGGTCTAGTGGTTAGAGAAGTAACAATAGGGTCATAATCTGAACCTAGCCCATTTAAAAGATAAGTGATAAACTCAGAATCCGAGATAGATTTTTCTGCAGAAGAAAGAGCATCAGCAATAATCATGGCTTTCTTATAATAGTCAGATATAAAATCACCTTTTTTGAAGGAAATCAATTAATGATGCAGATGGAGAAATCTGGCTTGAGATTTTTGGGTGAATAATTTCTCAAGAGCAAGCCATAGAGATCTGGCTATCTTGTTATTAATGACCTGACCAATGAGGGTTTCAAACAAAGAACAAATTAAAACTGAAAGCACCAGTTGATCTTGTTGAAACCATTTAGAAAATTCAGGATTAATATCTCCACCAGGGAGAAACTGAGGAGGTGGAGGTTTAGAACCATCTAAATGAGAAAATAATTGTTAACCATGAAGATAAGGAATCATCCAAGCTTTCCATATAGTAAAATTATCATTGGTTAATTTAATGGAAATAAAATGAGAAGGGGATGAAGAAAAGGTAGTAAGAGACGAAAAAGGCAAAGGAATGGGAAGAATAGTGTGTGAGGGGATGTTGGGAGGTGGAGTGGGAGTGGCGTTGGACAGATTAGAATCTTGCGACTCAGCCATAGCTCTAATACCATGACAAAGTTAATAAGATAAAAATAAAAGCAAGATTAAATGAATTCTTTCTCATACAATGAACAGAGAAATACAGTGATATATATAATGAAAGAGGAGAGGAGGATCACGAGAGAAAACAATTAGGAGAAGATTCTAGTTGTGGACTTCATCAGTACTGTTTGAAAATTGGGCTTTGTAATGGGCTTCTACCTCAATACCCCCCTCTTCTCGAGGGGTGCAATTCTACACAAGGTCATGTGACATCATATGGTAGGCTAAACGCTTGCATGGGATACTTGTGCATTTAGGATGTTTATACACGGCCTAGACATGTATAACATTATTTTAGCTAATTTACATCAACTAGGGGCATCTTGGGAACAAAACCTGAAATCTTAAGGCTAAAAAATACACATTCAAGGAGCAATCAAGGGGTGTGCCACAATTAGGAGAGCTTTGGAGTTTGAGACTGAAGCCCTAAAGATCTATATTACTTTTTGCTTATTGTTGTGCCCACGATCAAATGTTCTTCCATTCACCTTCTTTTCATCTTTTATTTCTTTTTCTTGTTTTGTTATAAACTTTCTACATTTAATTCTTACAATGTTAGTTTTGATCTTGAATAGCTAAACTCTCTGTTTTAGGATTTAGATGAATTTATAAACTAAATAGGTCTAATTGAGGATTTTTTTTTTGTAATGTTTTATTTGGTTTAATTTGTTGTTTTGTGTTTATTTTCTTATAAAAATTTGATCATCATTTATTATCTAATTTATTGTGAGAGTTGAGAAGTTAATTGCAACAATAGATCTATATGACAATAGACTTAAGGATTAATTCTATAAAGATATAAATTGAGTCTAAGTGATTTGGGAACTCAGTGCATGCCAAGCCACAATACACAAGCTTATCTTTTTAATTGCAGGAACTTAATGTGATATTATGTTAAGAATAGGATTACGAAATTAGACCTAAACTTATACATAAACACATAAGAATTATCTTAAGAAAGGATTTCATAGAAATTAGAGGATTAGAGTTAGTCAAAATAATTTCACTTATATGAGTTCATCTTTAATTAGGCTTAGGAGGTATAGAAAAGATTCTAGACTTTAAAACTTCTAATTGATAAGTTAAGATTCTACCTTTTAGTGTTAAATTAATTTAGTTTACTTTGAGTAATTTTCGTTTGGGTAATTTTAGTGAAGGACCAAAGGGACATTTGAGGAATTTCTTGCTGGATCTTTGTTGGATCCTATAAATAATAAGTTGAGGTCCTAGAGGAAGATCAGATCAAGATGACAAAATATTGTAAGAACTGTATCCGTTATAATTTTCACTCTATTTATTTTCAGAGATGTGATTAATATATATATATATATATATATATTTCTTTCTTTCTTTCTTTCTTTTTTCATTTACAAAATCTGGTTAACATTGTTAACTTAGAAAGCCTATATCATGAATCAAAACACACCAGTCCACAAACGCTCTGTTCATACAGTTCGTTCCTTAAAGAAAGGAAAATTAAAAACTAAGAGGGCAGGAGGAAGCAAATGATAGTAGTAACTTTGAGTAAATCTTTTAGCTTTATTCTGATCGTCAAGAATGTCACTGTCATCTTCTGCTTGTTAGCTACAACAAGATGGATCGAATGATTCAGTATATTTATGACCCTTATTGCTGTGTAAAATGTTTCTAAATGCTACAGAATGAAGAAAACTTGCGGATATTTGTGTTGCATTCTTACATCATAATATTTCTTTATAGCAACTTCTACAAGCTTGCAGAAAAAGAGGTAGAGGAAAACATATACGGATGATTTTAGGGTACAAGTTGAACTGCCATGCATAAAATTGTTACAGAAAGAAGAAAGGATGTTTATCACCTAGGAAAAAGGAAAAGAAAAAAAAATGATGAGATACTAATATTATGTTAAACCCAAATTAGGAAACTAAAACAAGAAAACAAAGGCACATTATAAAATAAGTAAAATAATATAAGTAAAAAACTTTGAAATCATTTATGACCAACAAATAAATAAATAAATTGTCTCATGGAGGTATAGCCGAAGTGGTCAAGAATAGCAGCTATCTACAAGAAGATTTGGTTCACCTATATTCCAAGGCAAAATTTTAAAATAACATCTCATGCAGTTGTTATTTATTTCTAAAATTGAAACTCCAAAGATAAAAATCCATGATTGGAAAATGAAAGGAATTGACTGATAGTTAGGATCAGAAATGAACCATTATAACATGAAAGAATACTCAAAAAAAAAGTAAAGAATTTATGAACAAGAAGCTTACTCAACCTGTCAAATACATTCACGAGCAGAGAAGCCACTTTTCCAGGCTTCATTTTTTATAAACAAGAGCTGATTGTCCATTTGGTACTAGGCCCCAGTGGTGTTTATATATTCTCTCTTATGTATCTCATAGGATGGACTAGCACACCTCCTGTGCTACCAATAGTCACCGCAAGAGCAGAACCCATCTTGAAAATGATGGTAACGTATGGGATCCCTTATTACGATATGCCTCTGCTCTAACTTCGCTACAAGTTTTGCAAATAAATGACAATCTCCACATATCCTTAGGTTTTTCCCTATTCTAATAGTTTTCTCCCTTGGATAGTTCATGATACCAAAGACAATTGCCAATTTCTCACTGTGGTATCGAAGCGAGTTTTCTCCCTGTTCCTCTTCAAGATCGTGCAAGACGAAATTTGTGTCAGGAACATAACCAATACTAGTAAGTCGAGAAATAAGCTCATTCAACTGTCTATTGATCTCATGTATTTGAGGATGTGATTTATCTCCCAAAATAAAAGCATGTATCTGCTTATTGACATCAATCCAGCTACATCCAGGTTCTTTTCTCACGCCCGTTACTCTCATACTCCTCCTAACTTCTGCAACATCATCCCACCTTTTTGAATTTGCATATATGTTAGACAAAAGCACATAGGCTCCTGTATCCTGTGGATCCAGCTTTAGAATTTCTTTGGCAGCCAATATGGCTAAATCCACATTCCGATGGGCCCTGCATGCATCAAGCAAAGTCCTCCACATCGCAACATCGGGCTTGCAATTCATTTCATGGATTAACTTAACCGCATCATCAAGCTTCCCAGCTCTTCCAAGAAGATCAAGTATGCAACCATAGTGTTCTCTTCCAGGATCAATCCCATAAAGGTTCTTCATAGATCGAAAGTAGTACAATCCTTCATTTACAAGCCCTGCGTGACTACATGCAAACAGAACTCCAACAAGTGTGATATAGTTTGGTTTTGGGCCGGAGGTTTTCATGAACTCAAATAAATTAAGCGCCTCTATGCTAAAACCATTTTGGGCTAACCCAGCAATCATGGTACTCCAAGAGATTACATCCTTCCCATCCATCCGATTAAAAATTGACTTTGCATCTTCCAAACTACCGCACTTACAGTACATATCCAAAAGTGCATTGCTGAGGATCAGATCTTGGTCAAACCTCAGCACATGAACATGGACCTGCCGTCCTAATTCTAACATTGACAAACTGGTACATGCTCTCAAAGCACTCGTCAGCGTCGACTGATCAGAAAGAAAACCAGCTCTTCTCATGCTTTTATAAAGGTGCAAAGCCTCATCTCCATCACTGTGCTGAGCGAAAGCCCCAATGATGGAGTTCCAAACAACAGAGTCTCCAGTCACCATCTCATTAAAAACATTTAATGCTTCTTGCAACTCGCCCAATTTCGAGTAAATATCAATAAGAGCACTCCGGACAAACACATCAGAATCCAATCCTACTTTTGTTATACTAGAATGTAGTTGGTTAACATCAGATAACCTCTCACAAGCTCTCAAAACAGAAGAGTAAGTGAACATGTTAGGCATGACACCTTCTCTAAGCATAAGTATCAAAAAATTCAAGGCCTTGTCATTGAGCTTAGAATTAGAGTAAGCGGATATCATAGTTGTCCATGAAACAACATTTCTCTCGGGCATTTCTTCGAACAGCACCTGTGCTTCTTCCAAGAGGTTGAATTTCACATACATGTTGAGCATGGTATTGATTAAGAACGTCTTTGGCTCATAACCATTAACGAAAATGTGCTTATGAACGCGCTTACCTTCCCTGATAGCTCCACGAGCTAAACAACACTTAATAAGCTCAGAATAGGTGACAGCGTCTGCCCACACTTTGTGCCTTTCCATGGCTTCCAAGGCTTGCATGGCTCTGGGAAGGTCTCTCTTGTAGCAGAAGTTGGTGAAATCATTGAGCAGTGACGAAGATTTTACAGGCAAACTAGGTGCGGATGCCAGAGATGTGAGACAGTACGAACAAGAAGGTCGCTTCAAGTATGGCAACAACCTTGAAATTGCTCTCATGGGCATATGGGTTTCTCTGTGATGCTCTCAATTCTGATTGAAATTGGTTGAAGAATACCTCATTCACATCGAGACCATTCTTCGCTGGCAGCAATCTAACAAAGTAGTGAATGCAGCAAATATTTTGTCAGGAATCAAGTAAAACAGGGAGAAGAATGTTGAATATTTGTTATTAAATTAATCGGTTAATAACTTTACTTATTTTTTAATTTAATTCTTATAATTTTAGAACTTATAACTTTAAAGAGTAAAATATCTTGGGCATAATTCTTAAAGAAAATTTTTCTTCATTCTCTGTGTAAAAAGTTTTTTTTTTTCATCCCAAAAATAAAATATAAAAAAAAATATTTTCTATTTTACTTCTTCCTTTTTTCCTTGTCTCTGTGCATGGTCAAGAGCACCGAGATGTTCACTCCACGCTAGCCTGCCATTTGTCGCCATTGGCACAGCGTCCTCCTCGTTTAAGGGCGTGGCTTGCTATGGAAGACCCAATTTGAAAAATCAAGGAAAGATACCTGCACTTCCTTATTTTAATTTTTGGCTTCCTAATGGAATTTCCAAACTCCATCTTTACTCTTGGAACCAATAGAAAAAAGCTAGATTATGGGCGTCATTTGATCAAAAATCTTGGGAAGTATCCTTTCAGAAAAGATAATACTAGTTATCAATTGGAATGTCTAAGTGTTGATTATATGCTAGTGATAAAGAATTCTGAGGACATCCATGCAATTTCGGTTTAACTGTGAGCTAGTAGCAGAAATGATCACCATTGTGGCATTATTTATGAGTAAATAATATCATCATGATGTGTTTTTTAAAATTTTCAATTTATTATTCGTAAATTTTCCGAATTATTCAGTTTATTTATGTTCCCAGTTTTTATTCAATTATCTTTTTACATCAAATTAATTATTTTTGTATCAATTATTTCTACAAGACAAATCTAATAAATATTCTTCGTTAGAAATTATTGAATCAAAAATATGATTTGGAATTAATGGTATTTTTATCAGAGAATTGTCATTGAGATTGAAATGTAGGACGGTACTAGTGGATTGCTCAAATGATTTAAATAAATTTCAAGTACTTACATGATTCACATTGTTGAGTGTCCAAATGATGGCTGATTAATGGAAGTTATATTGGGATTCAAATATGAGATATCATTTTTATTGTACTTGTTTTTTTTTATTGTGAGGAATTTTGTTTCCTAACACTGGCTAATAATAGTAACTATTAGCCTTTGATGTTCGTTAGCCTAAACCCACACCAACAGGCAAGGGGTGAGGGGGAAGCTAGCCTTGAGTAAGGGCCAGCTAATATAAATCAATTGGATAGTATTAGAGGAAATTGCATTGGACGAGATGTTTATATTAGTTACCTCATGAGCTATGTATTCATGTCTAACTATTGTTCTCATAGATTTTGTGCCCATATCTGATTAGTTACTCTTATTAGCTGTCCCATTAATTATGTTTTTAAACATTTTCCAAATACATATACTCTTTTATATATATAATACGTTAAATTGACTTTTAAGGTTCATGCTGACTTTTTTAATTTCCCTTGCACATAGGTTTCATTTAGCTAATATGATAATTTAATTTTAATGCTTATGTTAATCTCTTTTACCCTCTCCAGTTAAATTATGCAATTCCTTGCTAGCTTTAAAATGTTAAACATGATTTTCTTCTTATCAAGCTTACTTCTATTCTCTTTAAAAACAGATTATTTCATTTAAATATGTTCTCATTAAAATACTTATGCTTCTACTTGTCCCGTGTCCCTAATATTATGTATATTATTTATCCAACAAGTTTCCAATCTCACTTCTTCATTTTAATTATGTATAATTAACTCAATTGTCTAAATTTTTTGGGAGAGTTAATACCATGGAAAATTAAAATCTTACTTGAAAACTTGTACCAAAGAAGGTTAAAGTGGTTTCCCAAACAAGATTTGCTGAGAAACCTCAAGAAATCCTTATACCAAACAGCCCGTGAGAGAAAATCGATCTAAATTACATATTGCCAATTTGTATCATTAGATCAGAGTTCTCCCCAGTTAAGTTATCTGTGAATGACATTATGGTATACAATAAATTATAAATGTGAAACAAATACTAAAATTTGTGTGCTCCCTAGCATGTCCCTTCAATCCTTCATTGATGGGCAAAAGATTCTCACGAAGAATTCAACCTATCTATATGATAAATGAAACAAACTTGGCTGAAGTCAATTCACTTAATCGTGGCCCTCCAGAAACTTCTCTATCACAACCGAGAATGCTGCAAAGCCAGCACAGCCTGCGCATGCTGCTTTTGGACCACCTAGAACCACACAATACAAGAGTTGTAAGATTGAGATAAAGCCAGGACAGAATTGCATAACTTGTAAATCTATAGATTTCAACTCCTAGTTTGTTGGTTGAATTTGACCTTTTATTTGTTTCTTCTTCTTCTTTTTTATTATTTACCTTTATCGGTTCTCCCCTTTGCAACCTCCAATACACAATTTCTTTAGCAACGATGACAATGACATCAGAGGACAGAAAAAACTAGAAAACGAAAATGCTAAAGAGTTTTCTGATAGATAAGCGAAGGATTCACTGCAGCAAATTCTAGAGTTAAGTCCTAAGCTCTTAACAAGTTTACGAGTATACACACCCGATTCAAGTTATCTCGTATGTAAACTTGGACCTCTTCAAACTTGTGGTCAAACTCTATGAACTCTTTAAACTCGCATGTAACTTTCTATGTGCAAGTTTAACAAGTTTGAATTTTACACCTATTAGGGCTATTTAAATGCTTAGTGCAGCCTAGATTCCAAAACATAAATGCTACCAAAGATTTCAATAAAAAAGTGAAGCAGTGTTAAATTAGAGAAAGAACTCCAAAAGCTGCAAAAATCACTTTCCTGTAACGTAAAGCTAAAACAGCCATAGGAAATAGTAGTAAACTAGTAACAAAAGACAATTTCAAATTACTGATATTTTTATCATTTATTTGCTTATTTATTTATAAATTTTATGCTGTTCAGTTGTTGAGTATTGACTATTGAGCACGAAGGATTAGCATTCTTGGTTTTGAACTATTAATTTTCACTGGTGATACTTGTTATGGTCATACTATTTTTTTTTTCCCATTTTATGATGAGCTGTAGGAGTTGACTTTACATGTTCTTTGCAAACAACAACAACAACACCAAAGTCTTTTCCCACTAAGTGGGGTGGGGTCGGCTACATGGATCAATCGACGCTATAAACACCTATCGTAAATCATATTTTTAGACAAATTATTTAAATCTAAATCTCTTAATAATTTCTCCTATAATTTTTTTTTGTCTTCCTCTACCTCTAATTGTTGGGTTATTCTCCATCTCATCTACTCTCCTAATTAGGGCTTCTATAAGTCTCCTCCTGACATGACCAAACCATCTAAGTCTTGAATCTACAATCTTTTCCACAATAGGTGCGACTTCCACCTTCTCTCTAATGTATTCATTTCTAATCTGATCTCGTCTAATGTGTCCACTCATCCAACGCAACATTCTCATCTCTGCAATATTGAACTTATTCTCTTGTTGACTTTTTATTGCCCAACACTCAATTCCATATAACATTGCAAATCTTATAACTGTGCAGTAGAATTTACCCTTAAGTTTGAGTGGTACTCTTCTATAACAAATAACATCCGAAGCACTCCTCCACTTCATCCACCCCACTTGAATCTTATGTGTTACGTCTTCTTCTATTTCTCCGTTATGTTGCATGACGAATCCAAGATATTTAAATCGTGTGACTTGTAGTATAATATGTTCTCCAATTTTTACTTCTGCGCTAGAAGTGGTGTGTCTCTTATTAAACTTACACTCCATATACTCTGTTTTACTTCTACTTAAACGAAATCTATAAGTTTCCAAAGTTAATCTCCACCTCTCCAACTTCTCTTTCATTTCCACTCTCGATTCTCCAATTAAGACAATATCGTTTGCAAAAAGCATATACCGTGGCACCGGCTCTTTGATATGTTCAGTAAGCACATCCAATACTAAAGTAAAAAGATAAGAACTCAGAGTTGACCCTTGATGTAGACCAATAGTTATCGAAAAATCTTCTATAGGTCCACCTTTTGTTACTACACTAGTTGTAGCCTCATCATACATATCTTGTATTACTCGAATATAAGCTATACGAACTCCTTTTTTTTTTCCCAGAGCCTTCCATAGAACCTCTCTTGGTACTCTATCATATGATTTTTCTAAATTGATAAACACCATGTGTAAATCTCTTTGATTCTCTCAATATCGTTCCATTAATTTTTGCAACAAATATATTGCTTCCATAGTTAATCTTCCTAGCATAAAACCAAATTGATTCTCCGTAACTTGAATCTCTTTCCTTAATCGTCGCTCAATTACTCTTTCCCATAATTTCTATGCAAGTTTGCATAAATTCACGAGTCTCACAACCATTACCAGGTAGCCATATCTAGAGAAGACTACTACAATGGATGTCACTTAACTGCTTTCTGCTCAATCATTTCTTATGATGCACCTGATTTGGAGTCTCAGATTAAGCCTAATGAGTTCAAGGTGTACATCAGAAGGAACAAAGCTGCACCGGGGGATGCTGGCAAAAATGGCAAATGACGAGGGAAACTGATTCTGGCAAATATAACGTGCTGGCTGAGATGGACGAGGGAGAAGGCAGTCTGTTAGAGACGGTTTAAGAGGGAAGTCTGATGGCTTTTGCTGGTGTGAAAAATTTTGGCAAAGGATCTATGGAGAAATCTGGTTTTGCAAACTGCTAGAACTCTATTTTGCTTTCTGCTCATTTATCCTTTATTTTCTTGCAGGTTATCCCTATATTTTCCTCTGTTTGATTCATTTTCCTGTACTTGGCTTTTGAGTTATCTGTTTCATCGTATTTCATACTCTTAGATGGGACTGAACAGCTTAGTTTCTTAATATAAATGCAAACACCGGAGAGGCTTCAGTGGTTATCAGCAGTGATGAATTTTCCAGCAATTGTGCTCGCTATTTCTTCCTGTTAATAATTTTAGATCTTTTGCTATATCTAGTTTCATACTTACATACCTATCAAATTGTAGAAGCCATTTTCAATTCCTTACTTTATCAGTTTTTAAAGTTAGACTTGGCTCAAACTACAAAAAACCAGAAGATATGTACTACCAGACTATTTTAAAGCCCTAGAGCACAACTAATTATGTTCCCTCCCCCTTTTCTTTCTTTTTAACAATCTTCAATTTTACAATTTTCCAAACTGTCAAGTAACCCTTTTAAGTCATTTTAGTCCTCTCCACAAAACTGAACCTTAAGTATCTAATATCCTAATCCCTAAGCTCCTATTGCCCAATAATGTGTAAACCTTAAGCCCTAGTAATTTTTGGTTGTCCTACATACATTGGTTTTCTTCATTATTCAGTTAGTTTCTAACCCCCAAAAAATATATATATTCAGTTTGCCAGCAGCTATGGAAACTAAAAGGTTTGGAAAGCACCACACACACAAAAAAATTAATCTGCAAAAGCTAAAACCTCTTCCTGAAGTGCATCCAGATGCAAATAAAAAGATATATAAAAGCTAACGGGCAAGGAGACAATATTCTAGCAGTATCATTGTTTATGGTAAGAGATTTCCGTGTCTATCTTCTGTACAAGAATCTCACCAGACTTCATTATCTCCATTATTTGTTACCTTTGATTTAAAAGATAAACAGAAAGTTCAAAAATTTTGACAGCAAGTAAAATTCGAATTTGGAAAGGGTTACCTTTTGCTGATATTGCACCTCCAGTAACGCATCCAGCAACAACTGTATTTGTTGTGTCATGTTTAGCTCGTGCCTGAAAAAGATGTAAATCAAAGAAAAAAGAAATAAAAGAACCTGACAAGCTTAATCTAATATAAATTTTCACTCCTAAACTCCATTTGAGTTTCACCTTCTCAACAACACACTCGGTAGCTGAGAATATCAAACCCATGACAGCAAATGCTTTGGCTGAACTCCAGCTCCTTCGCCCCATCTGCTTTGCTTGATATATTAACTGTTGCCTCCCAGTCATTTCATCCTGCATCACATGGGTGTCCAGGGATCCAATAAACAAACCCATGAACAAGCCAAGCCCACCTCCTAAAAAACATCACATAAATCATAAAATAAATTTTTGACCAGACATATTACAACAGCTTTCAAAGTCTAGGGTGAAGGTGAATTTTTATTTAATCACATATTCCCCCATAATTTGGATAAATTGACATTTTCCATTCCTTAAATTCTTATCCTCAATTTAAACCCAAATCAAATCCCTCTCTTCTATAAAATGCTCTCAGTAAAAGCTCATCTGAATTTTCAGGTGTTTAGAATTCTTATTACTATTGGCATCATTGTTATTTCAATGCTCTTGGCAACTGAAGCTATTCAACTAACCGCAGCAAAGGCCAACATGCCAAATTTTAACCAACCATTTGACAACATAATCATATTTGATGCACTTTAAATAAATTATTTGCCATGAAACATCCTAGTTTGATTAAAGTCTGATTTATTGCCATGGGCACTTCATTGATAAAGACATACTAAGTCATGTGAGGCTATTATGACCTCTTTGCAAATACCAAATTTTCAGAAAATTACACCACAAACATCTGGAGTGAAAGAATTCAATTTATATAGAGTAAAAATATGCTTTGAAATTTAAAAAAAGAAAAATTGAAGAGAGTGAGGCTGCAATGGTCATACCCATGACTCCACTAACAACACTACGCATTGCACAATTGTTCCAAATGTCTTGACCACGAATTTCCTCAACTGTGGGCAATCTTATGGGCTGAATCTGAGGCTTCTCAGCTTCTTTCGTGTTCGAAGTGCCTCCAGATTCGTTTCCCAAATTATCAGCCATTGATGTGGCTCAAATCCAAAATATACAAGAGTCAACTGAAATCCCCTGGAAAGCAGAGTGTCATGAACAATGAAAATTAATAATCAAGGAGGCTACGCACAGTCTTTATTTTCCACTACCAAACCAGTACTCTAGCACGTTGAAGGATGAAAATGTCAAGTGAACAGGTTTTAATCTTAAAGTCCATCAGTTTTCCCAATCAATTATGAAAAAATTTTCACAATGAATAACTTAATTCCTATGAAAGCATCAAAACAATGAACAAGTGTTTTTTAAGTTCCTAGAAAAGCATCATAAAACAAATGTGTTTTAAGCTACTAGAAAAGCATCATAACAATGAATATGCGTTCATTTATATGCTGTGACTATAGCATAGCATTAATCCAGCATCTCAAAATTTTAAGCTGCATTCAGAAATCTTCCATTACAACTCATTTAGATTTAATTAACTCTTGACGTAATCACATATGCTCTTTGCGTTTATATTAACAAACTTCCTCAGGTCAGTAAAACCATCAAAGGAACAATTTTTTGTACCTTATCGCACGATGTGGTCAATAATTTTTGCGAGTCACCAAAATGAGACTATGGAGAGATCAAGAAAGTCTATTATGTCATTTGATCAGAAAATCATATTATTTTAGCCCCGAAGCGTGGCTGCTGTTGTGAAGGGTGAGTGTGAAGCAAAGCAATGTTGGATTGCCATTGCAGATCCTTATTATGGAGCTGGAAGTTGCTCCTTGTGTTTGCATAACAAGTTTTATGTCATACTTTACACTTCAATATCAAGTCACTTCACATTAAGCAGTGCTTTAGCCTCCATTGTCCCACCCAGGCTCTCTTCGTATTATATGGGTAAGCAGGAAATATAGAATTCAAAAAGCTCAAGAATTAGGAAAGGACAATCTATATATAGCTCAAATAAAAGTATGGTCCCTTCACTTTAAGAGCTTAACTTCTTAAAAAAGTTCGCACCAAAAAAAAAAACAGCGTAGAAACTTAAAACTTGGGTACTCACTGCAATAACAATCTAAGAGTTATGCAGCCGAAAGCAATCGAAAAAAATTCACAACACCAAGATCATTGAGTTCAATAGGTTGCGCAGAAACAAGCAAGCCTAACCGATTTCATATACACAAAAAGTTTCCTTCACATTGTACTTACTTGTTACCCTTGATCTTGAACCAAGCCTCAACTTCAGGTCGACGACGCCGGCACAGGGACTCAGGTAGACGGCGGACGGTTAGGGTTGACAGAAAATTTTGGGGAAGGGGGAAGGAGAAAGCCGTCGAACGGTCGAAGCCTCGAAGGGGAATTAGAATTCGAAGATATTAATTTTTGTTATAATAAATTATATACTTTGTTGAAATTGTATATAATTCCTTTTTATTTTTAAAGTGAATATATCTATTTAAATAAAAATTATTTTATATTTTAATTTAATTTATATTTTTTAAAAAAAAAATATTGTTTATTAAATCTAAATATGTTTTTTTAATTAAAAATTAAATAAATAATATTTTAATAAAAATTTTTAAATTAAGCTAAAATATAAAATAATATTTTTAAAAAAATTGTATAATTTAAATAAAATTTTAAAAAAATTTATATGACTTAGTCTGATTTTCTTACATATTATATTTTATGATTTATGCACATTTTAAAAGTAAAGCATCTATATTATAAATTATATAAAGAAAAGTTTTGTAGTAAAAAAAGTAATGAGTGAAAAAAGAAGCGAACTGGAATTGAATCACGTATATCAAAACTCACTTAAGTCAACAAGTGAACTTTAAATTTACTATCTGATACCATGGTACTGCTTGTCCTTATTTTCTTTCGCTATTATTTTATTTTTATTTTTTTGCATTAAAAAAGCCCCTTTTCCTACAAATATATCGTTTAAAACTATCAACTATCATTCCTAATGCGAATGGGCAGCAGGTCGTTGTTTTGTCAAGATAGAATGTTTTGTGCGTGCCGAAAGAGCGTATATTTAATACTCAAAATTTGTTTTATACGATGAATCTTTTATATATAAATTAAATCTTAGTTATTAGATATCCATATATTTATTATATCCAAAAATTGCGTCAAAATAGTCAAATAATAAAATATTGATTAAATTCAAGTTAAAAAAATAGAATATATATATATATATATAAAACAAGACTCAAAGAAATCCCGTATCACCTTTTCATTAAACTTTTTTGTCTCTATTGGTTTCTTTCAAATTTTGAATTTTAAATTTTTGTTCTTCATCATATCTTCAAAAAAGAAATACATGTGTCAACCTCTTAATTTATTATTTCCCGCCACTTATCAATTTTTTTTTGGGGGGAAAAAAGCCTCTCTTTCATGATAGTATTGCCAGCGGTTTATTTTACAGTTTTAAATTATGCTTTTATCCTTCGTTTACTATCTTTTACGAACTTCTTCCATTTTTTTTTTGTCATTGATTTGCGTGATTTTATCTCTTACACAGGTAAGCTCTTTTAATTTCTAAGCCAAAAAAATAATAATTTATCTAAACTTCAATTCCAAATTCTAAATATTTGAGTATTTAAAAAGGAATATACTTTTTTTATATTTTTATTATCAAAATTTTAATTAAAACATAATAAATGTATAATTTTTTAATAAAAATATGATAGTTATATGGTTTAACTAGAGAATCATATAATTATATGTAAAATTATATTTTTTTTAATTTTAATTAAAAAATTATATATATTATATTTTAAATAAAAAATTTGATAATAAAAATATAAAAAATTCTATAAAATTTTTTCTTTTCAAAAATTGTAGAAGATAAAATATTATCAATATATATATGTGTGTGTATTTAGTATCAGAATTATTTCAATTTTGAATTGAATATCTGTCACTTTGTATCCATGTAGTGGCATCACTTCAAATCTTACCCATTTTAATTTTAATTTTTACTTCTACTTAAAAAATTCAATTTTCAGATATCTCCAAATCCTTCCATTCTTGTTCTACTTCTAATTCCTCTTCCATCCTTGCTTCTCAATTATTGCAGCTTTCTCTGGGTGAGTTTATTTGTAGTTTTACTTTGAAAAGAGAAGAGTAATATGATTGAAATGTTTTGAGACCTCTTATGGAGTGCCTCGAGACTACCTTTCTATTAATAACACAATATGGTTACAACAGAATAGAGAGAATTTAGGATCAGAGGACACGTAGCAGATAAAAAGAATTTTACAACTGTACAATAGCTACGTGTCCCTCTCTAGAATATACTAAAGCTAATTACAGATTAAACATAACTTTATGCTTTAACATTCCCCCTCAAACGAGAGGGTGTGACAAATAGCCCAAGTTTGCTCCTTAAACCAGAAAATTGAGCGTGAGTGAGAGCTTTAGTCAAACAATCTGCGACTTGATTGGAAGATGGGACGTATCTAATATCCAAGAAACCAGAAAGAACCATATCCCGAACAAAATGTATGTCTATCTCGATATGCTTACTTCTTGCATGTTGAACTGGATTGGAAGCTAATGCTCTAGCACTAATATTATCGCACCATAATACTGCTGGTCTCTGAGGAGGAAGTCCAAGCTCTAACAACAATGAATGCAACCATTTCAACTCAACTGCGCCATCTGCAAGGGCCTTGTACTCTGATTCGGTACTTGACCATGACACAACTCTTTGTTTTCTTGATGCCCACGACACAAGTGTATCACCTAAAAATACGCAAAGACCAGCCATAGACCTCCTGTCATCTATATCAGTGGCCCAGTCAACATCTGTAAAAGCTAATAACCTGACTGAAGTGAATGGTTTTAGGTGCAACCCATAATTATATGTCCCTTTTAAATACCGAAGAATTCTCTTGACAGCCTGATAATGAACATCAGTAGGCTGTGACATGAATTGGCTTAGCTTGTTAACAAAGAATGCTATATCAGGACGTGTTGTAGTAAGGTATTGCAATGCTCCTATTGCTCTTCGATAAGTTGTCAAATCAGTCATAGGTATACCATTAGAAGCAGATAAATGCCTTCCTGTGACCATAGGAGTTGGAACAGGTGCAGAATCTAACATATCAAACTTCTTCAAGATGTCAAGAGTATATTTCCCTTGACTCAAAAAAATTCCAGAGCTATCTCTATGTACTTCAAGACCTAAGAAATAATGTAATGGACCAAGATCTTTGAGAGCAAACATGAAATTTAACTTGTGCACAAACTTTCTCAGATATGCAGAGTTATTACTAGTAACCAGTATGTCATCTACATAAATTAAAATAAACACAGTAAGACTGCTCGTCTTCAACATAAACAAGGATATATCACTCTTAGCATTTGTAAAACCCCACTGCAACAGAGTAAGACGTAGGCGATCAAACCAGGCACGTGGTGCTTGTTTCAAACCATATATAGCTTTAATTAGTTTACAGATATGAGTTGGTCTCCTGGGGTCGATGAAACCCTCTGGTTGCTGCATAAACACATCCTCTTGCAAATATCCATTCAAAAATGCATTATTTATGTCAAGCTGCCTAATTTCCCAATTAAAAGTCACTGCTATAGTTAGAACAATGCGAATAGTAGAAGCTTTTACCACAGGGCTAAACGTTTCGTTGTAATCAACTCCAGGTTCTTGCTGAAAGCCTTTCGCGACCAGTCGAGCTTTATGTTGTTTAAAAGAGCTATCAGCATTGAACTTGTTTTTGAATATCCATTTGCACGCCACAACCTTCTGCTTCCCAGTATAAGGCACCAGAACCCACGTTCCATTTCTCTGTAAAGCTACAAATTCGGCGGCCATAGCTTGTTTCCACTAAGGAAGAGAAAGAGCTTCCTCAACACTAGTGGGCTCAGTTAGCTTAGAAAGTGATATTAGATCTTCAGAGTGAAGAAGCCCAACAAATGGATATTTGGGCTTGAACACTCCAGCTTTGGCCCGGGTTACCATCTGATGTGCATTAACAAGTGTGGCTGGAGGTCGTGCCACATGTGAGGATCTTGAAGGAGAGCTGTTGGTAGATTCTGAGTCAGAAAGAGCCATTGGTGCTTCTGTACTAATATGATTAGGTGTCATCTGACCATTATTGGATATAGAATCTGACTCTAAAGAAACCAGTTGCTGATCTAAAGTCACAGAAGGAGCAGGAGCTGATTGTGTAGGGAATTCTTGAATTACCAAAGGAATGGAGTAATTATTTTCAGTAGGACCAGCTCTTCGATTCAAGAATCCTGTAGCAAAAGGAAACAAGGAAGAGTCAAATACAACATGACGAGACACATAGATATGTCCAAAGACACTCAAACATTTATAACCCTTCTGTTGTGAAACATAGCTAAGAAAAACACACTTCTGACTATGAAATTGGAGCTTATGGTCATTATACGGCTTCAAGCAGGGATAACAAGCACAACCGAAAGGTTGAAGAATTTTATAGTCAGGCTCTGTTTTGAACAGCTTGAACAGGGGAGAGAGACCATTCAATATTGGAGTAGGTATTCTATTAATCAAATACACAACAGCTTGGAAGGCCTCTGCCCAGTACACTAGAGGCATATGAGCTTGAGCTAAAAGTGTCAATCCAATTTCGACAATGTGGCGATGCTTACGCTCAGCACGCCCATTTTGAGACGAAGTATAAGGACAAGTCAAGTGCAAATTAATCCCAGAAGTTTGAAGAACAGAAACCAAAGGTTTGTACTCTGCTCCCCCATCACATTGTATGCTCTTTATTTTTGTGTTAAACTAATTCTCTACCAAAGCCTTAAACTGATTGAATGCTGTAATTGTTTCCCCTTTGTGCTTTAAAGGATATAGCCAAGTGAATCGACTATAATCATCGAGAAAGTGTATGTAAAATCGATAACCATTGGTGGAATGAACAGGGGATGGACCCCATAAGTCAGTATGTACTAACTCCAAGGGAGCTGAAGCATGAGAATTAGAATTTGGAAATGGCAACTGTTTTGACTTTCCATATTGACAAGCCTCACATACAAATTTCTCAAGATGAGGAACTCTCACATTGCATTTATTTAATATTTGTTTCAGTGTCCTATCACACGGATGTCCCAATTTACGATGCCAAATTTCTAAGTCAGAGAGGTCTGCTTCTGGAACAAAATCAACAATGGAGGCTTGTGGCATATCCTTGTTATGTACTGGGTACATTCCTCTTCGAGGTTTCCCGTGGAGCAGCATTCGGCCCGTTAGCTTGTCCTTCACAGTACAACCTCTATCAATAAATCCAACATCAACTGAATTATCCTCTATAAGCCTATGGAGACTTATCAGATTTTTAGTAGCAGAGGGAACCAGAAGCACATCATTCAAAAACAATTTATCATGTGAAGAATGACAAGAAACAGAGGCTTTACCAACACCCAATATACGAGCATGTTCTCCTGTGCAAGTGAGCAAATGAGTCTTACCTACTGGAATAACCTGATCAAGTTGATCGGCATTGGGAGTGACGTGATAATTCGCACCACTGTCCATGTACCACGTGGAATCTGCAACTGTGTTTGGAGTAGCATAAAAAGCTTGAGGAAAACCAGAATCATTGAATCGCCGACTCTGATAGCGATCATCACGATAACGGCAATAAGCTGTGTCATGACCATAACGACGACAAATATCACAATATCTATCATGATAGCGACCTCCCCCTTGAGGACCACGAGCACGAGACCGATTACCTTGACCACCTCGGTTCCCATGCCAAGAACCACGTCCAAAATTAGATTGATACTGGTGGTTATTTTGACGACGAGAATCATTACGCTGAGCCATATTAGCAGAGGGCTGCTGAATAGAGAGATCAGAAAATTGGGTTTGCTGCTCTATACAACTCTCAAAAGCTAGGAGTGATGCTTGTGTATTAACCCAAGAAGGATTGGGAACATCAGTCAGCTTCACGACTATAGCATTATAGTCAGAGTCAAGGCCATTAAGAGTATGCATAATTAATTCACTAACATCAATCGGAGCTCCTGCTAAAGCCAACTGATCTGAGAGGTGCTTCATTTTTTCTAAATACTCATGCATCTTTAGACCATTCTTTCGGACACGATGAAGATCAGCTTTATATTCCATAACACGAGCCTTGGTGGCAGCGCCAGCTAAGGACCGAGCACCATCCCAAAGATCTTTTGCTGTTCGACAGTGAAGTAACTGAGAGCCAACATCAATCAACATGGTATTACGTAACCAGCCCACAAGAAGTTTGTCAACAGAGACCCATTCTTCATATTCAGGAGTCAGAGTTGTCTCAGCAGCATCCGAGAACTGAGGTGGTGCTTTGCAAGACCCATCGATATGAGCTTCGAGCTTGTTGCCTTCAATCAAAGGAAGGACGATTGATTCCCAGAAAAGGTAATTTTCTCAATCCAACTTAATCGAGGTAGTTTGACTGGAGGATGTAAATAGCGGATTCAGCTTTGAGACAGCAAAGGAAGAGCTCGATGAATCAAATGAAGCCATGAGGAGAAAAATGCCAAATCGCTCTGATACCAACTTTGAAAAGAGAAGAGTAATATGATTGAAATGTTTTGAGACCTCTTATGGAGTGCCTCGGGACTACCTTTCTATTAATAACACAATATGGTTACAACAGAATAGAGAGAATTTAGGATCAGAGGACACGTAGCAGATAAAAAGAATTTTACAACTGTACAATAGCTACCTGTCCCTCTCTAGAATATACTAAAGCTAATTACAGATTAAACATAACTTTATGCTTTAACATTTTTCTCCACATTTTATTCAAATTTTCATTATATTAGATCAGGAATATAAAATTTGTGAAGATTGTACCCCCCCCAGATTTTCTTTCATTGAAGATTCGCAAATTACACACTTTTTTCTTATCTCTTTTCTCATTTTAAATTTTAAAATTCAAACTTTCTTTTGAAAAAAAAAAACTCTCTATCCCTTTTAGCTTTCATGAAATTTCATCCTCAACTTTCTAATCCATTACATCTCTAGCAGGGATGAATGAAAATTTATGTATGGATTTTTTTAAGTTTGCCAATGCTCCTAAGTTTTTTACATTAGGAAAGTGAAAGTAAGGCAGCTTTTTCGTCTTATTTTTTTTTATATTATTATATAATATATAATTTCATTGTAACATTCACCCTTCTGCCATATACTCTATTTAATATATTTTTTCTAGCCCGATGCTCTATTTAATATTTAAATTTGTAATTTTTAGATTGTAGTTGTCATTATGGATTTATATTCTTTTTTTATTCATTTCAATTATTTGATTAGATTAGCTTCTCCAAAATTTTTTAAAGTGATATTTTCATACACTTTTTGTTGTCATTCAATCAATTCACTATGGTCAATCAATGTTAGTGATTTAGTTCTCATTATTAGGATATTATTTTTTATCAATATTATTAGGAAATTGCAATTTAGTTACTGTTATATCAGTATAACAATACAAGAGATTATATTAATGTGATATTCTTATTGTAATATTATTTGTAGATTTTGATTCAAGTTCCTTCCTAACGGTGTCAAAGTATGTTGTAGTAATTATTTTTTTGCTATGAAAGTTTCATGTTGATGTGTCATTTTAGGTATTTTTAGATATATATATATATATATATGTTAATACTAATTGCATTATATATATACTTACTTCCATTAATTAGATTAATATGAAGTCTTTCATCATAATTAAATTTGGCTTAAAAGTTTGTAATTTTACATATATCAATATATTATATATTTCTATTATTAATTACACCATTTATAAACCATAAATAATATGATTATAGGCTTTATATATAATAATAATAATAATAATAATAATAATAATAATAACAACAACAACAACAACAACATCTTCTCAAAATATATAATTATTTTTTTAATGTAAAACTACAGGTTCCTATGTTTTTTTTATATAAAAAGAGATGCCTAATGTTTTTTTAAATTTTTTTTTATATTAAAAGAGATGTAGAGTCTGTGACTTCACATTCCTCTTTTTTTAAAAAAAATATTCCAAAAAAGAGAAATGCAGAGTCACAAGCTTCACATTATGTTTAATATATATAAGAAAAATATAATGTGAAATCACAGGTTCTACGTTAAAAAAAAAATAGTTATATGTTTTGAAAAATTATTTTAATTATTTTATATATATATATATATATAAGTTAAAAAGCCTATGATTATAAGTCTTAGACTGAGTGTCTTTGTTTTTTTTGGGAAGTCCTTTCTCTTATTTAAAAAAGTTTGCACAAGACTTCGAGGAGCTACATAGGATGTAAGATTAGTTTTATATAATCCTAATAGAAAAAGATAAAACCCATGCAAAACTCGAGTAGCATTCTCCATCGTTACTAATTGCTTTTATAGATGATAATGGTTGTGAACGTGTTACAATCAAGTGACATTATATAAACCATTAAAAATATTTATCTTATTAGAAAGGTCATTTTATTTTATTTTTTATCCACAAAACTTGATAAAGTTACAAGAACTTAAAAATAAAATAAAATAAAATAGAATAAAGACATTTTATCTTCGATTCCTAATATTTGTCCAACCTTATTGAGTCACCAACCCATAGATGGATGGTTGGCAAAATGCATTCGTGCAGTACAAAACTTGCATGGGAGATAGTCAGTCATCGTTGTCTTATTTCTTGTGGGATAAAGCTAATACGGTTAGATTTTAGGCAGGAATATTTTTCATTTTTCTGAATAATATGCATAATATGTCATAATTAGTTTTTTAAAATAATGAATCAACATAAATTAAAAGCAAATAAGCTTCTCACAGAATTTTTTTTAAATTAAAAATGCAATCATATTTATTATTTTATTAACGGTTTACAAATCTTAATCAAGATCTCAATGTAGCTATTATGAAATTACATGTTTTAAAAATATGTATTATAATTATTTTTATCAATAATTAAAATATTTTTGTAACTAAAAATGTAATTTAAATATTTCTATAAAAAATTTTAAAAAAATTCTTGAACTTTTGGCCACTTACAAAATATATTAAAAAAAATCTTTCTACTTTCACATTCTAAAAAAGTAATTCCTTCTATCTATTTCACTTTTGACACCAACATCATCCACTTCTTTAGACTCTCCCATAATTGAACTGTACATATTGGCCTCAGAGATAAATAAGAATTTGTCAAGTTAATTATAAAAAAAATTTCTAGTAGCATATAAAGTAATGGTATTAATGATAAAATAGATAGAATGATTTATTTTTTAAGTTGTAAAAATTAAAAGATCTAATTTTTTATTTTAAAAATTTATAAAATGATCTAAAGTTGAGGCTTTTTAACACACACACACACACACACATATATATATATATATATATATAATAAAAAAACAAAATATTAATTTATATAACCTTAAAAATATATATTTCAAATATATAACTTTTTTTAAATGAAAATTATATTATTTTGCCTTGTAAATTTTTTTTTTAAATTTTGTGCATCTTATGTATATAATTTTTTTTTTGGTTATTTAAGGGACATGGAGCCGGAGGCTTCGCGTCTCTCTCTCTCTCTCTCTCTCTCTCTATATATATATATTTAATATGAGGGATAATTTTTTATAATTTATATAATTTAATTTTTATAAATTAATATGAACATTTTGAGTAAAAATGTTTTTAAAATTTAATTTCTACAAAAATATGTTCTTTTTTATTTATAAAATAGTTAATTTAATATAGTTCTTTAGAAATGTTATTTATGTAAATTTAATATTTAAATTTTTAATTAATTTTTTTAAAAATATCATTTATTGAAATTAAATTATAACTTTATATATACATATATATATTAATAAATTTATTAATT
Organism: Erythrophleum ivorense; assembly: GCA_026724425.1. Lineage (NCBI taxonomy): Eukaryota > Viridiplantae > Streptophyta > Magnoliopsida > Fabales > Fabaceae > Erythrophleum > Erythrophleum ivorense. Next base: position 22,577,962 of record JAIUCV010000011.1, read on the forward strand.
GATTATAATGTAAATTGATGTTGATTTAATAAAGAATAATAAGTACCTTATAAAATAGATTTAAAAGTATAATTGAATAATATAAAAATAAAAATAAAGAAATATAAAAATTGAAACAAATGAAAGAAAAAAAAAAGAGTAATATTAGTCGTCATCCATAAAGGTTGTTTGTTCCACATTAAGACTTTCTTTTTATTCGTTGTAGTCAACGTTATACTGGTTGTTCTTCTTCCATTTTTTTTTCATCTTCCTCATCATCATTATCATCATCATCTTGTTCTTCTTCTTCTTTGAATGATTCACTTTCCACTTAATTATGAATTTGTTAAGAGTTTAAGTTTCATTGGAAGGATTGAACGGGTGAGATTGATTAATTTAGGGTGAAAATAACCTTGTTATGGTTCTTAAGACAATCCTTGATGTCTAAAAGAAGTATTGGCGTACTTAATACTGAGTGTAAATAAATTTGTAAACAATGATGTTAACGTTATCCCATTAGATTGCATTGGCTATGTCATCAGATGTGGAGAAAGGCAACTCTATATAGAGAGATAGAGGCATTAATGGTGTATAATAAAAATGTGCAAAGAAAGAGGGACCAATACCTCCAACATCTGTGAATAATGAAAAGGAAGAACCAGCATCTCCACTAACTATCTATTTTGGAAGAAAAGAAGGACTAGCACATCTAAAATCTCCTTGCATAGAGCTTATTGTGTACGACAATGATGGCATACTTGCATGAGCTCTACTAATGTCACCACCAAATATTGATACTCTAAATGAGATGAACTTATTGCCTCTCTTTCCTGATCTAGCTTGTGAGTCTAGAGGTTTAGGTGGATTGAATGCTGGTGGAACAAGTTGGGAGATGAACGTATTTCGATGTTCACTTATGGTGCACAACAATGTTTAGATATCGCCACATGCCTTCTGCCTTGAGTCCCTATAACTAAGTGTCGAAGGGTTAGTGGTAACAAACCTGTATAAGTCTTCTAACACATCAGCTTGTGAAATGAAAAATTGATTGTTAAATGTCTAGATATAAAAGGAGAGAAAAAATGCAAAGATGAAAAATAGGTAAAAATCATAGCAAAAAGCCTTAAGAACTACTGGTAAGATGGATTCATCATCACATATGTCACCAATATTAATGCATGTAGTCCAACGTGTGATCCATAAGTCTATCTTCAAGGTTGTTCTGGACACCACTTGAGGCCATGAATTCTATACTGTAATAAACACCATATGCTCTTGCTGCTAATCTTTGTGAACCTTTCTTTTTAATTGAAGTGCATGCAACAATCTTATGTTGAATGGCTTCTCAGGGATATGTTGCACCCTACCAAACTAGCAAAGAATGTAGTCAACGTGATGCCAGTTAACTATCTAAAAGCACAGTATAGGGATAGAAACACACTGTACATCAAACATCACCAAACAATACTCGAAAATTAGTTAAAGGATACCTAGTGAATTGTATAGGAGCCAAATTACTTATATGAAAATTTATTTTTTTGTGTTATAATCATAACATGAAAAATAGGTAAATCTTTAAACAAACCTCATCATTTTTTGTAACACCCCATAATTAATTAAGGTATTAATCATGGATTAGAATTAATTAAGAGTAATTAATATGGGCTCATTAGGCAAGTTAAGTGAATGGAGACTTTAGAGAGTTAAATTATTAATATGGGTTTAAGATTTAATTGGGATAGAAATTCTATCTAGGCCTAAATTAATAGATCATGAGAATAGGCTAATGGAGGCCCAATGGATTATGCGCAGACCTAACATAATTTAATGGGATAGAGGCCCAAAATCTACCTTGTATAGACTCCTCTAAGTGGCCCAATAACCCTTGTGCAGACCTAAAATTCTTGAGCTTCTCAAACTTGGTCCAAGCTCAATTAAATTTCAGCAACCCAAATGCATAAAAACTGGCCCAGTAAATTCTGCAGCCCAACACCTCTAAACTGGCCCAACAAACTTAAAAAATCTGAAGTCCAAGTGGAGATGGATCTTGGAGCAGCCCATGACCCATACTTGACCCATACTTGATCCAACTTAAACCCTAATATCCCACCCACTTACTCACTTGCTGAAACATAAGATTCAAGAGGCAAAATCGGAGGTGGAGAAGGAGGCTAGGGTTTGGGACCAAAATTCTGCATTTTCTCATACTTAGAGCAAGATTCAGCCAAGGTAATAGTTATACAACTTAATCCTCTCATCTTCCTCCTTAGTTTGGTCCAATTAGTTTTTCATTTGGAGCATTTTCATCTTACCCAAAAATCTGAAATGTGAGTGTTTGGAGATTTTCTTGATGAAATTCATAGGTTGGGATTAAGGCTGACCTTGGGTGACTTTAAACCCTCCATTTTGATGCTTTAATGCTTAATTTGAGACCCCCATAGCTAATCTACAAAATGGGTATTAATTATGTACGAATTTGCTTAGGATTTTGGGTGGAATATTGAGTTTTCTGGTGGAGGAAACTTAAATTCGAAATTGGGACTTGTTGTGGCTGGGTAAATGATTCTTGGGTAGTCATTAGCATTTTAAATCCCTTGGGTACTGATTATGATTATTAATGATGAATTAGAGTAGTAATTATGTGATGTTATGGTTATAGGAGGAATTCTGCATAATTGGTGATTGTTACAAGTGTCTACAAGTGAAGTAACCGGGTTTATATCAATTCCATGTGTATATTTGATTTAATTCCATATGTTGCTATATATGATTGATTGAAAAATGCTGAATGAATTGGTTGGCTATCTGTTGATTTGTGATTGGACCTTGTGAGTCCATGGTGGAGCTGTGGTGCGGCTGCCACCCGTGCATGTGCTATGATCAAGCACCGGGTTATGATCAAACCCCAGATGCACTGAGCCCCGGTTGTGCTCAATGAGGAGTAGGTGCCGTGGACGGGCCTCTCCGGTGTTAATGGCCTTTAACATGTGATAATATGATTGCTAGTATGGGATAGTAATCATGATAGCCTAATTGTTTCATTTGCTGTTATAATGGATATGATTCTGATGTTGATTTTGATTTATGCATATATGGTAATTATACTGGATATATAATGGAATTGCCTTGGTTACTGAGATTCATATCTCACCCCGTTTTATGGGATTAATATTTCAGGTGAAAGTTCCTCGGGTAAGGATAAGGGTAAGCAAGTGGATGAACATCCATGAGATGAGGCCGGGTGTGGGGAGCTACACTTGGTCTGAGTAGAGTAGGATAGATGCCATTTTTGTTATTAGTTTACATAGCATCATCATGTAATCATATTGCCAAGTGTAGGCGTTTACATTTTTCTTGATTGAAATGTAACCGTTAAGGATTTAGAGCACATCATAGTGGGATATCAATGTATGAACTTATAGCAATATATATATGTATGTAATTCTGCTGAAATTGTGATATGGATCACCTTATGGGAATTGTAGACATATGATGTCTTAGAGGTAAGCTAATATTGAATGGAATATTTATAAAATTTGCATGGGATGTAAATTGCTGATAATGTATGTGATCTTGCTGCCATTTATTTATGAATTTGTTGGTATGAGTTAGTGGAACAAGTAGGAAATGACATTTGAGTTTCACAATGGTAATGGATGGATTGATGGGTAAATAGGGTAGAATAACACCATTAGGATCACTTGAAACAAGGGTAGGTGGACCTAGAGTGTTGCTAAGGTGAGAATTGGAGTGTAGAGGGAGAAATTCGGGTAATATGGTCACAGGAGGGAATCCCGCCGCGGCCAAGAAGGCTTGGCCGCGGCCAAAGGGGAGACAGAGCCGAAAGGCACCGCGGCTCAACAAACCTAGCCGCGGCACGAAGCGAAAAATTCACCCAGGGGGGGTAACAGAACCAAAACCCGCCGCGGCGCAAGTCAGAAAATTAAAATTGTGTTGGACAGAGGCAAAACTCGCCGCGGCGCGAATATATTACGCCGAGGCGAGTATTCTGGGAGTCGAATAGAAGTTCCAGGAAGCATTTCCGCCGCGGCGCCACATAGGTTGGCTGCGGCGAAGGTCCAACTCGCCAGGAGAATGATATAAGATTACAAGCCGGGAGATTATTGAGTGTTGAAACTAATGGATGGTTGAATACAGTAAGATTTCTTTTATGCACATTTCATTTTGTTAAGGTGGCATAGTGATGACCCTAACATCAAGGTTCAAATTCCCTCACATTTTTGTAATACGGTAAATTATAATGACCTCAAACCTTGATCATTAACTAATAATCTTGTATTTAACCATAATTACAATGATTAGAAGGTAGGGTTGTCACAGTTGGTATCAGAGCAATGGTTCAGGCAAATGTGTTTGATTTACTACTTTGTGGTTAGGAAACTTGGCAATCATGATGCATGCATGATAGGAATAGGAACATTATGCCTGATAATAACCCTCATACTTGTATATATACCTGCCATGGGTGGAATTGTGTTTTGTTGCCTTAGACCGTGGTTAATGGGAGATGTTTGTGGTTGTGCTTATGGCATTGCAGAACTAGATGGCCACTCGTAGGGAAACAACTGAGATGTTAAGGGGGATGCAAGAGGCTATGGCTGCAATGGCCAACCGAATGAGAGAACAAGCTGAGGCCCATGAGACTACGGTTAGGGCAATGACTGACCGGCTTCGAGAGCAAGCCGAGGCTCATGCAGCGACTGTGCAAGTGCTGCAATAGCTACATGAGAATATGAGTAAGCGGAATGAGGAGGTGCCATTGGAGAATCGTGTGGGGGCTGGTCATAACCCTGGTATAGGACACCAAGGGGAGGACAATGACCTCTCTATTGCATTAGCCAAATTCAGAAAAGCTTATCCTCCATCGTTCTTGGGGGAGTTAGATACTGAGAAAGCTGAAAGATGGTTGATGCAACTAGAGAAAATCTTTACGGTTATGACTTGCACCACCGAACAAAAGGCAAGGTTGGCCATTTACAAGTTGGAGGGTGAGGCTGAACATTGGTGGAGGAATGCCTCCAGATTGTTGACTGCAAGGGAGATACCCTTGACGTGGGAAAGTTTCCAAACTGCTTTTGAGAGCAAATATTTCCCACCATCCGTGAGGGCTGACAAGGAAGCGGAGTTTAACTTCCTTGAGCAAGGGGAGATGAATGTGGACCAATACGCAGCCAAATTTATCCAACTGTCTCGCTTCTCCTCCTACTTGAAGAGATTTGACGATGAGCCATGGAAGGCTGAAAAATTCGAAAGGGGTTTAAGACCGGAAATCAAAGATAAGATTGTATCTCTATAAATTCGTAATTTTGACGAATTGGTGGAGAAATGTAGAGTGACAGAGAGGGCCATGATGGAAAGTGAGGCCAAGAGGAAAAAGACCTTGGAAGGAAAACGTGACCGGGGTATGGAGCCCTTTAGGGGCGGGAGCAAGAAAGGAGCCCATAGTGGAAGCGGCTCTTGGGGAAGGAGACAACCCCCAAGGAATGTCCCTCAAAGAAGAAGTATGGGACTACCAAGAAATGCAATTAGTGCCCCACCGGCTTGTGCCAAGTGTGGCAAGAACCATGGGAATGGACCATGCCCAGTGTGCTATAATTGTGGGAAGCTTGGATACTATGCACGGACTTGCACGATGTCACGGGAGTCGGCCACATCCATTAAGCCGCCTATCCAAGGAAGGGTGTTTGCACTTACGCAGCAAGAGGCTAGTAGATCCCCTAGTCTGATCCGAGGTACTTTACTTGTCCATAATCATGTCGTAGATGCATTGTTGACTCGGGTGCGACCCACTCATTCATCTCATATGACTGTGTTAAGCGTCTGGGTCTCAAAATTAGCCTGTTGCCATTTGAACTATCTGTGTCCACCCCTACTGGATATTCTATGATTACATCTGATGTATGCTTAAATTGTACTGTACAATTGGATAGCCGTTGTACTACCCTTGATTTGATTTGCATCCCTTTGTGTGACTTTGATGTAATCATTGGTATGGACTGGTTGTCGGCTAATAATGTGATACTTGACTGTAACCGTAAGACTGTTTCCTTACCTGCAAATATATCTGAAACTGGTCCTGTGACCGAGCTTACTTGTTTGTCTGCCGCCCAAGCCGGGAGGTGCCTTAGGCGTGGTTACCAAGGGTTTCTAGTATTCTTTTCATTGCATGTTGAAGTTGATGATGGGTTGGAGGATATACCTGTGATTAGGGAGTTCCCTGAGGTTTTTCCTAAGGAGTTTAGTGGATTACCTCCAGAGAGAGAGCTAGAATTTTCTGTTGATTTGGTACCCAGTACAGGTCCAATCTCTAAGGCTCCGTATAGAATGGCGCCTGCCGAGTTGGTTGAGTTGAAGAGTCAACTAGAAGAGTTACTTGAGAAGGGGTTTATTAGGCCAAGTGTGTCCCCATGGGGAGCACCGGTATTGTTTGTCAAGAAGAAAGATGGTAGTCTTAGACTTTGCATTGACTATAGACAATTGAACCAAGCAACTGTTAAGAATAAATACCCTTTGCCTAGAATTGATGACTTACTTGACCAATTAGTTGGAGCGTCGGTGTTTTCAAAGATTGACCTTAGATCGGGATATCACCAACTTAGAGTCAAGGCTGAGGATGTACCTAAAACCGCCTTTAGGACTCGATACGGCCATTATGAATTCCTAGTTATGCCTTTTGGGTTAACCAATGCCCCTGCCATTTTCATGGATTACATGAATAGGATTTTTAGGCCTTATCTTGATCGGTTTGTGGTAGTCTTCATTGATGACATCCTTGTCTACTCTAAAAGTAGTGCGGAGCATGAAGAGCATCTTAGGATAGTTCTTCAAACCTTGAGAGAGCATCAGTTATATGCTAAGTTGAGCAAGTGTAAGTTTTCGTTGCGGGAGGTCAAATTTCTAGGTCATGTGATATCGGAACAAGGGGTAGCGGTAGATCCTAGCAAGGTAGAAGCAGTACTGAATTGGGAGAGACCCAAAACAGTGACTAAAATCCGTAGCTTCTTAGGTCTAGCTGGCTATTATAGAAGATTCATTAAGGGGTTTTCTCAGTTAGCCATGCCTTTGACTAAGTTGACTAGGAAGGACCAACCATTTGTGTGGGATGCTAAGTGTGAGAATGCCTTTCAGAAACTTAAGGATAGGCTTACCACTGCACCTGTGTTAGTGATACCAGATCCTAAAGAGACATTCACAGTCTATAGTGACGCTTCGAAGAAGGGATTAGGGTGTGTCTTAATGCAACAAGGTAGGGTGATAGCCTATGCCTCTAGACAACTTAGACCCCATGAGGAGAATTATCCCACCCATGATTTAGAGCTAGCGGCTGTAGTTTTTGCCCTTAAGATTTGGAGGCACTATCTCTATGGTGCCCAATTTGAGGTGTATAGTGATCACAAGAGTTTGAAGTACTTATTTGACCAAAAAGAGTTGAACATGAGACAAAGGAGGTGGATGGAATTCCTTAAGGATTATGACTTCTCCTTAAAGTATCATCCAGGAAAGGCGAATGTGGTCGCCGATGCCTTGAGTAGGAAATCTATTCACATGGCAATGATGTGCTTAGGGAGCAAAGGTTGATTGAGGAGATGAGAGATTTGAACTTATCAATTTCAATGAACCCTAGTAGCATTCTTTTGGGAGAGTTGAGGATAGAAAATGATCTTAGGAAGAGAATTAAAGAGGCCCAACAGCTAGATGCCTACTGGGGAGGAATTAGAGAGCAACTAGGCAATGGTGAGGTCAAAGACTTTGACCTATCAGAAGATGGGTTGGTGAGGTACCAGGGAAGAGTGTGTATACCCAAGGATGAAGAGTTGAGGAACATAGTGTTGTCGGAAGCTCATACGAGTAGGTACACCATCCATCCCGGCACCACTAAGATGTATAGGGATCTAAAGAAGAGCTTTTGGTGGCCTGGGATGAAGTCAGACATAGCTGAGTTTGTTGCTAGATGTCTAATTTGCCAAAGGGTTAAGATTGAGCACCAAAGACCCGCAGGTTTGTTACACCCTTTAGAAATTCCTGAATGGAAATGGGATAGTATATCTATGGATTTTGTGATGGGTTTGCCTAGAACATCCTCGGGTTATGATGCTATTTGGGTGATTGTGGATAGATTGACAAAGTCTGCTCACTTTCTACCTATTAGAGCCACTTATTCTTTAGATAGACTAGCTCAACTGTATGTTCATGAAATTGTGAGATTGCATGGTGTTCCTAATAGCATTGTGTCAGATAGAGACCCAAGATTCACATCAAAATTTTGGCGATCTCTACAAGAAGCTTTGGGTACTAGTCTTAACTTTAGCACTGCTTATCACCCTCAGTCTGATGGACAGACTGAGAGGACTATTCAGACCCTTGAGGACATGCTTAGAGTGAGTGTACTAGAGTTAAAAGGGAGTTGGGATGTGTACTTGCCTTTAGCTGAGTTTGCTTATAATAATAGTTACCATTCCAGTATCCAGATGGCACCATTTGAGGCACTTTATGGGAGGAAGTGTCGGTCACCCTTGTGTTGGGTAGAACTTGGTGAAAGAAGTCTCTTAGGTCCAGATATAGTAGACCAAACTACCCATCAAATAGAACTCATCAGAAAGAAGTTGTTGGCTGCCCAGAGTAGGCAAAAGAGTTATTCAGATAAGAGAAGGAGACCCTTAGAGTTTGAGATAGGTGACCATGTGTTCCTTAAGGCTACTCCAGTGACGGGTGTAGGATGGTCTATTAGGACAAGAAAGCTCAGTCCTCGTTATCTTGGTCCTTTCCAAATCCTTGAAAGGATAGGACCCGTGGCCTATAGAGTTGCTTTACCTCTAAACCTGGCCAGATTGCATGATGTGTTCCATGTGTCCCAATTGAAAAAGTACCACCCGGACCCTTTGCATGTCATTGAGCATGAGAATGTGCATCTACAAGATGATTTGTCTTATGTGGTTGAGCCGGAAAGGATTGTGGACTCAAAAGTCAAACAGCTGCGTAATAAGGACATCCTCCTGGTAAAGGTAGTATGGAGAGGACTTACTCCGGATGAAGCAACTTGGGAAACCGAAGAAGCAATGAGGAAGGATTATCCTGCATTATTTGAGTAAGGTATGTTTAATTTTGAGGACAAAATTTTTAAAAGGAGGGGAGAATGTAACACCCCATAATTAATTAAGGTATTAATCATGGATTAAAATTAATTAAGAGTAATTAATATGGGCTCATTAGGCAAGTTAAGTGAATGGAGACTTTAGAGAGATAAATTATTAATATGGGTTTAAGATTTAATTGGGATAGAAATTCTATCTAGGCCTAAATTAATAGATCATGAGAATAGGCTAATGGAGGCCCAATGGATTATGCGCAGACCTAACATAATTTAGTGGGATGGAGGCCCAAAATCTACCTTGTATAGACTCCTCTAAGTGGCCCAATAACCCTTGTGCAGACCTAAAATTTTTGAGCTTCTCAAACTTGGTCCAAGCTCAATTAAATTTCAGCTACCCAAATGCATAAAAACTGGCCCAGTAAATTCTGCAGCCCAACACCTCTAAACTGGCCTAACAAACTTAAAAAATCTGAAGTCCAAGTGGAGATGGATCTTGGAGCAGCCCATGACCCATACTTGACCCATACTTGATCCAACTTAAACCCTAATACCCCACCCACTTACTCACTTGCTGAAACATAAGATTCAAGAGGCAAAATCGGAGGTGGAGAAGGAGGCTAGGGTTTGGGACCAAAATTCTGCATTTTCTCATACTTAGAGCAAGATTCAGCCAAGGTAATAGTTATACAACTTAATCCTCTCATCTTTCTCCTTAATTTGGTCCGATTAGTTTTTCATTTGGAGCATTTTCATCCTACCCAAAAATCTGAAATGTGAGTGTTTGGAGATTTTCTTGATGAAATTCGTAGGTTGGGATTAAGGCTGACCTTGGGTGACTTTAAACCCTCCATTTTGATGCTTTAATGCTTAATTTGAGACCCCCATAGCTAATCTACAAAATGGGTATTAATTATGTACGAATTTGCTTAGGATTTTGGGTGGAATATTGAGTTTTCTGGTGGAGGAAACTTAAATCCGAAATTGGGACTTGTTGTGGCTGGGTAAATGATTCTTGGGTAGTCATTAGCATTTTAAATCCCTTGGGTACTGATTATGATTATTAATGATGAATTAGAGTAGTAATTATGTGATGTTATGGTTATAGGAGGAATTCTGCATAATTGGTGATTGTTACAAGTGTCTACAAGTGAGGTAACCGGGTTTATATCAATTCCATGTGTATATTTGATTTAATTCCATATGTTGCTATATATGATTGATTGAAAAATGCTGAATGAATTGGTTGGCTATCTGTTGATTTGTGATTGGACCTTGTGAGTCCATGGTGGAGCTGTGGTGCGGCTGCCACCCGTGCATGTGCTATGATCAAGCACCGGGTTATGATCAAACCCCAGATGCACTGAGCCCCGGTTGTGCTCAATGAGGAGTAGGTGCCGTGGACGGGCCTCTCCGGTGTTAATGGCCTTTAACATGTGATAATATGATTGCTAGTATGGGATAGTAATCATGATAGCCTAATTATTTCATTTGCTGTTATAATGGATATGATTCTGATGTTGATTTTGATTTATGCATATATGGTAATTATACTGGATATATAATGGAATTGCCTTGGTTACTGAGATTCATATCTCACCCCGTTTTATGGGATTAATATTTCAGGTGAAAGTTCCTCGGGTAAGGATAAGGGTAAGCAAGTGGATGAACATCCATGAGATGAGGCCGGGTGTGGGGAGCTACACTTGGTCTGAGTAGAGTAGGATAGATGCCATTTTTGTTATTAGTTTACATAGCATCATCATGTAATCATATTGCCAAGTGTAGGCGTTTACATTTTTCTTGATTGAAATGTAACCGTTAAGGATTTAGAGCACATCATAGTGGGATATCAATGTATGAACTTATAGCAATATATATATGTATGTAATTCTGCTGAAATTGTGATATGGATCACCTTATGGGAATTGTAGACATATGATGTCTTAGAGGTAAGCTAATATTGAATGGAATATTTATAAAATTTGCATGGGATGTAAATTGCTGATAATGTATGTGATCTTGCTGCCATTTATTTATGAATTTGTTGGTATGAGTTAGTGGAACAAGTAGGAAATGACATTTGAGTTTCACAATGGTAATGGATGGATTGATGGGTAAATAGGGTAGAATAACACCATTAGGATCACTTGAAACAAGGGTAGGTGGACCTAGAGTGTTGCTAAGGTGAGAATTGGAGTGTAGAGGGAGAAATTCGGGTAATATGGTCACAGGAGGGAATCCCGCCGCGGCCAAGAAGGCTTGGCCGCGGCCAAAGGGGAGACAGAGCCGAAAGGCACCGCGGCTCAACAAACCTAGCTGCGGCGCGAAGCGAAAAATTCACCCAGGGGGGGTAACAGAACCAAAACCCGTCGCGGCGCGAGTCGAAAAATTAAAATTGTGTTGGACAGAGGCAAAACTCGCCGTGGCGCGAATATATTACGCCGAGGCGAGTATTCTGGGAGTCGAATAGAAGTTCCAGGAAGCATTTCCGCCGCGGCGCCACATAGGTTGGCCGCGGCGAAGGTCCAACTCGCCAGGAGAATGATATAAGATTACAAGCCGGGAGATTATTGAGTGTTGAAACTAATGGATGGTTGAATACAGTAAGATTTCTTTTATGCACATTTCATTTTGTTAAGGTGGCATAGTGATGACCCTAACATCAAGGTTCAAATTCCCTCACATTTTCGTAATACGGTAAATTATAATGACCTCAAACCTTGATCATTAACTAATAATCTTGTATTTAACCATAATTACAATGATTAGAAGGTAGGGTTGTCACATTTTTGATTTGATCTAACAATATCCTATATTACCTTAAAGCTTCCTTGATTAACCAGAAATGCTGTGGGACATGCCACCACCTATGAGGGATGTGAAAACACGCGTTAGTCTATGTATCACTAACAAGCTCAAATTTGTACAAAAATATTAGTTCATACTTAAAGCCTAATGGTGGTATGATAGGATAAATAGCCATCTGCAGGTTAGGTTACGAGGGTTTATGTGGAGCAAAGCGAAGGAATCGATCCCATATCCAAAGATAAAATAGGGTTAAACAACCATTTATGTTAATCTTATTGTAATAAGTGGCATTACACATCTCTCAATATAGGTAGGCCAACACCACTGAGCCCAACTAGAGTGACCAACCTCCTCAAAGTCAATAAGCAATAGAAGGTATATCCACATTACTTTATGTCCAATCTTGTTTGAGATCAAGTACCCCCACTTGGCTAAGTTCATTGTCATGTACTCTCAGTGATACCCATTAACATCATATGCACACAATCACTTACTCTTTAATATATCCTCTATCCAATTTGTCATCTCTACATGCAATTGTCATATTTGTGCCAATTGTTGGTCAACAAAGCAGCACTCGTTTAAGTATCCAACACTTATAAACTTTTTTCTTCAACCACTTACTTTTAAAGTTGTATTCAAATTAATTGTAATGTACCACAAACAAAACATGTGATATGCATAGGGTGGTTGCCAATTATTTTACAAGTCTATGACAATTGCTAATATTCTTAGATGTCAATTATATATCAAACAAATGCCTTGTTTGTTAGGCATAACTCACCATCTAAGGTTACTAAGTAACCAACCTTATGCTTTATGTGTTTCCCTTTTAACAATGGCGAATGCAAGAGCAAAACTTCTCTTGCCCTGTCTTGTTAGCTTGCAATTAGTAATATCCCCTTATACGTTCCATATAGAAATGTACCATCCACTTAGATAATCAGCCTCAAGTGGTCAAATACATCAATGCAAAGTTTAAACATCTAGAACATCCTATGAAACATAACCATTGGCTTCATATTTGATACTATCTATGGGCATTCCTTAATAATAGATTCAAAATATGAACCTGGATTGAACTACTGCACAAATAGACAACTATCTTGGTAGAACAACATATGATCACTGCCAATTTCCATAGGCAATTGCAATTATCTGCTACTTACCAAACACTTTTTTATAAGATACAATATATCCAAAGATATTATATATTCTTTTAATGACATCACATGTAGAGAGATTTTTTGTCACCATTGACACAATATTCGATTATCTTATATTAGAGTCTAACTTCGACTGATCCTGTGATAACATGGAGGATATGCATATATGCAGGCTTACGTACTTCATGATTCACAAGTCATTTTCTCCCTCTGATTGGCAAGCCTTTATTCACCAATTATATCAAATACCATACTTCATATAACAATACTCAATGTACTTCACTGATGATTCGTGCACCCTAAATGTGTGGTGCATGTCATGGAGTAAAGCTTCACCACATGACTTATTAATTGCTTATTAAGAAATTGCATGCTAACATACATCTTCTAATTATCATTTAGATCAATTGCCCCTTTCATGTCGGGCGTCTTAAATTCATTCATAGTGTTTGTCACACCCGAAAATGCGACCGCGTGGCACCTTAAAAAAAAAATTTTGCGAAATTAAAATGAAATAATGATGAGTTCAGGAGTTGCCACCAAAATTTTATTTTTGAAAAGGCAAAATTTTGAAAAAACCTTTTTAGTTTGCAAAATTGTCTGCGAACCAGAAAAATGGATCTAGGAGTCGATTGTGAATGGGAAAAGTGTTAGGCACCCCACTACACCCGTTACTAAAAACGGTTACCCTAAGTCAGTTATGCAAAAATAAAATGACCTTAATTCTATTTTAATTCTTCCAAACAAATCACATATAAAAGAGGAATAAAGAAATTAAAAGAAATAAAGTTAAAAGTAGAAAAAGAAAGGAAATCAATATCAAAATAAAACACAATGAAATTCAAGAATTGAAATAAAAAGAAAAGGAAAGAAATTAAAAGAAGAATGTTTTATTTACAAAAGCGGACTTGACCTAAGATGAAAGCCTAGGGCCTACGTACCCTTTAGGAGGGATCAAAGTCTACATAGTTCGACTATAAATTGTATTCAGTTGATGTTTTGTTTTGTTTTTATTTTGTTTTTATTTTTTATTTTTGATTTTTTTTTTTAGTTTTTCCTTGTGGTTTTTATTCTTTGTTGTTGTTTTGTTGTTTTGTTTTTGTCTTTATTTTCTTTTTTGTTTTTTTTTGTTTTTTGTTTTGGAAAGACAAAAAAAATAAAATTTACTTTTTTTTTAACAAATAAAACAATTTTGAAAATGATTGATGTGTTTTAATTTGTCAAGAGTAAATATAATCTTACTTTCTTTTTATCTTTTCAATTTTTTTTCTCTTGTCTTTTTGTCATCATTTGCTTTTTTATTTTCTCTTTCTATGTCTTTGTTGTTTTGTTTTATATTTTTCTCTATTTTGTTTTGTTTCTGCTCTATTTTATTTTTTCTTTTATTATCATTATTATTTATTTTTATTTATTTTTTTTGGCAAAAACACAAAGAAAATAAAGATTAATTTTTCCTTTAACAAGTTTTAAATTTGTCCTTTAACAAATTTTAAATTTGGTTAATGTGTCTTAATTTGCTAAAGGGAAACTTAATTTTATTTTTCTTGCCCTTTCAATTTTTCCTTTCTTTTCTTATCATTTTTTTTGGCTTTTCATTACATTTTTTGTGTTATTTTATTTTTATTTTGTTTTTATTACCCCTCTTTTGTTTATTGTTTTATTTTGCTTTTGTTTTTTTTTATTTTTTTTCTATCTTTTGGTTTTTGTTTTATTCTTTTTTTTGTTATTATTTGTTTTCTATATTTTTTCTATTGTTTTTGTTGTCATCATTTTTTGTTTTCTATTTTTCTTTCTTCTTTTTATTTTGTGCTCTATTTTTTTTTCTTTTTGCGTTTTGTTATTATTATTTTTTGTTTTCTTTTTTTTGTTTTTTGTTTTTTATTTTTTTGTTTTAGTTTCGTTTTTTTTAATTTTTCTTTTTTTTTATTTTGTGTTTTGTTTTTTTAATTTCTTTTTGCGTTTTGTTTTTGTTTTTTTTTAATTTTGATTTTGATTTTTTTTTGTGGGATTGGGATCAAATTTTATTTCCAGTATTGAGTTTTGCTTAGAAACGTTAGAGGCTTTTTCTTTTGTTTGTTTTTTTTTTCTTTTTAGTATTGTGTTATTATTATTATTATTTTGGTTTTGTGTTTTTTTTTCTTTTGTTTGTGGTTTTTCTTAGTCAAACTTTTTTTCCTTTGCTCACTTATTTATCTATTATTATTATTTTGACCCTTTTTCACTTTTGTTTTAGAACCAATTCTAAAAGAAAAGTTTACCTTGGGTTTTTTTTTTCATTTTTGCAAAAGATTTTTTTTCTTAAAAAAAAGGATAAATATTTAAGATTCGAAATGATTTTTACAAAAAAAGTTTAATCCCCTTTTGATTTTTGATTTCTTTTTTGAAAATTTTCTTAAAGGATTCTATTGAATGGGGCCGTTGAAACCCAAAAATATAAAAAGTAAATTCACAACCAAAAAGCACCAAGGAAGCATTGTTGGCACACATGGCTTTTTGGTTCTTATGTGCCTAAGGGGATATGAAATCCCACACGACTATTCTAACGTGAAAATTGACGAAAATAAAATAAATAATGAAAATAATGAAAATATTTACAAACCAAAATAATAGCTTGCAGATGTGTGTGCTAAGTGTTCAACCAGATTCATCATATTCCAATATATTTCAAGTATGGAAAAGAAAAAATGAAAATAGTAATAAGACATGTAAAATGAAATACAAAACCCAATTTGTCCTTATGGTGATGCCTCCGCCCTTCAGCTTCTTCATGCTTCCCCCACGCCTTTGATATTTGAGTATACTACCATGCTTTTTTGTCCTCCTATCCAAGCATTTCCAGGTGATTTGCATCCTCATAGGGTACTCCCCAGAATTTCAATGAGCCAAGAAAAGAAATTGTGTCAGTTTCTAGTCAAACAAACACAATCAGATTAATTCCTTGACAATCCAATAAGTATAAAAACTCAAATCTTTATTTCCATGCACCCATATGTTCATGGAAGACACAAGCAATTCCATCATTCAGATCTTAATACATTCAATAAGTTCGAACACGGGGGTCCCAAAAATGTTCTTCCCAACTGAGATTCAACGCCACTCAGTGTCATAGTAACATAACCCAACAAACAAAATTATTGAAATTACTAACTAGTACTTTCATAATTCAGGAAGCAATTTTTAATTCATTTGTTCAGATACATTACACTGGCATGCCTAACAATAAATTAAGATATCCGTGACTCATTCATAGAAGTTCAAACTTAAAATTTCGTGCTAGAGATAGAATTCCCAAAGACACAACAGCAAAGTGTATGAGGTTAAAATTTCCTAACCAATGGTGTAATGTAGCAGGCAAGATCATAAGCAGAGATATGGACTAAATACATATTAGTGGCATAGCTACATTAACCCAGTTTTGCACATGTTATCCCAGATCCCCAGTAACTCTCATATAGAACCTTTAATACTTCGAACCTACCTGCCTGTTTCTCCTAAGTTAATCATCACTCTCAGACAAAAGTTTAGACCTCCCGTTTAAACACTGGGCAAATATTTATGAGGGATAATCAACAACAAGTTCAATCAATATGTTCCAACTATTACAAACGAGTCACAAGACAACATCAGTCAAATGAATCAATCAGATTTTCTAGTTAGAACTCAGAGTAGGGAAAGGAAAAAATGATGCAAATTTGTCAAAGGAAATGATTCAGAGCACCATACTACTCGATTGAAACTACTGGGTCGGGAGCAGAAAGCCAATTCATAACACTAAGCAAGCCATTTTATAATCGGATAAACTATAGCTATTCTTCCAAAATGGAAAGGAGTTACAGGGATATGGAATTGGTTTACCTTTCAACGTTAACAAAGAGAAAACACCTCTCGCCAAGCCTAGACCAGAAATGCCTTTGAATCCTCTCTAATTCTCCTCAGTCGAATCTCCTTTGTTTCGCTTTGTCGCTCGTCCTCGTCCGAAAAGAAAACCTCCGCATCTCTCAATTTCAGGCTCCTCTCACTCTTTCTCTGATTCACGGCTGCCTCCGCCCTTTATGAGCCCGTGGCTTCCGAATCTTCTCTAACCTAAAATTCGCTCAAAAATAATCTCTCTTTCGCGTGTTCTCTCTGCCTCTCTAATCCGAAACCAATCCCCCTGAAAGCTTCTTCTCTCCATCTCTTTCAATCCGAAAATCTCCCATCCTTCACCGAATCTTCCTTCTCTGTTCTCAGACTTCTCATACGATTCACCCCACATCCCCCCGAAACTTGAAACCCCTCTCCGTTCTCTCTCTCCCTTGGTTCTCCTCACCTGTTCCCTCTCGACCCTAATCAGAAAAGCCCAGTCCCTCCTCTTTCCCCCAATCTCAGACACCCCTCGCCTCTCTATCTCTCCTCTTCTTTAATCTGAAAACCTCCTCTCTTTTCTGGTCCTCCGTCTTCAAAAACCCAGACCCCCCTCACTCTTCACTTTTTCCCGTCTCTCCTTGTTGCCTTTTTTTCGTTCCCTTTCTGACGCCTCTGCATGTGCCCTTTTTTGTGCGTCTCTCCATCTTTTCTGATCGCTAAGAGTCGTACCAGTAGTGGGTAGGAGTCTCCTCTCCCTGATGCGAGCCCCAGAACGCCTCTCAGAGTGGGGACCACCCATCTAGGGTTTCCCTCCATCTCTCTTTATTTTATTTTTTTTAATTTATGCTCTTTTCTTTCGGCCTTGGGTATGTGGGCTTCAGATTTGTTGGAAATTGGAGGCCTCCGCCCATTTTTGTTCTTTGACCTTCTTTTGTTTTTAAAGTTAGTTTTGGGTTGAGCTTTTAAAATTTTTTTGGTTTTATTTTTTTCTCGGGCCCCTTTTTTTTTGCTTTGATTTGGGTTCTTCTGGATTAGGTCCTAGAATCTTATATTATTTTATTTTATTTTATTTTATTTGTTTTGGATTTTCCCTTTCTCTCCTTTTTTTGGATATATATTATTATTTTTTTACTCTCTTTTTTATTATTTTACTTTATTTCTTTATTTCTTTTATTTCTTTTTTTTGGTCTCCCCTTTTTCCTCATTTTGTTTGTTTTTTATTTTAATTATTATTCTTTAGTTATTATTATTATTTTATTAACTTGTTTTTAGCCTCTTCTCTCTCTTTTCCTTTGTGAGTTTTTATTTTAATTCATTTTTTTCTTTCTTTTTCTAGTCTCTTTTTGATTTGATTTTTTTTAATTCCATTTGTTTTAGATTTTTGTTACTCCCTCTTTAATTTTTTTGTTTTAATTTTGGATTAATTGGCTTTTACTCTCTTTTTTTTAATTCTCCTTTGATACTTTTTTTGAGTTTATTAAGTTAAAATGACATATTAATTTTTGTTTTTATTTTTTTTATTTTCTATTTGTTTTTTATTAGTTTAATTTTATCATTATTTTTCGAGTATGCCTAGACAAAATATGGTGTTCACAGTGTTGATATTAATTGTGACAAGAAGGGAAATGACTAATCAGAATACTGATTCAATGGAATGGTTGGATCCTTATTAGCATCATTACCATCAACATCATTGTTTATATATTCATTGGCATTTGGTGGAATATCATATTCATCCTCAATCTCATATTCATCCATTATATCTTTTGTTGCATTTGGGGGACTTGGAGGGGTAGTATTACACATTGATAGTTTATACAAATTAAGTTGGGATATGTGGTTGACCCGTGGCATTCGTTGGATACTGAAAGATTGGGACTTAAATGGATGGATATTTCTTAGGTAGAAGCTAAACAAAAAGACTTACTCATTGAGTCCATCAATCTAACTTGTAGACAGATTTGTCAATAGTTCACATATATCATTCTCCTCAATACTTGGACCTATATCATTGGTAGAGATGTGTGCATTCAATTCTGATACCCCCAACTGGATTGGCAAGTATTGGTTTACTTGTTACATTATTTGGATATTTGAATAGTCCTCCAAGGTACAAAGCAATTATTAAGTTGGATTTAATGATCATGAGTATCGATATACCAACTCAAATACAAACTGTCTTAACTCAAGTTGTAACTTGTCCCTGACTACAACCTTCAGTTGTAGCTCTTAATAGTTTTGGTTTATTGTATACAAATATTGCTCCTTCATTACTATAAATTTTTTTTTTATTTCCATAAATGTATATAATCTCCTTCATTTTACTTATTATGAATCTTATCCCAACATCTGTGTATAAATAAAAATAAAACACTTTTACAGTTAGCATATAATTATGTAATAATTAAATTTTTTATTATACACAACATATTAATATTTTATAAATTAATATTTTATATATACATAAAGTTATATGAATAATTAGTAATATAAACAATAACACTTTAAATTTACCATAACATAAAAGAGTTTACCTTTGCAGAAAACCAATTAAATAAAATAGGTTCACACAATTTTTGTAAGTAACATTTAAGAGAGAGTACTCACTCAAAATCACTTTTTTTGAATTAATAGGATAAGCCCTTAAATAAGATAAACCTACACAGTCTCTATCAATAATAGTTATGATAAAATAATCTATCAATATAAATTTTATTATACAGAAAGTAGAAAAAATAACATCAAATCACAAATATATTTAATACTTATTACAATATATTGATTGCAATATTTTGTGACTAGTGGCTAAACTGTAGGAAATAGAAGAAAATAAAAGAAACAAAATAGAAGAAATAAATAATGAAATATGAGAAAGCTTAAGATCAATCGCAATATAAGAGAGCCTAAGCACTCCTTGCTGCAACTTAATTTGATTTTGGAACCACAAATACTAAATTCCCTGATCCTCACTGCGACCCACACAACCCACATTACTGTGAGATTTCCCCCTGGACTTCACTATTCAAAATTTCCCTAGTTTCATATTTGTTAGTTTGCACATTGTAACTTTGCTGGGCAAAATTCATGACTTGTGCTACATGTTGCGCCACGACGTAGCTCAGTTTTGTAAGACTTCTGAGGTAAACTTTTCGACTCACACTATGGCATATCATACCATGCCCTGACACCTCTTGTTTCCATAAGAGTCATGTCCATAACTTAAGTAATTTTGGCTACCACTCGATTTACCTCTAATCTTAAACTTATTAATACTTGTCCCAATTCACCTAAAACTTTCCCCACTCCAACCTAAGATCTTTTTGGGGCTAAAATACTCTGCTTTTAAAGTTTATAACCTACAGAACTTCCAAAAAATTGATCTTATGTAATCCATGGACTCTAAAATCAATCACACTAATGCAAACTCATATTATATCAACACTTATACCATTATGACAGCAAAAGTTAGCCTACAAGCTCAAATGATAACCTAAAATATTCAATACACCATTAAATGTCTTTTAACTACTTGGAGCAAGTTTCAATTTGCTAATTACACATGATTCTACCCTCAAAGCTCTAAAGCAATCTCAATTGCAAAAGATGACTATGGCATAACTCAGATCCACACACACAAAACATATATGACAGTAGAAGTGCACAAATTAGAGTTCAAGTTAGACATTCATTTAATGATCTAACCATATCCTTGAAAATACATAAGAGGTTCAGTACATCCATAACAATTCATGTTTGCTCAACATCAACTAGTTACATCAAATTCCATATAAGTTAAACCTAACCTACTAATAGTTAGTTCATTAGTTACAAAAGTATTAAAATACTTACATTTGGCCATATGAATGCATCATGATGCTATACAAAATAAGTTACACTAAATTAAGCCTCCAAGTGCAAAATTCCCACACATGGTCTTAAGCTAAGAATGGTCATCCACTAGTTTCCTTTTTTTCTTAGCTGAAGAACCTTCACATGAGATTGTTAGCCCAGAAAAATGAGGTGAGTTGTGATTTTTGGTAACCAAAGGAAAAATTCCTTGCATATGAGCAAATTAATCAACATAAATGTATTTTATACCAATAAATACCAGAATCATCAATTCAATTAACAAATAAATTAGTTGAGTTACTAGTGACCATTATATCATACTAGCAATCACATACAATATGTTAATGGCCAATAACAAAGGAAAAGGCCCATCCACGATGCCAACTTTCCATTGAGCATGCTCACGACTCGATGCATTCCATTAAATCTAGTCATAACTCAATGCACAATTACGGTATAATGTACGAGTGATAGCTTGGCCATAGCTCCACCAAGGACATGATCACAATCCAAAATAACAATCAAGTAGCCAATCAATTATTTAGCAACAAATATAAGATTAAAATGTACATATGCAAGGAATAGAAATAAACTCTTAGTTACCTCAGTTAGTTGTGTTAGATTCTCAGAAGCCAAGATTAGTTTTTAACATTGTAGAGGTCTTAAATTACCAAAACTAAATTCCAAATCATCATCCATTATAGAAATCAACTACTCATTCATTCCTAGTATAAAAAACTACTAAAAAATCATTTACCTGGTCTCCAATGAAATTTCAATTTTGGACTTAGGCCTTCCAATACAAGAAACTTCAATGTCCCACTTCAAATTCTTGGTATTATCATATAAAATCAAAGCCTATTATATAAGTTAGTCATTGGGCCAATATCCAACATAAAATACATCAAAATGAAGAAAAGATACTTACCCAATAATCCCTCTAGCCTCAAACTTTGAAAATCAAGTAAGAAACCACTAAAACAACTAGTTTTAGATTTGGAAAGAGGGTGAAAATTCTCTAGATGAAAAATCAATCAAACCAAAATGAAGAGGAGGATGAGAAGGTCAAGTTTTATATAACTTATATTGGCTAAAGCTCCCTCTAAGAGTGCAAAATAGTGACAAGATATTGAAAAAACTTAGACTTCTACAGAACATGTATATTTCAGCACCAAAGTAGATGGCAAATAGGCTCCTTAGGGTTTTAGAACAAATGGATTGGTCTAATCAGCCTTATATTCTAAATAGTTTATTTTATTAAATGTTGGGCCAAAACTAGAAACATTCAATTGTGTTGGGTCTCTATAAAATTAAAATTAGGCTTCCATAATTTATCCTTGACATATTTGAATTAATCATGGGGCATAAATAAAATTTCTAACCCAATTAAAAATCTACAATAATATTTTATTTTCTACCAAAATTACTAAACAATTATTATGTACCTTAAAATTGCCTAAAATGATCATTTTCCTTAAAAATTCCAATTTCCTATAATCTTCTTAAATTCTTCTTAATAATTCCTTAATTCTCTATAGTTACTCTTAATTAATTTCTAAATGTTACACTGTTACTTCATCATAATACAGCATATGAACTTCATCTATATTTTGATGCGGATTGGGCTAACGATCTTAATGATAGAACCTTGACATTTGCTTCTATTGTCTACTATGATAACAATTCTATCAATTGGTCATCCAAGAAACAAAGAACTATTGCTCACTCATTGACCAAAGCATAGTATCACACTAATGACATTTAGGTCAGAGAATGTACAATATACTTGTGCATGAATCCTTTATATTTTTTCAATTGCTCAATTATGTTGCTTGAAGGACAATTGGGTTAAGTATGATAGTCCTTTTAACAACCTTAATTTTTATTGTGTCATGCTATTACTTCTAGTTTGCTGCCTGGGAACCTCTTACTTCCACAATCAACAAGTGTATTTAACTACATCTAGCTAGAACCCCCAATATAAAAAGTATACTATTTAATTCCACTTGAATGGCCCATTACAGTCAATGTTAACATAGCTTTTGATCCTAACTCTATGTTTTAATATGCAAACCATATTATAGGCATCCAAGTGCTAGCATATTTTAGCCAACATCCCAAATTCTAATATTCACCAATGGCGTATTTAGTGTATTCAACAACACCTGAGGACAATGCTTCTAGGGACAAACTAGAAAAAGGTTGTAAGGGGAGAGAAAAATTATAATTAGTATAAGTACTAACATAATAAATTTACTAAATTAAAAGACACATACACATAATAATAAAAAAATTAGATAAATATAATAACATCAAAATAAAAATAAAATGACTTAATATAAAAAAAGTATATATTAAAAATGATACAATATGTATTAGTCATTATGATTATACTCTTTAATTTTTAATTATTATAATTCATTTATAATCTTCTATATAGTAAAACTTTTTGGAATCTTGTTTTTAATATAAACAGCTAAATTATTACAAGAAAATTATCTTCTATTTTATTATGAAATTTTGTTTTTATTAGCAAGTAGAAAGTATGATTAAAGAAACCAAAAAATAAGGAATTTTGTGAAAGAGTGATAATGAGATAGTGGAAAGTATGTTACTAGTAATTCTTGGAGAATGGATATAAAAAGCTTTTTAGAGAAACTTTAATATATTTTATTATATTTTATTTATTTCATAAAATTTACTTTTACGATTAATGTAAGAAGTAACTATGCTTTTAAAATTATGTATTTAAAACTTTGAAACATTAAAAAAGGGTAGATAAAAAATTTTAGGGGGCTGATTTAAAAATTTTAAAGAACATAATATTCTATACATACATAAGACATATATGAAAAAAATTTTAAATTGGACAACAACCTTTAAATTGGAATATGTAGATTCAGCCTTGAATGTTTCTATAGGCACTAGCAAAGCTAGGTGTAATTAAGGGGGCAATTTTAAAAATTGAATATATATATATATATATAATATTAAGGTTTGATATTATGTCCCCTTTTTTTTATAATTTTGAATCCACTAGAACTAGACACATACATAATTGAATTATATAACTTTTTAAAAAATTATTTGACATTTTAATTTGAATATAATAAACCTATATATGTATTGTATATATAATTTTTACAAAAAAATTGTTATTATTATTATTTTTAATTTTTAAATATCCTTTTTTACTCTCACAAGTAACTACATCTCTCTTTTCTATCTCTAATTTTTTCAAAAAGCTTACTAACAACTATATAAAACACATTACATCTTGCGTGAGTCTTAAGAAAGAGTGAAAGAAAGAAAGGTGAGAGCTTTGTTCCCTTTTTTATTTCATATTTTTTCTTTTATGCAATAGCATAAGTTAAACATAAAATAGGATATGCTATTTAATTTTCTTTATAATATTTAAATTTTATTAAATTGCAAAATATCTCTTAAAATTAAGAAGGCAAAAGTCATTGATTTGTTGGATAAAGTATACAATGACAAATGATTAAAGGTCAAACATTATATGTGTTTATTAAATTATTAATATTTTTTATTGAATTCAATTTTTTTAATGTTGCAACGTTTAATATTAATATTACAAAATTTAATTCATTCTTTATGCTACATTTGTTTAATATCTAATTGTGAATTTGTTATACTCTTAGTTATTTTTAATTGTAGTCCTTGTTATATTAAAATACAATTTATGATAAATAATTTGTAAAATTTTTAAATTTTGAATAGAAAGTAAAGAAATTTCTAAAGAGAAAATTATCATAAGAGCAACAATTTTTATTTAAACTCATAAATCTAATATGTAACAATAATAAATTAAAATTAATTTTAAAAAATTATTATTAAACCAAGAAAAATAAATTAAATATTATTATCTTATTGACTAGGATAAAATATGAAGAGCATATCCCCCTATCCAAGGTCCACTATCCATAGGTGCTTTTGTTTTATAATCATGAAGTGGTGGTGGACGTCTAAAGACCATTATTTGTTAGCGTAACATTTCTTCCCCCCTCATTACAACACTTGCTTTAGAGCCATACCATACATGCTTCATGGCAACATTCTCCATCCTCTATGGTTTGGCCAACACCCACCCAGTAGCAATTGAGAGATACAGTGCATTTCACTTCAGGCCACCTTACAAAAGGGAAATATTTTGTACTTGGCTTGCACATATTATATCATTTGTGGCATGAACTTGGAACTGATTTGTGTTCACAGTACTGATACATGTTGTTTATTTTTCATCCTCCCACCTCTTGTGTTAAATGGTATGTTGTCCATGTTAATAATAATTAGCCTCAATTTATGCCTTCTTGGATTTGGCATATAATGTTAGGCCTCAGTTATTAGCCAAGGAGATGTTGGTCATTTTAGGGGTATTAATAGGGGCCAGATTGTCATTTTAATATAACTGCATTCTGTTATGAATTAATAAGGTGTGTAGGCTATTGATGAGTTCTAAATAAGAGGGAAGGGCCATGTGCTGTATTAGTTTTTGACTTAACAAAATATATTCCTCTTCTTGTTCTGCTTTCTAATCTTCCTATTCTCTTTCTTCTTTCCATCATTCCATTCAAAATGCTTCTAGAATTATGCTCCTATCAGCTAGTATTAGAGCATCAATCTTTGGCATGGCAGATGCAATGAGATCAAAGACGTCTAATTGGGAGCTGGACGATCGTGGGAAACCTGAAGTTGAACAATGGATGTCAGCAATGGAACATCAAATGAATTTTCTACATGAGCAGGTTCGAGGTCTGTCCTTCCAATTTGCAGAGATAATGAACTAAGGCTGAGTAGACAGAAACACTGATTATCAAGTTCCTACTTGATTCACCAAGGTGGAATTTTCCAAATTCACGACTATAGATATGAATGGGTGGATTTCAAAATGTGATTGTTATTTCTATCTTGATGGACCCTAGAAGATCTTAAGGTAACTTTGGATTGCTTGTCTCTAAACGAATCTACTTATCACTAGTTCCAACACTATAAAAAAAGCAAAGATGGAAGAATTAGCTGGGGGGAATTAGTTGAAGCAATTGAGATAAGGTTTGGGTCAATCTATGAAGATTTGTTGGAAGAACTTATGCATTTGAAATAGAAAGGAACTCTGGATGAGCTATAAGAGGTGTTTGATCAATTAGTATGTCGAGTGGACCTAACAAAAACATAGAAGTTGAGCTACTACTTGGCGGGCCTCAAACTAGAGCTCACAGTAGGTGTCAAGCTGTTTCATCCACAAACACTATTGGATGCTACTTAATTAGCAAGGCTGCAGGAGCTCAATGTTAGTATAGTGCAAAGGAAATCAAGCCATCAACCTATAATTGTTGGAAACAAGGGTGGCTATAGGGCAATCAAATTGATTGGTGGCAATTCAAAAGGAGGAAAGAACTTATATGATAAATCATAGGGGGAACATCTAGTAAGTAGAAGGGAATACTTGGTAAATCTACATTAAGATTTCAACAATGACTGTCACCTAAGGAGGTTGAGGAACATAGGAGTAAAAACCTTTGTTACTTCTGTTATGAGAAATTTGAGCCAAGTTATAATTGCCCTCAGAGAAAAAACAATGCAATTGTACCTAATGATAATGGATGAAGAAGCAGAAGTGAAAACGGGCCATTCAGCTCCTGATCATACAAAACAGATAAACAATGAACTAGTAGAACTTCCTAATGAACTAGTGATAACCCTTAATGTGCCTTATGGTCATATCTTACTAGCAGCATCAAGTAATTCCATGTACCCAACTATTTGATTAGAAGGCCAGGTGGGAAAGAAGAAAGGGAGAATTATAATAAAGGACCAAAAAGTGAAGAAATGTATCCTTAAGGACCTATTACCACTTGTTTTAGGATAATTACCACTGAGTTTAGCAACATTTAGCTGAACCTAGTGGTAAAGGTCCTTAAAAATAAATTTTTTTCACTTTTTGGTCCTTAAACGTAATTTTTCCAAGAAGAAATGATATATATTAGTGGACACGGGTAATACACATAATTTTATGGATGAAAGGTTTGCAAATGAAAATGGGTGGAATATTAAGGAGATTAAATGAGTTAATGTAATTATGGCTGATGGGGGATTATTGTAGGGATAGACAATGTGTGAGGGGCTTCCATGGTCCATGCAAGGAAGGAGCTTCATAGCAGACATCATATTTATCCTTTTAATTATTGGCTGTGACATGGTCTTAGGAATGTAGTGGCTAAAAACCTTGGGGAGTCATTCAGTTGGATTGCTTAAACCTCTAGATGTAGTTTTAAAAGGAAGGAGAGTTAATCAGACTACATGCTTTAAAGGAGCATAGCAGCAGGATGGTTAAAAATGCTACATTATAGAACTTAGTAGCTAACGATCCTAATATATCTCTGATGCAAATTGTTGCATGGAACCCAAGCATTAATTATTATACCATTGAAGCAACAGAAGCTAGACCCCTGTTAACACCCGTTGAAGAATTAATACAGGAATTTTAGGAATTATTTAAAGAACCATAGGCATTACCTCTACACAGACCTAATCACGACCATTCTATCATTTTAAAGGAGGGATCCAATTTGGTAAATATCAGACCATATAGATATCCAGCTCATTAGAAGGATGTGGTTGAGGGAACAATTAAAGAAATGCTAGAAAAAAGGGTTATCCAAAAGAGTTCATCTCTTTTTGCTTCATCGATGGTGTTGGTTAAAAAAGAAGACAAGAGTTGGAGGATGAGTGTCGATTATCGTGCACTTAACAAGATCACAGTAAGAAGCCATTTTCTTATTCCCTTAGTAGAAGACTTATTTGATGAGTTAGCCAAAGCTTTCGTCTATTCCAAGTTAGATTAACTTTCTGGATACCATCAGATCATAATAAAGGAGGAGGACGTTTTCAAGATAGCTTTTCAGACACATTCAAGGCAATTTTTTTTTTATGCCATTTGGCTTAACCAACACACCATCCACGTTCGAAGGTGTCATGAATGCCATTTTTGAAGCTTAATTAAGGAAGTATGTGCTTGTGTTCTTTGATGACATTTTGATTTATAGCATTAATGAGGGTGAGCATTATGTTCATTTAAGGGAAGTCTTTTCTATTATGAAGAAACACCATTATTTCATTAAACGCAGCAAATGTGCTTTTGCAATTACCAAAATCGAATACCTGGGTCATTTTATCTCTACGAGAACAATAGCTACAAACCCGTCCAAGGTAAAGGCAGTGGTGGAATGGCCTACACCAACTACAGTTAAATAGCTACGGAGTTTCCTGGGACTTGCAAGATACTATAGAAGATTCATTTGGAACTTTAGAATTATTGCAAAGCCATTAACTAATTTACTTAAAATAGATGCATTTGTATGGTTAGAAAAGGTGGATCATGCTTTTCAACATCTTAAAATAGCTTTGTCAAATGCCCCGCTCCTAGTCCTGCTTGATCTATCTCTACCATTTCAAATTGAAATCAATATATCGAGCATTGGAATAGGAGCTATGCTGCTACAGAACAAACATTTGGTTGCATACATTAGCAAGGTATTATCTCCTCGCCATTGCATGCTATCAGCATAAGATCAAGAACTATTAGCTTTTGTATATGCTGTGGAAAAATGGCATCAATACCTTTCCATCTAACCATTTGTCATCTTTTCTTATCAACAAAGTCTTAAATACCTTCTAGAGCAATGGTTGACTACCCCAGCACAATGCAATTGGGTGACAAAGTTAATGGGATTAAAGTATGAGATTCATTATAAAAAGTGGAGGGAAAATACTATTGTAGATGCCTTATCCAGATGCCAGCATGGTGAAATTTTGCACCTCACATTATCCTCGATCTCCACTGGTTTATGGAACGAGCTTAAAAAGTAGTGGCATGAAAATCCCATCTTACAAAATATTATTCAGCAACTACACCAAGATGTTAACTTTTTTCCAAAATTCAAATGGGATGGAGAAGTGTAGATTAGAAAGAATAAGCTAGTAGTAGGCAACAGTGGGACATTACGATATGATATTCTATGTTGGCTCTATTCTTCTCTGCAAGGTGGACATTCTGGCGCCAAGGCAACATGGAAGTGAATTCGACCTATTTTCTATTGAAAGGGAATGCTTACTGATATCAAGAATTTCATTAAAAATTATGA
This sequence comes from Erythrophleum ivorense, assembly GCA_026724425.1. Taxonomy (NCBI): domain Eukaryota; kingdom Viridiplantae; phylum Streptophyta; class Magnoliopsida; order Fabales; family Fabaceae; genus Erythrophleum; species Erythrophleum ivorense. The sequence goes on from JAIUCV010000011.1 coordinate 22,606,884, forward strand.
GGCCTGCCTTTATTGCAAATATGAGATAATTGCTTCTTTGAGAACGTTACAACCATTATTAATATCGTAGGGTGTCTGGCAAAGCATTTCTATGGATTTTATTGAAAGGCTTCTAAAATCGGATGGCAAGGTACTATTTAGGTCATTATTGACTATTTAAGACAATATGCTCATTTCATATCATTGGCACATCCGTTCACAACATCCCAGTTAGCTTAAGTGTTCCTGGACAATGTTTATAAGCTACATGGAGCGCCATCCAACATCGTGAGTGACAAGGACCCTATCTTCACTAGTAACTTCTAACATGAATTCATTAAAAGACTGGGAGTAATGCAATACATGTCTTCTGCTTACCACCCATAGTCAAATGGACAAAGTGAGGTTCTCAATTGCTATTTAGAGAATTACTTATGAAGCTTAGTGCAGGTTTCTCAGGAATGGAATCGTTGGTTGCCCCTTACAGAATGGTGGTACAATACTACTTTTCATTATGCTATTAATACTACCCTTTATGAGGTTATGTATGGTTTAGCTCCTCCCATTTACATTCCATATATTCCTCACGAGTTCATGATGGATGTGGTTGATCAAAGTCTTATAGCTCCTGACACTATGTTGCATAAGTTAAAGTAGAACCTTGAGAGAGCAGTGCAGCGCATGAAACAATAAGCCAATAAACACAGGTCTGAAAGAGAATTTAAAGTTGGTGATTGGGTTTTCCTCAAGTTACAACCCATTCCAACAGACATCATTAAAGTAAAGGCCATTAGAAAAGTTGTCTCCCCATTACTTCAGCCCATACCAAATTATTCAACAAGTGGGAACTGTGGCTTGCACCCTTCAGTTACCACCATCGTCTAAAATTCATCCTACTTTTCATGTGTTACTACTAAAGTGCTATCTTGATCTGTTCATCAGTCCCCGCTAGCTCTTTAACATGTGGGGTTCAATTTCTACCAAGTGGGAGCCTGAGAGCATTATTGATAAAAGGCTGGTTCAACGACGTAATAGGACAGTCATTGAAATGCTGGTCAAATGGAAGGGCAAAATGTCGGAAGAAGCAACTTGGGAACATTAGGCTAAGCTCCAACAGCAATTTCCAAAGTTTATGAAGGTAGCTCATCCTTGGGGACAAGGATGCAGTAATCGAGGAGGTAGTTGTTAGGCTTCAATTATTAGCCAGGGAGATATTAGTTATTTCAAGGGTATTAGTAGGGGTCATATTGTCATTTTAATACAACTGCATTCTGTTATAAATTAATCACGTGTTTAGGTTGTTGACGAGTTCTCAATAAGAGGGAAGGGGCATGTGCTGTATCAGTTTTTGATTTAATAGAATCTATTCCTCTTTTCTCTTTCTGCTTTCTACTCTTCCTATTCTCTCTCTTCTTTCCATCATTCCATTCAAACTACTTCTAGAATTGTGCTCCTATCACATAATTTATAGAGTTCTTTTTTGGGTATCTTCTTTCTTTATGTGAGCATATTGCCTTTTTTTTTCTTTTTTTTAATATCTTTTTCTTATGTAAGTTATTTTTATAGAGGCATCTTGCATGCGTGTGTGAAGCCCAAATCTCGAACCAAAAAAACAAATCTTGAATAAAAAGTGAATATATGTCTGGATTTCATACAAATTCTTGAACGAAAATACAAATCTTCCATGAGTGTGTGAAGTCCACAACTTCTAAAGCTCTTGACTTTACGAATTCTTAACCGTGCTTAGATTAATTGTGGAATTGCTACATTTATTTTCAGATATTTGTGCCATATAAATTGGCAGTATATAATTATACAGGACATATATATATATATATATATCTGGATTTCATACAATTATATAATTTCAATATTTCTCTCACTATGTACGTTACATAATATTTACAAAATTTTATTTCATACCACAGTGAAAAGCGAAGGACACATTTAAACTTAAGCTTTGCTGATTATGCTAGATCAGGCAAAATTACAAAAAAGTAATGATTGCGATGAAGGCCTTTTAACTGTTTTACTACAATAGAAATAACAAATAATTTATATGCTTAGGCATAATTTTTACCAATGAACATATAAGTTATTTGTTATTTTTACAGTAATAAAATTGTCAAAAAGGCTTCTGCTGAAAAATATGACCCTTAATCGGGAGAATATAATAAAAATCATTACAAAGAAGGCTTCTTCGGGCAATAGTGAGCCCTTAACCCATTTTGGGGGAACAAGGCCATCTTGGGCCTTGGTTGTGTCATAATTTTTAAAACCTGGCCAGTAAATTGTGTTGTTAATTTAATTAAATGTTACAAATAAATAACTATTTAACTAGCTGAACTTTTATTAAACAACGAAAACAAAGTGAAAGTAAGTAATGAAAATTTTTACAGTTTTTCTAATAGCTCTTGAATCTTGTTTTTAATGGTAGGGATGAATTTAGGATTAAATTATTAGAGCATAAATTTTAAAAAAATTAACTTCCCTACATATATAAAAATTTTAAGTTAAAAAATATACAGATAACATACCTTTTTCAGCTTACAAAAACTAAGTTTTTTTACGTCAAAAAATCTATTAATAATGAAGTCAACTTATTATGAACGTCTATTACAAATAGTCAACTTGTAATCAAATCATTTTTTTCTTCTTGCTAATAAACTTATCATTAACACTTATTACCTCCGATTGCACAATAAAGAAAGTCGTAATCAGTATCTCTCATTAATGATGTCATATGGTAATAACTAATGGCAAGTTCAAGCATTTTCTCCTTTATATATCAAGCAATTTTAGATGACATTCTACTAACTTTTCAGGTCCAGTAGTCTCAAATGAGGGCTTTAACATTAGATTTGGTCAAAAATATGCAACTGGCAGTGGGACTAAAAGTACACAAAAGTATTTCTTTTTTCAAAAATTTAAAAAAATAAAGATTTGAAATTGTGACAATATGCCGTTGCATATTCTTGCATTCATGGAATAAATCAGGAAAGCAATTTGAGAAAAGCACAAGCTAACTTTGGGAAAACTGAATTCGCAGTTTGGCTGAATTTGAATAGAAGTTTGGAAACCTCATGCCCCCTACATTCGTCACTGTTCAACGATGACATTTTATGACACGAGTTGGAATAAAGCCTCACTATATGAAGAATTAACAAGTTTTAAGTAAAATGAATAATCGGTGGGTTCAACTCATTATCATAGCTCTATGAAAAACCAACAAGTTATGAATCAACTTGACTCAAAATCGCAAGATATTTTTAAAAGAACAGAAGAAGAAACATACGTCTCGAAATGCGACAATGATAGAAAAATTATAAGCAAATTTCAACAAGACAATCATGCCAACCTTCCTAATGCTTTTCTCAATATTGAGTCCTTACCCCACTTGGGTCTTATGTTCCTGTTACTCGAGGGAGATTCATGCCAGTGGTTGTTACGTTCCAAAGGGTCAGCCTAGTAAGGTGGGTCTTGTAGAGATTTATATCATTTTAGACCTAAAAGGATATTTGTCCTTTAAGGCCTTTGTAGCCTGTAGTATAGGAAATCAAAATGCATTATCCATTAACGCTACACCGATTAAGGCCCATGGTTGTATCCCTAATTTTTATAGCATGGCTAGACAGTAAATTGGATTTTCATATAAAAAACAATAACACAAACTTAATGTTGAATATAGTATATTAAAAAGTAATGCTGATACACACAATATTAATTAAGCCATGTAGAGGCGGCTAAACCCTGAAGCAAGTAAAGTCCTCGATTCCGGTCTCTCAAAATTTTAGGCCCTATAATTGTATAATTTTGTCAATTTAATTTATATATATATATATATATATGTATTAAAAATTTAATTTATATCATCTTTAATAACAATGGAAAGGTTTGATTTTATTTTATTCTTTACAACTGAAGCTTTCAAATTTTCTAATTGCCCAATAAATATTACTATTTCTCCCTTATATTAATTACTCATATTAATTAGTCAAGCTATTTATTATTCCACAACCCTATCTTTTCTCCTTAATTTATTTTTTTATTAACATCTTTTATTACCAACACACGAATCATAGCCTTTTTTACTCTCCATAGCCAAATGCATAAAGTTTTAACAGTCAATTATTTCTTACAATTTTTATTGTTTTCTCTCATTTCTAACACAATAATGTTCAAATATTTTACTACAACATCATTCATTATCCTTTTTGTTCTCATTCTAAAGAGTGCTCAAAACAGTCATTTATTCAATTTCTCTCCCAAATAGTGAAAAGTCCCGCATAGATCCGCATGAAAAATAAGCTTATAAAAGATCCATCAAATGATTGCATTCTTAAAAACATCCCTAATCCAAGTCAGTGGACAAACTTTGAAGCAAATTTGAGAGATTTTTTCCTAAGGAGTTGGTTTGATTCACTGATCATATAGATTTTTCTTCGGGACCAATTCTCAAAATATTTTTCTTTATTACACGTTATAAAAAAGTGGCAAATGGGAGAATGTATGAAAGAGGATAGTCAATTTGCTTTAAAAATTAAAATATATTAATGAAAAAAATTTTATGTTTCACGCATAGTTATTTTATAAGATGCCCCAATATGATAAGGTAAATTTTTAGTTGTAATTAAAATTGCGATGACTAAACGATTTGATGAAAATATTATAAGAACTAATATATATATATATATATATATATAAGAGCCATGTTTGTAAATTTTGTTGCGTGCGACGTAAGTAGCAATAATTATCTTTGATACACAAATTAGAGACGCTTTTTCAGGCCAAAAAAAAAAAAAAGAGATGCTTTTTGGTTGAATAGATCTTCTAAGTTGGGATTTTGACTCACGTGCTGCAAATGAAAAAATTAATGCCTGAAAAGCACAACCATAAAAACTAATTCTCCTGATCCTTAAATTTTTTTTTCTATTAATGGGTCGCAACATCAAAGATACTGCGACTCGTGGAGCTACAGCTCATGTGCAGCTACAGTGTAGCTACAACTGTGAAGCTCTTCCCCCCTTTTTGCTGCAGCGTTCCCTTCCCATAGCAGCGTGCAGCTCTTCCACCCCCCCTTTGGCTGCAGCGTTCCCCTCCCCCCCTTCTCTTTCAAATGGTAGTCAATCCCTCCCTTCCTTGCCATTCTTTCCCCTCCTCGTCTTTCCTCTCATCTCCTCTCCTCTCCTCTTCATTTTATTCACACTATAAGTTTATGTGTTCTTCCCTTCCTTTTATCTTCTTCAAGTTTATGTGTTTCATTTTTATTTGCATTGTAAGTTGTCCTTTATTTGTTGTAATTTCTTTGCTAGTCTTCTTTAATCCTTGCTCTATATAGATGTTTCATATTTTTTTCATTTGCTAATTTTTGTTCTTCTAAACCATCATTTCTTCACACTTTTGGTTATTCATTAATGAATTTTGTGTTCATTATAGGAAAAAAAAGTAAGATCAAGCTCTGTTAGTTAACAAGGTAGGGAATAAAGTTAGACCAAGCAAAGCTTCTTATAATCATTTCAAAGGGATTTTTTAATATCATCAAGTATGAATATTAATTTAAATATAGTAAAATGAGAAAAATATCATATTCCTACTGAATAATTTGTTGTTTAATATGTGATGAAAAAAAGAGAAACCTAAATTAATGTTATTTAACTTGTAAATAATATTTTAATGATTTTGAATAAATCTAGAGTTGAAAATGTTTAGTTTGAATTATGTATATATATATGTATATATGATATTTATAATATGAGTATAACATAATTTTTAATAAATATAATTTATATAAAAATAAATATAATGTTATATACATATATAAGCAGAATAGAAATGCAAATAAATGAGATAACTGATTTTTAATGTGGCCATGGAGAAATATTGTTGTAGGTAGCGGAATAAAAGTAGATATATATTTGTTGATATATGATTTGATATATGTATGTAAATGATATTGATGGCTTTTTTGTATGTGTCATTGCACTTATTCTATGATAGGATTCATAATGAGTGTGAGAAAGGAAATCATATGCATATATGTAAATGAAAAAATTTATGACAGTAAGGAAGGTGCAATATTTGTCTGTGATAGACCCAAAATATTAAAAGTTGACGCAAATGTTACTCTCAATGGGTTGAAGGTGGTGTATGAAAAATTGCGATTGGGTTCAAATCAATTTATGTTTGAGTTAGTATATAGGTACTCTCATTCGTGTAATCCCACAAGGTACTTGCCCTGTACTTTGGAAGATGATGATGATATCCAAATCATGTGGGAAGCCAACCATAAATTTTTAAATCAATTGGGTGCACCAGATATATATATGCGCATATATCAACTATTGGCGCAAATTTACTAAAGTCTCAAGCTGAGGTTCATGTGCCGCTATCCCTCCCGTCAATCGGTCAGTTCCAAAGTAGCCATGATTATGCCTCACAACTTCATTCTGACACGACAGATGTTGGCCATTTTGCGGCTCAGGCTACCCTCAACTTGACATGTCAACCAAGCTTATCACATCAGCCTATTCTCAATATGAGTCCTCCGTCACCCCCAAATCAAATGGAGGATATTATGGACAACTTTGAAGAGGAGGATGAATATGATGCTCCGCCTAATGTAAATGACCATAGAGATGATGATTTCGAGGGTGACGATGTTGATGAGGTTGGGGTCACTCTATTGGCACAGTATGTGGATCCAGTATATGGTATGCTTTCGCAGATTAGTTCAGATGGTGGAAATTCTATTGAGATCCCTGAAATGACTGAGAACATTGACTTGAATAATAGTTAAGAGTTATATATTGGTATGTGATTCCCAGATAAACAGTTTATGCACCGTGCGGTAAAGATATACTCTATTCGCACACACCACACTTTTAAAGTGCAACTCATCAGAGAAGTACGAAAAATATCGTTGTCAAGAATATGATACTTAGTATACTTGGAGAGTTAAAACAAGTCGGGATGAAAAGGACATGCATTGGAAGATAATAAGATATAATGGGCCACACACATGCCTTTTTCCATCATTATCGCAAGATCATCCAAAACTTGACTCTGATGTCATCTTATCACACATTGTGTCAATGGTGGTTGAGAATCCATCAATGTCAATTAGGCAAATCATTGAAAGAGTGTATAGCATATTTGGCTACACTGTTACATACAAAAAGGCATGGATAGCAAAGCACCGAGTAATGAGCATTACATTTGGAAATTGGGAACAATCGTATACTTCTTTGCTGAAATGGTTGGCAGCGATCGACCACTTCATGCTTGGGTCATATTGTGAGTTTGTTCATAGGGTGTGGCCACAGAGTAACTTAGCAGAAACTTCTCTAGTGAAATTTTGTCGCATTTTTTGGACTTTCAAATCATGCATCGATGCATTTGATTATTTGAAACCAATGGTACAAGTTGATGGCACTTTCTTGTATGAAAAGTACAAGGGGACAGTACTCATTATAAATTTATAGGATGGAGCCAACAAAGTTGTTCCTTTAGCATTTGCAGTTGTAGAGGGTGAAACACATGAGTCATGGGCATGGTTCCTTTCTATGCTCCAATGCCTAGTTTTTGCCAAATAAGACAGGGATATGCTTAATTTCTTATAGACATCCTGAAATTTTGGCTGTTGTTTCTAATCTTGAAATTGGGTGACAGCCACCGCATGCATATCACGTGTTTTGTTTAAGGCATATTGCAAGTAATCTAAATACAATATTCAGGAATAAGTGGCTAAAGAAGAGGTTCATTAATATTTGTATGTTTAACTGATCTTATAAACTATTTTAATGGCTATTGTGTGAAACTGCTTTTAAATGTATTGCTATTGACACAAGTTACTTGCATGAGTGACATCAGGTGGATGAACAATTGACCCAATTATGTCAACTCCACTTGGAGGCTGCAAACTGGATCGAGGATATTCCCAGGAGTAAATGGTCTCGTGAGTACGATATTGAGGGTCAACATTGGGGTCACATGACTATGAATTTGGCTGAATGTATCAATAGTGTATTGAAAGGGGTTAGGTTCTTACTTATCATTGGACTAGTAAAAGCAACTATGTATAAATTGAACAGATACTGGGTGGACTGTTCATAAACGATCATCACACAACTTGAGGTTGGTTCTATTTTTCTGGAAGATCTGATGAAAAAATTATCATCTTTGATACAAAATGCATCTGCCTTAACTGTACGTAGATTTGACAGGTGATCATCAAAATTCGAAGTTAAAGAACCTTATGATTTGATTAACAAGCAATATGGTTGATGCTATAAGTTGAACTTGGGACGTTGTACATGTGATTGCGATGAGTTTCAAATTCAGAAGTATCTTTGCCAGTATGTTTTTGCCACATGTGCCTCGGTCTCAATTGAACCGCTCCAGTATGTGAACCGACTATTCTGGCTAGACACTATCATTAATGCATACAAGATGGAGTTTCAACCAATGGGAGAAGAAATGTATTAGCCACAAACTGTGGGTCCACGGTTAGTACCTGATCCTGCTATGATTCGCCAACAAGGTAGGCCAAAATCTTTAAGAATTCAGAATGAGATGGATTGGCATGAGGGCCTGAGAGAATAAAAACGTTACAGTTTATGCCGACAAACGGGTCATAACCGAGCAACCTGCCTATTGCAGCGACTGAGCGGAAGTTGAACTTCTTTAGTTGCAGTTTACTTTATCGCATTCATTCTTTCGTTGCTTCTCGCAATAAACTTCTGTTGTACCATGATTTTATTTCTATCATATTGTATTTGTCACATCGTACTCCTCTAACCTCTCATTCCTCTTTCAAGAACTTGGCTTAACACAAATGTATGGGAAACAGTATATAGAGCGGGTCCACGAAGCATGGAATAAATTTTTAAAGTTCTATGTCGCGCCGCGTCGCACCAAATTATTGCATTAAATTTAGTGTTTTCTTTTATTTGTATGCAGCCACAAACTGTATACCTTTTTTATTTTGTTGTTCTCTCTTACATCAACTTGTTTGTAATATTTATTATTTTTCTACTTGTATTTATAGTTTCCTTTGTAGAAAAGTTAGTTAATAACTATATAGATTTCATGCTAATTCTTTTAACTTATATTTCTTAAACTGGAACAGTATAATGGCTGGTCATCCGAGCATTGTCGATTTGGGATCTGAGGATGACTCACTTTTGTACTTGTAGACTTGTCACGTTTTACAGGTCATGTGGCAGGGATAGGTAACACATCATAGATAAATTTTGTACATTGCACTTGTTATATATTATGACATATTAATAACATAAATGCATACTGCAGGCAGATCGTATTTTGCGCATACGACGGATTGCATAGGAGGATCACATCTTTGATCCTCCACTTGCCATTGTTCCCTACCTGATCCAGGTTGGGTTTTTTAGAGTGTCTTGACTTGGTCAGTTCGACTTTAATGCAACATTGATTTCAACTCTGGTGGAGAGATGGTGGCCCAAAACTTGCACTTTCTACTTAACTAGGGGAGAGGCAACTATAACCCTACAAGATGTTGCTATTCAGCTTGGCCTATCCTGCACAGGACAAACTATTTCAGGTCGAACAAATTACAATTGGGCAACCGTGTGCTAACAATTACTTGGCGTGGTTCCACTTCCAGAGACCATGGATGGACAGCAACTCAATGTTCCGTGGCTTGCACATACATTTGTGGCCCTACCGGATGATGCCGATGATGAGACTATACAGCAATTTGCCTGGGCATATATTATGCGATTGATTGGGGAATATGCCGAATCGGATTGAGCATAGGGTGATGTTGATGTATTTACCATTACTTGCTGATTTCGATAAGGCTGGCCATTATAGTTGGGGATCTACAGTTTTGACCCACTTATATAGAGAAATGTGTGGTGCAACCAATTATGCTGAGGTTAATATTGGTGGCTGTCTCATATTGTTACACCTGTGGGCCTAGGATCGTTTCTCTCGTCTAGCTCCACCTCTCCCCGCTCAGCCAGACGCGTAGATAGAGATATATCCCCTAGGACCGCCGCTGGGTTTTAGATGGAGGCATGTCCCCCAGCATATTCGTCTAACCACGGAGGCATTGTGGACTTATAGGATATTGTTAGATTAGATAAAGGATGATGAGTTCATTTGGCAGTCATATGATCATTTGAGTGTCCAACAATTAATTTCAAACTATTGTTTAGTGGGTTTAGATATATGGCGGGCGTTTGTGCCTATTATTTGCTTTTGGCTTGTTGAATTCCACCATGTAGATCGTTTCCTCTACCAATTTAGTTAGTGCCAGCATATCCCCCAAACACCGTTCAATGTGGGATCATTGTATACGCTTCAATTGAGAGGAACACACATAAAGATTGGTGCTAGAAGCACGTGATTTTCATTAATGCATGGAATATATGGGAGGAGGTTGTTGCCCAAGCAAATATAGAAGTATCTTTATTGGATCACTCCTCCGATTATATGCGTTGGTATTAGTGCTATATGCGACGATGGATCCATCTAAAAAGTGGCTCCCAAGGTTTTGTGGAAAGTTCTTTTCCCTACATTTTATTTTCTTCTATTTGCGTATGTTTCTCATCTAACTGCGTGATTCTTAATTTTTTCTTTTTCACAAACTGATATATTGGACAACCTATATGTGCTTTTCATTACTGATCCTCCGACGCTTAATTATACCGGATTTAGGGAAAAGACACGCGGAGATATAAGGATGATGCTACAAGCCCTAGGAGAACATCGGGAGATGTTGGGCTCTTAGCTTGCTCCACCCACTCCTCATCTGCAGAGGCCACCAGAGCCGGAGACTCGCCTAAAAAAGCAAGGGCATAGTTTTATATCTACTAGAGAGCCATTAGTAGATACTACACATAGTGGTAGGTGTCTGACAAATGCACCATCGTCCTATTATACGCTAACGCCTATCCATAAAGAAACTGCATAGCCACGTCCTTATACTTTTGCATCATTTGTTGACTACGCAGGTGTTGGTCCTTCTTCTTGTGTAACATCTTTTGCACCTAGTGGATCTTTTTCATAGTTTGAGGATACTGGTCCTTCTTCTTTTGCTCTTGGGAGTAGTTCGTTGTCCTTCACATCATTAGCTTTTCAGTTGTTGTTCTCCACCCTGCCACCCCAAACTGTGCATGTTAGTGGTATCTCCTTTACCATTCTATTCTCTGATCTATTCGCATTCAGTACAGAGTATGCTGGTGCATTTTCTGAATCGTGGGGATCATCTATCCAACAAGGGTTTTTCACCCCTAATTAATTGATTCTACCTACTCAATCCCTTCAAACAACTCGTCAACCAAATAATGGATCAACTAATGAGGATGAAGGTGAAGAAAAAGTAGAAGGAGAAGAAGAAGTGGAAGCTGAAGAAGCAAAACAGGAGCCACCTCAGTGCCATCCTCAGCGCCAACGACGAAGACCCAGATGTGGGACTGGAGGATATATTGGGTAAAATATTCAGTTTTTTCCTTCACTTTAATAATTATATCCTTTTTGTGTACAGTATCGTACTTTGGTGTCCACGTTTCAATTTGTATATAGTATCAATATAACGTGTTATATTAATTAAGCAGCATCTCCATCTCAAGAGCATTGTAAGATTTTGTTATTTTGATGACATCATTAGAATTTGAGGACATTAAGAAGCATTTCCATGTTCCCACAACGATAAGAGATAAGGAGTTGATTAATGTGAGGTTGACCCTCTAGAAAATGGGCATGAAAACTTTATAGTTTGCTAGAAACAACAAATCATCAAACTTGAATAAGGAAATAACAAAAAGAATTTGCAACAAAAAAAATTGTACATATTCACTAGATGCCGCGACTCTCAAAGGCAAAAATAAGTCCCATTAATAAAAAAAAAATTTAAGTATTAGGGGAATTGGTTTTTGTGGTTGCGCTTTTCAGGCATTAGTTTTTCCATTCGCAGCACGTGAGTCAAAATCCCCTTCTAAGTTTCATTCTTCTAAAGTTCGTTGAAGTATCTCAAACTTTTTGACTTCCGTACTTAAAAATTTAAAACTATTGCCTAAGATGCTCCGCGGCAAAAACCATTGTCCTAGATACTTAAATAATTTTTTTTGTAATTAATGGATTGTGGCATCTACAACATTTTAATTTTTAATATGAAGAGTCGCAACCTTGCAGATGCCACGACCCATATACAAAAAAAAGAATATATTCTTATATTTAGGTAATGCTTAATTTCAAAATATTACATAAATGGTCACGTCTTTCTATGTTGGATTTGACCTTCACTTTTCATTGCCTGGAATGGTTGAACTATAAAATAGTAATAAAACAAACAAACGTAGAGTAAGATTGAATATTTAATTTAATATTTTTGTCCAGCTTATGTAATAAATATTTTTAGAAAATAGATAAAAAGAAGCTAAAAAATAAGAGTAATTCTCACTATATTAAAAAAATTAAATTATTTATATATTCAAAGATTACAATTATTTAATAATTAAGACTTATTTTATTATATAAATTAATTTTTAACCATTCATCGTACTTAGTGTATTTGGTATCAAATATCTATAAACAATTTTAAAGAATAGAGTTGTTCGAATGAGAGGGAGAGGCTATGTGACAGGTGGCAGTTGAGCTTGCCAATAAACACGTGTGGGCTTTGCTTTCATGATTCGTAAATATAAATTAATATATTTCATGATATATATATATTTCGTATCGATAAATTATATATATTTCATGATATTTTATGTATATTGGAACATATACTCTATTCAAAAATATCTTTTTTACATAAAATGTTATCTTTAATTTATATAAATAATAAATTATACATTTTTAAGTTATATTAAAATTACATAGATATTTTACATATTTGAAATATATAATTTAATATGAATTTTAATTTTTTGACCAAATACTTTTCGTATAAATATGTAAAATAATATTGTAGTTAAAAATATATATTTAGATAAGTTAAAAAATATTTGATGGAAAAAAAGTAAAACTAAATTTTTATTTGAAAATTGTATATAAGTTAAAATTATATTTATTTCTTACTTTAAAATTCTATACAATTTTCAAATAAAAATTTAGTTTTACTTTTTTTCCTTTAAATATTTTTTAACTTATCTAAATATATATTTTTAACTACAATATTATTTTACATATTTATACGAAAAGTATTTGGTCAAAAAATTTAAATTCATATTAAATTATATATTTCAAATATGTAAAATATCTATGTAATTTTAATATAACTTAAAAAATGTGTAATTTATTATTTATATAAATTAAAGATAACATTTTATGTAAAAAAGATATTTTTGAATAGAGTATATGTTCCAATATACACAAAATATCATGAAATATATATAATTTATCGATACGGAATATATATATATATATATATAATTTATATTTACGAATCATGAAAGCAAAGCCCACATGGGTTTATTGGCAAGCTCAACTGCCACTTGTCACATAGCCTCTCCCTCTCATTCGAACAACTCTGTTCTTTAAAATTTGTTTATATGTATTTGATACAAAATACACGAAGTACGATGAATGGTTAAAAATTAATTTATATAATAAAATAAATCTTAATTATTAAATAATTTTAATCTTTCAATGTATAAATAATTTAATTTTTTTAATATAGTGAGAATTACTCTTATTTTTTAGCTTCTTTTTATCTATTTTCTAAAAATATTTATTACATATGCTGGATAAAAATATTAAATTAAATATTCAATCTTACTCTACATTTGTTTATTTTATTACTATTTTATAGTTTAACCATTCCAGGCAAAGAAAAGTGAAATTTAAATTCAACACACAAAGACATAATCATTTATGTAATATTTTAAAATTAAATATCACCTGAATATAAAAATATATTCTTTTTTTTGCATATGGGTCACGGCATCTACAAGACCGCGACCCTTTATGTTAAAAAATTAAAATGTCATATATGAATCATGACATCTATGATACCGCGATCTATTAATTACAAAAAAAAAATATTTAAGTATTTGAGACATTGATTTTTGCGAGCATCTTAAGTAATAATTTTAAATTTTTTCTTTCTTTCTTTTTAAGAGAGTGATCTTGTGAGGATTTCACTAACTCCGCAGAAATAAAACTTGAGAGGTTCGAATTTAACCCTCTTGTATATCATCGATGGAAAATAGAAAAGTGGACACTTGCAAAGACAGTCGCTGAAATGAGATCTTAAATCGTGATAGTGGTAATCACACGAATATTGGCTTATTATTTGAAAAAAAATACAATAAGGGGGACAAGCAGGCGCTACACGGAACTCTGGGATGGTGGAACAAGGACGAAGGTTTGGTTTCCAATGTGATGCGATTGCTGCTGCCGCATGACACCCCATTCCATCAAAGCAGATATATCATGTTGACTGCCATTTGTGGAGGAGGAGAGCAACCCAATCCCACACCACAGGTGTTACCCAATGGACATTGTGTCCGAACGAACATACTTGTACAAATCCATGTAGACTGTGCCTGGAACTCTATAAAGTGGACACATCAATTACAAGAAAACGGATGGCCTCCTGCTATGCCCATCTCTGCTGTCTTGTCCGATGGGAAGAGAGAGAGAGGGACAAGCTACGCTCAGACTGAGAAATATTCATTTGAAACTCTGCTGCATCACCACCAACTAGACGCTACACCATCGTGCTGGGGTCCAGGCTGTCCACATTTTCCAGAGCTATTGTTATCTGATAGTCCATAATGTAACGTCGAGATTGGGGGGGGGGGGGGGGGGGGGGAGAGAAAAGGAGGTATATGGAGTCGAGCAGAGAAGCGTCCGTGGGCGCTGTAGAGGGAATGATGAGGAATGGGCACACCATTTTCCTTCATTTTTCATTTTCTGGTTTGCCACCACGTCGGTGATATGCCCATGGAGTCAAATGAAGTTAAAACATTAAAAGTAGTTAACGTAGTAACTAGTTCGCGTCAAATTGAAATAGGGGTGGTGCAGGATAATGATCCGGCGTCCTTAGAGTATTTAGGAACTAGGGTCCTCCCCTCCACTTTCCAATGACAAACATTAATACATACAAATTTTTCTAATATTACGGTTGTGGGTTGATTTCTGCAAGAGCTGTAAGATGGAAGGCCTTGTAGGAGGTCTGGATATTCCCCATGAAGGAGATGGGCTGAGCACATACTCGAAATGACTGATACCATTCGACTGTTGAGGAGCAAAATGGACGGGCAACATCTGGAAAGTGAATTAATCGACTGCATGTATATATCAGTCGATCGTTTACCCTGTAATGCACACATCCTTTATTTATATTAGGGGATGGGAGGTGTGAGTGGGTATAATATATCAATTATGATATATATATATATTATGTTATATTATATAAAATAAATATATTATATTATATTTATTATATATAATAAATATATTACATATTATTTAATTTTTAATATAAAATATTAAAACATAATTAATAAAAATACATTTATAAGTTATGATTATAATTTTAATTATAATTTAATTTTCTTAAATTTATTTGCATAAAAATAATTTTTAGTTTTGATAAGAATTTTATAAAAAAAGTATTTCAATTTATTTAAATAATAAATCGACTTAATCTGATAACAAAGTCTTTGTTTTATGAAGTAAATAGTATAACATATTATAAAAGAAAGAACTTGTAATTTTATATATTATTCTAAATAATATAACACATTATAAAGAAAATAATGTGTAATCCTATCTATTATTCTAAATAATACAACATATTATTACTAGACTAAATCTCTTTGCTTATCTTTGAACATAACTTAAGCATTAATACTTTTCAAGTTTTTTCAAACTAAAAATAAGATTTTTTTGGGGGTAAAAATTTGACAAGATAAATACATAATTTTTATTGTAAATAAATAAATAAATAAAAACCAATAATAAAAATGATAGATATTTATTGAAATATTTTTTATACTATTTAGTGGATAGAATAAATAATTTATTTCTAGAATGGATTACAATATGTTGAATTATTTAGAATAATGGATGAATTATAAGTTATTTTTTTAAATGTGTTGTATTATTCGAAAAAATATATGATATTATATATTTTTTTATAATGCATAAAGAACTTATCATTAGGCTAAGATGATCTATTATTCCAAATAAGTTGAGATTTCTTTTGTAAAAGATTCTTAGCAAAATTACAAAATATTTTTTTCATATAAATAAATTAAAAGGAATTAAATTATAATTAGAATTATAACTTTATCAATAAAATTATTATTTATAAATGTATTATTTATTTATTTATTTTATATAATATATATAATATAATAATATATTATACCCTACCCTTTAATCCCCCTCATGCCTCCTCCCCACTTCCTCAATTCTTTCCAACATCACTACCTTGTAATATAAATAACAGCATGTGCGTGAGGGTACCATATATTCTTTTATTTAAGTAAAAAAAAATTAATTTCTTTTCTTGAATGCGTTCTTTAAAAGGTTATACATTTGAAAAAAATGTTTTAACTGTTGAAGTTTTTTACCATATGTTTCTCCCAATATAGAATGAGAGTCAAAAAGTTATGTATTAATTGTCTTATGGAATAGGATGCATGTGGAAAAGTAGACGAGCTGACTAATAAGGTCCGATCATTTATGTTTCAATTGGTTGGATGATGTAATGATAAAAAAATGTACAATATAAGTAAATAAAAGTGTGAGGTAAAAAATGATTGTTTATCTTTATTTTTTAAAAAATAATTTAATGAATAGAATAATAAATATCAAAATATAATAAATATTATATTAGTTATATAAAAAGAATACTTTCCTAAAACTTTAAACCAAATGGAGCCTTGAAGATGCTATCTACATAGGCATGGCTTCGGGCCACCCTTCACTGTCTAACAACACTGGAAGGCCATTCTTCATGTCAACGTCTACACCCTATATCGCATGCCCAATGGAAGACTCATTGGCGATGGTGCGACCGACCCAGACTTCATCATACTTAGGATGCACATGACTCGGGGGGCAATAGGTTCTTTCATCCTAAATATTGCACATCTCGCCTATGGTAATGTGGTTAGGGGAGATAATAACAATGGAGCAGAGCAGGACGTCAATCGAATTTGCATCTCGTTCAATGGTGCTACTGATATAGACTCTAACGACAAGAAGGGGAGAAAAGGGTAGGTGTCAAGACAAAGAGGAGAAGCAAGACTGTAATCGTTACATATGACCATTGGTAACAAACCAATGTTCATTTCTTTTACCAATGACTCCAAGTAGTCTGTAAAATTCGTTCTCATATCTTTCTAATTGCCACCATGTTTCTTGCTTTTTTTGCCACCTTGATGGGAGGGAGCCGTTGGCCTATTTTTCTACATATAGGGGTCCTGGAGCTTGATGTTTGAACACAACAAGATCCAAAAATAATATACGCCATCAAATATGAAAACTAAGAATTTAAAAGCATCCTGCAAAAATATTTTTCTATTCATTTAAGCAATGGCAGGAGGCACATACTATTCTGCATTTGTTTCATTTTAGATATAATTTATGTGTTTCGTATATCTTTTCCATTACATTTGGTATCAGAACATTAGAGCCTCTACGTTGTGTAATTGTTAAACACATGAAAAATATGGTTTACTGTGTTATTTGGGGTTGTATTTTGTGAGCAATTTTCATGGTTTTAAGAGTGTAAAACAATTGCCCATCAAAGTCTAACTATCTTGGCTTTTGAAACATTCTAAAATGAGCTATAAAACATTGGAACAAGTCGGATTTTCATTCAGGTATGAAACCCAATTAGGTCGATTCAATGTGACTTGTCGCGAGATAGGAGATGAGGGCTACGTCAAGTCATTTTGTGTTGGGGAATAAACACTCCTATAGCCCGTTTGCTAACGGAATAGAAAATGAGAGGGAGAGAGAAAGTTTGTTAAAATGTCAATTTTATTTTTATAATTATTATTTAATATTATTTATTGATCATTATTTAATTATTAAAAATAAAGATATTAAAAATATTTTTTATTTATAATTTTTTGTTTCATATCTAATTTTTTACATACCAAATTAATCTCTAATTTTTGATGTTATGATTTTGCGGTCTGGCTATAAGAAGATAATAAACCATTTGTTTTTGTACTCCTTAATGAGAAAACAGCATTTCCTTAATATTATCTTTTGCGCTTAGACAATTTCTTTTGTGCTATTGGCTATTTAAGATTTTGGGCCTTTGTTTTTCAGCTTCTGGGCTTTGTTTATGTTTTTTAAAATTTTTGGGATCAAAGGATTTTGTATTATTAGTAATGCTAATGGGCCAAAACCAACAAAGTTTTTGCTTTGAAATCCTTAAATATGTCAAACATAAAAAAAAAAGTTTATCGAAGTCATTTATTTTGCTCATTGTGGGCTGTAATTCTGAAACGTTGCTTAAGCAATTCAACTTTGGATTTCTTTGTGTTTTATTTTGCTGACTTCTTCTTTATATTGACTAGCCTTGGGTCTAAGGGTTATGGACCCAATTTATTTTTTTAAAAAAGAGGAAATTAAGTATTTCTACCATTCAGTGTAATGGCTCAATTCAAAATCCATGTATATTCATTTTTCCAAAGTTTTGTATGGGCCACATCAGTATCTTATAACATGTTTTGTCATACATTTTGTTTAAATATTGGCAATAATTATCTCTTGGCCGTTTAAAACTTTGGAAAAATATTTTAGGTACATTAAGTTAAATTTTGTATAGATAAACTATTGTGTCATTTAATTTATGCTTAATATTTGGATATTCATTTTAGGCATTATATTTTGGCATATTTGGATTAAATTAATTAAGATAATTTTAATTAATTAATTAGTCACATTTAGTCTAGTTGATTAATTAATCAGTTGTTTAATTCTTATTATGTTAAGCTTATTTATGCATTAATATTTGGTTATATACAAGTATTTAGTTAAGATTAAAATGTTATATGATTAGTACACTTTTAGTTTAATTAGAGTTTAACCACAACACTTCTAATTATTCTAAAATTATAAATAAAATGCTATAATCATATGAAGGAAAAATGGCATCAAATTGTAATTAATTATATTTAATATGACAATTGTTATCTCACAAGAATGTTATCATATTTTATATTGTTAATTAGGGTGGATTTGTAAATTTTTCCTTTTTCTTGATTTGCCTTCATGAATTAAGAAGATGATATAATTTGCTAGTTCTATTATAAAGTTACATGAACCTAATTAAATAAATTTCAACCTATAGGAAGTTTTATTTGTTATTAAGCTCATAGTTTAAAAAACATGTTTTGCATTGGTAAAACATATTATATATAATATTTAGAATGCCTCAAATTACTAACGTAGCATGTAACTTTTGTACAATTTTTTAATTTTTAAATATCTCTGACTTTTAAGGTTTTGAATTAACTGTTGATAACTATAAAATTTAAAAGGAGAAAATTCTTCTCTAATTAAGGTTGATGGGTATTGATGATGCGAATAGAAAAGATGAACTTCTTAAACCCATGGACACTAGTAGTACATTTGCGATAATCCTTTATGAATGCTAAGAGCGATCGAATCGCTTTAAGATGATATATATAAAAACTAAAATATCTGCTAGTGTTTATAAGTTTATAAGAAAGCATCAAAATGTTCGAATCTTACTTAAAACTATTGATGAACTATTTAAATCCTCAGATAAGGTTTTAGCAAGCATCTTGATGACAAGATTATCATCTGTGAGGCTCATTGGCATAAGGGGTGTGCAAGAACATATTATGTAGATGAGGGATATAGCAGCTCAATAAAAAATGCTCAAGGTTAAGATCTTTCTTTATGCACTATATCCTGAATTCTTTGCCACATCAGTATGGGCCTTTCAAGATCTCCTATAGCACACATAAGAAGAAATGATCAATCAATGAACTTCTAAACATGTGTTTTTAGGAGGAGGGAAGGCTCAATGCAAAGATGGGAGAAAGTGCACATATGGCAACACAAGAAAAAAACAAGAAACAAGCTAAACTACTAACATCTTTTATATTAGATATATAACAAAAGAGTGCGATTAAATTACCTTTCTTTTCTAACTAAGCCTTGAATTTAATGTAGTCCTTCTTCATGTGTTTTGATTTTGATTCTACAATTCATATCTCTAAGACTTTGCAGGGTTTTCTAAACCAAAGAAAGTCGGTGGGTAGTGAGTAGTATATCTATTTAGGCAACAAGATAAACATATTGGTAGAAGCTATAAGAACTTATAGATTAGTTTTAGTTACAAGTTTTAGTTTGATTTTGGAGAGAACCTTTTATGTACCAAATTTCTTTAAAAACTTAATTTCTGTTTCGAAACTTATACCTTTTGGATACTCTTTTGAATTTTCAAATAATATGTTTAAATTATTTTATAAATATAATCTTGTTGGTAATGGTACATTTTCTGATGGTCTTTTCTAAATTCAATTATAAGACAATACATTGAATGATTCAATGCATGTTTCTAGTAACATAGGTGTTAAGAGATGTGCATATTATGGCATCGTAGGCTATGTCATATCTCAATAAAGAGAGTCAAGAGGTTAATAACACATGGAGTATTTAGTACACTTGATTTTACTGACTTTGATACCTGTATAGATTGTATTAAGGGAAAGTAGACTAATAAGACTAAGAAAGGTGTCGAGAGGAGTTCTACCAAACTAGAAATCATACATACAGACATTTGTAGTCTATATTCTGAAATACTTTATCATCTTTATTGACAATTACTTATGATACATGTATCTCTATCTATTGAATAATAAGAATGAGACACTTAATACTTTTAAGATTTTTAAGGTAGAAGTAAAGAAACAATGTGATAAATAAAAATTAAGATAATGAGATTAAACAAAGGTGGTGAGTATTATAATAGATACACTAAAGATGGATAGGCATAGGATCCATTAATTATGTTTCTTTAAAAGTAAGAAATTGTTGCCCAATACACCATACCTAGGTCTCCAAACTAAAATGGTGTAGCTGGAAGAAAAAATCGAATATTGTTGGATATGATGTAAAGCATGTTTAGCAATTCTAAACTTCCTAAGTCTTTATGGATTGAAGCCCTTAAGATAGCTATGTATCATTTTAACTGGGTCTAACCAAGGCTATTAAGAAGATGCCATTGGAGTTGTTTAATGGTTGGAAACTAAGTATAAGACATATGCACGTTAAGGATGCCCATCAGAAGTTAGGGTTTACAATCCATAAAAGAAGAAGTTGAACATAAGGACCATTAGTGGCTACTTCATTAGGTATGTTGAAAGGTCTAAGAAATATAGATTTTATTATCCATCTCACAACACTAAGATTGTGGAATCAAAAAATGCAAAATTTTTTGATAATGACTTGATTAATGGGAGTGATCAAACTTAGAACTTAACAATTTTAAGAATGATCAATTTGGTATTTAAGCTCTCACATCAAGTGATAGATTAGTTGTAATACATGCCCTTCAAGTACAAGTAGGTATTGAACAACCAATCATCAAGGTTCCACAACCTATTGACCATGATCTAATTGATCTAATTGTTGAGCAATTACCAAAAATTGTTGAGTGACTAGTTAAGGAACATGCTTCCCAAGAGGATGCTAACCCAACATCAAGAAGATCAATTAGGATAAGGGGGTCAGTAATTTCTATTGATTATATTATGTACTTATAAGAGTTTGACTACAATATAGGAGTCAGAAACGATCTTGAGACCTTTTCAAAAGTCATCAGCTATAGAGAATCTATATTATGGTGCAATGCTATGAAGGAAGAGATAGATTTTTTAATATCTATACACCCCAAAATTTAATAAGGGTAATTATAAGCAATTAAAGAATTATTATAAGGATAATTAGACAAATCATGGGAAATAGAAATTTATGGAGAAATAAATTATTAATGTAGATTTAAGATTCAATTGGGTTAGAAATTTAATCTAGGCCTATAATTAATTTAAACATGTCAAGGATAAAGATCTATGGAGACCCAATTATATTTTGTGCAAACCCAACTTTATCTTATGAGGCTTAGCCTAAGAGAACTCATTTAACAATGGCCCAATCTAGTTTAATTACTTAGAAGCCTAGAACCAAGAAAATGGGCCCAAGTGAAGTTTAGGCTTTGGAGTCGGTCCAAGACCCTACTAAAACCCTAAACCCTTCATAGTCTTTTACCCCATTCTGCAGAAACACAAAGGCTCAAGAGAAAATTCAGAGGTTCTAAGGAGGCTAGTGTTTCTTCAACATAATCTCACCATTTCTCCCTTCTAGAGTAAGATTTAGCCAATGTAATCCATATGAAACTTAATCTTCCTCTACAATTTGGCCTAATTAGTTTTTCATTTAAAGTATTTTCACCTTAAAGCCAAATCTAAAATTTGTTATTTGGTGTTTCATGGTGGATTTTTAGAAATTGAGGCTAAGAGGGTTGTTAGGTAAGTATTCTCTCCTTATTTTAATATGTTTTTTGCTAAATAGAGACCCCTATAGCTAACTTATGGTATGGACTTTGATTTTGTACAAATTTACCCAGAAATTAGAGTGGTATTTTGAAGTTTTTGGTGTGGGAAAAACCAAATCCTAACTTAGAGCCTCTCAGTGGCTAGGTAAGTGTTTTCTAAATAGTTTGTAATGATTGGATCCTATAGTATCTTATTTATGTTGTAATTGGCACCTAAGAACATGCTTGATTTGATTTAGGAATCTCTAGAGTGTAGAAATTCATTTTTGGCTTCAAGACTAGACTCAATTAAGTGAGATAACTAGGGTTAATTTTAATTCCTTGCGTATATCCACTTTAATCTTATATTTGCTACACATGTATGATTTTGAATGCTAAATGATTGATTAGCTACTTAAATAATATGTTTAGATCTTGTGTGAGTCCATGGTGAAGTTGTGATGTGGCTGCCACCTGTGCATCATGTTTCGATCGAGCATTGAGTTGTGATCAGACTCTTGTATGCATGAAGCCCAAGTTGTGCTCATTGGAGAGTTGGTGCTGTGGATAGGCCTTTTCTAGCGTTATTGGCCTTTAATATATTGTATGTGATTACTGGTATGAGATAGTAGTCATTGATAACTCAACTATTTCATTTGTTGATATGATGGATGTTTCTCATGCTTATTTGATTAAAATGTACGTATGTTGATTAAATTGGTATATATGAATAGAATTTTCCTCTTGGTTACAAAGATTCACATCTCACCCTATTTTATAGGCTAACAATTTCATGTGAAAGCTCCTCGGGTAAAGATAAGGGGAAGCAAGTGGATAAACATCCATGAGCTAAGATCATGTGTGGAAACCCTGCACTTGGACTAACCTGACTTACAGTATATGCTAATTTTTATGGTTCTTTTGTATAGCATCATTATGTAATCATATTGCCAAGTGTAGGTATTTTCTTGTTTTGTAATCAATGGTGCAATTACTAAGAGAATAAACCTTACAGTAAGGAAATATGATGTAAGTACTTTATTATAATTTGATATGGAGCCTTGTTAATCTAGAAATATAGCTTGTCACTTGAGAATATATTTATATATCACCATGAATGATGACCTTGGATTTCTATTGTACAGAACCTCTATTAGAATACACATGTGGATGATGTTACTAGTGGCTTTACACTCTTTGTTGTCTAAATTTATAAATTTGCTTATGTGTAGTAGATAAATGGATTTGGAATGACACTTAAGTCCCTAGGTGGTTATGATAGGTATGTTGAGTGATCTAAGTGGTTGGATGACATTAAAACCTTACAAATTAAGGTAGAATGGCCTTAGAATATTACT
The DNA here is from genome assembly GCA_026724425.1 of Erythrophleum ivorense. Taxonomy (NCBI): domain Eukaryota; kingdom Viridiplantae; phylum Streptophyta; class Magnoliopsida; order Fabales; family Fabaceae; genus Erythrophleum; species Erythrophleum ivorense. The sequence goes on from JAIUCV010000011.1 coordinate 22,630,746, forward strand.
AGAGGGAGAGATGGAGTGTTTAGGAGAGAATAGGTGCATAATAGAGTTGAGCCATGGCTAAAACTACATAAGTTATGACCAGGAGTCATCCAAAAGTGAGGAGCGCCACAGCGCACATGTCTAAGTCACGACGCAACACGAAGATTTTAACTTTTGAAGGCACTGGAGAGCAGACTTGTCGTGGCAAGAATTGAGAGAAGCAAAATAGAGTTCTAATGGCTTACCTCGCCATGATGCGACTCAAGGAAGGTTAAACAGTATTATCCAAAGGTTTACTTCACCACGGCATGAAAGGCCTGAGTTGTAGCGTGGTTTGTATATTTTTGATTATGTGCTCCAGTAGTCACTTGAGTCATGGCATGAGTATACCAAGTCATGGCGTAAGTCCATAAACTTTGTTTTTAAGTTCCAATAACCAACTTAGCCACGACGAAGAAGGTTCAAGTTGCAACCTAAGTCCCCCAAACTCTTATTTTTACTTAGAAACCTTAGATTTCACCATGGTAATAGTACATAGTGACTTAGGATCAATTATAAGAGGATGTTGTGAGTAAGGAATCAGTGTTAAAAGGAATCAAAGGTTTTATTGGATAACTTGAATTACATGTAGGCATAAATTGCTTTGTTTTTTAATTAATAATCCCCCAATGATAATAAGATTTAAATTTCCCCATTATGTTACCTAAATAGCTAGTTGTGCTAATATTAGACCTTGATTTATGATCATTAACCCCATAATTAAGCCTAATCACTAAAATTAGAAGTTAGGGTTGTTACAACGTCTAATAGAGCCTAAGATCTTATCGAGTTACCTAGTGGTTCTAAGGCCATTGGATGTAAATAAGTCTATAAGATGATTAGGTAACATCAAGAGATATAAGGTAAAACTCATGGCTAAGGAATCCACTTAAAGGGAAGGAATCAATTACATTAAAAAATTTTCTCTTGTAATATTTTCTTTGCGATAATGGCATTAGTTGCCTATTTTGACTTGAAATTGCATCACATGGATGTGAAGAAAACATTTCTCAATGAACATATAGAGAATGAGGTATATATGAAACAATATAAAGGATTCTCCTCTAGTGCTAGTAAGTACTTGGTATGCAAGTTTAAGAAATTCATATATAGATTAAAACAAGCCTCTTGCTAATGGTATCTTAAGTTTTATAATGTTATCTCCTCATTTGGATTTATGAAGATGTCATAGATTAATGCATATATTAGAAGGTCAGTGGGAGTAAAATCTGTTTCTTTATATTATATGTGGATGACATATTACTTGCAACCAATAATTAGGGGTTGCTATATGAGGTAAAATGGTTTCTCTCTAAGAATTTTAATACGAAGGATATAGGTAAAGTATCTTATATCATTGGCATTAAGATTTATAGTGATAGAACTCAATATATTTTAAGGTCATCACAAGAAACCTATATCAATAAAGTCTTAGATAGATTTCGTATGAAGATTGAGCAGAAACATGAAATGTTACACATCTATTCACAATAAGAATGTTAAGGAAGTATCAAAGTAATCCAAGTATAAATCATTGGAAAGTTATAAAAAAATGTGCTGAGATACCTTATAGGTACTAAGGACTACATGCTGATATATAGGCGGACTAAAAATCTTAAAGTAATTGGATACTTAGATTTAGATTTCATTGGATGCATTGATCCATGAAAATCAACATCACATTACATTTTCTTGTTTGCTGGCAAAGCTTTGTCTTAGAGGAATGCAAAGTAGACTTTAATTGCTACTTCTACCATAGAAGCTGAGTTCATATTTTTTTTTAAGGCAATTTCACATGGTGTGTAGTTAAAGAGCTTTATTTTTGGGCTTAGAATTATGAATTTAATTTCTAGGCCAATAGTTGTGATAACTCTACTATAATTTTTTTGGCTAAGAATAACAAAAGTAGAAATCAAAGCAAATACATCGACATTAAGTACTTAGCCATTGGAGAACGTGTCACAGAGAATAAAGTCACCGTTAAACACATTAGCACTGAGTTGATGATAGAAGATCGTTTAACAAAAAAATCTTACCATTAATGTTTAATGATTGTGTAACAAGAATGGAAGTTGGTATTATATTAAGTTTTTGATGTATATATTATATGTAATTTGTAATAAAGTTCTTATTTCATTTAATTTTTTTTTCATTTTTGTGTATACATTTATGATTAGAGAAAAGTAGTATTAAAAGGACCCAGAATAAGCATAAGACTTGAATAAGTTATGGTGGACTGAGGGAGCAAAATGCATTGTTATATATAAAAGGTAATACTTGCATGTAGAAGACCTACTGTTGTGATCCATGTATTAAGTTTTCTCTTCTTTGGAATATATTTGTTTTTACAGACAAAGTGGGAAAATGTATTCGTTACATATGAATGTTGGTAATAAACCAATGTTCATTTCTGTTACCAATGACTCCAAGTGCTTCTTTCCCTTGTATTTCTGCTGTCCAAGAATATTTTAGCTCTAAATAACAAAGTGTGCAACATAATTTTAGGATTTTGTGGGAGAGTGGTTGACCTAGAGGCATTTTTGTCTAATTGAGTTTATTTTTGAGCATTAGGCTATGGTCTAATAAGTTCAATAAAGTTGGATCTTTGTTAAAATTTAAATTAGGCTCCTACAAATTATTCTTTGCATAATTAAGTTAATTACAGAGCTCAAATTAAATTTTTACCTTTGTTAATTAATTTTCTCCCAATCAATTTTAAATTTGCAATTAACTTTTATTCTTTACCCAAAAATTACTAAAAAATTGTTTTTTGCCTAAAAGTGTCCAAAACGATCATTTTCTTTGAAAATGTCTATTTTCATATTTTTCCTTAATTCTCATTATAATTCTTTATTTTCCTAAATTAAATCCTTAATTTTCTATAAATTTCACTGAAGTAAATTTTGGCATATTACATCGGGCCAAAAAAATTTGCTTGGTTTAAATCGAATTGAGCATCAGACCAAGGTGAAACCTAGTCTGGCTCCTGTACATCCTTGACTTTGAGTTTTCATTTATTTTTTAGTTCCTTTATTATTATTTATGCAGTAACAAAAAGACAAAGCGAAATAAAAAATTAACTCTAGTATTGAAGTTCACTTCATAATGGAAAGGCATTATAAAGAGATAAGGAAATGGAATAGTATTGTCATTATATAAATGACAAATTGATGAAGGACTTCATTTTTATCTATCATTTCAAAATTTTCTAATCACAATTTATAAGCTAGCATTTCCTTCATAAATATAATAAATACAACAAGTCATTTCATGCATAAATAATTATAACTTAAAATAAAGTCAAAAGGGAAAGAAAAGCAAATTCAAGTTTCTACGGAGGATTACCATACTTCCCTTACTATATCTTAATTAAAAGCTACCTAATTGCTGCTTTAGAAAAGTTGGCTAAGGTGCTTAAGTGGAATTTGTTTTTAGAGGCCAATCAAATTTGAATTTAGTTTTCTAACTCACGAGATCTTGACTTTTATGTAAGATTAATTAGTCGTAGATTTAGAAATATGGCAATATGCTCAATGTAGTTAGGATTATGCTCATTTAAAACATTGATATAACATAAGGATTGGATTAAAATAGGAATAGTTTAAAGATACAAACTCATATCTTGAACCAATTACTTACTACTAATGAGTTTTTTAGTTTTCTTGAAGTCAAATTAAAAATAAACTTGTCTGATATTTAATGATAGATTTTAGAGATTCAACTAGTGAGGTGTTTTGGAACAACTAGTAGTAAAAAGCTTCAATAGTTGGGAAAAACTAGAAATTGGGAATCAACTTAGCAATTTAAAAGGGGATGCTTTGTTTAAGAAATCAATTACAATAATCAATAATATTGCTTCTTATGTTGGCTTATTTAAATTGTAGTTTAAGGGATGAGAATTTTTAGAGAGTGCAAAAGTTGCAAGTGATAGTTCAAAATGCATAAAAGGAAAAGCATTGAATTAATTAATTTCTTTTATCCTATTTAACTTATGAGCTTGGCAACAATAAGAATTAAAGGTCCAAGCCCTTAAACATGGAAGTATAAGAAAATAAAAACAAATTTTTATTCTATGTTTATAATATATGCCACACATGGCTTTAGTTAGGTTGTGGCTTAAAATCAAAATAGACATTGTGTTTAGAAAAGAAAATTATGGATACTGAAGGTTGCAGTAACCAATAGATAAACTTGAAGAAGCAAGCATCCTTATGTAATTGTCATAAGCTTTGACGATTTCACCTTCGACTACGTGTTATGGCTCTCTCTTTGGTGTGATAACAGATGGTACATGTTGGGTGGTTGATGAGGGTTTTCTTGATTAGGGAGTTAAAGCTTGAAGGCATTAAGTGCTTAAGGCAATTAGGGAAAATGGGAAGGTAGAGGCAGTAGTAAACTGGTAACAATGTTAGAGAGTTAGCACTACTACATAACATCATTTTATTATATATATAAAAAAAAGATAATTAACTTGGGCCAAGTCAAGTTAGATGGCATTGGTAATTCTTTTCCACCTGGTGCATGGCTTGGCCTAGACTAATAGCTTGGTAACCTTTTCCACTGTCGGCTCGATTCAAGTCGGGCTAGGTTCATCATGCTTATTGAATCATTGTGCACCTTTATTCTCTATATCTCAACACAAATGAACAACAATGTCAGAAAATGTCATTCACCCTTTTACTAGTTACCATATCAACTCAGCAATGGCAAGAACCTCCGCACATCCATAAGTTGATAATGCTAAAATTATCCAAACATTACATTAAAACCAAAAATACATGATAACATTCTAGCATAAGTTGATAACTATAAGATGAAACCCACATGAAAGAAAGCTCAGAAAAATCCAAAAGAAAAGTAATTCAGGCACAAGAAGCACCTAGAGTAACTAAAGAACATTGCCGCACAAGCTAAATTTGGAGTGGTAGAGGACAAAGTTAAATGCTTAAAACATTTCATAACAAATACTACATACCTTGGAGGAAGAGGACATAGATCGCAAATCAAACAAAATAAGAAATAACATGGAAGACATCTTTTACTAAGGGTGATGATATAGAAGAGCCATGAGAAACACAAGAAGAAACACCAATGCTAGATCTAGGCACCCTACATAAACTAATGTTATTCTAAAAGCGAGCAGGACCTAAAACCTTAGATAAGGTCATCCCCATTAGGTACTTAGCAAATTTAGGTAATGTGCAAGAGGGAATGACAAAGTGTTATAAACATTGAGAAGGCCAATAAAAAAATAGAGAGCTCAAAAGGAAAAGCAAGATGCTATAGAGGCAATCTTGAGATAGAGGAATCATCCTGCAAGTTGAATATCTCAATGACATAAACTTTAAAGGACTTAATACCCCACAATTTATAGATGACATCTAGCAAGCAATTCCTTTGAAGAGTTACAAGCTCATTCTAATCAAGTTGTTTGATGGGAAGGTTAAACCCACCCACCATTTACATCATTCTCTAAATGGATTTAGCCTATGTCTTAGTAAAATATCGATGTAAGTTGTTTCCTGCCACCTTAAAGAAGGAGCTATAGTGTGGTTTATCAACCTATCTAAGAATTCAATTGACAACTTTGGTTAGCTCACTAAGCATTTCTAAGTTTAGTTCAAAGTAAGCTAGATACAAACCTTAGAGGCATTTCCCCTCTTGGGGACACTGTTAGAAACCTAGATCCAGGTAAGGTAATCACAACCATAATCATAGGCTTAAAATCTAAAATGTTAAAATTTTTGTTAGCAAAAAGTGCTTGGAAATGATTGAAGAGCTAATGCAAAAGCATGTACAACACATCTAAAAATAGAACTACTTCAAAGTTGAGGATGAGAGAATAAGGGAAGAGAGAAAGCCTAAAAATGCAAAGAGGGAGGAATGATCTTGTCAATCAATTAAAGACAGATCGAAATAAAAATCAACATAAGGGATATGGACATTTGAAAAGCTAGGTATGATTTTTATTCTCCACTAATAGGATCTCCTACTAAAATTTTAATGAATGTAAAAAAGAAGGATTCTGGAAATGATCTCAGCCACTATGAACTCTAAATGAGAATTGTGATGAGGGCATATATTGCCACTACCATAATGACATTGGACACAACACAAAAGATTGCAAAGACATCAACAATGTAATAAAAGATGTAACAACCAAAACAAAAAACAAAAAACAAAAAAAAAGTTAAAAATTTTCGAAGTCTTGAAATTTTCTTAGTCTACTAACTATAGCTAGAAATGGTCTAACTATAGCAAGAGTGCCTTTTTGCTATAGCGAGAATACTTTTAGCTATAGCAAGTGCGAGCATCCCATATAAAAACCAGGGAGTTCCTTGCAATAGCGCACGCCGTAGCAAAAACAAGGGTCTGAGACTGATACGTGCTCGCCGTAACAAGGGTTATTCTTCGCTATAAAGAGGGTTAGTCCAGAAAAGTGTGAAAAAAGAGAATTTGACTTCTTAAAGCATCTAGATCCCTTCTATGTATGAATAAAGAGAACTAGTGGTATGACAATGATTAAACTGAACAGTGACATTTAAGCAAGTATGGGAAGTAACCACATGGCTTCCAGTGGGTGTAATGACAGACAAGTCAAATGGTAAGACACTAACAGCCAGACCCAATTGCTCACACAATTATAGGATATAAATGAGTGACTAGCACCTGAATCAAATATAGCAACTAAAAGAGAGCCATTCACTATCAACTTACCTCAGATCAAATGAAGGACGTACTGGCTTCCTGCTGAGTGAGGGCAAACACTCGGCCCTGGGTCTGCATCCTAAGAGGAGGCATTGTGTCCACCTGGGGATAGTGTTTAGTGATATGCCCCAGCTTCTTACACTTGAAACATGTCACTGGAGATTACTGGAAGGATGACTGGCTCAAGGAGGCAGCATCGGCTTACTCCGTTGTGGCCTTCTATTCCATGGCCCCTTACCTCTCCTCTTGGTGCTAGGTGTCACATTATAACCCTTTTTCAGTCTTGATCTTTTCAATTCCAAAACCCTTTCTGACTAGCTGTAGCCGCAGCAGGCATGATAGCTCACAGGTTAGTCTCAATCACCCTACTGACCTCCACAAGGGTATTGAACTTCTTGATCCGCTGTGGAGTAACTCTGTTGCTAATCAGAGACTTCAACCCAGTCTTAACTGCTCACATCTCCAAGGTTCATCATCATACCTTTAGAGGTAAGAGAAATGTTGAGACAACTTAATAAATTTAGCCACATACTAGTCTACAGTCATCTCATTCGTCTGTCTCAAGTCCATAAATTTCATCTTTTTCTTCATCCTCACTAAACTAGGGAAATATTTCTCATAAAACTCGACCAAAAAGATTTTCTAAGTGATCAGTATGTTTTTGGTCTCCATCAGGGGTTTTATGTTACGCCATCATCTATCGGCTTCTTTCTATAACATAAAAGTGGCGAGTTGAGCTTTTTGCTTGGTGGTACAATCCATCACCGATAATATTTTCTCCAACTCCATAACCCAAGCCTCCACCTTATCCGCATCCAACTCCCCGTCAAATGAAAGTGGAATATTCTGCCTAAATTACTTCAACAGTTTTTCGATAAACGTCTAGGTTTGAGTATTAGCAGGCTCTTGGGAAGGTGTAGATAGAACGCCAGATGTGGATGACTAAGGTACAGGGGCTTTTCCCCTGGTTTCTTCTTGCCTAGTCAGGGTATCTTGCAAATACATGATCATATCATGTTGTTGCTGAGCAATGTACCTCTGTTGTTCTAACATCTCTTGGTGCTATCTCATCATGGCCTCATATCGATCAAGTCTCTCCATGATGGTCCGCAGAGGATCCTCAGATCCAACCGGAACCTCTAGCTCAGCTCTCTGAGCCCCAGGTGGCCTACCTTTATCCTTGCCCCATCTAGTCTCAACCATCTTCTTTAAAAAGAAGTAGCAATTCTTAATTCACAATCATAGCACAAGCACATATGTATATATATGCTACCACTTCCATGACAATTCACACCAAACATAAGCAAATCTCACCATTCAAGAGCCTAACACTGAGTAAAAATGCCTGAACCTTTGCTCTGATACCAAAATTGAAACACCATAATGACTTAACTCTAACTAATCTCCCTTTAGGCTTGATTCTATATAATTTCCAATGAAAAAGACTAAACCGTGGTCTTTCCTACTTTAAGTCGGGGTTTAATCAGTCATATTTTGCCCTGTGAGTCCCGTGAACCCATCATTCACATTTTCTACTCAAACACCATTTGTACAACTCATACATAGCCTCAAAAAACTCATAAACCATGGATATGAAGCCAAAAACTAAGAAAGTGTAATTTCTCAAATGGGCCCAAAAGTTAAATTTTTGGCTCTAATTTGGAAAAATCATAACTAATTCTAGAAAAATGGGGATTAAGCAAACCATAACTTTCTAGAAATCTCTAAGTGTTAAATATACACTAAAAATAATTTCCAACCACAATCTCAGCGTTTGGACTATTTTTGACATCGAAAAAGAGATAGAGATCTGGGTGTCCTTGGTATTGGTGTAGCTTGCTGTTGTGAACTTCAAAAATTCATAAATAATTCCAAAAAAATCCAATCTATGAAAAATATACTAATTTGGAAAGCTACAAATGTTAACTAGAGGAAAAAAATAAGTGCAGATCAGTGTAGTAGCCGTTAGACCTTGAAAATGGATGGAATAATAACGAAGGTCGAATGGCTTCCCTTATGCTTACACAGAACTTTAGAAAGTTAGTTCTCCCTCTACAGACCTCCAATTAAGGTGCTTCTAATTGTTATAGGTCATTGTGGATGTCTAGTTTATTTCCATAAAATTTTATGATAATTGGACGCCGTTTGGTCAGTGAATGACATAGATTCATTTTCTGACCTATGATAATAGTGTATTGACCAAGCCATCAAAATTTTCAAACTTCAACAATTTGCCAAATATTTCCTAGACCTCTAAATATTACCCACTTTATCTTTCCAAGAAGCTCTCAATAAGCTCTAGGGGCATGCCAAATTTCATATCAAGAAGAGTTCATTTGGTCGTACTTTGACAGAGCTCACAAATTTGGTAGTTTTGACACCATAAATGGTTCAAAATGGGGGTAAATGGTCTCCTACATGCTCTAGCATCTCTTGGGCAAGTTTTAAAGTATAAACATAGCATATATGAAATGCCTAAGTGGTCCTTATCATCATATATCTCAAACTCGCTATGCTACGGGCAAAAGTACACTACTACATACAAGCCACAAAGGAGCCAAATCTTATAATTTCATTACTTTGGCTCTATACATGGTTCATACATCATTCATACATACTTTTACACTTACTTAAGCATTGACATCTCAAAAATAATAGGTGCATATTCATTTTTGGCATCTCTTTACATCAAAAGAATTAAAATAACTATACAACTCCCTAAGCATGCTCAACTAGGCTCCTTGGTGTGCACTCTGATCTCCTTGAGCTCCACCTAACATGTTAAGATGGGAGAGGGAAGGGAGTGAGATTTATGGAATCTCAATAGCTCACACACTCATTCAAGGAAGCAATCAAGATATATAAATAAGTCAAGCATGTAAACCATTCACAATTACATAATACATGATTTTCATACCATGATATCATATCAATGCCAAAAATAAGCTCTAGGGACTTTTGGTCTAACCTCACCCGATTTTTGGGACTTTTGGATTGGCTTCACCCTTAGTTTAGGGACTTTTGACACTACCTCACCCTAACAATTTTCACAACTCAAAACATAAGCATATTGGTACCAATGCATCAAGGCAATATCAAATGGCATGTCTCACAATACAAGCATATATACAAGCATATAATGACTATTACACATCCAAGAATGCAACAAGAAAGAGTGGAGAGCTACCTTATAAGTCGACACAAGCCTTCCCTTTTAATTTCTCTTCTACCTTCTTAGTCTCACAATCACAACTAGATGGAGCTACTTCTTTTGAGTCTAGACACAACAAAGAGCATAGAATTACTCTTTCATAACTCAACAATTATTCACAAAACTAGGGGATTCTTTATAGCAAACCCTACAAAGCATATAAGAAACTAGGGGTTCTCTCTATCTCTAGAATTTCACTAACTCTTCTTCTCCTTTCTTTGCATTTCTTAACTTATCACACTCTCTTTCAAGGGTTTCTTGCTTATTCTTGGTCAGAACAGAGCTTTCTTACTCAACAATCCATGGAAAAGAAGCTTAAAAGGAGAAGAATAAAATCAAGAAGAAGAAACATAAAGATCTTTAAAAGTTCTTACCTTTCTTCCTTGGCTTTCTTTCTTCTTTCTTAGCTTTTCTTAGTTTTTCTCTCTCCCTCTCAAGCCTTTTTCTCTATTTTGGAGGAAGCTTAAGTCGGAGCCAAAGCAATGAAATTATGAGATTTGGCTCTTTTGTAGCTTGTATGTAGTAGTATACTTTTGCTCGTAACATAACAAGTTTGAGATGTATGATGATATGAACCATTTGGGCATTTCATATATGCTATGTTTATGCTTTAAAATTTGCTCAAGAGGTGCTAGAGCATGTAGGAGACCATTTACCCCTATTTTGAACCATTTATGGCGTCAAAACTGCCAAATTCGTGAGCTCCATCAAAGTATAACCAAATGAGCTCTTCTTGATATGAAATTTGGCATGCCCCTAGAGCTTGTTGAGAGCTTTTTGGCAAGCTAAATTGGATAATATTTGGAGATCTGGGGAATATTTGGCAAATTGTTGAAGTTTAGGAATTTTGATGGTTTGGTCAATGCACTATTACCATAGGTCCGAAAATGAATTTGTGTCATTCATAGACCAAACGGTGTCCAATTGTCATGAAATTTTATAGGCATAAACTAGACATCCACAGGACCTATAACAACTAGAACCACCTCAATTGGAGGTCTGTAGAGGGAGAACTAACTTTCTGAAGTTCTATGTCAGCATAAGAGAAGCCATCCGATCTTCGTTACTGTTCCATCAATTTTTGAGGTCCAAGGGCTACTAAAATGATCTGGAATTATTTTTCTTCTCTAGTTAACATCTGTAGCTTTCCAAATTTGTATAGTTTTCCAAATTAAATTTTTGTGGAATTAATTATGAAGTTTTGAAGTTCATGACAGTAAGCTGCACTAGTACTAGGGATAACCAGACCTCTGTCTCTTTTTTGATGTCAAATATTGTCCAAACACTGAGATTATGGTTAGAATTAGTTTTAGTGTAAATTTAACACTTAGAAATTTCCAAAAAGTTATGGTTTGCTTGATCCCCATTTTTCTAGAATTAGTTATGATTTTCTAAAGTTAGAGCCAAAAATCTGACTTTTGGGCCCATTTGAGAAATTGCACTTTCTTGGTTTTTGGCTTCATATCCGTGGTTTATAGGTTGTTTGAGGCTATGTATGAGTTGTACAAATGGTGTTTGAGTAGAGAATGTGAATGATGGGTTCACGGGACCCACGGGACAAAATATGACTGATTAAACCCTGACTTAAAGTAGGAAAGACCATGGTTTTGGTCCTCTTCATTGGAAATCATATAGAATCAAGCCTAAAGGGAGATTAGTTAGAGTTAAATTATTATGATGTTACAAAATACCTCATCCAAATAGGCTTCTTGTGAAATTATGTTGCATGAGGGGGAAATGAAAGAGGAAATAACATTTGAAGACATCGTGGTGGTGAGAGAGTCAAGAAAGCTAGTCAAAGAAAGATACCATAGTTGCCGCAGAACTAAGCAAGAGCTCTAAGCCAAGCCTTAATGAGAGTCATTGGTGAATGCTAGTTTTATATACATGAATCCTCCTAATTTAGGCATTTTAGTAATTAAATATTGCTTGTTGCATTTAATTAGGTAGATAATTGATTTTATTAGCCATCGTTGCAATTGAGGAATTAATTTACAGAATTATTGATTTTAATGGTTAATTTTCTTTAAATAATTTTGTGAATTTTTTTGAATAATGTTTGCCATTATTTTTGTAGAGTTTCTTTAGACAAATAAAACTTAAAAGGAGAACATTTATTTGGAGAAGAGATGTGGTTGAAGTGGGTCACAATGTTTTCAACATCAGGAAGCCCATATTTCCTTTACCTCACACGAGCCCAATCTATCATTCACACATGGTCACATAGGCTCGGGTTTCTCTACACATACACACAATGCATGGGCTTCCATAGAAGGCCTCTATGTTGATTCATGGCTGGCCACTTCCTTCCTCACATTCACTTGCAAGCCACAGGGCCTACATGCATCTACATAACACTTCATTCTTATGGGTTCCTTTCTCTCACACTTGCGTAGTAGCACACACACATGCAACCACGTCTTCATGATCTTCAGCATTTAACACTCTTAACTTCATTCACCCACTTACTCACACACACATACATCCCTTTTCCATGCACTCACTCATAGCTCACCCATGCCACGTAATGTACACATGCAGAAATAGAAAGAGCATCAAAAGAAAGAGCCACAGGTTTTGGAGGGTCCAAGAGTAAGGAAGACCATGTTTCATTCACACATTAGTTCAATTTCACGAAGCAACTCACAAATGAAGCCACGGGGTTTAAGAAGAAGAGACATCAGTAGAACAGAGAAGGAGATGAGCTAGAGATTAAATGGAGCAGCATACGTAAAAGAAGAAAAGCATGGAGAATGAAGAGAAGGGAGAGAAGGTGGCTTCAAACAAACCATGCAGATTCTTACGTGAAACCAAATAAGAGGCAGAATATGGAACACGTAAAAGAATAGAAGCTCCAAGAGAAGAAGCCATGTTTTGGATTCGAAGAAAGCAAGAAGCAAGGGCTGAATAATGCATGCAAAGCATAGGAGAAGATGATTATTATATTTGTTTTATAGGACCCACACTTATTCATATCAAGAAGAAAAAAAGCTATAGGTAATTGGCACAAAGGCTTAACACGTGGAAGAATTAAACGAATAGCTGAAAACGTAAGAAGGGAGCATGTGAAATTATTAAAGAAACACGTGAGAGAGGCTAGAGGCAATAGCATGATTCCATCAAATAAAACACTCCATCATCATTTGAATACAATCTATCCATTGTCATTTACATTCACGATACACTTTGTCCATTCCACGCTATAGCCATTTTTCCATTCCATCATCTTCCATTCCACCCAATGAAGTTTTAATCCTCCATTTGTGACTAGCAAGGAAGAAGACTCTTGGAGAAGCTTGAATCCATAGAGAGATCAAGCTTGGTTAAGTTGTATTTGATTGGAAATTTGTGTAATTGTAATTAGTTGGTTAGACACTAATTAGAAGAGATATTGAACGATTAATTACATGAATTAAGTACTAAATTTTGCATTTCCTTTAATTTCCTATGTATGCCATCAAGGTGTTTGATGAAATGCATAAATAAAATTATGAGCTTTATTTTTTGATTTGAGGATTCCTCAGAGTTTAACTAGTTAATTAAATATCTTAAGGTGTTAATTTAGAAGCTAATTGATCAATTAATCATTTAATTCAAGTGTTCATTGATCCTAATGACAAGAGTTAGTGATTTAATGTGGGATTGAGGTTTCAATTCAACATTAAATGTTAGTCCCTTAATTCTTGCGTAGTAACTTAAGATAATTTGTATTTGACACAATTAGAGACTCTTAAACCAGAATTAATCACAATTGAATTAAGATAAGAATAGTGGATACCAAGGGACGGATCCAAAGCTAGTCACAAATCTATCATTCAACCACAATTCATATAATTAGATAGCAATTAGAAATTTTAATTTGGTTTCATTTTAGATAATTTAACTAGATCAAAAATCCCCCCCAAATTAGGTAGTTCTAGGATCTTTATACACTTAGAAAACCTAATTAAACATTAAATTTTATTTCCAAGGGAGATGACTTAGGTTGTGCCATTAACTATATATTTTTTCAACCTAGTTTTATTTTGAGAGTTACGCGACACGACTCGTCAAATTTGGTGCCGTTATCAGGGATTTGGATTTTCAATTGTTTGAGAAAGATTTCTAAGTGTTTTTACTCTATTTTAGTTCTATTTTGGTTTGATTTTTCCCTTGCTTGAATCAAGAGTATGCTTGCTAGAATTTTGTTTAAGGTGCCCAGAAAATTCTCAAAATTTGTTTTCTATGGTTGTTCCATCGTTTAAGGCACTTTTTTTTTACTTTTCAAGTATTTTCTTGAATTTTTTAAGAATTTTTCAATTTTTTTTACATTTAATTTCTTTATTTTTTATGAGTTCATTTTGTGTGATTAACCTCTATTTTGTAGTGTTTTTTATTGTTAAGAAGTTCTTAGTTTCATTTGAATTTTATTTTCTTTATTTAGAGTTAATATTAGTTCTAATTTGTTATTAAATTGTTTTTATGCTGAAATTAATTGTGCTTCTCATATTCTTCATTTAAATGAATCCTTATTTCTAATCAAGGTGTTTATAATTCTTGTGCAAATGATAGGATTTGCCAAAAGTTGGATGAAGCCATTTCAATATGTCGTGGCATTCTTGAATGACAAAGACAAACACAACAAAGCTAACAATACCAACAATTTCAACAGCCATACTACCAACCTTATTATAATCCATATGAAGTTCACCCAAATTACCACCATCATTATGAGCCATATCACAACTTCCATGTGCAAGAGTCAGAGTATCATTCTTACAACTATTATGAGGAGTACATGCAATAAGAGGTCCAGAGGGAACCAAGTTGGGAAGAAAGGAGAATGTAGCAAATGGATGCCTATAATCTTCAACTCTAACAAGAAAATGAACAGTTGAATCTTGAAAATCAACAAAGGTTTGATAACCTCATGAAGGATTCAGGAGCTCAATTGAATCAACCTACTTCAAGTGCTACTAAATTGACTGAACAACAAATTAAATGTATAAAGGAGGAAGAATCATATTCATTGAGTAATATCCTTCCATCTTCTAATACATTGCAATTTGTTAGAACTAACACTAGTATACTTGATAGCACTGTGACTACTGATGCACATGATGTTGTTGATTCCGAATTACATGATGATGATGTAGATAAGGAAATTGTTGTTGAATCTCTTGATATAGTTGGTTGTGGTAGTTCATTGAGCAAAAATGATACATATGTTGATGTTCATGAACCCTTATGTATTGATGAACTTGGTATGTCTACACCTAGCTGTGACCATAGTGATGATTTCATTTCTGAGCTTGTTAATGATGAATCTATTGAGTCTAAGGTAGTAGATAAGTGTGGGGGTGACTTAAAATGTGATGATCATTCTATTCCTGGTGTGGGATTGGTTGATAAGCTTGTTGATGATGCATCTTCTGACTTTAGGGACAGTATACCATCAAGACCATGTGACATAGTTAATTTAAATGATTCTCTTGATTGTGTGAGTGCTAGAACCACTATATGTGATAGATTCTCCCAGATTAATTCTTTCATTGAGACTAGTGAGTCCCTCACATATACTGATTAACATGATTCCTCACTAACATGTGATGACAAGACTGATGAAATAGTGAAAGTAGCATGTGATGAGAATATAGATAGTAAAATTGTTGAGCAACTTATTATTGATAATTCAGACTTTAATTTGAAATGCTTATATGATGAATTGCATACATTTCCTGTATGTGTTGAGATTAATGAGTTTCTGAAGTCTGATAAGTATGTTGAATCCATGAATTCCTTTGTTTGCACTGAAACTGTTAATGATACTGATTCCACTGATCATACTAGTATTGATAAGAGTATGCATAGAGATAGTGCTGATGTTGAAAATCCTATTGATACTTGTGCTGTTATTGATACTAGTGAGAGATTGGACTTTGTTGTTGATCATTGTTTAGAATTTTATGAGCTTACTGATGTCTTTTTAGTCAGGGAAGATATTATTTCTTTTATTGAGAGTCCTGAATAGATTCTTGAAGTTGTTGAGCTAGTTCCCAACAATCAACAGACTCTCTCAACTAAAATGGAGCAACTACCAAATGCCTTGAAGGACTCCAACTTAAAGGACTTTGAGAAGTTATAATTAGATTCTTCTGTGGATGCAATGACTCTTGCTGATGAAAGTCCAGTAGATTTTATTAGTTTTGATAGATTTTTAGAGAGTTCAAAGTTTAAATTTGATTTTAAATTTTCTTTCTTTAGTTTTGAATGCCCTAAATCTCATTTTTTTTTCTTTTTCATTATTCCTAAACATGCTAAATATGACTTTCCAAGACTAATTATGGTTGAAGAAGTCCATGAATCATCACTGCATGGGAATCTGAGCCAACCTTGAGATCTTCGATTCAAGTTCATCCGGTTGTATACTTTCCCTTCCACTCTATTTATATTGTGCTCTTTATCTATTGACTGGATTGTGTGCTGACAATAAGGACAATACAATATTTAAGTTGGGGGGGGGGAGAGCCATTTCATTCTATTTCATCTTTTATTTGCTTCCTTTGTAAAAAAAAAAAAAGAAAACTAAAAAAAATTGAAAATTTTTAAGAAATTTTTTGAAAAATAACGTGATTTTTTTTCAAATTTTCTGTGGAAGTTGCAAGTTAAGATAATTGTAGCTTGGATTCATTTAGACATGATAAGTAATGGATCTTGTGTTTTGATTCAAGTAAAGTGGCAATGAATTTGATTTCAATGAATTATTTGATAGCCATTAGCTGGTGAAAAATTTGAGCCATATCTATTTGATTCTAGTATGTTCACCTATCAGTGCTTTCACTCTAGAACTTGTTTTGATTCCTGGTTGAGACCACATTTGCATTTGCATTTGCATGCATGAAAGTGATAAGGCATTCCTTTCTTTTGTAGCTAGTGAGCCAAAAAGCCAACTTAGATACATTTTATCCATTGTTTAGCCACTTTGGATCTTGATTTTATTTTCTTGTTTAACCATAGCATTAAAAATGTTTTCCACCTTGTTTAAAGATACTTTAAGGATTTCAAGGAGCATTACACTTGTTTAGGATGAGAGAATGCATGCTTTGCATTCATTTAGGCCATTGTTATTAAGAGCTGAGGAAAATGTTCAAAGTTAAAGAAAAGAAGAGATGGAAAAGCAAAAGAAAAGAAATGAAAAGAAAAAAAAAGTAATTGAAAATTAAAAGAAAAAAGTGTTTTGAATTGAGCTTGTATTCACTTATACTAGATGAAAATAAGGCCTAAAAACACATTCTTCCCTATCCTAGGTCTCATTTTATTGCTCTTGAAGTCCTAAGGTGTTATATTTGTTATTTGTTTTCCCTTTGTTTTTGTATGTCTATTCATTTCAATCCTTAGCCCCATTATAATCCTAAATAAAGTCCTATTGATTTGTTCTTTGCATTCCACATGGGTGGTGGAGACTTAGAAGCTTGACAAGCTTATGGTAATGAACTTTGATAGGTGAAGTTTGAGTGATTCACATTGACTAAACACTTGAGAGTTAAGAGTAAACACCAATCCATGTGAGAGGCTATGCATTTTGATTCATTCTTTTCAAATGAAATTACCATGGAGCTTATTTCTTGATGCAAGTGAAGTTAACTTTGATTGTTGAAGTGTTGAAGAGTTGTGATTAGTTCTCAACTTGTGAATTCTACACTTTTCATTTCATTTTCATTTTTCACTTTTCACCTGCCATTCTACTCGATTTTCCTTGGATTTTGAGCTTTGCCCAGGAGTGCAAAGGTTTAAGTGTGGGGGAGTTATCAATGTAATCTCAGTTTAATCTCAACAAACGTAAAAAGCCATAGACAACTATTTAAGCAAGGTAATGACCATCAATAGTAGGTCATGAGCCCACCCCAAGCTTAGATTGAAATCATCATAATCTAAAAAGAAAATCTTCACATGGTGGTTACAATGAAGATGACCCCATAGTGATTACCGTAATAATTAGCCATTGAATAGTCTAAAGAATCTTGGTCAATATAGGAGATGCATTAAACATACAACAATATGATGCCTTGAAAGATATATGCTTATTTGAATTTGACCTCTAACTTACGAACAAGACAATGCACGAGTTTAGAGGTTTATAACTACAAATTGAAAGAATGACAACATTCCTTGTAACTCTTAAAGATGGAAACTGTAGAACAGTAGCCTTCACTAACTTTTATGTTGCCAAGACTTTATCCTCCTACAATGTCATCATTGGCCTGTCAATCATATAAAATTAACTAGGCTAAGAGTAGCCATATGCTCTTATAATCTCTTTTTAAAGTTTAGTAAATGATAGGTTAAAAAGCTAGCAAGTGTACTAGTCGCATGAGTAATCAAGTGGCCCGTGGGTCTCAATATCAATCCCATGAAGATTGGTTACTTATAATTCTAGATGTTTTTAATTATAGTTAGGGACTAGTTGTTGTCAACTACTTACAACTATGGACATATATATGTATATATTAGTATCTTAAGTCTCCCTTAGTACTAGTGACCAAATATCATAATAAAATATTAAAGTAAAATAAATAAAGCAAAAGACTTAAGACTCAAAGACTTTAAAGATAAATTATACTAAGTTCATTATTAGCACAGTGTTTAATACCTTATGCCTTATAATTATGGAAATTTTTTATCCTAATGTACCAAGAACCAACATAGTGAATCCACTATCTTAACATAAATCCTAGTCTTCCCTTAAAGAGTTGAAAATAGATCACCTTAAGTTGGACTAACCTTAGGATGCATTATTGTATATGAATTCCTAATGTTAGATAACTAACAAAGCACACCCATTTGGTATGCCTTACTTCTAATTTAACCTAGAGAGTTAAATTTAGATCCTACCTAAACTAGCCTCAATAATAGGTGCATTACAAATCAATAAATTATTAAGCTATACTCATCATATACAATGAATGGTATGCATTAATCATTTAATATTCATATGTAACTAACCGAAAATGCAAACCTAACTACATATAAGCTCAATTGTAGTTGTATCCATAAACTAAAACTAACACCACTCTTTACCAAGTGCAGTTAACTAGCAATAATTAATCCATCTTATGAATAACATCAACAAAGGCATTAAGTATAAATGCAGTACTCCATATATAATAAAATCATAAAATATATCATTATAACAATTTATACATGAATATAAGTCTAATGCTAAATTAATATAATAAAGTAGAAAAGAAAAATAGAAAATATAGTGGAAAGAGTAAGAAGAAACTATGGGAAACTATGAAAGAGAATGGGCTGATGGCCATATCATTTTAGATTTTGCCACATATTGCTGTTGCAAAAGAGATACCTTTATAGTTGTGAAAATCAATAGTCCTAGGATTCCAAAGCTTCCATGTCGTAGTTGTGGAAAAGACACCTTTCATCGGTGCAAAAACATCATGCTAAAGTTATTGCAGCTACAAAAGGTGCTTTTGACTCAAGCTTTGGTCAACTCATTAACTTTATGATATCTTTCAATGTTGACTTGCTCATCTCTTCATAGATAAACACAACCCTATCATATTTGTTTTTATTTCTAACAATTATTGATAATTAACTAAAAATATCATTTATTTAATATTATAAAAATACATATAAAACACTTGGAAAATAACAAAACCTATATAGAAATATGTGTATAAGTGGGGACTTATTAGGTCACTAGTTTAACTATGAGACTGAAGGTTTCAATGAAATCAAATTCAGCCTTCTGGTGAAAACCTGACCCTTTGTCACTAAACGTGCCTTGTATTTGTTTATGGAGACATTTAAATTTTCTTTTACCTTTAAAACCCTCTTACATCAAGTGGGAGTTCTTCCTTTTGGAAGTTTAACTAAACTTTAGGTTTGATTTTTCATCAGTGCCTTAGAGTAGTCCTCTATTGCTACCTTCCACTATGGTTAAAACAAGATAGATAAGGGCTCAGGAGTTGCAACATATGCACGAGGTTTGAATATATCGGCTTTAGTTTTAGTTATATTGGATGATCATTAGCTGGATGTATTCAATTTGTTGTCTTGCTATCTATAGCTAAGTTAGGTTGATTAAATGATACTAGACCCACTGTACTTTCTAAATTGACATAAGAATATTGTATAGCCTCGGGTGAGTTCAAGCACTGCAAAGGCATATTGTCATCTACATCTTGTGAATCTGTTTTGGTGAGTACATGAATGTTAGTGCAACAATTTCTATTTAAAATATTAGAAGTATCAATTACATTTTGGGGTACAAGAGTTGTTGTTAAAGGAATTAAAGATGAATAGTTCATTTCTGACGGTGGGCTAGGTGTGGCAGAGGGTGATATCTTGTTTTGTTGGAAAGGGAATGTAAATTCATAAAAAATTAGATCTCTAGAGATGTAGACTGTGCCCTTTCAATCCATACATTTGTAAACCTTGTGATTTAGGTTATGCTCAATGAAAGTACATGGTTTGGATTTGAATTGGACCTTATTTTTGTTGTAAGGTTTGAGATTTAGAAAATAGGTACATCCAAAAAATTTGAGAAAGATGTAGTTTGGATTTGATTTGAAGAGAATTTGATGTTGGGATTTCATGTGAAGGATAGGTATGGGTAATTTGTTAATAAGATACACTGTAAGAAAGGATAACTCCCAGTACTTGAGTGACATGGATGAGTTTGCTAGAAGAGTAAAGTTCATTTCAACAATATGCTTACTTTTTCTTTTAGTTGAGCCATTTTGTTGTCATGTGTAGGGACAACTAATTCTATGTATAATGCCATAGGAAGAAAAGAATTGATTCAAGGCTATGTATTCTCCCCCTTCATCAGTTTGAATAGCTTTCATTTGGTTACCAAATTGGAGTTCTACCATTGTTTTAAAATTCTTGAAGAACTATGCAACTTCAAATTTATGATTAAGAAGGTAAATCCAAGTCAATTTAGAATAGGCATTAATGAACTAAACATAGTAGTTGATACCTCCAGAAGAGACAATGGGTGATGGTCCTTAAACATCAGAGTATATTAATTGCACAGGTTTAATGCACATTGTGCCAAATTTTCCAAAGGCCATTTATGTGTTTGGCTAAGACAACAAGCTAAACAAAAAATGAGAAGGATCTTTATTAAATTCTAAAAGATTACAATAAGATAGAACTAAGTTTACAATGTGAAGGGAGGGATAGCCTAATCTAGAATGCCATAGATTGTAAGAAGAGGGAGTTGAGAGACTCCTTTGAGTAGTATTAAGTTGTATGGTTGAACTTTTTGAGGCTGAACCAATGGGCCTAACAAGTTTAAGGTTGTTAAACAGGTACAGGCCATCTTTAATAGTTCCCTGCATCAAAATTTTCTTGGTTTCCTGACATTTGACATAATGAGCTTGAAGGTGAAACTCAAAAAACACTTAGTTATCATTAACAAAGTAGGTTCTTAATAATTTCAGGTACATGTAGTAGTTGATTCAAATAAAGTTTGGTAGATGAAGGAAAAGGTGATTGCAATTGAGTACATCCAATATTTTGAATAGTTATGCCTTTGCCATTCCCCGTTTGGATTTATTCTCCTCTAATGTATCTTGATCCATGACCAAGATTGTTATAGTTTGGGAGTAACATGATTAGTGGCCTCAAAATTCAAGTACCATGCTACATCAAATATAGTTTCTAGAGTGGCAATCATTGCAGTCATTAGAGTGTTAGATCTATAGTTTGCGTTGGGTTAGGAGGATTTAGGGGGTTGCATTTATGAATGAAGGCTTATGTATAGCTAATCAAATCAGTGTTAACATTGCCAAGCCATATGACCAACTATGTTGCATATTTGGCACAGTGGCCTACTTCTAGCTACACTTCTTACACCTTTGAACTTACTTCTATTATTACTAAAGTTCCCTCTTATATTTCCTCTATTGGTGTATCCTCCCTTTGGGTTTTGTGCTTGGCTAAATTGTTTAGCTCCTTGGCCTCAAATTTGTGCAATATTTGCTTTTCCATGGTCTATTGTGGTGCTTGGTGAGCTAATAAAGAACAAAGCATCAACAATTTTCTTTACTTTTAATAGATATTCATTTGTAGATAGAGAGCCATTCTTCAAGTTTCTAAGTTGAGTGTTTCCCCTTGGCATGAGTTTGGGAGGCAAAAAATGTCTCAAGTAGCTCCTAAATTTGATGAGAGTATTCCCAGCCCACCATCATTGTTAACATTTCATCTAACATAGAGGATAACAACCAAGACATGAGCAACTGGTTTTGTTTCTCCCACGATAAGAATTCTTCACTTATTTTCCCTCAGGCTTCATATGCTTTACTCAAAAATTTCTAAGCAATTGCATGAGCTCTGAGGATGAATTGTTGTAGCTTATGACCTTTGATGGTGGCCATAGCCTATTACTTCCATAGGAGGTAATTGTTTTTATCTAATATAACAAACACTGGATGTGGACTAAATTTCTAAGTCTGAATGTTCACAGTAACAAGTACCAGTGCCTTTGTAGCAGCATGTGTATTTAGATTCTCTATTATAGCTTGAGCTTCAGAAGCTCTAATACCATAAAAGATTCAGAAAAGTAGGAAAGAACAATGAAAAAGAGAGAGATCAAGAATGAGAGAATGATTTAAATGTGTTATTCATTGTGAGCTATGTACAAGAATATATACATGTCTTAACCCCCGTGATGCTTCATCTTAGTCAGATTTAACAACATATAACTAACAGAATAATTAACTAAGCCTAATAGTTACAATAGAAATTGAGCTGGACACACAACTAATGAGGTTGCTTCTCATCACATCCTCAATCACCATTTTCTTTTATGTAGAAAAGTTTCTAGCATATAGATACAATCAATTTCATCAAGGATACACAACCATGTAATTTTTAAAATTATCTTGTTATATTTATCAATTAATTTTTCTTTTGCTTCAAATTGCTAAGTCATTGCCATATTATGAATAAAGTTTGAGGAATTATTCACGATGATTTATCTTCTTTTCATGATATCTTGATTTGGGGGATGAGTTTGAGAGTGGAATGCATTAAGTGTCTTAACTATTGTTTAAATGTTTAAAATATAATGGGATGAAGTGAGTTAAAAGAGACACAACCCAACCCCATATGCTTCATTTTTCTAACCTTTTTAAATCAGAGAGTTTTAGATAACTTAAGTTCTCTATATATAATTGAAATACCTCTAGTAGGTATATAATGAATGATTAAAAAAAACTATATGTATATTCAACTCAAAATCCTAGATTTGACTATAATCAAAGCACATATAGACAAATAAGCAGTGGAAGCTAGTCTTGATGTATAATTGGTTGTAGTGTCACATGTTTTAATTTGACTTTGCCAATTGCCTAGGGTTGGTTCAGAGAGCTTCCTTTATCTCGAGGGAGTTAGAGAATTCAATTAGTAGTTAGCAAACTTTAACTCATTTCATCCCATTGGACCCTGCTTATAATAGCCTAAGATTTTTTAGAGGTTTTTTGTTGTAAAATTTTTATAGAATTCAAAAAGAAAAAAAGTTGATAAAAAGAAAAAAGATTAACTTTATACTTATTTTTATTTTATGTCATTCTCTTAATTTTACAATAAGAAATTTTAAAAAATCCTTACACCTCATTCAATCTATTCTTCCAATCAAGTCTTTAACATATACATCTTATCAAAAAAAGGAAACATATAATTCAACATCGTATTATAAATAAAATTTATGTATACTAATCCAACCACTAAAATAATATTTATTTATTTTTAATATGCCAAATTTTTTTTCCACAAAAATGAACATCTTATCTCATTGTCAATATTTATGTATAAACAACATATCTTATGCTGGTCCGTTATGTTAATATAATTGGCTTAGTACATATATGAGTGCTCTTCAAACAAAGCAAACTTAAGAAAAGATACTATTATTCCTTACCAGATGAACAAGATATTGCTCCTTTTATGATAAAGTGTTCTTGTTTGTAAGAACACTCAATAATTTTTAGAAAATGGTTGAATAAATATTTAAAATGGAATTGTAATAAGGATTTATTGTTAACAATAACAAAAACAAATCTTTTTTTTTAGGTGAGAAATAGGTATCAAGACCCAAAACAACAAAACAAGCAAAAAAACTTAAAACAATTAATGACATGACGTGATGCATGGGCAGTTGCCTAATCTCCTAAAAGACATCCATTAAGATCACTAAAAAGGTTAGCAACAACATAAAACCTAACCAGTAACTTAGTGCTATGCTTAGCCAACCAATTTGCACTCATATTACCTTCATGGTACAGTTGTTTAATCACCACTTGCCCGTTTAAATTAAGCCAGTGCCTTGTCCTTTGTAAAAGACATGAAGGAAGGCGATGCTCAATCTGCTTATTATTCAAAACTCCTACTAGCTCTAAAGAATTGCCCTCAATGCAAACATGTCTAAACCCTATGTTCCAACGTAGCTTAAGCCCATTTATAAACTCCAACAGCTCCGCAGCTTTGATTGAATAGATCCCAATATGGCATTGATAACCCATCACCCACCTTCCTTCATGATCTTGGATAAGCCCACCGCATCTAGCTCTTCCTCCTCCATCCTTCACAAGGACATCTTAATTGATTTCAACAAACCCTAAAGGTGGCCTTTCCTAGTATATGAACACTTCTTGTGTAGCGTTACTCACTTCGACTTCGTCCTCTCTACTCTCCTTTAACCATTTGATAAATTGCTAAATATAGGTTAAAGGATTGTCCGGCCAAGTAAAACCTTCCTCAGATATCAACTTATTCCTCCACTTCCAAATAGGTAACACAAAATATAATATTCTCAAGTTGTTGAAAACCATACCTCTGCTTCACCTGTAGGTTAGAAAAGACTAATCTATAGTTCCTTGTTCGAAGAATAATGAGCATTCTCTAGTTGGCACCAGCTTTTGCCATACTTGAGACACTTTGTGGTAGTCACGTAGCGCATGAATAACATCTTCATCCCTCATATTACACCCAACATAAACTAGAGAGTTGCCATGCCACTTGCTTCGAATACATTGTGTAAGCAAACATCTCCAAACTGCAAGTCACATAAAGACACAGACTCGTACCAAGACTTGCATTTTCCAAATTAAATTCCAACAAAAGCCATCTTCATGATCTTCATCCAACATAAAGGCCTTATAAGCACTCTGATAGTAAAGCTACCACCCCTTTCTAACTCCCAGATAGGTATATTAGGTCCCTCATGCAATGCTGGAGGTAGCAAAGCATGAATTTTTAACAAAACTCTTTTTGGGACTGAGTTTGTAATCTTATAAGTATCCCAAAGTCTATTCTGGTCAATAAGATCTGCCACCATCAACTTTTGATCTACCTTACTGACGTTACTAGTATATTTTGATAGACATCTCTCACCTTCAATCCACATATCATGCCAAACACTTACAGTAAGGCCGTCTCACACATCCCAATTTAAATGCTCCCTCAAAGTCTACCATATGTTACTTATATCCTTCCATAACTTAGAATATTGCAGTTTAACACATGGCTCGCTATCCAATGAGAAACGTGATGCATATTTTGTCTTCAAGATTCTAACTCACATCAACTCATCCTTAGTGATTAATTGCCACCCAAGTTTCATCAAAAAAGCTTCATTCATCTCAGTAATGACTCTAACACCCATTCCTCCAATCTTTTTATCCTTACACAAAGTCGACCAAGACACCGCATTCTATTTACACTTGTTTGGTTCATCACTGATGCTCACCAGAATAATGACACTGCAAGTGTATGAGCTGTAAGAATAGTAAGTGATGAGTCAAGATTGTTCCCTCAGTGAATCAATACGATTAGTGATTAGGCATTAGATTTCTCATATTCATTTTAGTTAAACAAATTAAGTTGTGATTGAATTTTTTTGTGAAAATTAATTCAAATGTAATTAACAGTAATAAAAATGGTTCTAAATAAAAATAAGCAATTAAAGACGCCTTAGGAATTCTAATCCCCTTTTTACACAATGTCAATCATTTCCCTTTTTAATTAATTGACTTAATATCAATTTTAGAGTCAAAGGTCTAATTAGGTAAAAATGTCTTTCGATCTATTTAAACTTATATATCAACTCAACTCTTTGATGTCTCAAATGAGAAGTTAACATATAATTAAGCTCAGACCTTATCTAGACTACCTAGGGCCCTTGAGTATATTTCTATCTCAAGTGCAAATTAGACTATGTCTAATCCTAAGTTGCTCAATCAATGGTCTATAAGTAATTTCCTTCTTTCAAAGGCTAATTACAAAACCTATAATCAAACTAGAGATGGCCAATTAATAGAATGAAATCATAGTTCAGATTAAGCACTAAAATCTTTAATAATCCAACATAATCAAAAGGGAAGTAATTTCCAAAACTCAAAGGTTCATAGAATCCCTAAGGGTTACAAGATTTAGTCACTCATGGCTTGAAATCCACAAGCAAGCTCAGCAAACATATTAACAAATACATCAACTTGAAGAAAAGATGGAGTAAAAACACCTAATCAGAAGAATCTTGCATAGAATCAATGATTTTCCAATTAATATGAAGCTTTTCCAACATTTCTTGTACGTTTTCTCACTTTCCCAATCGACTAGAACGGCTCCCCTCTGCTAAATGACCAAGCCTTAGCTTTTTCTCGTGTTTTTTAGCTCGCAAATCAAAGTTGTGCATTTCAAAGGCCGATCTCGCTATGGTGAGGGGTGACTCTCGCTATAACGAGAGTTCATAGGCACTTAGATTTCTACTAATCTTGCTACTACTGGTGCTATAACTAGGAGCTCCCTGGAATTTGTATGCATCGTGACTTCGCTATGGCGAAGTAACTTCCTCGCTATAGCAAATTGTGTTCTAACTGTAACGAGAGGACTTGTTCCACTTGCCTTTTTACTTTTCAGCTTTCCTCTCTTTTCTCATTTCTTTCTACAATCTTCTACTTTCTCCTGAGATAAAAATTAATCATAAAATAAGGCTCAAACTGATAAAGATATCGCAATTGAAACATTTTCTTTATTTTGTTTGATTGAATAGAAATTTCGCCATATTAGTTAAGAGAAAAGTACTTTGCCTCCCTAATTTATCATAAAATATATCCCTTTCTCATTCAAAATTAAGGAGTGATCAAACTCCCCCACACTTAGATCCTTGTTTGTCCTCAAGTAATTTCTAGAAAATATCAATTAATGTGGTTGTTAACTACTTCTTTTCCACAATAAACACCCAATCAACCAAAATTTCAGACTTTCCCACACTTAGAGTGAAACCAATGTCAGAAGCAGAAGTTCAGCAAAACTCAATTTGAATTTCAAAACCAATATACTTATAGTAACACCCTCCTGATTTCTAAACTTTATGTGTGTTCCACAGATAGATTTTATTAGAAGTAATTAAGTAATTTTCAATAAAACCCTTAATATACTTTCAAGACCCAATCCAACTATCTATTATAACTTCAATCATCAAAATTCATTAAGAGAGGTCTTCATGGTTCATCAGAATACTATTCTCAGCACAATCATTCTCATTCTTTTTTTCTTTTTCTTTTTTTTTTCAATTTCTCCTCATCAATTCTTTTAATCCTTTTAATGTGAATGGCAACATTGATTATAAAGCCATCCGATTACTCAGATTAAGGAAATCCTCAGAGTGCTCACTAGTATACTTTTAGTTTCACCACTGTTTGACGTAAAAGTTCATACTTTTTAGTTCAAACTCCCAGTTACTAAGTGATTTCAATCATTAGAGTAGAGATATATCTGTATATATTTTTTTTAAGCACTAAATATTCCTTTCAAAAGATAATCAAATACCCATCAGAAGTAGATAAATTGGGGAGATCTAAAAAAAAAGAGGCTAACTAAAGAAAAAGCTTAAATTACTTCAATAATCGTCTTGCTGAGAAGTGCTTCTATTATAGGTGCTTACTACAATTACATTACTTGCTTTGTTCATTTCAAGTTTGCCTAAACCCCACATTCATTGTTTAGTATTCATCTAAAGTAATGAGGGCTGAATCTAGTTAAAATTGGGGGCATTATGGTGGACTGATTATTATTGATATAATTCTCCTTATTATTTAAATTTATATGTCTTCCTAGCCTATATTTATCTTCCCCCACACTTAAAGATAACATTGTCCGCAATGTGTAAGAGAAAAGATACAAAAACAAAAAAAATAAAAGTAGACTGGGGCAGAGGTAAGGGATGTAAAGAGATAGAAAGAAAAGGGACTCCCCCAATAGAAAAAGTCAAGGATGAGAGGGATGTGCACGAACAACTCTTGTATCTAAGAGACCAAAAATATATAAAGACCACGCAGCAAATAGTCAGTTGGCATTAGATATAAGACATCAATTACAAAAGTAGTCAGTGCAGAATCTAAAAGTATTATGATATATAGTGATCAATATACAGTTATCCAAAATTGAAAGCAGAGAAATAAGAAGGATCATGCAAAGAACATAAAAGCTCTATAAGTCAGAGGGCCCAGGCATATCCTGTAGTGCAAGGTCTTGTAGAAGAACAATGACTGAGGACTGAGGAACCTCTGGAGGTGGAGGTGGAGGGGCAAGCATCAAATAATCCACAAGCATCTACAGCTGATCCTTCATTGACAGGACATGCCCATCTAGCCTGTCAATGGAATCCCTCACCTAGCTTTCAAACTAAGTTTGAGGTAGTGCATCCTGCATCATCGACTTTGGAGTACCCACTCGCTGCGGTGGAGGAGGTGAAGATGCTTCAGGTTGTGCTTGTGTTTGTGCCTGATGTCTGCGTGGTTTTCTCGGCTCATTCTTCATGCTGTCATATTTAAAAGGCCCCTTTGGCTTGAACTGAACATCATTTTTGGATACTCGACTGCCCCCCATTAAGAATAATTCAGTAAGCATGTGGGGGTATGCCAAGCTTGCCCTATTTGATCTTGCCACTTGCTTGAAATTGAGGAACATAAGACGAGGAATATTCACCCACTGCCTGGTCATAAAGCACCAAGTCAATATAGCTTGTTCTTGGATCATGTCAGACCCATAATAACTTGTCAAAATATTGCTGGTGATGAATTGCAGCTAATATTGAGTAGGCTTATTCAGTTGGTTGACTGGATATACTTTATTAGTCAGCCTTGCTCGTCCATCATTTGCAATGGTTGTCTCCATTTTTTCCCATAGAATAGATTGTGGATTCTCCAAGTAAGACTGGAAGGCACATTCTGTGACATCAGGTAATTCATAAAAGTCTTGAATGACCTTCTCATTGATTCATACCCAGGCAGAGCGGCAATAGTATTCATCCTCGTCCTCCTCTGTGTCTTCAAAATTTGCATACAGTTCTTGGATCATCAAAGGAATCTGATGCATTGGCTTTTTTATGAAACTTTGCAGTCCATGCCATTCAAAGTCACTGTAGGTGAGAACTAAAATGTAAGGCTCATAGTATCGATCTTCAACTACCCTCCGGTCAAAGAAAAGTCATTTAAAACAGAAGTTGGCTTTGGAACAAGCAAACTGGTGCTTGTCATAAGATTTCTTCTTTTGCTTCGAGGAAGATGCTTCAACGGTCTTTGTTTGCTTTTTGGGAGCCATAAACTCTGAAATCCAACTAATAATAAAAAAGAAACTAGTGTTAGCAACTATAGCAAACCACAGAACAAGCAGGGGCAAATGTGATGTCTGCAGGCACAGTGATGAAAAAGAAAAATTTGTAAATCAAATGAATGTGACATGCTTATAATATAGAAATGAACCTCTAAGAGCAAACAAGGTGTTAGGGGAAAAGACACATTGAAGCAAACAAAGCAGGAAGCACCCAGAAAAGAAATAGTAATTTCTGGAAAATGCTCGAACTCTCTATAGCGAGTTTATTCTCGATATAGCAAGAACGAACAATTTTCTAGAAATGCTTATTTAGGCCGAAGAAAACCAAATTAATGAGAACTTCCTGCATAAAAATAGTCGACCAACAAAATACAACCAGAAAAATTGACTTATTGACCCCTAATTACATAAATAAATACGATAAAAAGTCTCAGCCCTAATGACCACAAAAACAACTAAAAAGGTAGAGATTGAGGAGATAAAAGGGTCGAACAACATACCTAATGCAAGAAAAGTGATGCACGAGGGGAATGGGAGCGTGGAAGGTGAGAAATTCGACAGAAGAAAGGAAGAAAGAAATGAGGGGCTCAAGCACGCAGTAGCGAGATATTTCGAGAATGAAAAAATGGAGGGTGTATATGATTATTTGGTTATTAAGTTAATTGAAATTAGGTTAAATTTTTTTTTTTATGTTCAGAGACCTTGCTATTGCCTAGGCAATAGCGAGGGCATCTCTAAAAGAAGTACTAAAAGCAAAGCTGCTGGTTTTGCAATGGCGAAAATGCCTCTCGCAATGGCGAGCATACTTGGGTAATTGTTGGTCTCTGAAGAATCTTGTTATAGTTAGGCTATAGCGAGAAACTCTCTGGTGTTTGTACTGATTCACGAGCATACTACATTCGCTATAGTGAGTTGGCCATCTCACAATAGCGAGGATACTTGAAAATTTTTCCCAACACATTTCACTCGCCATAGCTCAGCTATAGCAAAATACTTTCTGGACTTTGTACCAAATTGGAAACACAGGGACTTCGCTATGGCGAAATGGTGTTCTCTCTGTAGCGATAACACTTGACATTACTTACACTCTGGCTTGCCCCAGCCTAGGCCATAACAACGAACTCCCTGGTTAATGTACCAGACGTAGAATAAGCAGCCTCACCATAGCGAGATAGATTCCTCGTTGTAGCAAAATTTATTTTTTTTATAATTCTTATTTTTATTTTTATCTTGAATGATTAACCCCCCTAAATATTCAAATAAGTACTTTCCAACCCTATTTACACCTCCTATCATGCAATTTCTCAACTCATTGCCATTAAACTTTAACCAAACATAATCGAATAATCAATATTACTAGAATACTAATATGCAATTCAAATCAATAGTTAGAAACTCTCTAAAAATCATGACTAGCCATGTCCTTTCCTGCTAACAACTTGTTCTTGAATAGCCAACACTTCAACACCAACATCGAACCTACAAAACACACAGAGAAAAAGGAAGATCAAACCAAAGACAAAAAGAACATCAAACTCAAACATAAGAACAAGAAGAAAAATTAGGTTGTATCCTAAGTAGCGCTTGGTTTATAGTCCTCAGTCAGACTTTGTCAACCAATCAACGAGGTTGAGTGAAGCTATGGACCGTTGTCTGTCGGTCTATCTTGCTACCCAAATAATGCTTAAGCCTTTGACCATTTATTTTAAATTGATCTCCTGACTTCTCATCTTTAACTTCGATAGCTCCATAAGATGTCACAGATCACTTTGAACGAACTAGACCACCTGGATCTCAACTTACCTAGAAACAACTTCAACCGAGAATTATAAAGCAATACAAGATCTCCAGGTTCAAACTTTCTTGATAAGATATGCCTATCGTGTATTCTTTTAGTCCTTTCCTTGTAAATTCTAGAACTCTCAAAAGCCTGCAATCTAAACTCTTCTAACTTATTTAGTTACATTAGTCTTTTCTCACCTACTTTATCCATATCAAAATTCAATTTCTTTATAGCCCAAAATGCTTTATACTTTAGCTCAATGGACAAATAACAAACTTTGTCAAAAATCAATTGATAAGGAGACATAACTATTGGAGATTTAAAAGCTGTCTTATATGCCCATAAAGTATCATCGAGTTTATCCGTCCAATCCTTTCTAGTGGGACTCAGTTTTTTCTAAAAAAATTTTATTTCTCTGTTAAACACTTCACACAACCCGTTGGTTTGAGGGTGATATGCCAATTCCATCTTGTGGGTGATTTCATATTTTGCAAGAAAACTTTTGAACAACTTATTATTAAAATAAGTCTCCTCATCACTAATGATTGCCCTAGGTGTGCCAAATTGAGTAAAAATATTCTTTTTCAAAAATCGCACCACCGTATTGGCATTATTAGAATGACAAGCCACAGTCTCAACCCACTTACTCACATATTCAACAGTGACTAATATATATTGATGGCTCCTAGATCAAACAAAAGGCCCCATAAAATCAATGCCCCACACATCAAACAATTCTACCTCAAGAATACCAAATTGGGGCATTTCATACCTCTTTGAGATGTTACCTATTCTCTAACATACATCACAACGATAAACAAACAAATAAGCATCTTTAAATAATATAGGCCAATAATATCTAAATTGCAATGCTTTGTATGTAGTATGTTGGCCACTAAAATGATCACCATAAGGAGCAGCATGACAAGCATAAAAAATATCATTTTGTTCAGTTTGAGACACACATTTTCTCAAAATTTGGTTAGCACACTTCTTATACAAAAAAGGTTCATCCCACACAAACCATTTCACATCATGTAAAAAAAATTTCTTTTAATAAGACTTTAATTCATTAAGCACAATACCACTGACCAAGTAATTGGCATAATCAGCATACCAGCGCATAAACACACTATTCACAGTAAAAACATACTCATCAGGAAAACTCTCATTAATAAAAAAATCATTCATACACTCAGAATTATTCACAAGGCTAGATAAGTGATCAGCAACTTGGTTTTCAGTTCCTTTCCTATCAGCAATCTGCACATCAAATTCTTGCAATAATAAAACCCATCTAATCAACCTAGGTTTAGATTCTTTCTTACACAACAAATATCTTATAGCAGCATGATCAGTATGAACAATGACTCTAGTGCCCATTAAATACACTCTAAATTTTTCAAAAGCAAAGACAATAGCAAGCATTTATTTTTCAGTAGTAGAGTAATTTACTTATGCTCTAGCTAGAGTTTTGCTTGCATAGTAAATAGGATGAAAAATATTCCCATGTCTCTAGCCAAGCACAGCTCCTACCACATAATCACTTGCATCGCACATGACCTCAAAGGGTAGTGACCAATCAAGAGCCACTATAATTGGTGTTGTGATAAGTCTTTGCTTAAGCTCTTTAAAAAATTTTAAGCAAATTGCATCAAACTTGAATTGTGTATCCTTTTCAAGCAATTGAGATAGAGGCTTCGCTATCTTTGAGAAATCCTTGATGAATCTTCAATAAAACCCAGCGTGCCCCAAGAAACTTTTAACAACTTTCTCATTGGTAGGTGGTGGTAATTGCTCAATAACTGAAACCTTAGCCCGATCCACCTCCAATCCTCTTTTTAACACCTTATGCCCAAGCACTATACCTTCACAAACCATGTAGTGACACTTTTCTCAATTGAGAACCAAATTGGTATCCTCACATCTTTGCAAAACCCGTGTCAAATTATCCAAACATTCTTCAAAAGTGATGTCAAACACTAAGAAGTCATCCATAAAGACTTCCATGATATGCTCAATCATGTCAGAGAAAATTGACATCATACACCTTTAAAATGTGGCAGAAGCATTACACAATCCAAATGACATTCGTCTAAATGTGAAAGTTCCATATGGACATGTGAAAGTAGTTTTTTCTTGACCTTCAAGAGCGATTGCAATTTGATTGTAACTAGAATAGCCATCCAAGAAACAAAAGAATTCTTTTCCTGCTAACCGATCTAACATTTGATCAATGAATGGAAGCAGAAAATGATCCTTTCTTGTAACTGTGTTCAACTTCCTGTAGTCCATACAAACTCCAACCTGTAACTGTTCTTGTGGCAATCATTTCATCCTTCTCATTGTTCACCACCGTAATTCTTCCCTTCTTAGGGACACATTGCACTGGACTTATAAGGGATAGATAATACCAGCATCAAGCCACTTGATAATCTCTTTCTTGACTACTTCTTTTATTATAGGATTTAATTGCCTTTGATTCTCTACTGATTTCTTATGGTTATCTTCTAAGAGAATTTAGTGTATGCAAATGGTTAGACTAATCCCTTTTATATCGACTATGGTCTAACCAATAACCCTTTTATGCTCTTTTTAACACTTCTAGTAGTTGTTTTTTTAAGAGAAGTGTTAATGCAGACAAAACTATGACTGGTAAAGTCTCTCCTTCCCCCAAATAAGCATATTTAAGATGTGGTGGAAAAGGTTTCAACTCCAAAATTGGAGGCTACTCAATTGATGGTGGGAGAGCATGCGCTTTTCATGAAGCCAGCTCCAATAATTTAAATTGCCCATTCTACTTAGCCACTGGTCTAAATGCATTAAGTTTGTGCTTAACTTTCATTTTCATCACCTCTCCTATACTTGGTTTACCAACAAGTACTGCTTCAAGAGGATCGGTGAAAGCAAAAGAATCTAATTCTTCTTGAATTGCCTCTTCAACAATAGACACCCTTGAGCATTCTTCAACACTACCCAGATACTTCATAGCTTTCTCCACACTAAAGGTGACTCGCTCATCTCCAAAGCTCATTATAACTTTCCCTTTTTCCACATCAATTAGTGCTCTGCCAGTAGCTAGAAACGACCTCCCCACTATCAATAGGATATCTCTATCCTCTTCAATATCAAGCACAATAAAATGAATAAGATAAATGAAAGGGCCAACCTTTACTAGCACGTCTTCAATGATCCCATGTGGATAAGAAAAGCTTCTGTCAGCCAATTGCAAAGTAACAGTTATTGGATTAGCCTCACTCAATTGTAGCTTTCTAAAAACAGATAATGGCATGAGGTTTACAACGAATCCTAAATCATAAAGTGCTCGACTCTCAAATTTATCCCCAATCATACAAGGGATAGAAAAAGAACCAGGATCTTTACACTTAGTTGGAAGATTGGATTTGAGTATATTAGTGGTCTCCTTTGTCAAGGCCACTGTTGCAAATTCGGTGAACCACTTCTTCTTGCTAAGCATATTTATACTACTCATCAAGGACTTTCTTTTGCAATCTTTATGGAAATAGAGGCAATGGCACCACTTTAGGATGCATCACTATCTTTTCTTTAGTTGTATCTGACTTTTTCACTTTAGACTTCCTTTCATTGTCCTCTTCTTTTGCATTCAAACTAGTAGTCTTTTCCCTTTTTTCTTATTGAAGTTCTTCATCTTCAATCTGAATAACACCTGATGGACCCTTAGAATTCACCTTGTTTGGCTCCTTCACTTGAACTTATACTTCAAGGAGCTCTTTACCACTTCTCAAAGTGATAGCTTTACATTCTTCCTTGCCATCTCTCCTTGGCTTAGGAATTATATCACTTGGTAAGCCTCTTTGATGTAGTGCGTTCATAGTAGAAGCTAACTGCCTTAATTGCACTTCTATATTATTAAGAAAGGAGTCCACCCTTGCATTAATACTCGCTTGCTCTTCATTATTCTTTATTTGAGTAGTCATAAACTTAGCCAAAACATCCTCTAAATTAGTTTTCGGCTCTTGAATAGGCACATTTTGCCTTGTCACTTGAGAGAACCCAAGAGGTTGAGTTAGCCTTGTTCCAGAATATGATGGCTGATTAAGTGATGGACCATTCTTCGAAGAAAAATTCAGGTGAGTACACCATGCAGGGTTGTAGGTGTTTAAGTTAGGGTTGTTTTGACTCTTTTGAAAGTTTCCCATATAATTCACTGATTCTGATTACATAAACATCAGGCACTGGTCTTGCATATGTATCTTATCACACTGCTCACATGTAATATGAGTGACTTGTGTAGAACACGCATTTAAAGTAGTCTTCTTTTGCACTTACAATTCTAGCAAATCAAAACGCTTATTAAATGCCGATAAAAAAGCAGCCAGCTGAGCAGAAGAATCCCCTCTAGTATTAGATGCTTAGGGGATTGCTAGTGTTTCATCCCCTTTATGAGAATAACTTTCAGACAGATTATCCAATACCTTCATCACCTCATCTACTGGAAGTTAGTCATAACTACCATTAAGAATCGAGCCTAGCATAGTGTCTGCTGTGCATTAAGTCTAGTGCAAAAGTTTTGTACAATGGCCCATTCATCCATGCCATGACTTGGACATTGTCTCATTAAATTTTTATATCTTTCCTAAGCCACATAAAGGTGCTCATCCGGTAATTGCTTGAAATTGATTAAATCACGTCTAGCATTAACAATTTTGTTATTTGGAAAGAAACGAGCTCTGAACTTTGCTTCTAAGGCATCCCAATTATTGATAGATCCCTCTGGTAAATTTAGCAGCCATTCTTTTGCATCATCCTTGATAGAGATAAAAAATAATCTAAGCCTTAATACATCCTTGGGCACTCCATTCTATTTGAAAGAGTCACATACTTCTAAGAAAGATAATATGTGTCTATTAGCATCATCTGTTGATTTACCACTAAACTGCCCATTCATTTGAAATATTGAAATCATCACTGGCTTTAACTCAAAGTTATTCGTCTAAAAATCTAGTACTACAATGCTAGGCTGAGCAATTCTCATGGTTCTTCCTACAAAATCCTTGATAGTCCGATTCTGATTATCTTCATGTGCCATATTTGTAGTAGGAATGTTTATCCCACTCTCAAGTTGAATTAGCACAAACCCCTCATCTAAAATATCCTTCAAATTCCTTGTTTTTCTAGGTGTTCTCTTGGATCTGGATTTAGGTGGCATAAACTAATGTACCTGTGAAAACAAAGGAACACAGATCAAGAATCTAACTA
The DNA here is from genome assembly GCA_026724425.1 of Erythrophleum ivorense. NCBI lineage: Eukaryota > Viridiplantae > Streptophyta > Magnoliopsida > Fabales > Fabaceae > Erythrophleum > Erythrophleum ivorense. The sequence continues at coordinate 22,667,327 of JAIUCV010000011.1, forward strand.
AACCAAAGAAACCAAAAGATAATAAACGAAGAAATCACTAATAAAATTACTGCAACTAATAAATAAAAGCACAAATAAATAAAAGAGTAAAGTAAAAGAAACTAAGTGATTAAGCTAAAACTACTTAAAGTTCTCTAATTCTATTCACCAATTGCCTTGATTCCCCAGCAATGGCACCAAAAACTTGATGCTCACCAGAATAATGACACCACAAATGTATGGGTTGTAAGAATAATAAATGATGAGTCAAGATCGTTCCCTCAGTGAATCAATACGATTAGTGATTAGGCATTAGATTTCTCATATTCATTTTAGTTAAACAAATCAAGTTATGATTAAATTTTTTTGTGAAAATTAATTCAAGTACAATTAACAGTAATGAATATGGTTTTAAACAAAAATAAGTAATTAAAGACATCTTAGGAATTCTAATCCCCTTTTTATACAATGTCAATTATTTTCCTTTTTAATTAATTAGTTTAATATCAGTTTTAGAGTCAAAGGTCTAATTAGGTAAAAATGTATTTTGATCCATTTAAACCTATATATCAATTCAACTCTTTGATATCTCAAATGAGAAGTTAACATACAATTAAGCTCAGACCTTATCTAAACTACCTAGGGCCCTTGAGTATATTTCTATCTCAAATGCAAATTAAACTATGTTTAATCCTAAGTTGCTCAATCAATGGTCTATAAGTAATTCCCTTCTTTCAAAGGCTAACTACAAAACCCATAATCAAAGTAGAGGTGGTCAATTAATAGAATGAAACCATAGTTCAGATTAAGCACTAAAATCTTCAATAATCCAATATAATCAAAAGGGAAGTAATTTCCAAAACTCAAAGGTTCATATAATCCCTAAGGGTTACAAGATTTAGCCACTTATGGCTTGAAATCCATAAACAAGCTCAGCAAATATGTCAACAAATACATCAACTTGAAGAGAAGATGGAGTAGAAATACCTAATCTGAAGAATCTTACACAAAATCAATGATTTCCCGGTTAATATGAAGTTTCCCCAACACCTCTTGTGCATTTTCTCACTCTCCCAGTCGACCAGAACGGCTCCCCTTTGCTGAATGACCAAGCCCTAGCTTTCTCTCGTATTTTTCAACTCGCAAATCAAAGCTGTGAGTTTCAGAGGCCAATCTCGCTATGGCGAGGGGTGACTCTTCCTATAGCGAGAGCTCATAGGCACCTAGATTTCTACTGATCTTATTACTGCTGGCGCTATAGCTAGGAGCTCTCTAGAATTTGTATGCATTGTGACTTCGTTATGGTGAAGTGCATCCTCGCTACAGCGAATTATGTTCTAGCTAGCTGTAGCGAAAGGACTTGTTCCACTTGCTTTTTTATTTTTCAGCTTCCTTCTCTTTTCTCATTTCTTTTCTATAATCTTCTACTTTCTCCTGAGATAAAAATCAATCATAAAATGAGGTTCAAACTGATAAAGATATCACAATTGAAATATTTTCTTTATTTTGTTTGATTGAATACAAATTTAGCCATATTAGTCAAGAGAAAAGTACTTTGCCTCCCTAATTTATCATAAAATATATCCCTTTCTCATCCAAAATTAGGGAGTCATCAATCACACCAGATAAATTCACGTTGAACATGTTCTACTTTGTCAACAATCTTTCATAAGATATGCTTATGTTGCACCTGAACTTGCAGCATTAAACTCATGACCGATTTCACTAGTGTCAACCTCCCTGCTAGCCTTCCACCCACTCAGTCTCATCTTTATTTTATCGACAGCATTCTCATACTTATGCCAAGATGATTGCATGTTAACAATTTTAGCCCCTAAATACCATCCAATTTCCCCTACTTCTTGGAAACCACTTAAATCACATATTCTTTTTCGTGTCTATTCTGAAACATTACGTGAAAAGTATATCGATGTCTTACTAGCGCTTACCTTATGGCCCAGGATTGACACAAACTTCTCCAATGCTTTTAACATAACTTGCATCTAGTCTATAGAAGCTTCACTAATGAGCATCAAATCATCGGCAAACACAATGTGAGAAAATGGCGGACCTCTACGCCCTATCTGCATTCCCTTTCATTTTTCTTACTCCTCTAACTCCATGATTATATGAGTTGTAACACCCTTTCCCTTATGTGAGGGACTAGCATGTACTCTAAAAAGATAGAGCCCTCATTAAGAGCTAGCAGTGAAAATTCCCTGGCTGAGAGAAAACTTAAACAAGCAAAACCAGAAAGAAAAGCATATGGAGCCAGGATGAAGGAAAAGAAAGAACAATTAGCCAGAAGATAAAAGAATAAGACAAATGATCTCCACCTTCTTGGGTGTGTAATTGCTTCCCATGAGGTATGTTATTTAATTTCGAGGACGAAATTTCTTTTAAGGAGGGTGGAAATGTAATAACCAGAAAAAAAAAGAAACTGAAAAATTTTCGAAGGGCTGAAAATTTTCTAAGTCTGCTAGCTATAGTGAATGTACCTGTTCACTATAGCGAGAAATGGTCTTTTTTTTCTGGTTATTACATGAGTTAACTTTTCCATCCCTAATACAAACATATACGGAGACATGGGATCTCCTTGCTGTATCCCTCTCCCCAGCTTCCATGTTTAGTTTTTTCCCTATTCCATAAAATATTTGTTGACATAGAAGTCACATAGCTCATGATGATCTCAATGATCTTCCTCAATAGACTAATTTCATGTAATACATTCTGTAGAAAATTTCAATTTACCCAGTCATACGCCTTTTCCAAATCCACTTGCGTTGTCATATAGCCCCTTTTCCCACTCATTCTCTTCATGGAATGCACTGCCTCTTTCATAATAATTATATTTTCTTGTATATGCTATCTCGGGATAAAACTCATCTGGAAAGGAGAAATAACATCCAGGGGGTCCTCTTCAATCTACTCACCACTAACTTTTTGATGCATTTATATAGCACATTACATATAGATAGAGGGTAGAATTGAGAAATTTTCTCCAGGTGCTCGACTTTCGAAATTAGAGTTATTAATGTTTGATTAACTTCTTCAATCTTTGAAGGATTATTCCACAACTCAGTAACAAAGTGTTAAACATTTTCCTTTAGAAGGTCCCAATATTTATGAAAAAACAGCACTAGAAAACCATCCCAACCTGGGACTTTCATAGTTCCAATGCTGAACACAACTTTCTTTATCTCTTCGTTCATGATGGGCTCAATAAGCTCTTGCATTCTTTCGTCCTCTAGTTGTGGCCACTATCTATTCATACTCAACCATAGACACTTATCCTCCTCTTCATTAAATAATCTTTGGTAAAATTGCACCACATGTTCTGTTAACTCCTCTTTCTTAGTCAACCATCTCCCTTCATCATTCTTCAAACACTTAATATTGTTTTGTCTCCTCCTTACTTTTGTCTTTGTATAATAGTACATTGTATTACAATCTCCTTTATTAATCCAATCTAACCTCGACTTCTATTGCCACATCATTTCTTCTTAGGAAAGAGTTTCATCTAGTTCTTTCCTTAGCCTCCATTCAAGTCTCTCTAAATAAGGATTAAACCCCCCTTGCATCCGCCTTTGGATACTTGTAATTCTTTGCATTAATTCTTTCTTCCGGGTTTTTAAGTGGCAAAAAATCTCTCAGTTCTGATTAATTAACCTTGGCTGAAGATTACTTAAATTATCAATGACATATCCTTCATGGTCCTAACTATTATGTAAAAACTCCCAAAACTCCTTGTGTTTTGTCCACATTGCTTCAAATTGAAATGGACGTGCATTTAGATTCCTATACAATCCTCGTAATCTTATAAAAAGAGGATGGTGATCCAAATGCAACATTAGGCCCACTCGTACTCTAGCATCCTTATTACTCTAGCTTGCATTGCACAAGGCTCTATCAAGCTTCTTATAAATACAGTAGTAACGAGGTAACTTAGGACCCTTCCAAGTGAATCTAGGACCTTCCAAAGCCAACTCAATAAGGCCACATCTATGAATCCATTCAGAAAATCTTTCACATCTCTTTCGATCAGCTCTGGCTCCCCCCACTTGTTTGTCAAGGCTCTTTATTTCGTTATAATCATCGACGAGCAACCAAAGCCCCACTATTGAACTTAAAAGCTTTTCTAGTTCCTTCCATAGTACCATCTATTCTTGACCTGTGGGACTTGCATAAATAGCCATGAAAAACTAAGGAGAGTCGCCTTCCACTTCCACTTTTCATGTAGAAACTGATGGTGTCATAACAGGGCTGTAAATTGCAAGGTACTATGGTTCCACATTACTTAGATCCCTCCCGACCAACCTTGTGCCTCCACCCATTCATGAAACTGAAAACCCAATCTCTTGATGACTTTGTCAGCTCAGTTGCCACTTACACGGGTTTCCAAAAGCACAACCAAATCCAATTTTTCCCTCTGCACAACACTTTTAAGAGCATAGCTGAATTCTCACCCAGTTGGCCTTCTACAGCTCCAAACTAATATCATAAAGTTAAGTGACATGAATAAGATGAAGCCCAAACATCATTCAATTCTACACACCATGAACAACAATCACATCGTCCACAAGCCCAGTCATGCTATGCTTAGCAATCTCACCCATTATAGAATCCCCGTCGGGTAGAGGAGGAAGATCTGGTTGAAGAGCCGAATCATCAGGCAGCTTCTCTTTATCGTGCATGTATCCCTAGGAAATATCTCGACTAACATTCAAAGTTGCTTGCTCATTCTGCGTACATTGATAATGGCTTGGACATCCTTCAAACCGCTCAGCCCGTTATTTTGCCCCTATAGACCCATTTAATTGCACTAGAGGTTGGCCCATGTTATTAAGATGCTCCTTCACACGCTGCAGAGTGTCCATTGGGCTTTCCTCCTGCACACATGTTGGCCCAATTTTCTCTCAGCCCCATTATTCTTTTTGCCAACCTCCTTTCAAAGTTTGACCTGCTTGTCTCCCGTCTTAACAATGATCACGTTACTTCCATCAACCATCTAAACCTCTTCATTAAGGAGCGCATATCTGGAACCATTATTATTATCCTCATTAACTACCCGAGAATCTCACTTTTGATCCCCAGCCTTTCCTTTCACGCCCTTCCGCCCTCTCTTTGGCCGTTGCACCATCATCCATGGCCCGTATATGTCACTTTCCAGTGGTGCTTGCTGTACCTGAACATCGGACAAAGATCCTATCTTTTCTCCAGTGGCAACAGTATTTGGACACCCTTCCTTCCTCGCTGGACAGTATTCTAAGTTATGCCCATACGTACCACAAGAATAACATATTAAGTGTATCCCTTCATACTCGATATGCCTCTCCTTATTACCAATCATATAATAAGGTTGAAGTGGCTGCATTAAATCTAGTTCAACACATATTCTAGCATATTTACCAATCACCTTGTTACAAGTATTTGGATCAAATTTGGCCACCTTGCCAATTTCACCAGCCGTCGAGTGCAATACCTTTAGATCATAGTAATCGGATGGCAGCTTAGGGAACCTGATCCACGTTGTGATCTTGGTGATGGACCCGATATCAGAGCAAAGATGTAATCTTCCTTCGACTGGAACTTTGCCAAGAAGAAACCCTCGCCAATATCAATAAGATTGATTTCTCTCATCCTACCCACCTTCTCAGACAAATCGTTATAGCCAACCATTCGTTCCAACAATTTAATGATTAAAGTTTTCTGCCGCTTTCTCGCCAGCCGCTTTTTCTACTTCTTTGAGAGCTTGAAAACCGATCCTCTTACTGTCCTCATAACAATCATAGGGTTTTCATCAATATCCCCTTCATCCATTTCATCCTCACTGCCATCTGAATCATTGTCCTTATTGTCGTCAGAATCATCGTTTGAATCATCACCCTTCTCCTTATTTCGTCTAGGCACTAAAGCCTCGCTATATGAGGCTCTTTGTTCTTGCTCCTCGATCGCATCGTCCTGAACATCTGTCATCCAATCCTCCTCTCTACTAATGAGCGAAACATCTCTGAAGAAGCCTTCCCCGTCCTTACGCACCTTTTTACAACTCCTTGCTATTTCCCTTTTTTTTTATAACAATAATAATTCTATTTGTATTGAGAAATATATTCCAATAAAATTATGATATGTATATCACTTTTAAATTTGTTTCGTTACCAAAAACAAAATTTGTTTAAATTTTCAGCATTTACATATCAAAGCACATCAGATACTCGAAAATTCAAAATTTGTTCTTCAAAGAAAAACACATGCTTCTATTATACTAAGCTATGCCCTAATTTATAAAATGAGAAAAATATGAACAGGAAGATTGATAACTGACTTCTGATGAGTATAATGAAGGCAATATATATATATATAAATATAAATGATGAGATTTCAGCCCCAGGAATTGTCAAAGGCAGCGGAAGTGATGGCCTGAGCGAACTCTTGAAAGTTAATACAACCGTCACCGTCGGTATCGGCCTCTTTGATCATTCCGGTGAGCTCCTCCGCCGTGAGTGCATGGCCCAACTTGGCCATGGAATGTGCCAGCTCCGCCGCGGTGATGTAGCCGTTGCCGTCCCGATCGAACATTCGGAAGATCTGCCGAAGCTGATCCTCCGTGTAGGGGCTCCGAGCGTGGATGAGGTCCGGCTCCACCATGGCCACAAACTCCGAGAACTCCACCATGCCGTTGCTGTTCTTGTCCGCCTTCTGAATCAGTGCCTCCAGCTGCTCCTCGCTCGGCTTCATCCCCAGCGACCGGAGCAGCGATCCCAGCTCCAGCTGCGTCAAGCTCCCGTCCTTGTCCCTGTCAAACGATCGGAAAATCTCTCGCAGCTCCGCCAGCTGCTCGTCGTCCAGCTTCACCGCCGGCTGCTTGTTTCCACTCATCTCTGGATCAATTTTAAGACCAAGACCCGATCGAAGATTGTGTTTGTTTCATGGAGAAAATTAGTCTAAGACTCAAACCGTAAGAGCATTATTATCTAACAAGTCGCTTTCTCTTTGTAGCTGAATTTGCGGATCTGGAGACTACGTGCAGTTTTTCCTGATGATGCTAGTATATTTGAAGGTTTGACCATTTAGCATATTGATTATTCAAAACACTAATTACATAAAATGAAATTAAAAACTATCAAATCCAATTACCATTATCAAATTTGAGATATTCCAACATTTTGCTTTCTTAAATAATTAATGGCTAAATTATTGTTTTAACATTTTGGAATCTTTTAACTTTCTTAAATAACATTTAGCTTTGTTTTGTTCCAAGGCTATTCCTCTATTAGTCAAACATAATCACATTAATCCTTTTCATTAACACTATTAATTTCACTAATAGAAAATGTTGAAGCGACCTCCAAGTAGGATTGAAAATGCATACTTTAACTCTTAAAATATATGACAAGGCTTAGAAAAAAAAGACGTCTAACGCTGCGTTATTTAACGTGTGTATGTTGAAGCTACATTTTGCATAAACAGTGCAATAAGAATCAATCTCTATATGTCTCCGATAATCCTTCAATGCCAATTACATCAATAATGGATGTAAAAAAACTATGCCATAATATATTAATAAACATTCGAGAACCCTCTGAAGTACAAGCACAATTCATCAATCCTTCCTCGAGCTTTCTAGCGTTGGCAGCATCCGAGAGGTCACCGTCGTTTTGGGGACTTCTGGCATCCACGAGCACTGAGAGGCCCGAGATTTTGAACGACGAAAATTTTTGCACATAAATATATATACACGGAACATATATATGTCCAAACATATACTATTATTGTTTCAATCCTTCATCCCATCCTTCTAGTCTACAAGTAAACATGGAGTAAATCAGCGCAAGGATGAACAGCTTTTAATGTCAAATTTTTATTCTATTTTATTATTATTATCATTATTTATTTTTTGTTGAAGTGGAGAGTAATTTTTTTTTGGGTCATGCCTTTTAAAATTCCAAGTATGTATTTTCAGTACTAATTGGAGGTCATTTCAGCATTTTGTGTGAGTGAGAGTATCGATAATAGCAAGAGAAGCTAACGTGGCTACATTTGCGTAATTAAGAGACAACATTGAAACAAAACAAAGATCAAAGATCAAAGATCAAAATAAAATCTCTTATAAAGTTAAAGGATTAAAATAATACTTTAGCCATAATTAATTTATATCAATTATAAGATTAAATTAATATTTTAATCGCTGGATTTATTTAAAGTGTTAAAATAATTTTAAATTTTAAAACATATCAAAATCATCCTTTTATTTCTAAATATTAAACTTATATATATTTTCTTATATTTTTATTATTAGGTTTTATAATCAAAATATAATAAGTGTATAAATTTTTTAATAATAACATAATATATATATATATAATTTAATTAGAGAATTACACAATTATCTATAAAAATTATACATGTGTCATATTATTATTAAAAAATTATACACTTATTTAATTAAAAAAAAACTTAACATTAGGAATACAACTAATTGTATCTAAATTTGTTCTTTTATTTCCATCCTATAAGTGTCATTTTTTATGATTTATGTACTGATGTATATGTGCTGAGGTGTTACCCACCAATCTAATCAATACATATAATTCCTCCAATTTTGCAAATAAACCCCAAACCCAAATTTATTACTAATTACCTCAGCCTCTTCCTCTCTCTTGCTTTCTCTTCCACCGGTCACACTCTCTCCCTATGCTTTCGCGTTCTCTGAAACCCATTCCTATGATCTTCTTCCTCTTTTATGATTTCAGGTCTTGTTGGTAAAATCATTCGGAAAAAACCTTCGTTTTATGGCAATTTTCAATTCAAAATATTAATTCTCTTCTGATTGCTAATTGATTTCGCTTCTACGGTTTTCTCATGTTTCTCAAAACCTGTTTCACAAAAGACTTTGATGTTTTCACCCAGAATTACACACCTGCAACCTTGCACCACCAATGTTATTTGTAAACAGCAAGGATGTTCAAAAGCTTTTTAAGGTTTCTTCAATTCTTCTTCCCAATAACATCTTAGCTGCTCTTCAAACACGGGTTGTGTCCACGGCAAGTGTTGTAGCTAGCCACCAAGGATGGGTCTAGGATTAAATTATTATTGAGCAAAAATTACAAAAAAATTAACATACTCATATATATAGAAATTTTAAACTAAAAAGTACATATATAATTAACACTACCGAGCAAAGAAAATTACTATCCTAACACACCAGTAAAGAAAATCAAGATAGTTTATGCACAAGGACAATTCAAGGTAATCCAATTATCCATATCATTGGTGTCTATAATGGGCATGGTCAATTTGGAAAGAAGTCTTGAGAGAGGCTTTAGAGGAAGAGAAAGCAGTGTGTGTGAAACCCAAGAGGTGGGGGGTGAGATAGTTAGTGATGCACTTTTGGTTTGGGGTTTATTTGAAAACTTGATAAAATTTTGTATGTTTGCTAGATTGTGTAATAAGTAAAATCTCATTTTGACCTCTCACAGATGAGATTTTTTTAATTTAGTTTATTATGTAATTATTTTTTAAATTTAGTTCTTAATAAATAAAATCATTATCAATAATATCATTTTATCAATTTATTATAAATAAAATTAATATATGTGATGACATATAAAATGTTTTTGTCATAAATTATCAATAATATTTTTTATCAACTTATTATTAATTTCATTTATAATAGATTGATAAAAGATCATTATAAATAATACTTTTATTTGTAAAAGACTGAATTAAAAAATAATTGTATACAAAAAATATAATTAAAAAGATAATTTTGTAAGAAATCAAATTAAAAAATATTTTATCTATTACCAAAAAATTAAAAAGATGATTTTTATGAAAAAATAAATTGAAAAACACCTCATCAAAATAAGATTTTATTTAAAATAAAAAGTACCATAGACAATACTTACACAAAGATCTAGTGAACACATAAATCATACGAAAGAGTTTGTATGAAGGTGAATTCTTCCATACGATGGCTTATTGGTGGCATTGATGTAACTCCAGGTGGACCAATGATGACTAGCCACCTCAGCTACACGTCGCAAATAATGGTGACTGGGTAACAAGTTCCCAAAATTAAAAAATGTCCCAACAAACTTAGATATAAATGGTCATATTTACATTTCAGCCACAAGGTTTGGAGCATTTACATTTCGATCCCATATAAAGTTGAAATCTACACATTGCATTTTGTTCTGTTGATTTCAAACTTAGCCCCACATGTTGGCTAATTTTCTTTCAACCCAAATCCCTTTTTCCATTAGCAAGAACGTCCTTTCTTCCATGCAACCCCAAGAAGGGTTTCATGGGAGGAGCCCAACTTGCACCAATGAGGGAGTGCCACTTCAGCACTATCTGAAAAATTATGTTAAATAGATTACAAGTTTAACAAATTGCGAAAAAGCCCAAACAAATTCGAGAATAAACAAAAGTTTTTCCATATTAGTCCCATGCAGTTTGTTCCAAATACCCAACACCCTTAGTTCTGAAATTTTTAAAAGTAGCCCATATAGATTGGTTACTTTCAAAATTCCTATGCCCTGTTGCCTGAGTTTCTCCTTAATCAACCTAACAGCTATAGCCACTTCCATTGAGGTCCCAATTGTTGAAAATCTTTAAGTAACTAATTAGACTCATCGTCGAAAGATAAGCAACTTTTTAGACGCACTATTCTCAAATTTCATTTTAGACACCACAAATTAAACCCCTCATCTCTTCAATATTTCAAGACAACAAATATGACAAATCAAACACCTCATATCTTTAATATTTCTTCTAAAGCTCGCGAAGGCATGGCTAACATGCCTTGGTGTTCCAACTTCCAAGACAATAAATAGATAATTTTAGTTTTATAATTATCTACATCTCTGTTTTATATTAGTATGTGTTTGAACTCTAATCTTTTTCTTGTCTCATAGAAAACTAATAAAATAAAATAATAAAATTTATCAACGCTATATATATATATATATATATAAAAGGTAACTGACACTTGAAAAATAGCCGTCATCAACACTTCAAGAAAATGCTGCTAGCACCTAAAGAAGTTACCTGTTATAATTGGATGAGTGATAGGCACAGATACAAGATTAATTTTCATCCCATAAGTATGCAAATTAAAATATAGATCTCCGTGTACATGCCAAATATTTTGAATTTCATTCAAATATTTTTTTTTTTAAGAAATTTTGGCAATCTCTCCTAAAAATTGAACCATTCCAAATTTTTACAACAGTTCAAAATTCAGTCAAAACCTACAATATAAAGTCAAGAGAATTCTACTCTAAAATCTTAACATTTCAAAACATAATTAATCAAATTAAACTACTAAGAAAGTGGGGATCCAGCCTGTGATTTAAACGAGTCATAATCTAGATTACAAATAATAAGTTTGTCTCTGAAAGAGCAAACACCCAACATGAAGCGAACACAAAACAAGTGTTGGGCTTATCAAACAATTATAGCACAAACTATGTTATGAATGATGGATAGGGCTTTATACTATTATTTGAAACATGAAAAATGAGGGAGTGAGCTTAAGAATGTAGTAAGCAAATAATATATATCATAACAAGAAAATGGGACGAATAGAAGCATGAGTGTTTTAATGAAAATAATTTAAATAAAACAACATATCATTAAGAAAATAAAAATGAGTTTACTAAAGAGAAAATCATGTGTAAAATTTTATAGCATTAACAAGTGATTAATTACGTGACTTAATACTAAGAGTAAAAATGATTAATATCAGCACTAAAATCAAATTATCACATTAATAAAATAAAATCTACATACTGGGGGGGAAAAAGACTCAAGCTGGTAAAAGAAATTAAATTGAACTGCAAGACTAATTTAATGCATTATAAAATGAAAGGAGCACACTTAAATTGAAGAAAATAATCAATGGAAGGACACTCTAACACAATGAGTTCAGATTTGGTATGCAGCACATTGTATGCAGCACATTATGTTGAGCATCACGCTGCATATTATTTGGTTCATTTGGATTAAATTTGGATGACTCAAATTTTTTTTTATTAGATTTTGTAATTTCAATTGCTATTTTTTCAAATTAACAGTTAAAAAATTAATTTTATTATATTTTCTGTATCTTTCAATAAAAAAATTGAAAATTAAAAAAAAATCCAAATTTAATCTAACAATCCAAATGATATACAGCACACCGTGCTACACATCAAATACACCAAATCCGTTGGCCTAACACAACCCATGGCACATCATTGGCAGTGCAAAGCAAGGAGAAACAGATAATGAACAATGACAAAGCTTTTAATGGCGGTTTGAGCTTTCTACATATATCTTTCCCGAGAAAATTAATGGACGGCGACACGCTCTCACTAGTTATCGACGCTGACGTCAACGACAACAAGTTCGAAAGGCGGTGGTTGGAGCATAGAGTTCGTGGTGGTGAATGTGACATGGGACAAGTTATGAACGAGGAAGAAGAAGAATGTAGCAGGAAGGAAAAAGGAATAAGGAAGAAAAAAAAGGGGGGGGAGGGGGGAGAAAAAAGGAAGAAAATCGAAGTAAATACTCAATATTCTTCATCTGGATTCAGAACATGATAAACAAATATTTAACACAAGGAGAGTTAAAAAAAATTTAAGATTATGCCTACAAAGGGATTAAACATGTTTTTTAAATATGATTTTTATATTAATTAAAATTTTTAAACATGTTTTTTAATTAAACATCCTATATAATTTTTTATATTAATAAAAAATTATCTTTTATTTTCTTACTAATTTCTTAATTAGCAAGGACTTAGTTAAAAACCAAAATCTTAGTTCTTACAAAAAGCATTAAACATGTTTTTTGTTGTAGGAAAAAATTTATGTATAATTTTTTATATTTTTATTATCAAATTTTTAATTAAAATATAATAAGTATATAATTTTTAATAATAACGTAGCATGTAAATAATTTTTGCAGATAAATATAAGATATTTTATAGTATTATATGATTAAATTTTTTAAACTTTTTTTTATGCATATTATAATTTGATTAAAAATTTATATTTAAGTCTCCTATCGATATCTCCTCCCCTATGACACTTCTGGAAAATTCAATGGCAGAATTGCGGGTTTGAAACTCCGCAATCGATTGCCTTTTTCTAAACCCTCTGGAATTTGTTTGTTTATGAGAGTTAAGTAATAAAATATCTTCTTATAATCAATAAAATGTATTCCTAATGAAAATTTGAACATAAAATTATTCTCCTATATCTTTTAAGGAATTGTATATATTTTAATTTTAACACGTTCCATAACTTAATTCACGAAATATCAAGTTTTTTGCTTTAAAGCAAAACTTTGTTATATTTAAAATAAAAAAAGCTTATATTTTTTCTATTAGATTTCTTAGTTAAAATATAACAAATGTTTAATTTTTAATAATAATATAATAAATATATTATTTATTTTTTTGTGAATAATTATAATTTTTTTATTAAATTATATACTTGTTATATTATTATTAAAAAATTATACATTATATCTTACTTAAAAAATCTAATAGCAAAAATAAATTAAATTGGACTTACGTTTAATGGTGCTAAAATAATTATTATATTTCAAAGTTCATACACCAAAATTAAAATTAGGCCTTAATTTAGTCTTCCTTATTTTTAAAACACATACAAATGTTGAAATTAAGTATCATTAATATGGTCTTCGAATCAATTAAATTTTTTCTGAAAAATTATTTTATGATATGCTATTTTTTTAATAAATATTTTAAATTTGTTAAATTTTTTTAAAAAAATACTTTTACCATATTTTGGTCCAAATAGATTTAATGAAAAAGTAGGAAATATATGGAAACCAATTTAGGTCAGGATTCGGACATCGGGACGAAGGAGGATATTAGCATAACGGCTATGATTGACTATGTGCATCAGGTCCACATACACCCTCATAGACTTCACCACTGCTGTGTTGCCACGCGTTTTTCAAAACCAAAATTTTCTTATTACGCTTCAACCGCCAGGAGGGAAGTATCAAACGGTATCACACCCCTACAACAATTTCTCTTAATCTCACATTCCTCAAACTTTCCTTTTCCTAAGAGATTTCTTCTCTTTCTGCAACGCAAAATCCCTTATTTGCTGGTACACTTACTTTCTTCATGCAGTTTTTGCACTTTTGTTTGGACGCGAAGAAAACAGAAGAAAGTTTCAGACTATCAAAATGTATTTTTCTCTCCTTTTCCCTCATCTCATACTTACGGTTTCCTCCTTTTTTTTCTTCTATCTGATGCTTTTCTCTAAACGTTAAAGAGGAAATCATAACGCGGGTCTGTTTTTTATGGAGAATGCAATGTGGGTTTTTCTCATTGGTAAATCATAGTCTGTTTTGTGTATTTGGGACGGTAACGAAGAACAGAATTTGAAATCTAAAATCCCACCCCCCCCCCCCCCTCTTTTTTCTTTCTTGTTTGATTTTGTAGCCTTTTTTGTGTTAGAAACGAAACGAGTGTCAATTTTTGGTGTTTGCAATGAAGTTTTTATTTCTATTACTTGCGTTCCAAGTAATAACTGAAAGCAATTACTTTCTATCTCTTTTATGCTTCTTGTGACTTTATTGCCGCCATATAGTTACTTTTCTTCCTCCATCTTCCAAACATCGTTGTTAATCATATAATGTAAATTGGATATTACAGTCAAATTCCTATGGTTATGAAGATCTAAGATTTGTCTTTATCTAAGTGCTTCCTGCTTAATTGCCATTTTAATGGATACAAGTTCCCTTTGTTAGTTTTGTGTATCAACTACTCGGTGTATGTTTATTTGTCCCTGTGGAGTAGCATTCTCAATTCTCTGCAATCTATGCTGTCATAGGAAGCATGGACACTCACTTCAACATGATAACATGATAAAATTTGAAGTCTATCATAAGTGTTCAACAGTTCTGAATACAAATTATTTAAAAGGAAAAATTATACTGTTGGTTCTTATAATTTTATTCAATTTTTAGTTTAGTTTTTGTAATTTAAAAATTCATAATTAGATCTTTATAATTTAAATAATTTTTAATTTAATCCTTATCTGTATATTTGAATAAATATTTTGTCATATATATGCACTAATTTTATTTTTTTATTTATGTTTTTACTCATTTTATTAACATAAGTAATACATATTT
Organism: Erythrophleum ivorense; assembly: GCA_026724425.1. Classification (NCBI taxonomy): domain Eukaryota; kingdom Viridiplantae; phylum Streptophyta; class Magnoliopsida; order Fabales; family Fabaceae; genus Erythrophleum; species Erythrophleum ivorense. The sequence continues at coordinate 22,682,471 of JAIUCV010000011.1, forward strand.
AAAGTGTTAAAATAATACATAGTTAGTTATGTCAATAAAATTTAACAAAATACTTATAGAATTTTAAGAATCTATTTACAAATTTTTAAATTATAGGAATTAAATTAAAAAATTAAATAAAACTATAGGGACCAAAAGAATAATTTTCCCTTCTTAAAATGTCCGTGATTTACAGATACTCTGTTAATTGAATTATATGACTGTTCATTAACAGCCTTCTACTATAACCGGGATGAAGTTGACTTAAATGGCATGTCAATACATATGTGTCACTAGATTCATCTGAAATTATGGTGTCTCCAATATTGTATTAACTATGCTGGTGTCGCTATAGATAGAAACTCCAAAAGTTTTTTATGAGTTTTCATGTTATGATGCTTTCTGGGTGTAAACTGTATGAAATTTTCATATTTACCGTCTGAATTAGAAGACCTCTGTTTGCGATATATACATGGCTTTCCATGAAGGTCATGTTGACATAATGTATGTAGTATTTGGATTCTTTAAATTGCGATGGCAAGTTATAAGGTTCATTTTCTATTTATACTGCTAGTGTCATTTCACTCAGAATTACAAGAGGCTTTAACTTTGAAAAGCATAGCACGGGAAGTGGTTTTTATTTACAGAGTAGTGTGAAATTATGCACTGTGTACGAAGCAATTAATACATTAAAATATGCTATATGTAGACTAAGACATTTATAAGGTAACATTAACTTAAATTATTTTTTATCCAAGAGTAATTCTTTCAGATACGGAAGCGTTTTTTTTTTTTTCAAAATCCTAGTCTCTGTAGTTTCCACAGAGTTTTACCTTTCCATATATTTATTTTTTTGTTCTATTGGCAAGTGAGAAATATTGTGAAGTTTTTTATGAATCATGAATGTGATCTTTAACTGGTTTACCTTTTTTTTCTTCTTTTTTTCTTTTTTTGGTTGGCTGTGGTGCGTAATAAATATATTTTCTTTTGGTAGAAGAATGCTGGGAGTATATGAATATAAATTGTCAAAATTATTTTACCTGCTGCAAGTCCGGGTTAATTTCAGGATTTAATTTCACAATATTTAGAAGATTTTGATTTTATATAGGCTCTATGCAAACTGAAAATAAAATCATTATAACTGGACCATGTCATGATTATAAAGCAATGGTTTGTAGGGTAACGTAGGATGTTAGTAAAATGCTGTTTTGACATAGAAAATAACTTATATGCAATTTCATGTATTTTTATTGTCAAATTTTTTAATCAAAATATAATAAATATATAATATTTTAATAATAATATGACAAGTGTATAATTTTCATAAATAATTGTATGATTTTTTAATTAAACTATACACCCATCATATTATTATTAAATAACCGTACATTTGTTGTATTTTGATAGAAAAGCTTACTAATAAAAATATAAAGAATTACATATAAATTTAGTTCTTTGAAATAATGATTCATTTGAAAAAAATTTTCCATATTTCAGGGATACATGTAAAGTTGAAATATACATTTGTCATATTCCATTCAAATTCTTCAACGATGTTATGCTATTGGCATTGTTGCATTTTGGCTGAACTTCTATAATTGGCTTCTGCCTAATTTGTCTTCATTTTTCTTCTTCACATTCCAGATTGGATAAAAAGGAAAATCACTAGTAATAAGAAAGATGTACAGAAGGTCTCCAAGGTTGGAAGCCAGTGTCACAACAGAAGCATCGTATGCTAGTGATACAAAGAGCTCAAATAAAACAAGTGTGCCTAAAGTTTTTAGATGTGGAAGAAGAAGAGAAACAATAGCCAGAGATATCTCAAGCAAAATGGTGAAAGTTGATTTGGCTGAGCAAGAATGGATCAATAAGATTCCAGAGTGTCCGGTATACTGCCCATCAGAACAGGAGTTTGAGGATCCTTTAGTTTATCTACAGAAGATTGCTCCTGAGGCATATAAATATGGTATATGTGATTAAAATTATATGCCCTCTTCTTTTGATTATTTGTAGCTCTTCAATATGTTCATGAACTGCCTTCAGGTACTTAATCCTTTGTTTTTCATTATATTAATATTAATGAAGACCTTTCCATAATAACAGAACACATGGACCTTTTTTTATATCCTGCTCATGCTACATCACTGATTAATTAGATGCAGATGACTATGAACATTTTCATTTGATCGATGCATGTGGGTTGATTCTCTTAACCCTGCGCTCATATATCAAATAGCTTCTGCATTTCTTTGCCATTTTGCATACTTCTAATAACATGGTTTCTTTCTCATATTTCAGGAATATGCAAAATTGTTTCTCCTATAAATGCCTCAATTCCAGCTGCTGTTGTCTTAATGAAAGAGATAAAAGACTTCAAGTTTGAAACCATTGTACAGCCTCTTCGGCTTTCTGAATGGAATGAGAACGATGAAACAGCCTATTGTCTGAGAGGCAGGTAAGAAATGTATTATGATTATGCTTCTAAGCTTATATAATACCTACAATAAATAGTTCAATTGCTGATTGTTATTGTTTCTATCAGAAAATACACATATCGTGATTTTGAGACCCTAGCGAACAAGGCCTTTCTCAGTCGATTTTACAGTTCAGGAGGTCTTCCTTCTTCATATGTGGAAAAGTTGTTCTGGCATGAGATGGAGCATGGAGAGAGGGGAACAGTTGAATATGGAGTTAATGTTGAAGGTAGTGCTTTTTCATGTGATCCTGATGACAAGCTTGGAAAAAGCAAATGGAATTTGAAGGTTGTTATTAAGATTTTATGCTTCTTATTTTGTTCTCTATAAATGTTGAGTTTTCACATCAAGTTTAATCTATAAATTGCTTTGTGTTGTGCCATATTTTGCTGTATGTACTCTATTAGTTTACCGTGTTATGAAAAAACTTACGTCTTCCATTTATCTCAGAATTTCTCACGGCTGCAAAAATCCACGTTGCGGCTGATTGACAGAGAAATTCCAGTAAGAAAGCGAAGTTTAAAACCTAATCTAAATACAATTGTTAAAACTGTTTTCTGAGGGGTTATTCTAATCCTCATGTCAATTTCTTTTGTAGGGAATAACTGATACTATGCTTTATATTGGAATGCTATTCAGCATGTTTGCATGGCATGTAGAAGATCATTATTTGTACAGGTTTTTCGCAAAATTATTACTCTGGTGTTTAGCGGCATCTGCCATTTTTTTTTTTTGGTACTTCTCTTAGCTCTGAATTTAACAATATTTACTCTTTTCCAGCATTAACTATCATCACTCAGGAGCAAATAAGACTTGGTATGGCGTTCCTGACTATGCAGCCTCTCGATTCGAAGAGGTTGTCATGGATCATGTGTACTGCAATGAGATGTTATCTAAACATGGAGAGGATGGTGCCTTCCAGGTTCTTGCTCATAAAACAACCATGTTCTCTCCAAATGTCTTGCTCCAACATGACGTGCCAGTTTACAAGGCTGTGCAGAAGCCAGGAGAGTTTGTCATCACCTTTCCTAGAGCATATCATGCTGGATTTAGTCATGGTAATTTATCTATCCCTCTGCGCGTTTGACTACTAACATATTCTGAAACCAATCAATATATCAATTTACCAATAATCAAGAGATAACTACTTTATTTGACTAAATCCTTATTTATAGGAAATCTTATTAACATACTGTGAAGGGATAAGATTTTTCTAAGTTTAAACACCTTTATTGATAACTCCTTACTATATCCTAAATTACCCCAATTATTTTATCACAAAATCTATAAATCCCACAGTTGAGCTATCACTCAATGGTGCTAGAGTCATCTCCAGAACTAAAAGATCCAAGTTCATCATGTAATCATGCATGTGTGGACGCACTTGCCTGTTTGTTTGTCTCTGCAAACACACAGAAGCATATAACTTTTATAGATCTACATTCTATGTTTATCAGATTCTTGTTGGTTCAGGTTTCAACTGTGGAGAAGCAGTGAACTTTGCTATCAGTGATTGGTTTCCCCTAGGGGCTGAAGCTACAAGGCGTTATGCACATCTTGGAATGCTGCCTATCATTCCCTTCGAGGAACTTCTTTGTAGAGAGGCAATGCTAATTTACAAGGCCTCAAAACTCAGAGGCTTGAAGAACAAACTCAAGCAAGATTCTGCATCCCACGATGCTACTAAGCAATCTTTCATGCATCTTATGCAATTTTATGACGACGCCCTTTTGAGACTGAACAGTTTAAGGGAGTGTTCTTCATGTTCTTCGAATTCCCTAGGTACTGTGATATGCAGCCACTGCCACAGAGACTGTTACGTGGCTTACTTTCTCTGCAAATACTGCTATTCCTATCCCATTTGTCTTTTCCATGGTAAGATATCATTATTATCATTTGTTGAATCGTTATTTTAGTTGCTTTAGCTATAGATTGGCAAGTTAACTTGTTCACTGATAATAAGATATTATAATAGAACTATTCATAGACATTTATTTAAGAAGTTCAAATTTTAAGAGTTAAGTGATCCTTGATATGATATTGAAATCTATACTTTCAAGTGATGTAGAGTTTCAACTTCGGAGTTATGGTATACATGTGCTTTGTCTACATTTAAACCCAAAGGGATTTTGTCTTAAGGGCATATTATAGACCTTCACTTAATAGTTTAAGAGTGATCCTATTCCTGCACACAAATGATTTAAGGCACATTTATTGCTTGGAGATTTGCTGCACATTATACCATTATCAAGACATCATGATATTTTTCTTCCTCTCCTATTATGCAATACAGACATTGAGACTCAGACTTGCTTATGTGGTGGACAATATACACTTTTCAAGAGAGATGACATGTTGGCACTGAAAGATGCTGCCACAAGTTTTGAGCAGGAAAAAGATATTCTGTTGGAAGTTCAGGGACATAGTGGAGTAAATGTGCTTCCTCTGTCGAGGACATTCTCCTATACCAGACAAGAAAGTATTCAAGATATTAAGGTATGTAATAAATTAAAGCATAAAGTTGTTTGAGACTTTAGAATCTTCTGATTTTATATATTAAATACACAGAAGATAGGTAGATCAAACCTATTATAAATAAACATATAATTATTATAGTATCCTTGTAATGGGAATCACATCTGTCATACTCACTTGTTTATTCATGATCGGTTTTGTCTACTTATTTTCTTTTAGAAAAACAAAAAAACCGGACCTATCTATCTAAGAATCTCACCAAAATAATATGTCACCTTGTTTTATCTTCATTTTTATTTCTACTTCTGCTTGGCTCATCTTGTTTCTAATCTTTGTCTTTTTTGAATTTGAAACTATCAAACAGATCAAACCTTGCTATGAAAAAAGAAGTGCCAGGGGAACTCTTTCTTCTATGGAGACAGTATCTAGTTTGAAAACAAGAGAAGATGACACTATTGAGCTCAAATTGGAAAATAGTAGGAAGCTAGTGCTGAAGTTTAGTAGAAAGAGAGGGCCTCCAACAGTGATAGAGGACAAGAGAACACAAATGAACTCTAAATTGCAAATGAATGAATCAAATTTGACTCTAACGTCTCCAACAGTATCTTCCACAGCTTGAATTCATTGGCCTTTTCTTCAGGTGACATTTAACAATGGAGTTTGAAGTAAACCCTTCATGAAATGTTTAGCTTTCTTGCTGACTTTAGAAATGGAATTAGTTTTGAATATGCAGGCTTTGTATAGTTGACAGGAATTGAAGGAGCTAGCAGTTCTTTTCATTTATTTTCCAATGTATAATTATTATAGAATTAGTAGGAACAAGGAAGTGGTATGTAATTGTCTACACTTCCTATTCTTTCAGAAAGTTGTATTATTTCTAGAATTTTGTAGGGAATAAATATCATTATGAAATGGTCCGGCCTCATTTGTATTAAGTAGCTTGATGTAGACTTTAAGATTTCTCTATAAAAAGATTATTTGGTTTCTTTATCCTATCATTATTTCTTTGATGCACGGTAGAAAATAATGTTATAGTGAAATTAATTACCTAATCGAATGATATCACTCGGATTAAAATTAAATTGAAAATTTAAAAATTTAAGATTAACTTCAAACGTAATAATTAATTAAATAAAAGGAACTAATTCAAGCTCAATAATTTTCAAAAAAAATGTTGAATTTATTTCTTAATAGATTTAATTTCAAACGCATCCTATATTTTTCTTAGTTTTTTATACTCTTTGTTGCTTTGGATCTATTGTTTCCTTGCAGTTTTAATATGTATATATCATTCACCAATTGTTTTTATTGTATATTATTATTTAATTACATTTATCTAATTATATTTTGCCCTGAAAAAAAATTATATACAGTGTTTTATATCTTTATTATTAAATTTTTTAATTAAAATATAACATGTATATAATTTTTTAATAATACTACGACAAGTGTATAGTTTTATAAATAATTATTTAATTCTCTATTAAACTATATACTTGTTATGATATTATAAAAAAAGTATTTATTTATTATGTTTTAATTGAATAACTTAATAACAAAAATATAAATAATTGTACATAAATTTAATCCTTTTGTCATTTGTTGGTAAGCAAATAATAATTTTTCTATTCTCACAAGAAACATTATTTCCAATTAAAAGAGACCTAAAATGTCTATCAATCTTTTTTGAGTAAATTACAATGACTTCCCTAAAATTTGTTGAAATTATACCAACCCCTCCTATATTTTCAAAATCTATATAGATTTTTTTAAAATAAAAAATTATCTTAAATTTTAGTTTAATTTTGAATTTTTTACTTAACATACTATCTATTAATTTAAATATATATTTTTTTAGAACTAAAAAGTTTTAAATAAAAAGTATTTTTATCAAAATTTAAAATTAGATTAAAGTAAAAAATAACTTTTTATTTTGAAAGAAGTTAATATATATTTTGACAATAAAAAGGAGGCCTATTTAATTTCATAAATAATTGAAATATTTGTTTACTTACTCATTAAAAAAAATCATCTCATAGGGTGGACTAGATATATATACCGTTTTTTCTCAAACCAAAATGCAAAATCAATAATTGCTTGAGAAGGAAATACTTAAACATGAGAAATTGAGAAGCGCTCAACCTTTCTATAAAAGCACCCGTGAGAATTGTTCACCACCTGCATAAAACCTCCGACTTCAAAATTATTGCCAAAAATGTAATAAAATACAGTTCTGAGCAAGGCGGATATGACGTTAACTGAACTGAACGTGCCATTGAGATCACTTCAACAAAAATAAAAGTCCTCGAACATTAAGATTCCTTAAGGTCTCTTCTCTCAGGAACTTGAAATGTGCTTCTTCCCAAGAAGCAAACAATCATAACAACATGGGTTAATTTTTTATCTCAAGTCTCCACCCATGCCAATTTAGGCTCCTGAACTGAAGCTAAACAAAATCCACTCTGTGAACATAATGAAGAGATTATTTAATACCTAGTGTTATCTCCAAGGTTTTACAATTAATCTTTAATTGCTATATCTTTATACTCTTTTACTTTATCTTTTCCATTATACTATTTGATATGCTAATCTATCTTTATGATGTCAAAGAAAATAAAAGATTTAAGTAAAAAGGTAATTCTTAAAAAAGAGAAAAAGAAAGAAAATGCGTGCAACCCTTGAAAGGTACCTCTATGAAATTCTTTAAGTTTAGCTTTAATCTTAAATTATTGTTATATATATATATGTGCACACACTTGGTATTTCTTGAAATTTTAGGTGTACATACTAGAGAAGCTTTGATGTATATGTAAGGAAAAAATAGAAGCTCACATTACCTTGGATAAATAAAATATAAAATTCTCTTCTATTATATCTTAAGGGTTTCATTAAAAAGAAAAAAGAAAAAATGCTCGAAACATGACACCTTGTTTTGTTCTCTAATATCTAATGCTTCATTTAGATATGAGAAAAAATGTTTGAAATATAACACCTTACTTTGTTATCTAACATCTAATATCTCATTGAAATATCTATATGACTAAAAGTTTAAAACTGCATATTGATCTTTAGATTATATAGGTTGATCTTATTTTGTGAATTCTTTTTTATACATGTAATAGTACATCTTGTAATTGTTACATGACTTTAACATTCTTTATGCTTAAACTTTTATAAGATGACTTTGGCATATGCAATACGATATCCAGGAATAATAGTTTGACAAAAGTACATCTTTTGAATAACATCATGTCCTTATGTGGCTTTGAATTCACATTTTGATGTTGTCTTGATCTTTGCCTTGTTGAAATTTATGTGTTTTATATGAATAAAATTTCTTGCTTGAATAACTCTTTTGCTATAAATGTATACTATTCCATTTTTTTCTTTTTCTTTTTTTAAGATTTTATCCACCTCTTTGATGATATTGAAATGAAAATTTTGAGAACACATTCCCTAATTGTTATACATGAGTTTTTTTTTTTTTTTCTTTAAAGGAATTAGATATAAAGATACAGAGGACACCAAGGAAGCCTCTCCACATAGGAATTATTGCATTTTTCAATTGACCAAAAATGTTGAACCACTTTTTGATAATGTCAAAAAAGAAAAAAATATTTGTAATACAAAATTATATTATTATATTTTAGAGAACATTCCATGGGAGCATCCTCGTAGTCGTAACAAGCAAATAAAATAGTGTCTCTTAAAATTCTTTAGTCTTGATATATTATTGAAAACTTAATGCCTTACAAGAAGTTTTGTACTCAATAACTGTTTCATCATAAAAATGGAAGAGATTGTTAGGCTCAAGGTTTCACAATTAATCTTTTAATTATTTTGATGATAACAAAAATTCTAAATGTAATTTATAAAAGCATTTATTTAAAGAAAATTTGAGCCTAACAAGTTTTTATTTGGCTTAACTAATTAAGATTACATATGGGACTAATTAACCAAGTGCTTATTGAATTATATATACACCTTGTAAAATCTTACTAAACTTATTTAATCAAATTCTTGTTAGGCTATATTCTTTTGTCATATTTTACTAGAGCCTTAAATATATTCATATTAAAGTTAAAAAATTTATTAGTTATTAATATCTCTAAATAAAATTGCCTATGAAATGTAACTCATAGCAAAATAGAGGAAAAATCAAAAGTACAATCACTTTTGAAACATGCCATGGTACAAAGACAAACTTGCTTGGTAAAATGAAAAAAAGTATATATGCTTTATATCTATTCTATCTTTTGCCCGTTCAAGAAAGAGAAATAAATTGTTTATTTTCTTGTCTCAGACATTGTATTAAATTAAGATTAGAAAAGACAAAAGGTTTATAAACTCAAGTACTAGACCTTTGTCCTTTTATCATGTAAAAGAAATATAGGGTAGTTTCTCTCTCTCTCTCTCAAACATTCTCTTAAACATTTAATGGCATTTAATGTAATTAGAAAAGCTTAGAAAAAAAAAAGACAAAAGCTTCTTTCCTCCATGTATATGTGATTGTGTAGTCAAAGAAAATATAGAAATAAAAGCAAGTTTTATTTCCTCTCTCTCTCTCTCTAACCTTTGTGTCTAGCTGGGAGATAGAAGAAAGAAAATGTTCATTGTTGGCAACACCACTAAGTTGATGCACCTATCTTCCTACAGTTGAAAATAAAAAAAAAAAAGAGGTAGTATCAAAAGTTTGCAAGATGAAGAAAGCACTCTAAAGGCTAAAAACCCTCAAGCTTCATCAACAGCTAACTTTAAAGATATCTTATAAAAAGAGAAAACAAAAAAAAAAAGAGAAGAATAGAAAAATACACAGAAACATACCAAAGAAAATATCTCATCTCATTCTCTTCATCTTACCTTCTTTGAGCTCCCTTCATTTATAAGGATTTCTAAATCTATTCTCATAATTTTCTATAACTTTGAACTTAATCTAAAACTTTTGTTCAAGAAAAGGTTTGAATGAACTTTTATAAAACCCAAATATTGTATAATTCAAAATAAGTTAACATTTTGTAGTAATGGTAAACATGTGTAAAACTATTCTAATTGTAAATTAAGATTAGTTTTGGCAAAAAAAAATCCCTTACATGAAAAGGGATTGGGACACAAAACAAGAATCCAACCCAAGATAATCTTTAGTGTTTATTTTTTCTTTATCATTTATTTGTTATACTTCGCTCTAATAAAATTAAGTTTCAATCAACTAAATCTTATTTCAATTATCTAAATCTTCTCACCTGTTTTATTTCCATATAACTATGTTAAATTCTAATTAACTGAATTGAATCTTTTTTATTGTACTAAAATTTTAAAATCCTACTTTCATTTATTCTGTCTAATTATTTATTTTATTATTGACATCATTCAATTTAATCATCTTAATTGAACATAAAGATTGCATGAAAATTATTTTATTACACAAACATCTATTCACCTCTTGTAACACCCCAAAATTTATTAAGGTGCTAATCATAGATTTGGATTAATTAGGAATAATTAATATGAAATAATCGGGTAAGTTAAGTGAATGCAAATTTTGGAAAGATAAATTATTAATGAGTTCGAAATTTAATTGGGATAAAAATTTCATCTATACCCAAATTAATGTAGGAGATCATGATAAGAAGCTAATAGAGACCCAATAAGTTAGGTGCAGACCCAATCTGATTTAATGTGATAAAGGCTCAAGATCCACCTTTTATAGGCTCTTATAATTAGCCCAACAACCTTTGTACAGACCCTAATCCTTTGAACTCTTAAAACTTGACATAACCCAATTAAAACCCAACAGCCCAACACATGAAAGTTAGCCCAATAAAACTTAAATCTGAAGTCTATTTGGAGTTGGATTTTTGGAGCAGCCCATAACCCATAGAAAACCCAACTTAAACCCTAAAAACTAACCTAGCCACCCCCCATTTTGCAAAACCACAAAGAACACACACAAAATTCGGAGGTCCAAAGGAAATGCTAGGGTTCTTGCCATATTTCCACCATTTCCCACTTCTAAAGCAAGATTCAGCCAAAGTAATAATTATATAACTTAATCATCTTATCTTTTTCTTTAATTTGACCTGATTAATGTTTCAATTGGAGCACTTTCACCTACACCCAAAATCTGAAACTTGTCATTTGATGTTTCCATGGTAAAATTTCGTAGGTTGAGGCTAAGGCTGATATTAGGTAAGTATAAACTCTTCTTTTTGAGGTATTTCTGCTGGTTTGAGACCCCATGATTGGATTATAGTATGGGTATTAATTTTTCATGAATTTGCTTAGAATTTATGGTGATATATTGAAATTTCTGGTAGAGGACACCTTCATTCTGAATTTTGGGAATTAATAGTGGCTAGGGAGATTTTTGTACTACTGGTGGCTTTTGCAAATTTGTCTACAAGTGAAGTAACCGGGACTATATTAATTCTATGCATATATCTGCTTTAATTTCATATTTGCTGTACATGAATGATTTGAAATGCTAAATGAATTGGTTGATTATCTATTGTATTGCGTTTGGACCTTGTGAGTCCATGTTAGAGCTGTGGTGTGGCTGCCACCTGTGTATGTGCTTCGATCGGGCACCGAGTTATTATTAGACCCCAGATGCACTGAGTCCTGGTTGTGCTCATTGGGGAGTGGATGCCGTGGACAGGCCTCTCCCGGTGTTGTTGGCCTTTAACATGTGGAAATATGATTGCTAGTATAGGATGGTAATCATAGTAGCCTAACTATTTCTTTTACTGATATGACTGATATGATTCTAATATTGATTTTGATTCATGCATATATGTTAATTAAATTAGATATTATAAATGAAAATTTTCTTGGTTACTGAGATTCGCATCTCACCCCGTTTCATGGGATCATACTTTCAGGTGAAAGCTCTTCGAGTAAGGATAAAGGGAAGCAAGTAGATAAAAATCCATGAGCTCCGACCATGTGGGGAGAAGGCTACACTTAGACTGGTTTATTTAGAATAGATGTTAAATTTTGTATTCCTTTTTGTACAGCATCATCATGAAATCATGTTGCCAATTATAGGCTCTTATATTTTGATTACTTAAGATGTATCTATTGAGGAGTTAGGCCTCATCTTAACTTGATATTGGATGTATGAACCTATAACACCTAATGTATGAATTTTACTAAATTTATGGTATGGTATACTATAGAAAATATAATTATGTGATGCATTAAATGTTGATATGAACCATTGAGGTATAAAATCTCTAACGGAATGTGTATCGAATGTTAATTGTTGATAGTGCATGAATTCTTGCTATCATTAATCCATGAATTTGTTGACATGTGATAGTTGGACAAGTAAGAATTAGTACTTAAGTTTTGAATTGGTAATGGTAGAATAGCTGGATAAATAAGGTAGATAAATGCCATTATAGTCATATAAAATGAGGGGAAGTAGTCCTAGGGTGTTCCTAAGAAGAGAATTGAAGTGCACTGGACGAAATTTAGGAGATGTAGTTACAAGAGGGAGTCACGCCACAGCTAGAAAGGTCTCGCCGCGGCCTGAAGAGTGACAGTAGCGAGGAACGTCGTGGCTTGAGGAATCTCACCGCTACTCAATGCGAAAAAAATCACCCAGAAAGGTGGCAGAGAGAAACCTCGCCGCAGCGCAACAGGTCCTACCGCAACGCTGGTCGAGGAAACTAGGTAAGGAGTGTCCAGTAGCGAGCTTTACCGGGGCGCAAGAGTTTTTTGCCAAGGCTAGAATCGTAGGAATTCGAACAGTAGTCCCATGAGACATTTCCATCGCGACGCCACGTAAACTAGCAGCGGCGATGGTTGATAGCCGCGATGAAATTCACATGAATTACCCAATGATTCCCAAGAGTAACTTAGCCTTGGCGCGGAAAGTCGAGGCCACGGCGCAAAGTGAAAAACATAGTTTTCGAGCTCTAGTACCTAACTTAACTGCGATGGGAGGATTTCAAATCGTGGCGCAAGTCCCTAAACTCCTACCTTTAGCCTAAAATCCCTAATTTCTTCAATGATAATGCTAGGAAATGATATAAGGACACTTGTGGGAAGTTTTTGTGTGTTGAAACTGATGAATGGATGAATCACAAACCCCTCATGATAGTATACTTTCTTTTATACATTCTCACGCTTGTAGTTGTTTAGTAATAACCTTCAAATTTTCCTATATTTTCATAATGTAATAAATTGTAACGACTTCAAACTTTGATCATTAATTATTAATCGTGTAGTTAAGCATAATTATCATGTTTAGAAGATAGGGTCGTCACACCTCTCACAGATGCATTCTTCACCTAGAAGATCGTACTCACCTTCATGTTGAGCCAATAGTTCCTGAGCAAACTTGTATAAAGTCCATCCTCATAAAATACCAGGTTCACTCTGAACGATAGCCAGCATACTTGTAGTAAAGCATTAAAGAATCATAAAAACATCAAGGTAATTTGAACAAGCAAATCAATTTTCCACTAATTCAGTAGTTTGGGCTTTCTTCCATCAGGAAACTAGAGACAGAGTCACACCTTCAACTGACTGCCTCAAGTCTCTAGTTTGCAATGAGATGTTCACAATTTCATATTAGCTTCATGCATGTCAAGTTATTCCTCAATCTACTTTTGTACATTTTTGGGTGACTACATTATCCACTCACATGATAATTTCACCACAACTTAAGTTAAATAACCAGACCAAGAGAATGCTGGAGGTACATCTAACCTAACCCAAGCAATTATAACACATGCAATACCATACAATTAAAGTAACTCCGACTCGTTAGCTCCAGGCAAAAGAAGAAATAAGCAAGGGGTTGAATTTATTGAAATTATCTTATAAAGCTATAAGTAAAGGAGATAAGGAAGAACAGGACAAACATGATTCATATTTTATAGTGATTTGCTCACAAATCAATGTCTATGTCCAATCCTCAAATTTTTCTTAAGTTATGTTCGGGAGTTGGAAGAGAAAAGGAAGGAAAATATCTAAAGAAAAAGGAAAGGGAGAGAAAAGACAAAAATGGTTGGTTAAATGATAATCTTCTGTCACCTTATTTAAAGAAACTTCTATATCCCCAAAAATTGAGGGGGGGGGGGGACTTTCTCTTCTCTTAACCCCCAAAATTGGAGGGAAATTTGAAAATATAAAGGAGAGAAGACTTGGAAGAATTTTGGGAGATTAGTAAAATTCCTTCATTACCCTCCCCTCCTTTTTAGTAAGTCCCAAACAAGAGAAATGTTTTAATGAAACCTTTCCTTCCCTTCATTTCCATTGTCCCTCATTCAAACATACCCTTAGAAAATTTCCACCACCAATGTGTACTTTAATACTATGGACTGTTGGAGGTCCAATATTCTTCCACATTTTACAACGTGGTTGATCCTTAGTTCCAGACTTCCAGTAGCCTGATCATAATACCATTGACTTTCTCTTCTAGGCTTTCGAAGAATGTGCAGCTCTAGATTGCAAAACTACTTCACATAATACATTATCTTCTTCAAAAGCCATCAAAATTTCTTCAAACCTAATCCAAACACAGAATTTTCCAAGCTTTTAGGATGGTGCAACGTCACATTTACTATCTTAATTACCCATAAACGTATAAGCATTAGGACAAGCACCTTATATAAATCAACCAACTCAAACATTCAAGTTGAGAAACCCACTCAAGTTGAGGAAACTTTGTAATCATACAATTAACAAACTTTTATGAACTTTAAACCCAAAGCTACACTTAAATGGATAATTATTTCATTACATACAAAAGCACAACTTGATTGACTGTCTTTAATTGATCTAAACCACATCAACCATTAAAATGTATTCAAAATAGCATGTTATAATTTTTCTTATCATCATCAACAAATTCAAGGGTTGGAATCATTCAAATTCAATTGGAACAAGACTAAGGGCAACAACAACAAAGCTAACCCACAATAGGCACAACACTATAAGATAAAATTTGCAAGCAACTGAAACATGATAAAATCATTCATGTCTAAAACTAATAGTACCGTTTATATGCATGAGTAGAGCTAACTAAACACTAAACAAACATATTTCACATGTAGCTATCTTGCTCTTAATGCCAATGGAATACACACAAAAGAAAGTTAACAGGGTAATGTTCACAGTAATTCATTATTAAGGGAAAATATCTCTTGGAATGAATTGAATTGGCTGTTGAACCATAGGTCTCTTGCAGCAGTGGGCTAGACTATCCTTTACTTGGCTTGGACAGTCGTAAGCCTATAAGATGGTTTTGCAATCCTTTTCTTTTATAGATTTGTCTCAACTTTACTAAAAATAGTTATTACTGTTTAAAATTGGCTTATTTTAGTTTCTATTTTTCATATCATAGGACTATTTATATCCAGGAGTCCTATTACGGTTGTTACAGGATAAAGGATACTATAATTATCTAGGATAATTCTTCCTTTATCCTTATCTAGAGATTATGATACAATCATCTTTTGTTTCCTGTTCACCAAGTCTTTGTTTTAACCATCAATTTCCCATCAAGCAATTGAAAAGAAGAGTTTTATACAAATGAAAAAAGGTAGCAAAACTCTGCCTATGACGAGCCTTGACACAAATTATTTTTCATAACCGGTCCCAAGCCTGAAAAAAAGAGGAGGGTTGTGTTAGGCAATCGACAGCTAACGTAAAACTTTGTCGAATCTTTATGACATGGATAATCGATATATTAAACGTAATGCTAGGGTGTTGTCCGGAAGTAACGCGCTGTATAGCTCGAGTACAGTGACAAATGAGCAAGAGCCGCTGCATCGTCGCCTGAGTATAGTGAAAAATAAACAAGAGCTTCCACATTTTCGTGAACGAATGTGGGTAAAGAAATTAGTTCACGAGAGTAGGATTCGTTTTGAGACTTAGAATATAGGTACACTTACGGGTAAGTCAATAAAAATAATAGATACCATGATTAGGAGAAAAATTAATTTTATGTGTTTACAAAAAACTAAATGGGTAGGAGAAAAAGCGAAAGAATTAGACACTTTAAATTTTAAACTTTGATACACTGAGAAGGCTAAATCTAGAAATGGGGTAGGTATAATTGTAGATAAATTTTAAAAAAATGTTATAGTGGATGTAAAAAAATTAAGAGATAGAATCATTGCATTAATGTTAGTAGTGGAAAAGGAAATCTTTAATGTTATTAGCGCCTATGCACCACAAGTAAGATTAAAAGAATATCACAAAGTAAAGTTTTAGAAAGATTTAAAATGTTTAGTTCAAGAAATACTATTAGGAGAAAAGATTTTTCTAGGAGGAGATCTAAATGGTTATGTGGGAAGTGTATCTTCAGGTTACGAGGGTGTTCATGGAAGACGTGGCATAAGGGAACCAAATGCAGAGGGTAAAACTATTCTAAACTTTTTATTGACGTTTGATCTCATATTAGCTAACACTTGTTCTAGAAAGCATGAGGAACATCTTATCACGTACAAAAGTGGAATGATATGTTCTCAAATTGATTTCTTTCTTATAAGGAAATCAGATAGAAAACTTTGCATGGATTGCAAAGTTATACCTGAAGAGAGTTTAACTACTCAACATAGAGTTTTGGTTATGGATGTACGAGTTAGGAGGAGAGTAAAAAACAAAAGCGAAAATAGGATATTAAGGACTAAGTGGTGGCAACTAAAGGGGGATAAAGAAAAGAATATGCAGAGAAGAATTGTGGAGGAAAAACCTTGGAAAATACAAGGAAGTACTAACGATATGTGGAATGGAATGGCTAAAGAGATTAGGAAAGTGGCAAAGGAAATATTAGGTGAATCAAAAGGTTTTAAACCTAAAGATAAAGAATCCTGGTGGTGGGATGCAAGCGTGCAAGATAAGGTTAAAGTGAAAAGAAAGTGTTATAAAGTGTGGTCATCATGTAAGAGTAATGAAAATTGAGAGAAATATAAAGTAACTAAGAAAGACTATAAGAAGGCAGTGAGCGAAGCGAGAACGAGGGCATTCAATGGGTTATACCAATCTAGGTACTAAAGTTGGAGAAAGAAATATTTATAAGTTAGCTAAAAGTAGGGAAAGAAAGACAAGAGACGTAGACCAAATAAAATGCATTAAGGATGAAGAAAGGAAAGTTTTGGTCACAGAACGAGATATCAGAGAACGGTGAAAGAGTTATTTTCATAAGTTTTTTAATGAAAACCACAAGATTTCATTGCAATCGGATAGATTAAACACTAGAGAAGAGGATCAAAATTATACCTTTTATCATAGAATTTGTGAGACAGAGATAAAAGAAGTATTAAAGCGAATGGAAAGTGGCAGAGCAATTGGACCGGATAATATACCTATTGAAGTATGGAATGGTTTAGGAGTGAAAGGTATAAGTTGACTTACAAAGTTATTTAATGAAATTATGAGATCCAAAAAAATTCCAGATGAGTGGAGGAGAAGTTCTTTAATTCCTATTTATAAGAGTAAGAAATATTCAAAATTGTGCAAATTATAGAGGAATTAAGTTCATGAACCACATTATGAAATTATGAGAAAGAGTAATTGAGCGACGACTAAGGAAAGAGACCCAAGTTACAGAGAATCAATTTGGTTTTATACCAGAAACGTCAACTATGAAAGCAATATATTTGTTACAAAGATTAATGGAGCGATATTGAGAGAATCAAAGAGATTTACACATTGTGCTTATCGATTTGGAAAAAACATATGATAGAGTACCAAGAGAGGTTCTATGGAAAGCTCTGGAGAAAAAAGAAATTCGTATAACTTATATTCGAGCAATATAAAATATGTATGATGAGACTGCAAATAAAGTAGTAACAAAAGGTGGACCTACAGAAAATTTTCTAATAATTATTGGTCTACATCAAGAGTCAACTCTAAGCCCTTATCTTTTTACTCTAGTATTGGATGTGCTTACTGAACATATCCAAGAGCTGGTGCCACAGTGTATGCTTTTTGCAGACGATATTGTCTTAGTTGGAGAATCGAGAGTGAAAATGAATGAGAAGTTGAAGAGATGGAGATTAGCTTTGAAAACTCATAAATTTCGTTTAAGTAGAAGTAAAACGAAGTATATAGAGTGTAAGTTTAGTAAGAGACACACCACTTCTAGAACAGAAGTAAAAATTAGAGAACATATTATACCACAAGTTACACGATTTAAATATCTTGAATCTGTCATACAATATAACGGGAAAATAGAAGAAGACGTAATATATAGGATTCAAGCAGGGTGAATGAAGTGGAGGAGTGCTTCATGTGTTATTTGTGATAGAAAAATACCACTCAAACTTAAAAGTAAATTCTACCGTACAGTTATAAGACCTGCAATATTATATGGAACTGAGTGTTGGGCAATAAAAAGTCAACAAGAGAATAAGTTCAATGTTGCAGATATGAGAATATTGCGTTGGATGAGTGGACACACTAGACGAGATCGGATTAGAAATGAATACATTAAAGAAAAGGTAAAAATCGCACCTATTGTAGAAAAGATTGTAGAATCAAGACTTAGATGGTTCGGTCATGTCGGGAGGAGACCTATAAAAACCCCAGTTAAGAGAGTAGATGATATGAATAATCTAATAATTAAAAGTAGAGAAAAACCAAGAAAAACTATAGGAGAAATTATTAAGAGAAATTTAGATTTAAATAGTTTGTCTAAAAATATAATTTACGATAGGTGTTTATGGCGTCGATTGATCCATGTAGCCGACTCCACTTAGTGGGAAAAGACTTTGTTGTTGTTATTGTTGTTGAAAAAAGATAGCAAATTCTATAAACTCAGTGTCTCAAGCAACTGCAACATCTTTTTCTGTCAGGGAAAAGATAACACAAAATCTTTGGATTCAAAATAAAGAAACCCAAAAAGGAGAAGTTTATCATTTCATTTAAATGCTTATAACACGTAACTCATGTACACTATCAATCGTCATTAGACACTTCATAGACTGGTTACAATTTTTTACCTATGGCACATTATTCTAAGTGAAATTATTTCTATGGAAATCCAATGATAAGCAATTAATTTTGAAGGCTTCTGACACAAATCATACACAATATTAAGGGTCAATACTCAATACGAATATAGGAGGGATGGACACTAATATAGAGACTACAAGATGAAATAATCTGAAGTGTCCATGTATAATTTGAAGTGTCATATCATGCCTGATATAAATTGTCAAATATGTGTCAGAGATAGACACATCTCCCCCCCCCCTTTTTTGGGAGGCATCAGTCCTTCATAGATACAAATATTTCATGGACTGATATGACTTATAACACATTATTATCCACCAAACAACCAATGGAGTATCTAGCGTTCTATACATACTAGGATAAAAGAGAACGTGTTATAACCAATTTATAAGAACCCAATTCTACATTCACATGGTAGTCTCTCCCTGTGGTGAATCTCATAATGAACCAATTGGCATGTCTGGACTTAGCAATTTGGTTCGTTTATTATCATAAATATAGAATCTTCCCTTTGTACTCAAGTATCTGGTGCAGGGAGGATGGCATCAGGCTTCTTCATACATTTTGCATTCAATGTGGAAAAAGTGTAAGTAGTACTGTTTATAGATTTTATAATACAATAAGATGCCTAGAAGAAATAATAGAATTAAAGCAGTGGCATTAGATGACTACCACTGATTATATTGGAAAATATCTTATCATATGGTATAAAGTAGAGTCTACTCCAAATTTTAGAGCCTCAAGATCTAAACTGTGGAGTAAATTAGGCACAAGGAGAAATCAGAGATCTACAATCTACACGCCAAAATATTCTCAAATGTTTAGTAGTAGACAAATATAAAGTACTTGTTTAATTACCTATCATGCGTGTGTGTTATGAAAAATAAACAATAAGAATCCTCCTAGAAAGAAATATTAAAAGATAGTGTGCCAAAATATCGTTTAAGTAGAAATAAAACCGAGTATATAGAGTGTAAGTTTAGTAAGAGACACATCACTTCTAGCGAAGAAGTGAAAGTTGAAAAACATATTATACCACAAGTCACTCGATTTAAATATCTTGGATTCGTCATACAACATAATGGGAAAGTAGAAGAAGACGTAAAACATAGGATTCAAGCGGGGTGGATGAAGTGGAGGAGTGCTTCGAGTGTTATTTGTGATAGAAAAGTACCACTCAAACTTAAGGGTAAATTCTATCGTACAGTTATAAGACCTGCAATGTTGTATGGAACTGAGTGTTGGGCAATAAAAAGTCAACAAGAGAATAAGTTTAATGTTGCAGAGATAAGAATGTTGCGTTGGATGAATGGACACACTAGACGAGATCGGATTAGAAATGAATACATTAGAGAGAAAGTAGAAGTCACCCTTATTGTGGAAAAGATTGTAAAATCAAGACTTAGATGGTTTGATCATGTTAGGAGAAGACCTATAGAAGCCCCAGTTAGGAGAATAGATGAGATGGAAAATAGTCCAATAATTAAAGGTAGAGGAAGACCAAGACAAACTATAGGAGAAATTATTAAGAGAGATTTAGATTTAAATAGTTTGTCTAAAAATATGATTTACGATAGGTTCTTATAGCGTCGATTGATCCATGTAGCCAACCCCACTTAGTAGGAAAAGGCTTTGTTGTTGTTGTTGTAGTGTGCCAAAATAGCTCAAGAATACAACAAAGTTGTCTAATCTCTTGGCATATCATTGATAAAAATTCTTTTGAAACAGCAAAGGGCAGAAAGCACCAAAGGGAAGCCATAAACACAATCCTATCCTATTACAAAATGAAAAGACAAAAAGACACTGCTAAAAATACATGCGTTCCAACCAAGTACACTAGAGAACTGCATAAACCAAGGACTGCCATAAAATCATAACATCATTATTCCAACCAAAACTCTTGAACGTATCACGAGAAACTGCTCAAAGGTGAAAGGGCATACCCAATGTTCACCAAGAACCCGAGATAGGTTATCTCATAAGAAAGTATCACCTCACAATGCAAAAATAAGTGAGCTATTGTTTATGAACTAGACCCACACATATCACACATAACACACACAACGCCATTAACAATGGAAAATGGTTTAAAGAGGATAAATTAGAGATGGAAGCATGAAGCAGTAGGAATATTCTCTGTCTTCCCCAAGACTCCCATTGAATCCCGAACCTCCTCGTTGACCTCCCTTCTAGTTCCTTGGTTTCATTCACTATTTATTATCACTGTTCACTATAATTAATCAGACAAGAAATTTTGATTCCAATATTGTCCATACACAAAATAGTTCACAAAACTTGAAGCTGAAAAGAAAATATTTGCAAACCACAACAGAAATGATAGGCAAGATAACATGAAAGAAGCAACTTAATATAAGAGAGAAGCTTGCCAAACAGAAAAATTTTAGATCATCCAGTCTATTTAGTCTAACAACATTATGGTCATAAAAGATTTCAATTATGTTATCGGATTTAAAAATTCAGACTAATACCTCATCCATGAGAATCAGGCAATGGAAACCCACTGCAGTAATTACAACTCAGTCAAAATTATACTATTAGTTCTCAACAGTCAACAGATATAAAATATTATAAGCATAAATACTTTATTTGTGCATACAGCTCTGTGAAACACAACCAATCTTCCAAGAATGCAAAATGTATTATGGCTAGAAAACTAAGTATTATTTGTATGATGTCATTAATCATTATATTCAATCACACCAACAAATTTGAAAATTAATCAGGAAGAGATAATTATGTTCATCATCTACAAACTAAAGTTCCCGAAAAAGCTAATATTTGATCTTTGAATTAACTTAAAAGTAACATTAGAAATACACTAGATGCATGCCTTTACAATTTTTTCTCCACCTGGACTGTAGAAAACCACATATCAAATTCTAAATCAGGAATACTACTCCATAAAATCTTTATTAATCAAAAGGATCATAAAAATAGATCGTACGCTGCAATTGATACAACAGAATCAGTATCCCAAGATGCTTGGGTCCCCTATATACTCTGCAATTTGTTCAAGCTGCACATTGACCAGCGCATGGGTATCAGCATCCCTAACCACACCAATTTCTCTGTCCAAATCCCTCTCAACTAGACTCCCATAAATGCCTTTGTGTTTACCATATAACACAAGAACTGGGCCCCCACGGTGGGGGATAGCAGTCTCAAGAAGGTCTTGGGAAACCCCTTGGATGATCTCCTTGCTGTCATCCATAGATATATCACATGTAGTAGGCCCAACAACATCTAGAACCTCTCCCTTCTTCAAATATAACCGCCCTCCTTTGAAATCTTTGCTAATAACCCTAACCCGAATATGACTTGTAAGCCACGAGACTTGTTGCTTCCCCTGCTCTCCCTTCCTACTGTCTCGTCTAATATCCATTTCAACTTCACCACGGCCTCTCCTTCCCTCATCTCTGTTGCGTTTATTCTTTGAATCTTTATCCTTATCGGCATTTCGAATCTTTAACTCCTTCAATTTCTTCAAATATCTCTCTTCTTCAATAGAACCCAGTTCTGCAATATCATCAATGTCGACTTTCACTTCCTCTTCACTCTTCAGATGCTTTAAAATAACCCATTTATCTTCAAATTTTTGTACAATTTCACCCTTCAATCCTGCATTTCTGCCCTCCACTATTCTAACAATCTTCCCCACAAACGAACCATCCTTGCCACGCGCCTTCGGTATTTCCACTTCCTTCGAACTCCGCTTCCTAGCATGATCACTAACAAAACCCAACCCTTCTTTGGCAGTCCTCCTCTCATACTGTACAACTTTCACATCCTCCTTGGCATTCTTTCCAATACCCATTCCTTCACGCCATCCATACCCAGCAAGCAGAGCTGCACCAAAACCCTCAACAGAGACATCTTTGAACTCCTCAAATCCTTTATCCTCCGGTAACCTCTCCATATCGTCTTTAAATTTCTGCAGCACCACAGAGTCCAGAGAAACAGGTCGCGACCTTCTATTAGCATCACCGTCAGCATCACCATTACCATCACCACCACTGCCAACAGCAGATTGCTTACCGTCCCCATCATTCTTGCTTGTCTGACGAAGATTCAGACCATAAGACATTTCCGAACCGGGTTCCACGGCAGCTGACAACGTATCCAGCTCAAATCCCAACTGGGTTCCATTAGATTCTGTGATGGGTAAGTCTAGATTCTTCATTCTCTTGTGGGATCTTCCAACATTCCATTCATTCTCTATAGGGGGAATAACAATATTGGTGGATTTATTTGGATCAGTTGGGGATTTTGACGCATCGAACTCTGTAACGTACTCTCTGGCGTTGGTGTTTCGATCTTGGTTATCGGCAGCGCCGTCAAATTTGTGGGAGGGCCCGATAGGTTTTGGCTTGGCAGTGGATTTTGATGGCATGGAGAAGGAGAGCTTCATGGTGGGAACTGTTCGGAGGGGCTCCGATACGCGTATATTAGAATAAGAAGACGATGCAAAGAGTTTTGGGAAATAGCGATGAAAAATTAGTGCGCAGAAAGCAGGGGAGTTGGTTACCTGATTCGAAGAAGGATTGGGAAGCCCTTCTCCTGGTGGAAAACGGCAGTAGCGATTAGGGCTTCGCAGAAAAATTCCTTTTTCTTTTTTGGGGGGGTGGGGTGGTGGGGGGCCAAGGGACGGGTTGAAGAGAACACGGAAGCGGATCCCCTCCCATAGCGTCTCCCGTATTGTCTGCGGTGGCTAATCCTCACCATGGAATGCATCGAACGGCCAGAAGCGAGAGCTTGCCCCGCATATCAAAATGCATCGTTTTGATTAACACACAAAACGGTGCGTTTTGTTGGAATGAAAATGGATACTGATGTATTAAAACTTCCCTCCATTTTAGTGCCTTCGTATTACTCTTCCATCTATTTTCCCTCCTCTCTCTCCCCCCTTTGTTGCTGCTTCCGCTTCCCTGTGTCGCTGGTTATTCTTCCATCCGTATTACTCTTCCCTGTGTCGCTGGTTGGCCAAAATTAAAAATTTTGCTAAATCAGAGTTTGGTGGTTGTATTTCATTTTTTCAAGTGTAAGATAAAAAATTTTTGGTCTTTTGTACAGTAAAAAAACTTCTTATAATGTTTCATGCTATGGAAGACAAATTATTTTTTTTACCTTTTTTTAATTAAAGGACAATGTAATATTAATTTTTACTTGTATTAAAAAGATTATCTATAACATTTTTTTCCTCTCATCACACCCTTTGGAATGACTCTAAGATAGTAACACAACAATGTATTATTAATTTATTTTACTTAATAAACTAAATTTATATAAGCCAAAGTAGTAAATACATATTATTATTAACTATAATATTGAAGAAAATAGTGATTTAAATATTAGTTTTTGCTCATGTTAAGAAGAATGCCATGGTTTATGTTAGTAACTTTTTTTGGGTTATCTTACATTAATATTTTTTTTTAAAGAAAAATAATAATGACCCTAACTTTTTTTAATGGATAACAATAAAAATTTGATTTCTCACATTCTTAGTTTCATTATTGCATGCTTATTAATATAAAATAGAGGATGATTAGAAGCCTAAATTAGAGATGATATTTGATAGCATAGCTTGAAAGTTCTGGGTTAATTATGATGGAAAAGTTAAGCTTGGAATCAGGAAGTAATACCAGAATAAGAGGAAAAAAGATGGCTCCATTAGGACAAGCCAATTTGTTTGTTGTAAATAGGATTTACGGAAGCCAACCAAGAAAGATTATTTAACAAGTAATCCACGAGCTAAAACTAAAACTGATTACAAAGCAAGGATGGGAGTCATCAATGTGAATAGAAAATTTAAAGTGTATGACTTTATGGAAGAACATAATCACATTCTTCATCTTCCAGAAATAACTCATATGTTGGCATCTCAGTGAAATGTTTCTAAAGTTAAATGTCATCTATAACAATCAGAATTTCTGAAATTTTTCTAAATCTACTGACTATAGCCAGGACCCCTATTAGCTATAGCAAATGTACCAGTTCGCTATAGCGAGTTTTCAGCTAACTATAGCGAATGTACCAATTCGCTATAGTAAGAATGCATTTAGCTATAGCAAGTTCGGGCGTCCCATACAAAAACTAGAGAGTTTCTCACAATAGCGCCCGCCGTAGTGAAAACAGGGGTCTAGGACTGATACGTACTCGCTATAGTAAGGGTTATTTCAAAAAAAGCAAAAAAAAAAAGTGATTTTTACTTCTTAAAGACTCTAGAAGCTCTTCTTTTCTTCTAACTGACTTATACTTTGACCAAAACAGAGAAAGGGGCTAGAGAGAGAGAGAGAAGCCAAGGAAGAACAAGGAAAATGTAAGAGAAACTTGAGATTTCTATAGCTTTCTTCTTAAAATTTTGTTCTTCTCTCTTTGCCCTCTCTTCCTATAGTTTTGATTATTGAATTAGTTTTGTTTTGAGCTTGGTTCAAAAGAGGGAGAGTGGAGAATTAAAAGGAAGGTAAAAGCAAAGGAAACCACTCTTGAAAAAAGCTAGAATTCAAAGTAGATGCTTATGTATCTTTGCTTCTTCTTCTTTGCTTCTTGTGTATGTTAGTTCTACCAACTTGAGACCTTGAGAGAGGCAGGAAGTTTTGACCTAGAACAAGTATAAAACTCTTGAATTAGAGTGTGGGAAGTTGAGAAATACAAAGGAATTAGAAAAAGGACTAGTAAAATTCAAGATGGAAAAATTAGGGATTCTTAAATACTTTATAAAGTTTATTTTGATGTAAGAATCCCCTAGCCTTTGTGAGTATTTGTTTGAGTTCCACGAAAGTAATTACATGATACTTGTTGTGTTTAGACCCAAGAGAATCAGCTCCATCTAGTTGTGGTTGTGAGACCGAGAAAAGAAAATAGAAATCAAAAGGGAAGGCTTGTATTAGCTTACAAGGTGACTTTTCATGCTTTCTTATTGCATTCTTGGATGTATGATGGTCATTGTATGCTTGTGTATACACTTGTATTGTGAGACATACCATATGTTGTTGCCTTGATACATTGGTACCAATATACTTATATTTTGGGTTGTGAAAATTGCTCTCAAAGGGTAAGGCGGAACTAAAAGTCCTTAAAAATGGGTGAGACAAGACCAGAAATCTCATGGATGAGTGAGGCTAAGTCAAAAGTTCCTAAACCAAGGGTGAGGCTAATCCAAAAGTCCTAAAAATAAAGTGAGACTTGACCAAAAGTCCCTAGAACTTATTCTTAACATTGATATGATTTTTATAGCATGTAAATCATATGTTGTATGATTTTAAATGGTTGGATGCCTACTTGCATGCTTTGACATGTTTATATACCTTGATTGCTTCTTTGAATGAGTGTATAAGCTATTGAGATTCCATGAATCTCACTCCCTTCCCTCTCCCATCTTAATATGTTAGGTGGAACTTAAAAAGACCAAACTGCGAGTTAAGGAGCCTAATTGAGCATGCTTAGCTAATTGTATAGCTTGTTTTGGTTCTTTTGATGTAAAAAGATATCAATGTTTATATATACATATTATTTATGACATGTAAATAGATGAACAAATGTAAAGATATGTATATATGATGTATGACCCATTTGTGGAACTAAAGTAATGAGAATGCAAGTTTTAGGTACTTGATAGCCACTCCTAGATGTGTATTCTTGTATATAGCATAGTGAGTTTGAGATACATGATGATTTAGACCACTTGATCAATTTATATGTGATGTATTAGTGCTTTAAAACTTACCCAAAAGGTGGTGGAGCATTTAAGAAGCCATTTGAACCACTTTTGACCCATGTAAGATGTTAAAGTTGTCATAGTTGTGAGCTATATCAAAATCTGACCAAAGGAGCTCCTCTTGCCCTAAAATTTGGCATGTATATAGGTCTTGTTTAGAGCTTTTTGAAAAGCTAAAGTTCATAATATTTGAAACTCTAAAAAAATTTTGGTGAATTTTCAAAGTTAGCCAATTTTGGTAGAAATGGCATAGTTACTGTGCAAATGATCAGTAACTTCACCTCTATCACACGTGGGCCAAACAATGTCTAATGGCTATGAAATTTTACAAAGAGAAACTAGACATTCACAATGACCTATACCAACTAGAATCACCTCAATTGGAGGTCTGTAGAGGGAGAAATAATTTTTTAAAATTCAGTATCAGCATCAAGGATGCCAACAAACCTTCATTACTTTTCCATCAATTTTTGAGGCCTAAAGGCTACTAAAATGATCTAGACTTATTTTTTTCTCTCTAGTTAATATCTTTAACTTTTCAAATTGGTATAGATTTCCTAGATTGAATTTTTGTAGCATTAGTTATGAATTTTTGAAGTTTATAATAGTAAATTATATCAGTACCAGGGATAGCCAAACCTTTGTAGTTATTTCATTGTCAAAAGTGGTCCAAAGCTATATTCATGCCCTGAAATTATTTTTAGTGTGAATCTAACATCCAGGGTTTTCCAGAAAGTTATGGTTTGCTTGATTCTCATTTTTCTAGAATTAGTTATGATTTTCTAAAATTGGAGCCAAAAATCTGACTTTTGGGCCCATGAGAAAATTTGCATTTTTCTAATTTTTAGCCTCATATTCATGGTTCATGGATTGTTTTATACTATGTATGAGTTGTATGAATAGAGTTTGAGTAGAAAATGTGGTTTATTAGTTTACTGGACCTACAAGGCGAAGTATGACTATGTAAACCCCTGACATAGCATGATAAAATACCACGGTCTACCATTTTTCTTTGAGAATCACATGGAATCAAGTCTAAGTAGAGACTAGTTGAGGTTAACACATTATGGTATTACATCATCAAATTGAGTTAACAAATGATGCCAACCTTCGACAAAAAGACACATTTGACCTTATGAGTACTCAAGTAGGAGAAACAAATAATTTTGGCTATCTACAATTAAACAAAAGGAAAAGGAGTTTGATATACGAAGAAACAGGTTATCTGATGCAATACTTTCAATGACAATCTATTGAAAATCCATCTTTCTATCATGCATATTAGATAGATTCAAACAAACCATAACAAATGTATTTTGGGCAAATGCAAGGATGTTTATTGATTACGGGTATTTTGGCGATGTTCTCTACCTTAACACTACGCATTATACTAATAGAGCACACAGATTGCTCATAGTGTTTTTAGGATTCAACCATTATCAAGGATCAGTGATTTTTGGGGCTGCTTTGATGTATGATAAAATTGTAGAGTCATTCAAGTGGCTTTTAGAAACTTTCTTAGAAGCCCACAATCAGAAAATGCTTAAAATTGTTTTCACTTATCAAGATAAAGCTATGGCCCAAGCACTTAAGGAGGTTATGCCTGATGTAAAGTCCCACATCGGATAGGAAGATCCTAGGCTAAAGCCTTATAAGTGGGAGCGAAACTCTCCCCACTAGTGACGCGCTTTTCCCATGAGCTAAGTGGGAGGGGACAAACCCCAATGAACTAGGAAGGTAGGGTCGAAGACCCACGAATCGGGAAGGTTAGGACAATACCGCTGGAGGCTCTATAAGTGTGTTGGTATCAGAGCAGGCTTAGCCACATGTGCAACCCGAGGACGGGTTGGCCCTAAAAAGGGGGTGGATTGTAAAATTCCATATCAGATAGGAAGGTTCTGGGCTAAGGCCTTATAAGTGGGGGAGAATCCCTCTCCACTAAGGCTCGCTTTTTCCTCGAGTTAAGCGGGAGGAGATAAACCCCAATGAACCAAGAAGGCAGGGTCAAAGACCCACGAACTGAGAAGGCTGGGACAATATCGCTGTAAGCTCTATAAGTGTGTTGGTATCAGAGCCGCCCTAACTGCATGTGCGATCCGAGGATGTGTCGGCCCTATAAAGGGGTAGATTGTAAAGTCTCACATCGGTTGAAAGGGGCCTGTGCCTTTCCAATTTATTAGGGTTTGTCTCCTCCTGCTTAGCTCACGGAAAAAGCCCGTCATGGTGGGGAGGGATTCTTCCCCACTTATAAGGCCTTAACCCAAAATCTTTCTATCCGATGTAGGACTTTACAATCCACCCCCTTTTTTATATCAGAGCCTCTAGTGGTATTGTCCCAACCTTCCCGGTCCGTGGGTCTTCGACCCTGCCTTCCTGATTCATTAGAGTTTGTCCCCTCCCGTTTAGCTCACAGGAAAAGCGCGCCATTGATAGGGAGAGTTTTACTCCCACTTATAAGGCCTTAACTCAGGACCTTCCTATCTGATGCGGGACTTTACAATCCACCCCTCTTTTGGGGCCAACCCGTCCTCAGGTTGCACATATGGCTAAGCCGACTCTGATACCAACACACTTACAGAGCCTCCAGCGATATTATCCTAGCCTTCCCAGTTCGTGGATCTTTGACCCTGCCTTCCCAGTTCATTGGGGTTTGTCCCCACCCTCTTAGCTCAAGGGAAAAGAGCGCCACTGGTGGGGAGAGTTTCGCTCCTACTTATAAGGCCTTAGCCCAGGACCTTCCTATCTGATGTGGGACTTTATAATCTACCCCTTTTTAGAGCCAACCCTTCATTGGGTTGCATATGCAGCTAGGCCGGCTCTGATACCAACACACTTACAGAGCCTCCAGGTATCCATATCCAATCATGGTAAAATTTTACAAAGCATATACTATATGTCTCTTTTAACTACCATAAAATTTCAAGGTAAACGAATGTCATTTGATATCTAACATACCTAACTATTTACACATAGGCCAAAATTGTCTCTACATTAATAACACAATCTGTTTACCAACATACATAATTTACAGACCATTTATCCTTATTATTTTCACCTACAATTTTTCTAAATAACCAATACATGCTAGGTACAAACCATAAAAATTTCAGTTACTAAATCATTACTTAAGTGCCTTCTTCATCCAACTATTTCAAGTTTGTATAAAGGTTAATACAACAACAATCTTTGTATACATACGAAATAATTCCACAACAAAAAATGAACATACTAACCATTTCCAAACATATCAAAAGGACCTATTCTATTACATTTGCATGCTTAAGCAACCATACATATACTTTGCACCAAAATATACCCAATTAAGTGACTACCTAACACTTTCTACATCAAAAGATTAACTCACAACTTGTCTCCCCATGAGGCTTTCTCTTTATTGCTTGAAAAGTTAGTTTTAGAAAAAATACAATAATGAGACATATAATCCCAATAGCTAGTATTTTTTTCATGTGAGGATATAGCAACAACACAAGCATAATATGAACTTATATTTCATAAAACATGCTAAGTGTGAAATCTCTACTTGGGTATTTAAATTGGTTTTTATTCTATTACAATCATAGACATGTAAAGGAATATCAACTCAGTTGATGGCTAACAACTTGAGAGGAGCTTTACTTAGCATCAACTCCCATATTAATGAGCTATACTTAGCTTTTTTCCTTATATCAATGGAAAGCTCTACTTGGCTCTTTCTTATATCAAGGGAAAGTTCTACTGGCTTCTATCCTTTATTATAAACAAATTCATATAACCAATCCAATCATACGTAGTAGTCCATAATAACAATAACATAGTCACATATATAGACAAAAGCTCATTTGTTAAAGGAAATATTAGCCACTTCAGTTTGTCAATTGCTTTCCGTCTTAACACCTTGACCTTCTTTCTTCTAAGAAGTTATCTAAGCCAATCCAAAATATGCCTAGTATTCAACAAATACAACATTCTAATTCTAAGTAAATTGCCTCAAGAAAAATACCAATTTTTCTAGTACCTTAATTCATACAACAAGTTTTCCTCTTTCTCACTCTTCCATTTCTCATTTTTGATCAACCATAAAAAATTAGAAGAAATTAATGAAGTGCTTTGACCAAAAGTTAAGAACAAAGTAGAGAGGAAAATCTTACCACTATCCTTCCTTCTTTCCTTCCTCACTACAATGGCTTCAATACCTCTCTCTAAATTTTCTCTTCCCCAAGACATCAACCAATCCCTACAATAGCTAGCTCATTAGGAAGCTTAGGAGGCATATAGCATTTTCTTCTTCACTCACACAAGTAATGGAGCAAAGGAAGTGGACCATGCAAAGCTTTCTTACTCTTCTTCAATGAAATTCTTCACCTCTTCCTCTCACTTTTTCTCTCTCTCTATTTTGGCAACACAAGGAAGGAAAGGATGAGGCTATTGGAGTGCGTGGGGTTGGCACTACTTAGAAAGGTTAATGAAGGTAATATAAATGTGTGAGATAGTAAGGGATAGGTGGGATTATTTTAATATGAAATGGGTAGTGGGATCCTAATAAAGATTCATGACACATTTAATTTGGATTAGAATTAAGAATATAATATGCTTAATTTAATCAAGTGGTGATAGGTAAGGAATAATATTAATAGAAATTAGATTTATTTTTAAAATATTAATAATTACTCAAGTATCTTCCAACTACTATATAAATTAATCCCTTATTTATTTGACTTAATACACTTTATTAAAATTAAATTATCTAAGGAATAGTGTGATACTATCACCTTTCTAAATATAATTTTCATATTCCCTTTTTAAGCTTAATTGAATATAATTCTTAATAACTCTTGATTTTATTCATTAAACTAGTAAGGTAATTATCAATACTCATAAAGAATAATAATATTGATAGTAAAAGTAATACTTCTTAATCTCATTTAACCTATATGATATTAATAATATCAAATATTATATGGAAGTAAGTAATTAAAAAATAATAATATTATATAGTCATTCACTTTTTCTTTAATTAATTTCCCAACATAATAAATCCAAATTTTATTAATAATAGAAGGTAAAGTAATTACTTGTTACAATAAGAGTATGAGTACTTAAATGGTATCAATTATCAAAAGTTTAAGCCCTTCAATATGCCCAAAAAAAGTAATAAATTATTTTCTAATTCTACAAATTTCCATATTTTTTTTTTGATGTTTTCTATATTAGATTGGCAATTGGCCTTCTAAATTTATACATTTATGCATTATAATCCTTTTCTTAATAAATTTATTCAAAATGTTTATAAAATCCTTCTATGTAAAATACAGTCATATGTCGTGTCATATATAAATTTTGACCAATTAATAAATATAATTTAAAAGAAACAACAAATAGAACTATAATATAGTCAAAACAATCAAACACCACTCTAATACAAAGTAATAACTAACAAAATTAAAAAAAAAGTTAAAAATATAATAAAATACTAACAAAATAAGCCAAACAACATAAAAAAATAAACTACAAATTCAATACAACTAGAAATTCAACCAATACCCTTTCTATTAACTTTAACAATACTAGACCTTAAAGAATCTCAAGCAATAATATATGTTAGATGGGATGGAGGTGAAAACACCTGCCAAGCACACCCCCCTTGTAAATAGGCATTGCTATCTAATTAGTAGTTTGATTTCCTTAACGAGGAATCAAAGACAAGGAAATATCAACCCTAGATTTCAAAAGGCCAAGTACATTTTACAGCACTATGGAGCATTTCTAGTCCTAGTCAGGGGTTACAAACTCTTTCTTGATCACAAAATCATATAGTTCTACATAATCCAAAGCTATAACCTTTCTAAGAGTCATGACCTCTACCATAAAAGCAAAATCAACATTAATTGCTTTCCCACACCCTTGCAATTTCTATAGATAGCATTGATTCCAACTCTTTTCAACATAGAATTAAATGATCCATCAATATTAATTTTGAATTAGCTATTAGGAGGAAATTTCTATAAAACCTCACTGTTGCTAAAAGGTACCCCACTAGAATCATGCTTAGAGATTATTAACCTTCTAAAACTTTTAGAGACCAACTAAAGCGACAGAAAGCACTTTTTTTAGATTAACTTAAGTAGAATTGAAATAGTAGTACACCTTTCTTTTTATTTGGTTTAGCAAAACCAAGCCAAATAAACTTTATCATACTTATCAAGATTTGCATTTTTTGCAAACAAGTCCACACACTATTTTTCAAAGCTAGCAATATTTTCCTCATATGTTATTATAGAGAAAAAGGCATCCAAACCAAGCTCTCACAACCTAAAGGTACAAAATAATGTATGCTTTGTAGTTTTTGGTTTTGTCATGCAAATAAGATAGAAAGGATCTATAGCAATAACTTTTAAGATGACTCTTCATATAAAGTGCTCAATCTTAGGAGGCACTTCAATTTCCCAATAACAGATTAAAGTTCTTTAAGCATTATAAAAGAACAATTAGGGCCCAAGGAAGTATTGACAACTTCAACATTTTAGCCTTAAAACACCCAAATTTAAAAGTGTAGGACCCATTTTTTGATTTAGCCCAAATAAACTTATCATTTATACTAGCAAAAGAAATAGGGATATAAGCACTCTTTTCTTTAATAGCCACAGACACCTTGTCATCTAATAAAGATAGTTTCCACCAGCCATTTACAATTAATTCAATAAGTTTTCTTTGTTTTTAATCATTATCAATTTCATCAGAGTTAATACTATAACCTTCTAAGTTTGGAATCTATTTATTACTCTAAATCTTTACAAAGAGACCATTACCAATTTGCCAACATAAATCCTTTATCAGAAGTTTCTTCCCTCCAATAGACTAGACTAAGCTTAAGAGGCCTTATGACCTTTATTAGCTTCAAAAAGACTAGAGTTTGAAAAATACAAAACCTTTCACAACCTTAGTCCACAAGTCACCTAAACTATGAAGCGATCTTAAGCATTTTTAGCCAACAAATGCATCATTGGAATTTGAATAGTCTCTAAAGCCTAAACTACCTTTTTTTTTTATTTAGTAAGAGGTTTCCAAGCTTTCTAATGAATCCTACCTTCGTCGCCCTTTTGGCCCACCAGAATTTTGCAATAATGCTATCTAATTCCACATAAGTTTTCTTAAGAAATTTAAAGCAAGTGCAACTTTAATCATAACCTTTCCTCCCGCAATAAATAGTAGTTTTTGTCTCCAACCTTAAATCCTATGCCCTATTTTATCTCTCACATATGCTAGAACCTTACATTTAGATCTACCCCATAAAACAAATAAGCCTAAGTATTTCTTTAGATGCTTAGTGTCTCTTATACCAAATTTCTCATTTACTCCTTCCTTTACCTCTTAAGTAGTATTGCTTGAGAAGAAAATGAAAGACTTGTCTAGATTAGTCTTTTGATTAGAAGCCCCATAATGGATCTTTAAAACTTCACTCAATATCCTTCAATTCCTTCCTTTGCACTCATGAAAAATAAAGCATCATTAGCCCAAATAAAATAAACTAAAATAACATTGGGCAATTTCTGCCCAATTTAATATCCCTTAAATCACCTTTATTAACATGCTAATGCACCTTTTGAAACAAAACATCAGCCACTAAGATGAAGAGATAAAGTGGGAAAGGATCACCTTGTCTTAATCTTCTATGAGGAACCATTTTAGCTACCTTTCTATTAGAGAGTTGAGATTGAATCTAATTGAGGTTACACATCTCATGATCCATTTCATCCACTTGTCATAGAAATCAAGTTCCAATAGAACATCCTTTAAAAAAATCCCACTCAAGCTTATCATATGCCTTGTTCATATCTATCTTTAATGCATATTCAAACTTCCCTCCATTCTTTTTATACTTCAGATAGTGGAACACTTCATATGTTATGATGATATTATTTTGAATTAATCTCCCTAGTACAAAAGCTCATTGATTAGGAAAGACACATTTAGAGAGGATCCCTTTCATTCTATTAGCTAGGATCTTAGAAGTAATTTTACAAGCAAAGTTGGATAAAATGATGGGTCTAAATTGACCCACCCCTTTAGGCCTATCAACTTTAGATATTAAAACTATATTTGGCAAATTAAGCTATTCTAAAGATCTCTTTTTTATACCATGTCATATTTGACCAGTCTACATAAATATTTTTCTTTATGTACAAACAAAATTGATTAAAGGGTAATGGCTCAATCTCCCTTCCAATTTTTCTTTTAAAGGCTGTTCAGTATCCAAAAGTCATTTTGTGAACTATTTATTATACTATTATGATTATTATTCAATATTTTTTTTATCTTTTTTATTAATTTTTTTAAAAAATAGGAACACATTGGTCATTCTTCTTCCATTTCATTCACTTCTTTTTCTTTTTCTTTTTATATTCAACATTTTATGTACCAAACCATCTTTTCTAATGCTCCAATCGAAAGCTAAGGTCACTCCTTTAAACTGGAGGCGCGAATTGATTATTTACTTTGAAAAATATGTTACAAAATTATTTCAGAAATAATTAACAGACCTTGAAGAAGCATCTTATTGGAACTTAAAAAATAGAGATAAGTAGATGGA
Organism: Erythrophleum ivorense; assembly: GCA_026724425.1. Lineage (NCBI taxonomy): Eukaryota > Viridiplantae > Streptophyta > Magnoliopsida > Fabales > Fabaceae > Erythrophleum > Erythrophleum ivorense. The sequence goes on from JAIUCV010000011.1 coordinate 22,717,692, forward strand.
CAATATATTTAAAATAAATGATTTAAATTAATTATGAATAAATGCATAAATATATTAAATATAAGTTTCCAATAAACTTATTTTGATTAATTAATGTTTTTATTTCTAATATATACCGAATAGATCTGAATAAATCTTACAACTTTTCAAAATAGCAAGCTTGTGGGGACTAGGGATAAAACTAAAAAATTGAAGCCCCATTCTTGTGCCATCGGAGAACATCGAGCTTGAAGCGGATTTGATAGTTTGGAGGCTTCGCATCTGATGCGAAACGCTAGTATTTGAAACCATACGGTCTCGATGCTTCCATCCTGGACACTCACGGTAGACAGGTTGTGGAAAAGAGTCGCCTCTTCAGCATCTCCCATGTCCTGAGAGAAGCAAATCAATGTGCCGATACCCTTGCTTCGTTGGGTTCTCTGACCAGCTGGGTGGCGCCTTCTTCTGAAGTCAAGTTCTTCCCTTCCCTTTTTTGGTGTGTTTTGTTGCTTTGCTGTGTCTCTTCTCGTTTACTGAAAAATCCCATTCATCCTACGATTCAGATATTTGTGTATTCTCGTATGGCTTAAAAGCCCAAAGCATTCTAGCATTATAATCTTCATGAAGCTCGCACTTCCTCGCAGAACCCTCTTTAACCCTTTTCTTCTGAGAAATCAGAGACATTTCTGTACATCATCCTCATTCAACTCCTTCAATGATGATGACGATGATGACCCTCATTTTGTCTCAATGCTTTCGGAGATTGTTCGTGGAAAGCAGAGTTGGAAAGTAGCCTTCAATAACACCTTCATTTCACGCAATTTAAGGCCTCGTCATGTCGAAAAAGTCTTGATACAGACCATTGATGATTCCAAGTTAGCTTTGAGGTTCTTCAATTTTTTGGGTTTGCACAAAAATTTCAACCATTCCCCGGCCTCGTTTTCTATTTTGGTTCAAGCTCTTGTGCAGGCGAGGCTTTTCTGGCCTGCAACTTCGCTGTTGCAGACCCTCTTCCTTCGTGGGTTAGACCCGAAAGAGGTTTTTGCAAATTTTTTGGATGCTTACAGGAAATGCAATTTTTCGTCCAGTTTGGGTTTTGATTTGTTGGTTCAAAATTATCTGCAAAATAGACAAGCTTTTGATGCTGTGGAGGTTGTAAAGCTCATGATAGCGAACGGATTGTTGCCTGAAGTTAGGACACTGAGTGCCCTTTTAAATGGACTTTTGAGAATTAGACAATTTATAATGGTTTGGGAATTATTTAACCAGTCTGTGAATGCGGGTGTTCAACCTGATATTTATACTTGCACAGCTGTTGTCCGGAGCTTGTGTGAATTGAGAGATTTTGTTAGAGCTAAGGAAAAGATTCTGTGGATGGAATCAAATAGGTTAAATCTAAGTATCGTAACTTATAATGTATTAATTCATGGCCTATGCAAGAGTGAACGAATTTGGGAAGCTGTTGATGTGAAAAGATCATTGAGTGAAAAGGGTCTGAAAGCAGATGTGGTTACATACTGTACACTAATACTTGGTCTGTGTAGGGTGCAAGAATTTGAGGCTGGAGTGAAGCTTATGAATGAAATGATTGAATCTGGTTTTGTTCCGAGTGAGGCAGCTATATCAGGGACAGTTGAGGGACTAAGAAAGCGAGGAAAGATTGATACTGCTTATAATTTAGTAATAAAGGTAGGAAGACTTGGTTTGCTGCCGAATTTGTTTGTTTATAATTCACTAATCAATTCTTTCTGTAAAGATGGAGATTTAGATAAGGCAGAATCACTGTATAATAATATGTGCTTGATGAACTTGCATCCTAATGATATTACATATTCTATTCTTATTGATGCCTTTTGTAGAAGGGGGAGGTTGGATGTTGCCATATCTTATTTTGATAAAATGATAGAATCTGGTACAAAAGTAACAGTATATCCTTACAATTCTTTGATAAATGGACAATGCAAGTATGGGAATTTGAGTGCTGCTGAGGCTCTGTTCACTGAGATGATCAATAAAGGGTTGGAGCCAACTGTCACAACCTTTACATCGTTGATTAGTGGATACTGCAAAGATCGACAACTACAAAAGGCATTTCAAATATATAATGAAATGATTAAGAAAGGAATTGCTCCTAATGTTTATACATTTACTGCACTTATTTCTGGGCTCTGTAGTGCAGATAAGATGATTGAAGCAAGCAAACTTTTTGTTGAAATGATGGAAAGGAAAATTATGCCAAATGAGGTGACATATAATGTTATGATTGAAGGGCATTGTAGTGGCGGGGTAACATTGATAGGGCCTTTGAATTGCTAGAAGAGATGCTTCAAAAGGGCCTTGTGCCAGACACATATACTTACAGATCTCTCATTTGTGGCCTTTGTTCTACTCATAGGGTTTCTGAAGCCAAAGATTTCATAGATAGTCTGCACAAGAAGGACCTCAAGCTAAATGAAATGTGCTATAGTGCTCTTCTACATGGTTATTGCCAAGAAGGAAGATTGATGGAGGCATTGAGTGCTTCGCAGGAAATGATTCAGAGAGGAATCAACATGGATATGGTATGCTATGGTGTGCTTGTTGATGCTTCTATGAAGCAGCAAGACATGAAAACATTTTGTGGTCTCTTAAAAGAAATGCATGATCAAGGATTGAAGCCTGATAGCGTAATATATACAAGTATGATTGACACATACAGCAAAGCAGGATCTTTTGAGAAAGCTTTCCAATGTTGGAAATTGATGATTACTGAGGAATGCTTTCCAAATGTTGTGACTTATACTGCTTTGATTAATGGCTTATGCAAGGCAGGGGAAATGGACAGAGCAGCACTTCTTTTTAAAAAAATGCTGGGTGCAAATGTTCTTCCAAATTCAATTACATATGGTTGTTTTCTTGATCATCTCACAGAGGAGGGGTATATGAAGGAAGCTGTAGTGCTTCACAATGCAATGCTTAAGGGGCTTTTAGCAAACACTATAACATATAATATTCTTATCCGTGGCTTCTGTAAATTGGGTAAATTTCCAGAAGCCACCAAGCTTCTTTTTGAAATGTCTGAAAATGGTGTTTTCCCAGACTGTATTACCTATTCAACATTTATTTATGAGTATTGCAGAAGGGGCAATATAGGGGAAGCAGTTAAGTTGTGGGATACCATGCTAAACAAAGGTCTAAAGCCTGATATGCTGGCATATGACTTTCTAATATATGGTTGTTGTGTTAATGGAGATCTCAACAAGGCACTTGAGTTGCGTGATGACATGATAATGAGAGGGATGAAGCCAAGCCGGGTCATATAGAATCTCTTTATTGGGGAGATGTGCTTGAAAGTTGAAAGGCTCTTCTTTCTGAAATGGTGGTTGACACTTGAAGATAGGGTTTTTTTTTTCAGCCTGGAATTGTGGTTGTGCAGGTTTTGGTAATCCCTATGATACAGTGCTATCGGAGATTCAAAGAGCCTGGAAAAAGGTTATCATTTGCAACAGTGGAACATATGTTCATTTTTTAAAAACAAACTCCTGTTTTTCTAATATTTATCAATTGCAAAAAGTTTTTTCTCATCTCCTGTTTGTTGTGAACCACGGACAAAGGACACAGACATGTTGACATGTCAAACTTAAAAAAGGTAGGATATGACTTACATATATAGAGTGCCTTGAAGGCTTGAGCTATTTTGTTTTTAAAAAATTGTACAAGATAGAAGGATTTTAAACTATACTATTTAAGCTATTCATGTACAAGTGTACAAAAAGGAGGGGAAAAAAAAAGAAAGAATTCCTGTGATCTCATCAAGATGTTAATGTCTCCTTCCATCCTTGTTTTAGTTCTATTTTCCTCTTTTTTTTTTAATATATATTTTAAGTCAGCCATGTCTAGCACGTATCTTAGTCCTTTTCTTTTTGACACATAAACATGTGTCTCAGTTTGCTGCTGCAATCTAATAGATACTTGTATGTGTGCATTTTGCTGATCAGTTTGCCAAAATGTTGTTTTCTCATGTGGAATTTTCTGTGTCTGCTTTCCCTGCCTTTTGTGTTTTCTTTATTTTTTATCCCTTTTTGCAGCTTGCAGGTATCAGTTTTATGCATGTAATAGCAGCTCACAAGCTTTACATGTGGGGAATTGTGGGCTGCCAGGTATGTAATGAGTCCTATAAGTTGGTGGTCTTATTTCTTATAATAAAGATTTGTGTAAGGCAATTTATAATACTTTTAAGCTACAACCTTGATCTTTTCTTGTGAATTATGTGTCTGGCAATGTACCTTGGCACATTATATTTCATGATGTCAATGAATTACAATGAATTATGTTTTTGAGTATTGTCATGGTCATTGTTATTTATAGTGTGCTGCGGGACATGTCATGGCATGTGGCACAGCGCATGGTAGCTTGTGCAACTCATCAGCTGTGGTGTTGCAGATTTCAAATAGCATCTGGTGGTGTGTGCCACTTGCTATGCATAAGGCATGTGCCATCGGCTTCATGTGAAAAGGGGCCTTCATCGAGGGCTTTCTTTACCCCTTCTGAAAGTTCACTGCTCCTCAACAGCTACTGAAATTGACATCACTCTTCGAGGCACTTGACAGAGTTCTCTCCTTCCTCATCATAGGCTGTTGACCCTTTCTCCTTCTATTTCTTCTATGTTTTGTGTTTTAATCTGTTCTGTTCTTCCTATGTCTCTTTGTTCTTGGTTTCTCTCTCTCTCTCTCCCTTTTTCTCTGAGTTTCTCTAAGTCTCAGTTCTGTTTATTTAATCTGGCAGATTCACATTTTTATAGTCTAATGTTTTGTTTATGCTGGCTTAGTTTTATGGCAGATTAGGAGAAACGTTTAGTTTTATGAATCCAAAACTTCTACTTATATATTCCATGACATAATTTTTTGTTTTAATGCAGTTAATAGTACATCCCAGCCCACTGTTGTGGGCACAAAGAGTGAAAACAGTACATGGGCTGCTAAGGAAGTCAAGTTCTGGATAATTGTCCCCTTATCCTGTCAACTTTGTGTACAGCAGTGGGCTACCATTTGATGATGATGTTGCTCAGATAGAGATGTAATTTGTCAAGCATCAGATATGGTGTCATGTCCTTAATCTTGCAACTTGGATCCCTTTCTTTAATTCACCAAAGTAAGTTATTATCACTTCAAGAAAAACACTTTTTTTTTTGGAACCCAGACAACTTTGATATTATTTATGTAAAATATGGTAGAATTCCTAGCTGAAACAGAGATGGGGAATTGGGGATAGGAATTGACAGACTAAGGTGTTATAGAAATAGATGGAAAAATGCAAGAAAGAAAAGAAATAGCAGAACAAGCTCTCTAGCTTTCAAGAGGCTAGTCTCTCTCCCAAACCGTACTGAATTCTTCCTTGCCTCACTTTGGCCCCTCTATCCAGAATGTATTCCCTGATATCGGCCTTTCTCTCTCTCTCAGATCATAACCCAAGTGAGTTAGTTAGCACTGTTATTTCCTTTTTTTTTTAAAACCCTCTGGCCAGCTCATCAGGGATTACACAGCTTGAGACTCTTTTCCCTTCCTTCTCCTCTCATACATTTTCAATACCAGATGCCCAATAACCTTGGGTCCATCAAAGACGTAAGTTTTTCCATCTGATGGATTGCACTAAATCTAGTATTGCTTATATAAAGAAAAGAGCTGCCAATCCTCCTCCTAAGAGTGGAATGGAATGAGGAAGGGACAGATTCAGATCACAGTAAGGGAAAAGTAGGAAAAATGTAAAGTGACAGAAACAAACACCACTGGCGTTAGAGAGGCCAGTGACTCTCCCAACACAATCCTGAAATTCTTCTCTCCCCCTCTGAACCTCCCTAACTCACAATTATATGCTTCTAACAGCCTACTCTCTCTCTCCCTCCCACCCCCCAGCCCCCCACACCTTATGCATGTGTTAGTTACAGCTGTTGATTCCCCTTTTTGCCCCTCTGTCCAGCTTACCAGCAAATAAGGCCCTCTTATCCGAGGTCCAATAGCTACGGGTCCATCATTCTCAATAATGTAATAAGTTGTCTGAAAAAACACTGGTCTTTGAGATGAAATTTGAGATGGATTGGGCTGTGTCAAATTTTGTTCCAAAACCTATTTTGCAGTCTTTTTTTCTTTTCCAAATAGAAAACCATCTCGTCCCAAAATCCCTCTCCAAATGCTTTTCCCCCTAAATTTTATATCTGTAGTACTTTCAATGCCCTAATTTTTCTCTACCCTCTTTCTCTTCAAAATTTCTTCGACAACTCTCTGCTCACTTTGGAGGCCCACTTTGCAGCAACATCCACCGCACCAGCCAGCTTCTGCTTGTCTTCAGCCAGCTGCCAGTCAGGGTAACTGAGAAACAGGTAATTCTTACTCTCAACATTCAGATTTGGATTAAAGAATGGTTATGAGTATTGTGTTGTTCCTACTGCTTAACTTCACTAGCCTTTGTTTCTATCTTGTGAACTTACCCATTTTTTAACTGTCAAAGATGTTGATTTCCTAATAGGGTATATGCATACATGTCCATAAGTTAATAATTTTTCCCCCTGTACCTTAAGTGCTTACAATAAGACTACAGAAAAAGATAGTGAGATTCATACCAAATGACCTTTCTCTGTTCAAAAGAACCTGCTGGATATGTACCTAACAGTACAGGGCACATAATAATTGAAACTCCCTTTTTCTTTTCAGTCCTTTCCTTTTTATATTATTTGTTGACCCTGACATAACATGCCATGCCATTGTAGAAATTCTTCATTCAAATTCAAACACTCATATTTGCATAGGGATTTCTTCAGTAATAAATTCAAATTTTCTAATTAATATACTAAATAATGCTACTTAATCTGCAGAATGAAAGATGATACAGAAGTTGCAAGCTGCCTAATTCCTGACTTAATTGACTTTCAAGTGATAGAAAAGGTTTCATGTCAAGAAACAGTAGGAAAAGATAAAGGATATAAGCAAGGTCTAGTTAAAAAATAAAATGGTTTAAACTTTTCTCCCCGAATTCTTTAAGTCCTTTAATTGTAAAAAAGTTTTGGGATTTTTTGTTTTCTTTTGGAAAAATCAAAATTCAGCCAATAATCTATCTGGAAGTTGATCATGTTTTTGATAAATGGCAATATATTTCATGCTTTCTGCTTTTCTGGTGAAGGTCTGCAAGAGCAGAACAAAAGGAAAAATGTTAATATTCTCGTATCTTTGTATAAAATGCTAGTACTCGGTAATGAATGGGTAAAAAGATTTCCTTGTTATTTTTGCCCAATAAGTAGAGAGGGGCAAGCTTTTTCTGAATTTGAGAAAGGGCAGAAGTTTGACGGAAGTGAACACAGTTGCTGCCTCTCTAGTTTGTTACTAGTTAGGTCACACTTTGAGTCACATGGATTTGAGTTATTAATCTATCATCACTTTTATTTAAGTGCTGCAGATGGGACTTTGGCTTTTGAAATTAGTACTTTTGTTGTGGTCATTGTAACTACAATGGCATTATAAAGAAAAAATATCCTCCATGATTTAAATTAAAAAAATTTCAAAACCAACTAATGCTTATTATATACTGTTTATGAAGAAGACAAAAGGGATAATGAACAATGAGTATGATGTGTCAAATCGTTTTTTTTTTAAATTTTAAAATTTCAATTTGGAATGCAGGTTCTGTGTTGTACAGATTATTTACTTCCTTGATCTTATGCTTCAATAGGTTGCCTTAGGATTGATTGCAAGATGTTGGGCATGCAATGATACTTGGAAGAGAATAAGTTGGCTGAAGAAAATATATCATTAACAATTGCAAAAGAAGGAAACATGAAGAGAGCCATCTCTAGCTTAGCTATCTGTGTGCAGGACAAGAAAAAAAGGCACCGATGAATTCATTAAGAGGTTGGCTGATGCATATGTAAGTATATGGAAATTATTTCCTTTGTGCTAATGAATCTCTGCATGTGATAGTTTTTTATTTGAATTTCAAGTGGTTCTGACAAGACTAGACACTAGGTCTAGTTAACTCTGATATTTAATTTGTTGGTGATCACTGAAGTGTTGGTGGTTTTTCAGAACTTGGGATATGGATTTCTATAGGTTAGGTTACATTCCAGGTATATAGAATTTCAACCAATTAATTTCTTGTCTAATATCAAGCTTCCTGGAGTCAATGTTGCCTTAAAAAGTTTCTACTTTTTGACATATATACTAGTTTTACATATTTTTGAACAAGGAGCTCCTGTTCTATCTAAATTGCCATCAACTGCTATCTGTTATGTCTTTCTTGATTTCTGGTATTGGGGATAATCTGGCTAGAAGTTAACTATTGAGAAACGGTTATTTATTTCATATAGTTAGAAGTTCAAGACTTTCTCGGGCATTAGCTGATTTTCTAGTCATGTATAAAAGAGTTTGTGCCATAGGGAAAACATGCTTGTTTCAAGTAATTATTATGTCTGTTTGTTCTGCGCAATTATTTTTAAAGTTTCTTTTCATTTTCTGCTAGCATGAGTCTTGTCCAAGCTTCTGCCTTAATGAATATATTAATATTCATGTTCTGTGTCACGTTCCCCCTCAAGGCATGAGATAAAAAAAAATTGCTGGTTTGTTTAAATTCGTTGCAATAACAGCCTCATTGTGCCATAACAACTAAAATGTGGCATATTACTTCCAATTGTACACATTGTTTTCTTTCATTGAATGACTTGTTTACAGCATAGAGGAGATTGAGGGTTTACGGAATGTAATGCTACAAAATGCTGCTCCTATTTCTGTTTCATATCATCACTGTCTTGGCTCTAGTACTCTCAGTTTAAAGTCACATTTATAGCTTCCCCTGCATGTTGGCTTCATTTAGTGTGTCTTTGTTTGGGAGCTTAAACTTGAGTTTTGTTTGCCTTTCAAGTTTATACTTGTTTGATATTGTATGGAGGAGGAATTGTGCTATGATTATGATATTATATTAGGCAATCAAAGGCTTACGTCACATTTATAGAGTCTCTCTATCCAATTATGCTTGATGTTGAATAGACCAGATGCTGAGATAAATTTTGATTTTTATTTAAGATGTTGGTAGTGAGCATATCCTTGATGACTCTTACCTTTACCTGAGACTTTATCTGCCAGGGATTTCTAATAGCTTGGTTGTTTTATCTTATTCTCAGATGCATTGTAATATTTCGTGGACTTCTAATTTCCACTTCATCACTCCTTAAAAAAAAGGAAGAGAAAATCCACTTCATTAGAACTAAATGAGTCTGTACATTGGAGAAGACGAAGCCTAATGACTAAAGGGTAAATATTACACAATCTTTTCCTGAATTTAAAACAATGAGACTTCAGGGAATTTTCACTTCTCTAGAAATTTAAATGAGAGAATTATTGATGATCTTGCTTCGTTGTTGAAAATTCTTGCTTCATTTTGTGTTTCTACTTTGCTCAATCGAAGGATTTGGAGTTTGGATTCTTTAAGTTCTTGTTCTTGTTCTACCTTCAATTTTTAATTCGAAGTCTGAATCGATATTAGTTTTCTTTGTCTAAATGTATTTGGAGTTCCCTCTAAGATAAAGGCCTTCGTTTGGGCTGTTGTACTTAATAGAATTAACACAAATTATTTGCTTCAAACTCAAAGATCCAATACGGCTATTCCTCCAGATGTTTGTGTGATGTGTTTTCAGGAAACTGAAACAAATGATCATCTGTTTTTGCATTGTGAAGTGGCTCGGCAGATTTGGAATAGGTTGTTTGGAAGTTTTTAGGAGGATTGGGTGTGTCCAGCTAATCTGCAGGTTTTTTAACCATCAAGTACACTAGTTTTGGCTGGAAGAAGGAGCATAAAGTTCAATGACAGTGTGCTGTCCGGGCTGGTTTATAGTGACTTTGGTTAGAACGAAATGCGAGTGTTTTATCAGACGTTTCTTCCTACATATATGATTTGGGAGAGAGTCATTTCTTTTGCCTCTCTGGTTTTCAGCTAATTGTTTTTTTTAGGGGGTTTTCCTTGCGGATTTACAAAGGAATTGGAAAACTCCTTTGAGCTAACGATTCTGTAATTTTTTCTTTGTTTTGGGAGGACTTCTTTTCCTCTTTTATATTGCTCTTCTCTGCAATATATTCTTGTTCTTTTTTTTTTTAAATTTAAGAAAAGATACAATTATTTCCTAATTGAATATAATTGGTCTCCTATTAAAGGATCTGGTGATAATATCTATCAGCAGAGACAGCTCAGTCGCTCATTGCTTGAACTAAAATTATTGCCACTTACGTAGTTTGATTGTCAAATATATCATCAGAATTCCTTTAGGCTTTGTCAGGGATTCCTTATTAGTCTCATTAGACACATAAGTTTCCATTATGTCAAGTCATTTCCAGTAGTGTTGGAGTTGGAGCACTCAAGTTCTAAAATAGTTTATCTATGTTGTTTATACTGTTATATATCTTTTGTTGCAGACTGAATTTAATAGGCTCAAAACAGCTAGATCATCTCAAGCTTCAGTAGAAGGTTTATTCAGTGATAGTGATGAGGTTTCTGGAGATGCTGCCATTTGGGTAGAGGCTGTGGGTGGCAGGGACAAGAAAGGTTGCATTTTTGGGGCAGGATCAGAGACGCATGCTCTTGGAAGCTCCTCAGGCAGGGCCTCTGCCACATATGAGCCATGGCTCGGCCCTCAATTTTAAGATTAGCTAGGGCATCGTCTATCTAGAGCAACCAATGAGGGGGAGGATTCACGTATGCATGTAACTCCTAGTAATGAGATGGGGGAGGATCCAAATGTTGAACTTCAAGGCGATATTGACATTGGGAGACGGAGACTGGTTTTGGGGAAAAGAGGGGAGGGCGGCCATGGGAATGACAAAGTTAATGCTATTTTGTGCTTTGCTTTAATGAATTTAATATAAGTGATGTTGTATTTTTACTTTACAGTGTCTCGTTAAAATTGTGTCAGAAACTAGTTATTTCAATTTTATTTACTTTAAAGTGTCTCATTAAAATTGTGCAGGTTTAATATTAGATTTTATAGAAATTTAATAATTAAAAAATATTGATGACAAATGATATTTAGAGAAGTATTTTTCATCTTTCAAATTGGATTATAGGTAAAAAAAAATTCCATCTCAAATTCGAGATGGTGTCCTACTCTAATTTGAGACAATTTTCCTCTAGGTGTATGACGGGACTTTGTTTCAAAACTGGGACGGAAATGAAAATCCTGATACGGATATTCTACGACAAAAGCTTCTACGGCAGAAAAATTTTTGTTGGGAATTCTGTCGAAATTCATATTTGTGACAGAATCTCTTGGATTAGAGATGGATCTCTCTAATCCTTTTTTCTTTTTTAGTTCTCACATTTAAAATCTATTTTGCGGTCTTGTTTATTGTGTTACTAATTGAGATTTGGCGGATGAAAAGATTGAAAGTTTTCTTTGAATAACTTATATATTCAAGCCAACTTATAATGCATCATCTTGTTTCCTATATAATCTTTTGTTTATCTCTTGGACACATGTTGAATTAGTTAAAAAAATAGCTAATTGTTTCTGCAAGTTCATGTTTGATTTGATGTTAGAATCTATAATACTAGTATGGTGAATACAATGATTAAGATTGAAAGCCAACTCTTTTACACGCCTTGCTCTTGTCTTTTGGGATGAAATACTTGGAAAAGGACTACTTAATACTCAGAGGTTTCAAGACAATTAGAGTAAAAGTCATTCAAAGAGTGTTAAGACCTAAGCAAGGAGAGAAAATCATCCTTAAATTCAGCTTGTAGGGAAGAAAAATCACGCGGTTTAAATATCACATGAATTATCTTGGAAGCTCCATCATAGCACTATCCTAAAGGGCTAATGTTTTCAATAATTGCATTCTATAATGCTCACTTTGACTCGAGGTTCACGTGAATTGACAAGTTATAATCGTTAAGTCACGTTTTTCATAAGCTCGTTAGAACACAATTTACTCTACTAACCTTTTTTTTGTTTTGGGAACATTATCTGACTAACTTTTTCTAAAAACTGTCACTAACAGTTGTGTGCAGTGCACTATTTGTCTAAAGGATTATGAACTGATGATGCAAGATTTTGCATACCACTTGTCATATGCGTAAATATGTTAAAAAAAAATTGCTATATAACATGTCAACTATACAAGACTTTTCAAAAAACATTGGAGTTAAGGGCAAACAAATATTTTTCTCTGGGTAAACAAACCTTTAAGCCAATATAAAATCAGTGACTAAATGAAATTTAGTGTGAAGTATAGGGACTAAGATATAGTAGCTTAATCCTTTTAAAAAGTCCATGTTACGTGCCAAAAGAATTTATAAGCTCCTAATTTTTTTACCTCACGCCACACCTAAAGCACTTTTTTTTCTCCTAACATAAGCCTACGGTATCTTGGACTCCTATTCTCAGTTTGTAGGATCCAATCAAATCTTGTCTCTGCCATTGCCTGAACTTGGTCGTCAGGTTTCAAACTTTATTTTACAGAGATATATATTAGTTCTCAGGCTTGAACCTATTAAAATTTAAAATTGACAAAAATAAAGCTTAGATATTTTCCGATGTTGCTGCGTAGTGTTAAGTTGACAATGGGGTTGATGATGAGCTTGTTTAACATGACATGTTAATATGCCCCTTTCTTTTCAATCTCCAGGCCAATGCTGGATCAAAATGGCAATCAAAATCAGAATAGATTTGTATCAAATCAAAACTAGTGCAGCTCAAATAGACATGGATCGATATGACAGCAGAGAAATTCAAAGATGTCATTACACTCCTGAATCCTCAGCGGCATATCAATGGTGTGAATTTTTAAATTCTGGATACACTTACCACACGCGTAAATCAGTTACTCATTCATAACAATTAAATTGAGTTTCTCTGCTTTGTAATTCTAAACAAATTTCCTGGCATTTTTGTGATCCTAAAACGATAAAGACGATGAGCATGCAGCGGGTAAAATAAAGTCTACGAGACACAGAATGGAAAGAAACCAACAGTTATTTTATTTCATTTCTGACTACTACCGCACACTGACACACCCATTCACAAAAGTAAAATTGACATAAACCAAGCATTGTCAATATAATAAAAATTATGTAATCTCTTGCTGTTAACAACTTTTATTTTAGTCCAAAATTTAAGAACTTTTTTTCTTTACGCTTTAAATTTTATCCACTAATTTTGTAACTAGGTAAATATAATTTTTCCAACAACAACTGAAATTTCGATGGTGTACCTTTTATGGAACTAGAGCCTCATAGAAAGGTGAACCATTTATGGCATGCAATGGTTATTATTGAGCTTTTCAGTGTCTTACAATAACAACAACAAAATCACCTTTCTCAATAAGTAAGATTAGTTATAAGAATCAATTGATGTTATAAAATTAGATCATAAGACAAAATATTTAAGTATAAATCTATTTTAATAGTTTCTCTTATAATTTTTTTTAGTCTTTCTCTACTTTTTTGACTATTGAATTACTTTCAATCTGATCACACTTAGGGCTTCTACAAGTCTCCTATAGAATAGAAAAGCTGCTTCCATGGTCCCTGAAAAAAACCTTCAGCTATCACTACTGGAGAGAATATCCAACCTCCACGTTTGTGTTTAGGCAAAGATTCACTCGCTTGGTTTTTAAAAAACATGTCGTTTAATAGCCACATTAGAGACTCCATCGTTAATTTCAATCTCATATGGATGGAAGGGCATGATTAAGCATATAGGATGATTCCAGATGATGACCACTCTTCCTTTCTTATACTCTACAGATCATTCAGTTTCCTCCTCACATCCTTCTATTCCTCATCACTAGCAAACAGATAAGACACCTAAATTACAAAATGGTTTTCCACACAACCGGTCGGAAATGGCTAAGCTAGAGAATAATAATTGTACGAGCGTGAAGCACAAGCATATGTTAACTCCTGCAATGACAGAAGAAAACCCCACTCACACAAAACAATTCAAACGGACAAGGTGAGAAAAATAATTTGAGATACGATACATAAACAGGTTTTTAAAAAAACATTATATCCAGCCCAAAGATGTTAGCCTTCTCATAAATTAGGATTTCATAAAAACTAAACATTATTGTATATAGTTAAGAGAAAAAAAAAAACTTAACATGTCAGTTTAAATTGAGCGGTTGACAGTTATATCAAACCCAAAGTCTAGTATCTTATACCATGTAATTTCAGATCACTCAGCTCGTTGACGACTGAAATGTGCAGCAACTGGATGAATACATTTCACAGTAGAGAAGCTTGTAAAACTGCTCAATAGACTGAACTTTAAAAGGCAAGTTTCCATGGTGTCAATCCATCACCTGCATCCCCATAATCCGAAAGACAAGGGAAAAAAAAGGGAATTTTTATGTGATAGTCTGTATGCAGCCAGTTTTCCAGTTACAAAAGTTCTTCTCCCGCTTTTTTTTCTTTCAGGCTTATGTAATTTTGAGGTCCTGGCATTTAAATGTGTGCTTGAGTATGTCTGTATCAATAGCTTCTAAGGCGTAAATGCAGTTTAGTCAATGCCCACATAATATGCTTGACGGCTGAATACATAATACATATACAGATTTCACTTCTCCCAAAAACCAGCTCTCAAACTCATATACACTCTGGAGAACAGGGTCTAGAGGAGCTACTTCTTAAATTTTACATATTAAGACCCTCGCCATAATACAGGCACTTAGATTCTTCATACCTTAGTTAAGAGTAGCAAAAACCTTCGAGACACCTAACCATTCCAAGTAAGAGATCACTAGCTATTTGCCAATTACAGACAAAGTGGTAATTGATGTTCATAATAGGAATCAAATTTGGCGGGAGACCAGTTAAGGTATTATTTACAAACAAACAAGAGAAAAAAACATGTAACTTCAACGCAGAAGAAGAAGCGACTTACTTAAACGATGAATAAAAATACTCGTTACCACAAAAACACGAAGTGGTTTCTATCCCACGGGCAATTTAACCTTGTCATTTCTCTGCTTTACCATGTAATCACGGATTCGCTCGGCTTTTGCTTTCATAGAGTCAATCATCTCTTCAGTTGCATCAATTATCTGTTTTGGAAAGTGAACCTCCAAGAAATCGAACCACTCACCAAGAGTCAACTTCTCCAAATCAGGCCAATCTCCATTTTCATTCAAATTCTTCTTTTGAGAAGAAGAAGCTTCTTCACCTTCTCTCTTACTACTACAAGTCTCCTTGACGCTACAAAAATTTATTCTGCTCTCATCTTTATCGAAACCCTCTTTAACACCAGGATTCAGGTCTGCCTCGCTATCCCTAGTCTCTTGGACCGTGTCTTCCGAGATAGCAACTTGTTCACAAAGAGATGTCTCTTCCTGTAATTTCCTCCTCCTAGTACCAACCCTTGTAGTTTTCTTTTCCACAATCTTCTCTTCTCTGCACTTCAAACCAGAATTGTCTACACTATTATTCACAAGACTAGAGTTAGAAGCTCCAATCAGACTTTGTTGCTGGTGCTGGTGCTGGTGCTGCTTCTTCGAATTTCGGGTTACCCGCATATTCGCCGGCGGTTCCACTTTCTCTAGTAGAGGAAACACATTCTTCAATTCATTACCAACCCTGACATTTTCATCAATGCTCTCAAGCTTAACCCGACTGACATCATCCCCAACTTCACTCTTCAAGGCCCGGGCTGTCCTCTGCCTACCCCTTCTTTTGTTCTCCAGAGGCTCAACTATCACTGCTTCCAAATTCTCTCCCCCTAATTTCTCATCCTCCTCCTCCGATATCTCGCGGAATCCACCACCCGCCTTGGCTTGACGCCTCGGGTTTCGACGTAAGCAACTATCTTCCTGGGCCTGTAGATCTACCTGAATAGAGGTATATTCTCCGATCTTGATGGTATCCCCGTGGTGGAGATCGATGGGGGTGTTGGGAGGGATTTTGGAGCCATTGAGGATGGTGCCATTGGAGGAGTCAAGATCTCGGATGACCCATTTGCCGGATTCGATCTCGATGGATAGGTGATTGGAGGAAATGCCAGCGTCTTTGATGGAGAAAGTGTTGTGACGGAGAATGCGACCGATCCGCACGCTTTTGCCGGGTACGAACCCTAGGGTTTCGCCTTCTCGAGGGCCTTGGAGGATCACGAGGTTCAGGTATGGAGGTTCCATTTTTCTTTCAGAGAGAGAGAGAGAGAAAAGACTTGGAACTGAGTGTCCGCTGCAATGTTCCAATGTGTTTCAAATTTTGAAATACAAATTTAGCGGTTTTTTTCTTCAAAGACTTAAGACGTAGGTATTTGTATTTTTACTATTAAAATTTTTAATTAAAATGTTATAAATATATAGTAATATTTTAATAATTATATGATAAATATATAATTTAATTAAAATATATATTATTACTGAAGACACTAATATTTGTCATATTTTAATTAAAATTTTGATATAAAAAATATAAAGAATTATATTTAATTTTTTTAATAAATTACATATATATATTTTTTAAATTTTATTCAAATTATATAGATCTTTCTTTTATTTAAATTTTACTATTAAAATTTTCAAATTATAAAATTTAATTTTTTAAAAAATATTATTTTACATTTTAATGTAATTTTAAATTTTTTTAATTAAAATATCTTCTATTTAAATTTTTTAAATTTAAAAGAATATGTATTTAGATTAATAAAATATATTTTAATTAAAAATTTTCAAAATTAAATTAAAATATAAGATAATTTTTTATTTTAAAAATAATTTATATTTTAAAAAATAAAAAAGTATAAAATAATTTCAATAAAATTTAGAGATATAACTTGTTTTTGAGTATCAATAATTCAAATACGTTGACATTGCCAACTTTTCAAGTGTGTTCCTTTCATAAGGACCACTACATTATTTTTAGATCTTATTATGCCTCAAGTTTGTTGGTTTCATTAAAGAGTTGACCTTTTATAGATTTATAAAAATCAAACCCACAACTCAGCTTAGTAATTCTTCTATTTGACATTGAGACACGTCAAATTAATTTGAATACTTTGAAGATGAAATAAAAGATACAACTAATTTGGAATCTAAATTTAAAAAAATAAATTGAGTTTATTAATTAAGTAATGGGTTTACCCAATTATGTCTTTTTTATTTAATATATTATACTAAAAATACCCTACCAAAAAAACATTAAATATGATAAAGAATTCAAATCAATCTTTTACATATAAAAGCCGTAGGATTTATTGTTTATTTTCACTATTTTTAAACTGTTCATAATATCCCATCATAATACTATTTTTTGCACTATTTTTTTTATGAGATCTATTGTTTTTTTTTGGTAGCATCCAGAGCAAAAAGAAAAAAAAAAAAGAATCACTTGTACTATTGATTTATACTGTTCAAATAGGATTGATAAAATTGATTTTTGAAATTTTCTTTAATATTATCTTTGCCCCGTGGGTCCCATATAAATTTTTTAACCTACCCATGCATTCATGAACAGTTCTGTTAGTTATGATAATAAAACTCCACATATATATACCACAATAAATTTAAATTTGGGCATAAAAAGGATTGTTTTAAAATGTGACAAAAATAAATGAATTTCATCATCCCAACAAACAATTTTGAATTTGAAATGCATCCTTGTTTTATTTTAAGTTCAAATCTCCTCTTGTATAGGGGATACAAGAGGAGATGTTGTGTAGGTAAAATTAATATTTATATTTTTTTTACTTTATATTTTTTTTCTAATACATAGATTTTTTTGCATAAGACAAGCACTACACATCAATGAATCCAAAGTCCACTTGAAATCCAAAATTTCAGTCACCTCTCTTTACTTTTCCTTTCAAAACCTCCTCCACCTCTCTTCCTTTTATAATAGTCTCGGCATCAAGTGAATTTTGCTACTAGTATCTTAAAATTTAATTTCTTATCATTTTCACTTACACCTCCTCATGGTTTATTAATTTTAGATTTGAAGGTGGGTTCTTCTTATATGTTACTAATTGTTTCTTTTCCAATTCTTTTTCTCACTCACTCTTTATATAATAATTATGGTATAGGTATGGCTTCTTACAACACTCTTTGCATAAGTTTTTTATTTAATATCATCAATATTGTATATTTAGATGTAATAATTAGTTGCTCCTTCTTTGCCTGCATTATGCTTTATTTAATATCAACATATTGGATACTTGTTTTCTTTTGTTTCTTTTTTTCATATTTTACCTTCCTTTTTTAGGTCATTCCATTCTTCTTTTTCTTTTTCCATCTCTACTTTTCCATTTCATGTGAATCTTAGCGCAGAAAGTTGCAAGTCAAACAAGTCTTGCAAGTTGCTAAAATTCAATAAAAGTGGGCCTCTGCACCCTATTTGGAATTTAGAGAGCAAATATTACAATTCAAATTACATATCTTTGGTTCTCGTTGAATCCATCACACCACCTCCTTTATGAGACATCTTTGATGGGAAAATGTCTCTCTCCTTGTTGCTATAACTAATGGTCCCTAAGCTAAATGTCTACAAGCCAATTGAGTTCCCAATATTTATACACATCATCAATGAGAGAAACAGAGCTTAGAAGCATCCCTTTTGAAAAGAAAGCTTTAAAATCGGCAATGATATGAGGTAACTATTTTTTTGCATATTGAATCCATTGGATATCATTTATATATATCTTTTATATATCCGTTCCAATCTAACAGTTGGTGTTAGAGCCTTTGATACCTCTACCTTGCTTTTTTGAAGTTTTAAAATTTTGGATTTCTTGCAATTTTGGGTTGCATTTTCTAAATGTCTTTAGTTCAATTTGATTGTGGGAATCTCTTAATCATTGCCTTTTGATCATTTTTGCTTTTAGAACATTGAAAATGAAGCCTTATGGTGGTATATATGGCTGAGTCAAAAAATAGGTCAAATTGAGTTATTGTGACTCATCAAGAGGTTAGGGACAACATTGGCAGTGTGTTGTTTTAAGCTTCAATTCTAAATGATATGGTGTTTTGACTAATTGTTTGTCGCTTTTTGGACCTTCTTGTGAATGACACGTCATTTTGAGAATGTTAGAAAAACATACCATTTCACTTATTCTTGCATTCGAGTGAAGGAGTATTGGGCCTTTTTGGATGCCTTGTTGGGCCTTTTTTGGTACATTTTTAGGCCATTTGTTTGGGTCTTTGTATTTTTAAATTCTAGATCTTTTGGAATCCAAAAAAATGAAAAAAAAAATTGATGCTAGGCCATTAGGTGTTTTGGGTTTGTTTTGGAGGGGTTTGGTTTTAGTTTTTGGGCCATGATTAGAATTCCTTGGCCTAGCTTTTAGGTAAATTTAATGAGCCAAAATTAATTTATTTTTGGGCTATTTTGGGTAAAATATTTTTGGGACAATATCTTGTTCAAAAATTTGGCAATAATTATTTTCTTGAACATTTTATTTTGTCTGAAAATTCTTTAGTGCCATTTAATTGGTCCAAATTTCAATAAATTTATTTTGGACAATTTAAGTTAATTTTTTGACAATATTAATGGGCCTTTTTATCAAAAATTATGTTTTAGTGTTATTTAATTTATGAATAATTTTGATTAATTAATTTTTAGGCAATGATTTCAACAAATTTGGGTTAAAATTAAATGGATAATTTTAATTAATTAATTAATCACATTTTTATTTAGTTGATTAATTGATTAATTATTTAACTCTCATTATGAAATGTTGGGTTATACATATACAAACACCTAATTTTAGAATGTTATGTGATTTGTATAATTTTAGTTTAATTAGAGTTTAGCCATAATGCCTTTAGCTACTCTAAAATTGTATATTAGATATTAAAATTAAATTAAAGATCATATAAAGGAAATGGTATCAATTTGTAACTAATATATTTGATATGATAATCATTATTCTACAAGAATGTCATCATATTTTATATGACTAATTAGAGGCGAGATAGTGAATTTTCTTTTTTATTTTTTCTTAATTTCTTTGTTAGAATTAGAATAAGGGATGTAATTTGCTAGTTTCATCATATTTCTATATCAATCTAATTAAATAAATGTTAGCTCATAAACAATTTTATTTGTTACTAGACTCATGATTTGAATAATATATTTTGCATTGGTAGGACATATTATATGGAATATTTAATTGTCACAAAATTTTAATTTAGCTTGCATGTATTTGCAACTTATCAACCTTTGAACAACTTGGGTTTCCAAGTTTTTCAATTAGATAGAGATAAATATAAAGTCTAAAAGGAGAGAATTCTTTTTCAATTAGGGTGAATGGATATTGATTATGTGATCAGAAAGGATAAACCTCCTATACCCACGAGTATTGGCGCTAATTTAGAATTTGAGCTTTATAAACATTAAGAGTGATCCAATTACCTTAGTATGATGTACATTAAAACCAAGATTTATACCAGTATTCATGGGTCAATTGGAGAACATTAAAACATCTTGAACTTTTTTAAGGCTATTGATGTGCAATTCAAGTCCTTGGATAAAGCCTTAACAAGCATTCTAATTACCAAGTAACCATCCCTAAAGTTTATTAGCTTTAGGGGGTGCGAGAGTATATCATGCAAATAAGAGATATAGTGACTCAATTAAAACCACTCAAGATTGAGATGTATCAATCTTTCTTAGTACACTTTATTCTGACCTCCCTACCACCTTAGTATGAGGCTTTCAAGGTCTCTTACAACACAAAAAATTGAAAAATGATCAATATACAAACCATGTGTGTTTAAGAAGAGGAAAGAATTTTAGCGGAAATGGGAGAAAGTGCAAATATGGTGACACAAGGAAAGAATAAAAAGTAAGCTAAACTATACATGGGAGGACAAGTCACCCATCCAAAATAACATTAAGAAGGAGTCTACGTGTTTTTTCGACAAAAAGAAGGGACATATGAGAAAGAATTACATTAAATTTAAGGCTTGACTTGAAAAGAAAGATAACTCAATCTCATTTTTTTGTTATGAATATAATATAGTAGATGCTAGTAATAAATATGGTGGATTAATTTTGGTTCTACAATCCATATCCAAAATGCTTCGTAAGGCTTTCTAAATGAAAGAAGTTGGTGGGCAGGAGCAGTTCATTTGTTTGAGAAATAAGATGGGCTCATCAGTGGAAGTTATAAGAACTTGTAAAGCAGTGCTTGATACTAGATTTGTTTTGATTTTTAATAGGACCTTTTATATACTAAATTTCTCTAAAAACTTAATTTTTTTTCTTCAAAACTTGTACCATTTAGATATTCCCTTGAATTTTCAAAAAATATGTTCAAGTTATTCTATAAATCTAATGTTGTTGCGAATGATAGAATTTGTGATGGTGTTTTTCAAATTTAATTATAAGACAGTACCTTTTATGATTCAATGCATGTTTTTAGCAATATAAGTATTAAGAGATGTGTTACTAATGCATATTCCTTTATATTGTGGTAGTGTAAACTAGGTTATATCTCAATAGATAGTGTGAACAGATTGGTAAATGATGGAATATTCAACACTTTTGATTTTGTTGACTTTAAAACTTGTATAGATTGCATTAAAGGAAAGCAAACTAATAAGACTAAAAAATGTGCTAAGAGGAGCTCTAGTATATTAGAAATCATATATACAAATATTTGTAGTTTGGATATGGATTTTAGTACTCAGAAATACTCCATCAACTTTATTGATGATTGCTCATGATACAAGGTGTCTATATCTGCTTAATAATAAGAATAAGACATTAGATGTTTTTAAGATATCTAACACAAAAGTAGAGAATCAATGTGGTAAACAAATTAAACTAGTGAGATTAAATAGATATGGTAGGTACTATAGTGGATATATTGAAGATAGACACACACCTAGTTTATTTGCTAATCTTCTTTAAGAACATGCAATTGTTATCTAATACGCCATGCCTGGGTCTTTAGACAAAATGGTATAATTGAAAGAAGAAACCAAACATTATTAGATATGGTACACAGCATGCTAAGGAGCTCCAACCTTCCTAAATTCTCATGGATTGAGGCCCTTAAGATAGTTGCATATATTCTTAATTGAGTTTTAACTAAGGTTGTTAAAAGGACACCATTTGAATTATTTAAAGGTTAGAAATTGAGTATAAGTACATATGCATGTTTGGGGATGCTCGTCTGAGATAAATATTTATAATATATAAGAAAAGAAGTTGGATCCAATGACCATTAGTGGCTACTTTATTAGGTATGCTGAAAGTTTAAAAGATATAAGTTTTATTGTCTATCTCCGATGGGGATTGTGGATCAAGAAATACAAAGTTTCTTGAGAATAATTTGATTGATGGAAGTGATTAAACTTAGATCTTGGATTTTGATAATGATCAATTTAATACTTAAATTCCCATATGAAGTGATAAATTGATTATGATCTATACCCCTCAAAGTACGAATGGGTATTGAATGACCAATCACTAAAAATACACAAATTGTTGACCATGACTAAGTTGATCTAACCATTGAAAAATTACCAGAAACTATTAAGCAACCAATTAAATCACATGCTTCTTAAGAGAATGTTGACCCAATATTAAGAAGATCAACTAAGATAAGAAGATTAGCAATTTTTAGTGATTATGTTATGTACTAATAGGAATTTGACTATAATACTGAAAGGCTCGTCGCGCAACCCTCGAAATAAAACTAGGTTGATAAAATATGCAGTTAGTGGCACAACCTAGGTCATCTCCCTTGGAATTGAAGTTCAATATTTGATTTAGTTTCTAAATGTTAAAGGATCCTAAAGCTATCTAAATTTGGGGGTTTTTTAGTTGAATTAAACTAATCTAAAACTAAATTGAATTAAAATTCCTAATTGCTACCTAATTATATGAATTATGGGTGAAAGATGGACTTGTGACTAGCTTTGGATTCGTCCCTTGGTATCCACTATCCTTATCCTAATCTAACTGTAATTGATTCTAGCCTAAGAGTTCTTAATTGTATTATGCTTGGAGCTGAATTCTTCTCACCATTCACGTGTCTATGCATGTGTGTATAAGTGTGGGCCTATTCCTTCCCATGTGAGCTTTATTTTATTTCTTTTATTACATTCACGTTGCTCCATCGCAGCTCCTTCTTATGTTTTTGCTCGTAGATGGCTGTGAACCTTTCATCCCCGTTTTAAAACTTGTACTTCATCTTCATGTTTTACTACACGTTGCTACCCAGTAACTCTTCCAGTTGAGAGCTCCTTCATCACGTGCTGCTTGATGATCCAGCATCTTCATGCATTTCATCGTTCTTTTCTCAACATTGTTCTCTAGCTCATTTTCTCGTTTCTTCTTCAACTCGAGCTGCATGCTTCATGTTTCTTCTCCAGCCAAGCACGAAGCTTCATCTCTTTTTGTCATGTTTATTCTTTCCTTTGTAACAGCCACGTTTAACACTTACTAACCAGTAGCTGTTCCTTCTTCCCCTTCACACGTTAAAATCTTAGCTTTGCCTTCTTCATGTAGCTCATTTCTTCATTTAAACTTCAGCCCAAGCTTCTGCATGTCTCGTGTTGTTCTTTTGGACGGTTGCTTCTTCGTGTTCTGCTTCCAAGCTCCTTCAACCCAACACGTTCCAGCCCGTCATTCCATGTTGATTATTCTTTTCATTCTGCCCAACCCGTAGCTAGTTCTCCCATGCAGCTCATGCAAGCTTCTCTCTATTTTTGCTCGTTTTCTACTGTTCACGAGTTACTCTCCATAACCCGAGAGAATGTGTTGCTACTTCCTTCATTCAGCTTGTGTAGCTTGCATGAGAGTCACCGAAGCTCCTTTCAACTCATGCTCTTTCCACGTTTTTGCTTCTGTGTGTATGGATCTTTTTTGCTCATTCCTCATGCAACCCGTGGAAATCTTCTTGCTTACGTGTTGCTCTTTAATGAATCACATGCACAGCCCATTTCTAGCTTCTGACCCAGCTCCCTTTATTTAATCTCGTGCCATCCATGTGAGCTCATTTAACCTTGTTTCTTTGCTCCTCACGTGTTCTTCTCTTTACTCTTAACCCAAAGCCAGATTCATGCGAGCTTCTTCACGATTTCCTACTTATCCCAACTTCCTCATGCTTCTTGTGCTACGTGTGTATGAACTGGATCCATGACTTTGTGTGTGTAACCTTGTGAAAAAGCTACTCTCTTAATGTTGCTTCATCGGACTTGGAGAGCTTCCACCTCTTCTCCTTCTCTTCTTCAAATCAAATTCTCATTCAAGCTTCATATTTGCATTGAAAATCTGCACAAAAAGAATGGAAATAATGAAATAGAAATATTCACAAAATTCATTTAAAAAGATTTATGCATTAAAATTCCACAATTTTGCAAATAAATTCCTAAAATATAGAAATGGCTTCTAAAACAAAATCTTATCTAATTAAAGTCTTAAAGCCATATTTTATTATTAAAATGCCTATGTTTAAGAGAATAAAATAGATAGAAATATATGTATATCAAATACTGAAGCCAAAAATGGCCTTAAGATGTTTCCTCAAGCCATTAGTTGTAGAGAATCTAAATTATGGTTCAATGCCATGAAAGAAGAGATGAAATCTATGGCATCCAACAGAGTCTAGGATTTTGTCAAGTTGCCTAGTGGTTTTAGGATGATTGGATATAGATGGGTCTATAAGACAAAAAAGAACTCATTAGGTAATATCAAGACATATAATGCAAAACTTGTAGCTAAGGAATTTTCTTAAAGGGGTCGATTATACAGAGACTTTCGCTCTTGTATCTAGGAAAGATTCCTTCCATGTGATAATGGCATTAGTAACTCATTTTGACTTAAAGTTACATTAAATGGATGCGAAGAAAACATTCCTTAATGGAGAACCAGAGGAAAAGGTATATATGAAACAACTTGAAGGATTTTTTTCTAGTGTTGGTAAATATTTGGTATGCAAGCTTAAGAAATTCATACATAGATTGAAACAAGCCTTACGCTAATGGTACTTAAGGTTTCATCATGTTATCTCCTTATTTGGATTTATGGAGAATGTCATGAATTAGTGTATCTACTACAAGACTAAAGGGAGTAAAATCTATTTCCTGGTACTATACGTGGATTATATATTACTTATAATCAATAATAAAGGATTGTTATAAAAGGTGAAACAATTTCTCTCTAAAAATTTTTAACATAAAAATATGGGTGAGCCATTATATGTTATTGGCATTAAGATTCATAAGATAACAATGAATGCATAGGTTGTTATACAAGGTGAAACAATTTCTCTCTAAGAATTTTTAACATAAAAATATGGGTGAGGCATTATATGTCATTGGATTTAAGATTCATAAGACAGAAACGAATGCATTTTGGAGCTATCGCAAGGAATCTATATCAATAAGGTCTTAGAGAGATTTTAGATGAAAGGTTGTTCACTAAGTGTAGCATTCATTGTAAAGAATGACATATTTAATTTGAACCAGTGCCTAAAAAATGATCTAAAAAGGGAATAAATGTGTAACATTCCATATACTTTTGTTGTCCGGAGCCTTATGTAGGCTCAAATTTTTACAAGATCTAACATTGCATTTGTAGTGGAATGTTAAGCAGATACCAAAGTAATCTAAGTATAAATCACTTGAGAGTTGTAAAGAATGTAATAAGGTACCTTAAAAGTACTAAAGACTATGTGCTAATGTACAGATGGATTGAGAACTTTAGGATATTCAACTACTTAGATTTGGATTTTATTGGATGCATTGATTAACAAAAATCAACATGAGGTTACGTATTCATAGTTATTGGAGGAGCCATGTCTTGAAGGAGTGCGAAGTAAGCTTTTGATTACTACTTCTACCATGAAAATTGAGTTTGTATCTTGTTTTAAGGTAACTGCAAATGTTGTATGACTAAAGGGCTTTATTTATAGGCTTAAAATTGTAGTCCTATCTTTAGGCCATTAAGAATGTATTGTGACAACTTAATTGTTTTTGGCTAAGAATAATAAGAGTGGAGGTTGAAATAAGCACATTGATATCAAGTGCTTAGCCATTTAGGAACATGCCAAAAAATAAAGTCACCATTGAACATATTAGTACTAAGTTGATGATAGTTGTAGCAAAAGGCATGCTATTAATAGAGTTTAAGGATCATGTATCTAGAATAAAATTTGGTTTCATATTGAGTTTATGATGTGTGTGCGCAGGCGTGTGCGCGTGTATGTGTATATCATTTGTAATAAAACTCTTATTCATTTTAAGTTATTTTTTCATTTTGTGTGCACATTTATATTTTAAGAATAACAATATTAAAATGACCTAGAATAAGCATATGGCTTATTCATCAAGTTATGGTGGATTGAAATGAAAGGTAATACTCACTTACAGTGGACTTGTTGCCATGATTCATGTATATAGTTTTCTCTTTTAGAATGTATTGGTGTGCTTGAATTTCGAGAATCATCTTGGATATGGTGTGACGTCTAAGTGGGAGAATGCAAATCTTAGCAAGGCAAGTTGCAAGTCAAGCACATTGACTAAGTAGCAAGAGTTGTTTGACTTGCAACTTGTTAACATTCAAAGAAGATGGCCCTTTGCACCATATTTGGAATTTAGAGAGCAAATCTTATAGTTTAGATTACATATCCTTGGTTCCATTGAATCCATCCTATCACCTCCTTCATGAGACATCTTTGATAGGAAAATGTCTATGTTTTTTTTTGCTATAAATAGAAGTCTTGAAGCTCAATTTCTATAAGCCAATTGAGTTTCTAATATTCATACACACCATCAGTGAGAGAAACAAAGAGCTTAAAAGCATCCTACTTGAAGAAAAGCTTTAAAATTGACAATGGTAAGAGGTAACTATTTTTTTTTGGGTGCAATTTGACTCCATTAGATATCATTTATATATGTCTTTTATTTAGTCTAACATTTCAAGGCTTTGATTTTCCTCCCCACTAAGATGGTAAGTGGTAAGATGATAAGTATTCAAAAACAAGTATACCAACTTCAGAAGTGATGAAAAAAAAAGGAAATTAAAGTTATGTAGGATATAATCATCATATGTGCTTTTTTAAACATATGGAATTGAGTGGCTCGTCGCACAACCCTCAAAATAATACTAGGTTGATAAAATATGTAGCGAATGTCACAACCTAGGTCATCTCCCTTTTTTTGACGTTGAACTGCAGCTTCTTTTCTACGTAGACACTTCCTTCACATGCTTCTTGTGTTCTTCATTTGTTTTCTCCATTTCTGCATGCATGTGTAGCTTCTTCCATAACTCGTTATTCTGCAGAAAATTTCCCACGTCATGTTTCCTACGTTGTTCTTCCACGTTTTGCTCTATGTGTTCTTCAAACAGAGGCTGCCTTCTTCATTTGCTCTTTGCTCATATGGAATGAGTTGCCCCTGTGCATGTATGTTACGTGGAATATGAGACGTGGAAGTGTTCTTGTGAAGCTGCTTTACTGTTCTGCATGTGTGTGTCTTTGTATCCAAGCTCTAAACCCGTGGCTTTTACGTGAAGATTCTGCATGTATCCTTCGCCTCTGTTTTGAGTTTGTTTCTTGCCTTGCCTTCTCATAAAAAGGAACCCAATCTTAAGCCTCTCTTTCCTTCTTCCCTCTAACTCACATTTTTATTCAAACATCATTTGTTCATTGAAAATCTGCACAACAGAGTGGGAAAAATCAAATAGAAATTTTCACAAAATTATTTAAGATAAATTTATGCATTAAAATCCAATGATTTATAAATTAATTCCTAAAATGTAGAAAATGGCTATTAAAACCAAATTCCATTTAATTAGACTCCTAAAGCTATATTTGGAACTAAAATGCTTGAGATAAGGAGAATAAAATATATATAAATTATGCTTATCAGGAATATAATAAAGGAAATTAAAGCTCTATGGGATATAATCACTTTTGGGTGAGTGTTACCTTTTGTGTCCACTTTCATACTATAGTATTGGGAGGCTTTTTGTGGGCACATGATATTCATTGCAGTTGAAAATAAATTAGAGTAAATTATAAGATTTTTTTAAAATTTTATTGAAATTATATAGATTTCTCTTTTATTTTTAAAATATACACAAACTTCTATTAAAATAAAAAGTTACCTTATATTTTAATTCAATTTTAATTTTTTTTGACTAAAATACACTCCATTTAATCTTTTTTTAGTTTTAAAATGAAAAGTATTTTAATAAAAGAAATTTAAAATTAAACTACAATATATGGTAACTTTCTATTTTAGAAGAGATTTATATACATTTTAAAAATAAAAAAATCTGTATAATTTTAATAAAATTTTTAAAAAATCTATATAATTTACTAAATAAATTAAACTCTGCAATCTTTCTTAGTAGATTCATTTAATAATTCTTCACAGAGTAGCTAATTGTCCGCCTATCTTTTCATTTTGAATGGAAAAATGTTCTAGTAATTCAAACTTTCATGATGCTGCTAGGAAGCAATCATAAATTGATTTCCTAATTCATAAATGCTTATCTACTTTTGGGATATAAATGTATCAAATATAGCCTTTCTCTTAAACTAATGAAACTATTTATTATTGAAAAAATTAATCATTTAGTACCCATAATTTACTTTAATTTTTAATTTAGTCTTTATAATTTATTTTTTAAAAAAATTATTCTTATACTTTTCAAATGTTTCATGTAACACCTGGTCTTTTTAAAATTAAATTGAAACCAATGAGTTATAAAAGAAAAACTCTAAAATGAGATGATTAGAAACTAAATAAGATTAGAATAATAATTTAGGCATTTAGAAATGAGGATATAAAACTAAAAATGCCTTAAAACCAGAGCCAAGATGACTAAATAAGATTACTTGAAAAGATAGTGGCATTTTCGCAATTTAGGGTAACTTTTTGAAAACTTAAAGAAGGGAGTTTTAAATGATAAAATTAAAATTTTCAAAGTTCTCAGAGACCTTAAAAATTATAGAAACCCTTAAAATGGTTAAAACTCCTCCAGTGTGTGATTTAGACTGTCGGTTGATTTAAATTTTGATTGGATGATTTGGTAAGGTTTTACATCTAATTTGGATGAAGCCAAAGACATTTTATGAATTAGAGGACATAAATTTATATATAGAAAAAACGATTCTAAAAAAAGAGCTAAAATAAACAAAAACAAAAAAAATGAAATGGAAAGGCAAAATAAGAATTGTGAAAAATGTTATAACCCATCTCCCCTCTTCTTAAAATAGGCTAGCACATCTCCTACCATCTAAATCAGAAGTTCTTTGCCTTAGACTAAAGCTCTAAGTCGCACCAAAGGAAGAGGAAAGTGGGAGGAAAACAAACCAAGAAAAGGTATGTATTTTGGCACTTTTTCATGCTTCTTCTTCACTAAGTTGATTCTCCTCTTCAAGCCCTCTTTCCTCATGGTTATAGTTTCCTAAGAGAAGGCTTTCATGGCTTAACTTGTGGAAAAAGGAGAGGATTTGAGGAACTAAGTTTTGCACCAAAATTTTCTCTTGAAAAGTTTTAAAATGACGTATGGAATAAGGTGCAAAGTTGGCTTTTCCTTGCCTTATCTCTTCCTTTCATATTTAGCCACCCTAGGACCCATAAAGAAGGAGAATGCTTTGGATGGTAACAAGGTAGAACCAAGGGTTTTAGAGTGTAAGGAATTGAATTATGCAATTAGATTCAAGAAAGGAGCATTTAGAAACAAAGTAGAAAAGTTAGGGTTTCAATTGCACCTTGAAAGTTTTGGAACTTTAAGAGAATAATCTAAGTCATATTTAATCATGTCTAGGCTCTAGAGAAACCAAGGAATATGAGTATATATCAATTTTCCAAGGAAAACGAACAAAACTCTATATAGTTCCTTATATGTGTATGGTTTAGCCAAGGAGAGAATGGATAGTTAGGGAGTGTTTCTTTGAGTTCTAATAAATTTAGAGACTTAGCCATGATGATAAAAGAATTATGGAAGCATTGGATTGAATTTAGAAGTATTAGAATTAAAGTTAAACTTTTAAAGCTATAAATGAGGTTAATGAAGCAAGCTGGCTCTAAACCGTTCAAACCAAATATGTAATGATTCAAATGAGTCTTTTAAGAGTTATAAGACTTGTAGAAAGCAAGAGTTTGAGTTTAGAAAAGCAAGAACTTATGGTTGCTTCATAATGGATCTAAACTAGTTTTAATTGGCATCTTAAGTCCTAGTGAGATTAAGTGAGCATCTTGGAACCCAAAATGAGTTCTATGGGATTAATATGCCTTGTAGTTGTCATATGTAGGTCAATGTAACTCAGACTCACTCACTTGTGGGTGTCAAGATAAAGAAAGTAAAGAAAAAGGAAGCCAACAAGTGGGTTAGTGATACATCCAAGTTCTTAGAATCACAAGGTAGCTTTATCTCCCTCTCTTGCATACATTTAAATGTTTGAATAAGTTGTGATACTTATATGTATTGTTTCTTGATACATTCATGATGTATATTTTAGCATAGTTTCCATATTGAGCTATATGAATGAGAATGCTATATATTTCGACTCCTAACCCTCCTAAGGCTTGGAATTGAGCATAATAGCTCTTTCTTGGCCCTTGCTTTGAGAAAAGTTTAGCCTAACAAGTTTATGATGAAGCAATGGCTATGAAAGGAATGAGTTTTTATGTTTTATAATGCATTTGATTCATATGAAGCATGGACATTGCATTCTTGCACCACATGCATAGCATACATTTATGACATTCATGTATTTATTCAGTTAGTTAAGATTAGCTATTGAGATTCTCCCGAATCTTGCCCCCTATACTCTCACTAACTATTTCAAGTTTTCCAAGCTAAGGACAAGACCACGAGAAGCAATAGACATTAGGCAATTATGTATTAGAATCTTATTTTGTACTAAGATTTTTGTATATGTATGCATATGATGCTTTATATGTATCATGACACACTTATAATGTATATGATAGTGCTACTTTATGTTTAATGATGGAACCATGTGTACAAGTATAAGAATACCAATGTATGACTATTTGTGACAATGTATATGTATTATGGTGGAGTTTCATATATGGGAAGACATAATATATGTATGTATTCTTAGGTATGCAAGGATCAAATTTTGATCCACCTATTTTAGAATGATATGGAATGGCTAGAAAAGCCATTTAGGATGGAATAAAGGTGCTCAAAATGGAACAAAACTAATTGGACCCTAATTGATCCAAATTGGAATCAAGAATGGTCTTAAATTTTTTACAAACAAGTCCTACGTCGAAAGTGGACTAAATGACCTAATTTGACCCTAAGATTTGGCATGCATTTAGACCCCTCTTAGATATTTTTTTTAAAGTCAAGAATCATAATTTTTGGAGTTGTACAAAATATGTTATAAATTTTCGAAATCAGACAGAAATTTCATTTAGGTCTTGTCATTGCTCACACAGAGCAGCTTTGGAATTTCATGTCTTTTAGGGGCCAAATAAAGTCCAATACTTATGAAATTTTACAGGCATATATCTAACATTATAAAATTTCTAGGGCCTGAAGTTTGTATAAAAAGGAGTTGTATAGAAGGAGTTATGAATTTTTGAGATTAGGGGTCTAATTGTGTTCGAGTACTATAGTAGTTGTTGATATGCAATGTCTTTCATAGGCAAATGAGCTCAGATGCTCTTAAAATTTTCATAGCACTTAGGTATTATATCAAGCTTTCTATGACCACTAAGAACACCTAATTTGGAGTTGTGTAGTTCAAGATATGCAATTTCAAAATTTAGGTCTGTTACATGCCTCCTGTTTCTAACCTGTGTTACTATTCCATTGTATTTAGCTAGGGAAATGAATTCAATTTTGTCTAAAATTTTAATATCATGTATTTTACGTCTTAAGCTTTCTATAGGTACCTAATTTGCATAATTTGGATTTGTATAGCCCAAATTATAAATTTTCAAAGTTAGTACAGATTTTGTGTCTTTGCTGTCATTTTGGGTTTCAGGGGAAATTCGTGTGTTCCATGAGCTAACTAAGGTAAAATGGACATGAACAAAATTTTTTATGATAAAAATGAATTAAGGAAAGGAAAGAATCAAATTTGAACCCTTATGGCTCAAAATGACCCATAAATGACTCAATTTCCATGTTTAAAAGCTCATGGATGAATGTGAACTTTGATATTATCTTCATAGCTTGCATGAATGAACTAGTAAAAGATAGGTGTGACATTTCAGGATTAGTTACTATACTTTCCAAACATTATAATGCTACTCCCTACCATGTCCATGTCTGCTAATAGCGTGCTGAGCTAGCAAACAGAAGTTGACTTGGCTGCCACATATACATCCGATAAGGATGCGACTATAATTGTAATGTTGAAGAGAAAAAACACAAGGAAAAGCTTTCAGTTTCTTCAAGGCACTTTGTTCAGATAAGCGTTGAATATGTAACGCTTGTTGCAACTTCGGGCTAGCTAGATACAAGAAGCAGAAGACCCCTGTAACTGCATCTTCTATGTCCAACTTCTTATTCATAGAAAGCAGGCATTGTACATACTTTCCATTCTGAGAAAAAAGGCCAAAAGCAACCTTCCCAGTCTCCAAACTGTTAAAGGCTTTGTTATGTACAATTCCAAAGTTAACCAAAGCTTCTTGATTCATTAGACAACAACAAGCATATGGGTCCCAAAGACCTCCCCTAAGAGCATTTTGTCCATCACTTCCTCTCGTTTCGTCCAATCAACTTGGTCATTGTAGGATTCTACCAAATATTGGGGGGATCATGGGCTTGGGTTCTGGACAAATGTCTTGTAGTCACCTTCAATTTGGGTGCATCATGTATGGAAAGTTTCTGAAGTCAAACCAAGTTATTTTGAGAACTAGAAAGTTTCTGAAGAATCATATATGGAAATTTCAAAGGCTACCCTCTTACCTTCTAGGCTTGATGATCCCACCAACATCATGAAGAATTGTGAATGGCTTCTTTTTACTAGGAAGGAAGTGCAAGGAGTTCAAGAAACCCTTAGGGAAAACAGAGCACCTGTGCACATAGTAACTGATAAGCATATTCTGTTTTGTCACAGAAATTTTGGGTATTAGGACAACATCAAAAGCTCATGCTATATGATTACCTCTAACTTAGAAGTTGAAGGTTGTGGGCAATGCTCTACTTCGTGTTTATATCAATCTTTTGAGGTTGACCTTCGAATTCGGTGAGTATGAACTGGTCATACGTAGATATTTAGAAGCTTCTCAACTATAGCCCATTTAAGCTCTTGTTCATCATTATCTTTGCGTGAAGACCCAGAAAATACATCTGCAATACTGCTTCTCTAGATGTTAGAGCTACCTATATGGGCACTAGCCACTCTTATTTCACCACTCTTCATTTTCATGCTTAGCACCATCCCATCAGATTTTTGCTGCCGTATGCGACCAAAACCAAAAAACCATGTCTTTGGAAGATATTCTCACGGCTACCAAATAGTGGACACATCTGATATGCTCGTGTGTGTGTATTCGGCCTGCGTTGGACGATTTCCTTCCTCTGCATTTAATCTCTTTAGCGTTTCAATTATGCCCACTTGAATCCTTCTCAAATGTCTACATGGCAGCCAAGTCAGCTTTTGTTTGCTAGCTCAGCATGCCATGAGCACACATGGACATGGTAGGGAGTAGTATTTTAACATTTGGAGAGTGTAGGGAGGAATATGAAACAATTGAAAAGCATAGGGACGATTTTTAAAAAAATTAAATTATAAGGACTAAATTAAAAATTGAAATAATATATAGGTACCAAATGATTAATTCTCCCTCTATTAGTTGACCACTGAAACAAGCTTGCTCAGATATTGGTTGCAACATGTCGATCTCCTTCCTTGATCGATTTTGGTTGAGCAACAATTGATTTTGGTTATTGCAGATCCATGTCAATAGGTGCGTTTTGGTCTCTTTTGTCACATAGGATTGCAAATTTACGTTGGCTTTATTCACATAGGACCATGCTGCTGTTATTTATGTCAATTGTCTCTGACAGAGAAGACATTATATCTATTAATGAAGATAGAAGATGAAATCGAAAAGAAAAATAGATGAAGAAAGTTGAGAGATAAAAAGTAAACTTTAGCCTTCATGAGATTTTTTCGCTCCTTATTAACAAGTAATTATTCAACAAGCATTTACTTTTATATATCATATGAATTGTTCTGGTTATTGTTATGTCAAATTGTATCGTTTAAATTTGGTTGGTTCCTCATACTGTCTTTTCTTGTTTTGGTGTTACATGAAGCCCATCGAGACAGTCAAAGGCATTTTATTGAAGATATCTGATTTTTTTCCGAATATTTTATTATTCCAAAATATATAATATTCCTCGACTATTATAATTTAAATCATTAGTTTATTAACGTTTTTTTATTAGATTACTCGGATATACGAGATCCAATATGAATGCATGTCAAAATCAAGAAAGACCAAAAATGTGCTAGCAAAGGACGGCAAAATTAGGTATATACGATGAATTCACGTGAAAAGACGTCCTACCTGCAGAATTTGCACTATGTTAATGCAATTGGTTACATAGGAATAAAAATTGAAACAGGGAATTTTGGAGAATGTAATTAATTTGATAAAAACATCATTATAAAAAGGAAAATGTACACTAAGATGGACTAATCGGGTGAAGGCAGAAACACTGAGCATATTTTAATTAGAGTTTGTCTTGGGAATTCAAATATTATGTTATGACAGTTCGTGTTCGTGTTGTGCCTCTTGTTACTGTCGTTGTCCATACTTCTAAGAAACTTCCAGCTTTCATTCCTGGAATTAATCTTTGTTCTTCCTAAAGAATGGATCAAGATAGACTCTTGGCTGCTACTGCTTGGTTTGCCAAGTCAAACATGGTTGTATTTAAAGGTGAACAAAACCAAACCAAATCAATTAAATCAAATCAAATCGAACTAAACCGTAAAAAATTGAATAAAATTAATTAAAAATTAATTTGATTTAGTTTTTATGATTGTAGAACCAATTAAATTGGTTCGATTGTCGGTTTTCTTTATATTTGATTCGCTTAATCGAACTAAATCGAATCATTAAATTTGTAATTAATTAAAATTTAATATTTTATTTTATTTTAGATTAATAAGATCTTTTGTTAATTAAACTTGTATCAAAATTATATTCTTTATGTGGTTCAAGAATTATATAAATTATTTATACTATTTTATTATAAGATATTACTCTTTTTTTTTTCTCATTTTTTAAAACTCTTTTGTGAATGTATGAAATTTTTTTTTTAAAAAAAAGAGATAAAAATAATAAATTATTCCAAAGTTATTATTGATCAAAATTTTAAAAAGATGTAGGATATTAAAAGTTAAATTCTACATATTACAAAGAATAATTTTTTTTAAATTACTTTTGGATAAAGAAAAAATATGAACTAAATTAAACCAAACCGAACCAAACTGCATAAAAATCGAACCAAACCGATTAGAATTTAAAATTGATAAGGTCCAACAAAATGTTAAACCGATTAGGTTGATTCAATTTGGTTTTTGTTTAAAATCGAATCAAACTGAACTTTTGAACAGATATATTAATGGATAATTAATGATAAAAAAAAGAATTAATGTATGATTGTGCCAAGTCAAAAATATAATTTTATTCTTGATTTGACTATTGACAGAGACGTCATGCAATAAGCTGAACCAGTTTTTTCACCAATCATCAAAGTATTGGGCTGTCGAATTGAATGAAATATTTGGT
The DNA here is from genome assembly GCA_026724425.1 of Erythrophleum ivorense. NCBI lineage: Eukaryota > Viridiplantae > Streptophyta > Magnoliopsida > Fabales > Fabaceae > Erythrophleum > Erythrophleum ivorense. Next base: position 22,753,370 of record JAIUCV010000011.1, read on the forward strand.
ACATTAAGATCCAGCAGTATATATATGCCATTTGGAAGAAAGCTGAGGTAGAAAATCTCGTAGCAAGAGACTTGGCTTTAGAATTGTTGCTGTTTCACACTTAAACCATCTCTCATGGTTAATTAGGTTACGTCTTTTGGTGAGTTGTCGAGATCGTGGTTGGTTGTGAGGTTTCTCTCTACTTGTGGGAGCTCTGTGACTATCCTTTGTCGTGGGATTGCTTTTTTTTTTTTTTTGTGAAAAAGAGGTGAGTAGGGGTGATTTTGTTTGGCTTTAAAAAGAAGTTGGTGGGGGGGGGGGTGGTGGGGGAGGGGAACTAATGTCATGTTCAAGACATTCGAGTGGGGCATCGAGGGAAGTGAAAATTTTGCTGGAAGAAAATTAGTTGGGAAGATTATCTCCAAAGGATCTTTGAATAAAAATACTATTATATCCATAATTCATAAGGGATGGAACTTACAGGATGGGTTATATTTTAGAGGTAGAAGAAAATGCTTTTGTAGTCAAATTTGAGAGTAAAGTAGAATGCCTAAGGGTGCTCAATGTCATTCCCAACTTCATTTAATTTATTTACATCATTTATATGTATTAACAACAAAAAGTTTCAACTGTGACTAAACTTTTAGTAGCAAAATCGATCCATTTACATACAAATTAGAACTATGGGGATCAAATTTTAGATTTTTCTTCTTTTCCTTTATTTATATTTATTATAAAAAAACTTGTTTTGGGTCATTAGATCATAAAATGTACATTAAATGCCCAAGGAGTATATGTAGCTTGAATTTGACCCATTTGACATATTAGACACTAAATTTTAAAAATTTATAACTCGGTATACGTAACTCTGAGTTATGCAAATTAAATGTCTATGGAAAACTTAGAATATGAACTTTATGTTTGTAAAATTTTATAAGTAACTGAATTCATTTGGCTCCTCAAAAATATGAAAAATAGAAACCACAGCCGTATGAATAGTAACAATATCATTTTGTATAATTTGGACAATTTTAAAAATTTATAAAATATTCTATAGAGTTATAAAAATTCTCATTCTTAACTTGTTAGAAAATTATATAAATTCTCTAATTGTATGTCAAATTTTAACCATAAACTAAGTTATTTGGACTTTCAAGGGTAGAGGTGCAATTTAGGATTTATTTGGATTAATTTTAGATTCTAAAGTGATCTAATTGGTTTCCAAATTGCACTGTCTTACTTTGAGCAAATTTCAATCATCCTAGGCATCCATTTCATATGGTCTAATATATAAAATAAAACTTACACAAAAATTTGATCATCCAACAACCAATCAAGCATATCATCCATTTTGCACCCATATGGACATAATGATATAAATAACCAACTTCTACCTCAAATTGCCATATATTTGCACACTCAAGCCCATACATGTATTTGCAATACAAAACCTTCTCATTTTCAACACAAGTTACCATAATTACATTATACAAGCTTGTTACAAGATTCTAATACATACATCAAATATGAATACATACAATAGTTTTGCTACATCATTCCTAAAATCTACTCCTTCTCAACTTCTTTTCCTTAGTGTGGAGAACTTGAAATGATTAGTTGGAATATATGAGTGAGATTTCAAGAAGAACCTCAGTAGCCAATTTCAACCAAATAATGCATACACAAATACTATGAGAAAATGTAATGCATGTGGTATAAGAATACCATTCAATACATCATAACTTTTAACATAAAAACTCATTTCTCATTAATCCATAGCATCAAAACAAACTAGTTCGGTTCAACTAAACTCAAATTAGAGCCAAAGAAGAGCTACTATACTTAATTCCATGTTATAAAAAGCTAGAAGTTAAAACACAGTCATTTCATATGCATAAAACTCATTATGGAAAACATATCAAAGCATAACTTATATATACATCAAGCAACTACACATATAAGCATTCAAATATATGCAAGACAGGGAGGTAGAGTTACCTTAGAACTTATGGAGCTTCAAGACAGCACTAACCTACTTGTTCATTGTTTTTCTCTAGTCTTTCCTTAACTTGACACCCACATTTTAGTGAGTTTGGACTAGCTTTACTTACATATAGCAATTATAAGGCAAATCAATTTATTAGGATCTATTTTAGGTCTTATTTACTTCATTTAATCCTATAAGAGCTTAATATGGAAATTAAAACTAGTTTAGGTCTCTTAAGAGGCAACCTTTGGTTTTCTTCCTCTAGGCTCCAAACTTTCACTTACTATAAGCCAACAATCCTAATGAAACTCATTTAGACCCCTATTTGATTGATTGCATAGGTTTAGAGCCAATTTACTTCTTTAACCCTATTTAGATCTTAAAACTTCAACTTTCAATTTAGAGCTCTTAAATTCAATTCAATGGTTTTATGATTTTTTATTCCTTTCATCTAAATCTCTTAAATCATTAAAACCCAATAAAACATTCCCTAGGTGTTTTAGACACCCCTTGGCCGAGCTATAACATAGGAAGAGCTAAATAAAATTTTGTTCATTTCTTCTTGGATTTTGATGCATGTAGATATTCCCTAGCTTCTCTTTAGTTTAATTGTAATATCATATAGCTTAATGCATCCTTTTAAATTTCTAAAATTCTTAAGGTGCAATGAAAACCCTAATTGCCATAATTTGCATTCTATAATTTTTTAGTTGCTTTCCTTTGTTCCATTTCATTCTCCACACTCCTAAACCTCTAAAACCACCATGTTTTAGCTAAATTCATATTCCCTTTATGAGGTCCTAGGTTTGGCTGAAACATAAGGAGAAAGGAAGAGCAAAGAAAAGCAACAATTCCACATGGTGTCATACCTTGTTTCAATGCTTGTCAAGTGGAGAATTTCATACTACAATTGGTTCCCTCAAATCCTCTCCTTTTTCCAAATGACTAGCCACCAAAGGGCTCCTTTCAAGAAGCTAAAACCACTAAATGAAAGGCTCAAGGAGAAGAAAAGGATTTTTAACTAGCATAAGGTGTAAAAATAGATATTTTCTTACCTAGGTTGCTTCTTCTTCCTCCCTTTTTTCCCTCTTCTTGTGTGTCTTCCTTGGGTTGTTCCAGAACTGGTTTAGGTTGATTATGAGGGTGGTGGGATGTGGTTGGCCTTATATGAAGGAAAAAGAAACATTTTAAAATAATTACAAAAATACTGATTATGTCCCGCAACTTCAATTCCTTTGTTTAAACTCATTTTGACTCTTTTTTTAGAACCATATTTTCTATATGAAAATTTAGGTCCTCTAGTTTATTAAAACATTTATTCCAAATCTATAGGGTTCAAAATCATCCCAAATGGCTTAGTCAAAGTTTGGGATAACTGATGACCTAAATTGCACACCTCAAGGGTTTTTGCCATTCTGATAGTTTCATTGATTTTTAGGACTTTTGAGAATCCTAATAAATTTAATTTTACTATTTAAAACTTTCTTTTTTGAGTTTTAAAAAAGTTATCCAAAATCATGATTTTGTCGCTATCTTTTTGGTTTAGTCTGTTTAGCCACTTTGGCTCCCTTTTCGGGCCATCTTTAGTTTTATAACTTCATTTTTGAATGCTCAGATTATTATTTTATCCTTACTTGAACTTATTTTATTTTATTCTATGTTCCTCTTTTTATTATCTCATTGGTTTCAATTCAATTTTAGGAAGACTGGATATTACACTCAAGGGAAGGCCATGGTCAATTATGAGGTAGGTGCTTAATATACAAGAATGGATAGTGTATAAATTTTTCTGTGAATTTGATTTCAACTATTATCTATTTTTGATTTCATTGCATAATGTTCCTTTTGGAAACAATGAATGGAAGTAATATGATCAAACTAGGTATGATGGTGGGGGAGGTGATGATGTATGAAAACCTATGCTTGGAAGGTAGGATGATTAGATGTTTCATAAAAGTCAGGGTAGTAGTTAATTTGAATAAACCACTAGTTCTTGGCTTTTGGATCTTTCATCTTAATGTGTCCCATGTTTAGGTGGTTGTGAAATATAAGTGTCTACAAAATTTTGCCATAAATGTGGGTGTATAGGACACAAGCTAAGAAGCTATAGTATAAAAAAGAAGATGTTGAGAATTAAGGTTGATGAGCCTGTATATAGTACGTGGGCCTCCACAACTCAAGTGAGAAGCTAGAATGAGGCTTTAGTCCTTTATAAGTAGAGTTTAAATGAATGAAACTTGAGCTTGAGGAGTAAAATGCATAGGGGTACAACATGATGAGGCATGTGGGATGAGTAAGTGGACTAGGAATAATGGTTTTGACAATAATGATAAGTGTTATAACTGTGGGTCCAAGAAAAAGAGAAACAGAGTGCTCTATAATGGCTTATTACACATGGAGGAGTTTATTAAGAGTGAAAGAAAGAGGCAAGCTTAAGCAATAAAGGTTGGATCATTGGTGGCATCAAATGATAGAGAAAGAACAATTTGATTTGCTAGGTGCAACATGTAGGGCAATACCTAAAGGTTAAAAATGATATGATACAAGCTAGCCAAAACGAACCTTTTGGAGCATTTGTTAAGTAGCTTGAAGTGGGCTAGGTTGTGTATTAGGCTAGGAAAATAATAGTTGATGGAAAAGGTAGAGACCTTCTTAAGGTCTCCTTAAGCCCAGATGTAACAAATAAACTTAAGGGGAATGCAAATGTATAGGGAGGTGGTGGTTTGAAGGTTGAAGAAGTTGGGGTGGAAATTATGGCATTGATGCCCTTTGGGTACATAGTTAAAGTAGCTTTAGATGATGAGATGAAAGGAGAGTTAATTCCATTTTTTCACCTGAAAGTTATAGGGGAAGTGATAGATAAAATTAGCAGAATGAACCTTAAAAAGAAAAGCTATAGAGGAATACAACCCAAGGAAAGGAAAAAAATAAAAGAATATATAAGAAGTTATCAGTTTAAAAGCCACAATCTCAATCTTTGATGATAGCTCAGAACAAACCAATAAAAATAAGAAGTTTGGTAAAAAGAAGTTCTAGAACAAGAAAAGAATTAAAGATAAAGGAGGGCCAGAGGAGATTAAGTTCGTGGAAGCCCTAGTTAATATGGTAAATGAATTCCCAGAGTATATGTTCATGTTCAACGCTACAAGAGAAAGGAAAAAAGATATGGATAAAACTAAAGGTGATGGTGGTTGGCTTTTAGCAGCCATCCAAGGGCGATGAAATTGTTATCTTGGAATTATTAAGGCCTAGGGGTAGCCTTGATAGGCAAAAACTTGAGAGTTGTTTATAGCAAATACAAACTGTCTATGGTTTTTTTTATGGAAAAAATCAAAAAGTTAGAAATAGGTGTTTGCTTAAGAACAAGTACTATGTCGATCCAGTTGGGAAGTAGGGTGTGCTAGCCTTATGGTGGGGGGAGGAGATAGAATTAGATTTCCTATGTTGTTCCAAAAATATATTACACTTGAAAGCTAGTTCTACAACATTAGATGTCCCTAAATTTATATCCTTAATTTATGGGTGACTAAAAGAAGTTGATAGAAGAAGAGTGGTTTGGTAGAAATTAAAGGGACTAACAATTGTTGTTAAATGCTCTTGGTTATATGTGGGAGACTTTAATGATCTACTATCACAGTTTGAGAAGTTGGGGGGTAAGCCAAGAGCAATGAGAAAGATCTTAAATTTCTAGTGCCTCTTATCAAATTGTAACTTAATGGACTTAGACTTTAAGGGAGCTAAATTCACCTTGAGCAATATGAGGTTTATTAAGGATTATATAAATGAAAGAATAGATTGAGCAATAAGGAATGTGGAGTTTAAAGAGGAATTTCAGAATGTATATGTCATTCATGTGGAATCTTTAAGATCAGACCATCATTTACTACTTATGGACTATGGTTATAAGAGTGTTTGAGTTCCCATAAACTTTAAAATTAAAGTAATTTGGGTAGAACATCCTAATTTCTTGAGAATTATTAAAGAAGGATGGAATCATGTGGAAGATAAGATAACAGATAAGGTAAAAGACTTGGTGCGATGTTTGGAAGCATGCAAAAAAGCTTTAGTGGAATGGAGTGGTATTACTTTTCCAAATAACAGGAGGTTGCTAGACACTTTGGCTAAACAATTGGCAATATGCAATGAGGGGATATTCATTGAAGAAAATGCCAGTAGAACAAAGACAATGAGCCTAGGATAGAGAAGAGGCTTACTAGTGGTAAAAGTAGGGAATTAGTTGGTTGAAAATGGGGAATAGCAACCCCAAATATTTCTATTCCACTACCATATAGAGAAGGCAAAGAAATAAGATCCTTAAGCTTAAAATGGATTATAAAAGCTAGTTAGAATATGAAAATGATATCAATAAGGCTTTTGTGGATTTTTATAAGAACTTATTCAAACCATCTCCTCCAAGATCCTTATCCGTGGCTCTAGGATATGTGAGGAACTATTTTCAAATAGAGACAACAACCTATTGGTTAATCTTGTTTCTGTACTTAAAATAAAAAAGTTATGTTTTAGTTGGTTGCTAGGAAAGCCCAAAGGCTTGATGGCTCCTTGGGTATTTTTGTTCGCTCATCTTAAGAGAAGGTAGAGAAAGAAATGTGCGCAATGGTGAATGATTTTTTTAATAATAAATTTAAGCTATATACTTTAAACTCCACCAACATTATACTTATCCCTAAGATTGATAAATATGAGAGTGTTAGGCACTTTGGACCAATAAGCCTTTGAAATTTTCACACAAAATCTTTGCCAAGATCTTGGCAAATAAAATGAAGTAGTTGCTAGCCAAAATTATCTTGCCAAATCAAAGGGCATTTGTGATAGGTAGACTGATTCAAGATAACATTCTGATAGCCCATAAAAGCTTCCACTATCTCAAGAACAAGAAGAAAGGTAGGAGGCATGAGTTTGCATTGAACATGGACATGAGTAAAGCATATGATAGAGTAGAGTGGCATTTTTTAGAAGGTGTCATGCTAAAACTTGGTTTTTGTGATCAATGGGTAGGATGGATCATGAAATGTGTGAAATGTGTTGGGTTTAGCCTTCAACTATTTGGGAGAAGAGTAGTTGATATGTAGCCTAGAAAGGGAATTAGATAAGGGGACCTTTTGTCACCTTATCTATTCATTATTATAGTGATGTTTTTTCTGCTATGATTCAATACCATGTTGATCAAGGGGAACTAAGGGGTATTAGATTAGCTAAAGGGTGTCCTAAACTCTTGCATTGTTTCTTTATAGATGACATTTTATTTTTTATGAATGCTAGTGAAGATAATTGCTACATACTTAAAAATATCATTAATATTTGTTGTGCGGCTTATAAGGAACAAACTAAGTTGGATAAGTTCGAACATCTTTTTCTCAACAAACACAGTGCATGAAGTAAACAAGGAGGTATAAGAAACTTAGAGATTAAAGACATTGAGGATCTAGGCAAATATTTAGGCTTGCCTATTCTTTAGGATAGGTTAAAGGTTGAAGCATTTGCTTTTGTTAGGGACAAAATAGGTAGGAAAGTCCAAGATTGGAAATAGAAGTAGTTGCCTTTTACTGGTAGAGAAGTGATTATTAGAGCAGTAGTAAATGTAATTCCAATTTCCCCTATGTCTTGTTTTAAATTCCCTAAGAAAATGTGTGAAGAATTTGATTGAATTATCTCTAAGTTTTGGTGGCATCAAAAAGAATAAGAAGGAAAAATTTATAGGAAGGCTTAGGAATCACTCATTGTGGCTAAAAAGGTGGGAGACTTGGATTTTGTGATTTTAGGAATTTCAATCAAGCTTTGCTGGCCAAAATAACTTGGAAACTTCTTCAAAGTCTAGATGATCTTTGATGTTGGATTCTTAAGGATAAATATTTCCCAGACTTTAGCTTTTTAGAGGCTAAAAGAGGGCTATAAAGCCTCTTGGGTATGGTTGATTATTCCTGAGGGAAGGAGTTTAATTGCAAAGGAACTTTGATGGCAAATAGGATCGAGTGTTAACATGAACATATGAGGGGTAGATAGATTTTGAGTTTGCATGGTTTTGTTTTAAGAAGTGTGGATTTAGAGAATGCTAAAAGCAATCTTATTGTGATCAATTTAATCAAAAGAGGAAGATAGAACTTAACTGCTATAGCAAACAAAATATCTAAGGAGGAAAAGAAGATGATTTTTAGAATTCCTATTTTCCACATTAGAGGAGCTAATAAGGTAGTATGGACAAGGACAAAAGATGAAGCCTATAGCGTGAAATTTGGTTACCATTATGCAACAAGTTTAGTTATGAACAAGTAATCTTCAAGACTAAGCAATTACCATTTTTAGAATTCCTATTTTCTAGGTTATGGGCTTGCATTTGGAGCTTAAGTGTCCCACCAAAAATAGAACATTTCTTTAAAGGGTGTTAACAGATGCATTAGCAACAAAGGAAGCAATATCCAAAAAGAAGTTTGTAATAAACCGTTATGTTCAATTTGTAAAGGGGTAGTTGAAACTAGGCTAGTGTTGGTTTAGGTGTCCTTTGTTGGTAATTATCCAAAGGGGGAGGATATCAAGATTTGAAATTGGTTTGCAAATCTAATGCTGCCTGAGGATGGACTAGATGAGTATGGTAAGGTGATAAGTATGGTAAGGCTGTTTTGGCTATTATGTATTAGGAAATTTGGAAAGGAAGGTGTATGTGTTTAATGATGAGCCTGTGCATGTAAAAAGTGTAATTAGTAAAGCAACTATTTCAATTGAAGAGTTTTAGAAGGTTAAGAGTGTAACTGAAAGGCTTGCTTCTCTTGCTTTGAGTAGACAAAGGCATCAATGGTGGATTGCTCTCGATGAAGGAACTATAAAAATCAAATTTGATGGATCATTCAATGCTAAAAACTTGAAGGCTAGGGTAGGTATTGTGTGCAAGAATAGTATAGGTAGTCTTATCAAAGGTCTTGGCTCTGAAGTTATGGCCATCACTGCATTTATGTTTAAGCTATTAGCTCTTAGAAAAGCTTTGTTAGTAGCCAGTAAGTTCTTTAGGGCTCTAGTGTCTATGGAAATAAATTATGAAGAGATGTTATCTTTGGTGTCTAAAGGTAGTATTATAGGCTACGAGTGGTAGCATTCTCTAATTCTACATGATATTCTCAAGCTGAGGGAGTCTCTCATGGGTTATTCTTTCTTCTTGGTTTCTTGCCAAGGTAACAAAGCTACTAATTGATTAGTAGTAGGTGCTGCAAAGGGGATGTGCCCTCATAGGTGGTCTTCTCAACCTCCATCCCTTTTGGCTCGCTTGTTACTTGCTAACTTTCTTAGTGTTAGCCTTGTGGATGTTATTAAGGGTATTGATTGAGGAATTTTGATATGATCTTTTTGTGTTTTAGTCCTTTTTTGGCTTGTTGGTTTCTTTTGTGTTTGTTTTTTTTGGTTTGCAATTGCTTTGTTGTGTTGTGGTTTTTCTATTTTGTTTCTTAGTGTTTTGTAGTTACAATTTGTTGATATAAAAAAGAAAAGAAGAGAAAAACTTACATCTTTAAAGTGAAGAGGAAAACATCAGAATATATGTTCATTAGTGAAAGAATGTAAATTTTAATGATTATTGGAAGAAATTAGCAATATATGTTTAACAAAATTTACCAAACATCTAATTTAACAAAATTTAAAGAATATCAACCAAATTAAGAATCATTTGAAAAAAAAATCTTGGTCCTAGTTATTATTACATGTCCTATTGTCATTGCTATAATTGAAGATAACAAGATGCTATGGCTATGCACACAAGGCAGCTTATCCATCTTACAAACATTGTAACAACCAAAAAAAAAAAAGCTGAAAAATTTTTGAAGAGTTAAAAATTTTCTAAGTCTGCTAGTTATAGCGATAAATGGCCTAGCTATAGTGATAAATGACCTGGCTATAGCGAATGTACCTGTTCGCTATAACGAGAAATGGTCTAGTTATAGTGTGTAACACCTTCATTTCTAGCTCAAACCCATCATGCCTTACATGCTCATACACATATGGAAAGCATAAAAGGTGGGATCTCCCTTCTCTCAATGCTACCCTTTCTTATGCATGGGTAGAGATTCACTTTAGTGTCACATGGATCGAGTGAGCTCATTCTATTCATCCTCATATTACATTGCATCATTACAACTCATTTCAATCCCAAAAGCATGCTTGAAACTCATGGAAAGCAAAAAGGGATGTGAGACATGCAAATTCGTTTTCGGCAGATTTGGCCTCATTTCTGGGCAAAGTTTGGAAATTCATAACTAAATACAGAAAAATCGAAAACATTCTCTTTTGGTCACTCTGAAAATCTTAGACTGTCTAATTCATGGGAAAAATATGTAGAAGTCTTAAAATCTCATTTATAAAGCGTTTGACATCCAAAAACATATACTGGTCAGAGGGGGGTTCTGTTACTGTTACAGTTTACTGATATGAACTTCGAAAATGTCTAACTAATTCCAAAAAAATCCAATGCTTACAAATGATATCTCTATGGAAATATGTGGATGTTAAATAGAGAGGAAAAATTCCTCTAGATCAGTTCATCAAGCCAAACTCCTGGAAACCGATGAAACAATACCTCGGGTCTGGTTGGGTGACTAATGCTGGGCAGAAACTTCGAAATTACATATCTTCCTCTCTAGACCTCCAAATGAGGTTCTTCCAGTTCCATAAGTCACTGTGACTGTCTAGTTTCTGCCTATAAAATTTCAAAATCATTGGATCACGTTTGCCCCTCGGATGACACAATTCCATAACTGACCAAATGAACAGTATTTTTGAAAAATCTGAAATTCTGATATCAACTTTGAAAAATCATAGAGAATGCTATAGACCTCCAAATGACTTGATCTTTAGCTTCGCAAAAAGCTCTAGTCAAGATCTAGTCATATGCCAAATTTCAAGGCAAGAGGATGTCATTTGGTCAGACTTGGACATTATGAGACAAATGGCTACTTTCTTGTGTTAAAAGGGGCTAATGGGGTCCAATTTGGGTTCTCCTACCTCTAAGGCTCTATGAGCACATGAGAGTGCATCCATATGGGCTATAAATCATGGCTCAAGTGTCTAACAACCCAGATTGGAGAAACTCACTATCCCACACCCACTTATACACTCATGTAGCCAACACTAAAATCATCCTTTTCATAGCAAAACTTGCTTCTTCATTCAAGATGGTCTCATTCTCATATATACATGATACATACATTGATTTACAAACATTCATAGGTGCCACATCATATACATCATTAATTTACATTCATTGACTTAACTACAAGATAGTAACAAAAAGCTCTTTTACAATCTCTTCATTGAATTCCCTAGCTTCAAGCATGGTGGCTCCCATCTCTTGCCTCACTTGGTCCACCTAGCATGTTTGGATGGTAGAGAGGGGGAGTGAGATTCAAAGAATCTCAATAGCTCATCTCTCATTCAATCATATACACAAAGCATGCAAACAAGTCTCATAATGTATGCATGGGCATGTTAGCATAGAAAATCATAAGAAAAGCATTTACAACATTTGAATTGGCCATGCATAAAAGAAAACATTCTCAACATGTGAGTAGGCCATACATAACATATAAGAGCTTGCCAAGTACATGGATTAGCCTCACCCACTCACTTGTGGATTTTGGACTTGCCTCACCCATTCTCTAAGAGGTTCTTAGACTCAACCCTTACTCTTTGGGAGTCAACCTCACTTTTGGGACTCTTTACTTTGTCTCAACCAACTTGAGGGATTTTGGCTCATCCTCACCATGGCTAGAGGGTTATTGGCTTTTCCATATTCAAGCAAACCAAAACAATCACACAAAACATCATTTAAATTTATAAGGTATCATAATGCTAACATACTTCTCATGGCTCAAGACATACATACACACAAGTAAGACAATGTAAGTACACAATTATGCATGAGAGAAGGTGAAGAGAGCTACCTTATGGGTTATTCACAACTTTTCCTTTCAACTTGTCTCCTCGCTTGTGATTTTCACAACCAACTCTAGATGGGAGTGCTTCTCTTGAACCTAATCATACAAGAAACATGAAATTATTCTCTTAACACTTTATTCATAAAGCTAGGGATCTCTTTCTAACAACCCTACTAGGCATATCAAGCTAGGGTTCTTTCTCTCACTAGAAACTCATCAACTATTCTCCCTCTCTTAAGCTCTTAAGAAAGGAAATCAAGAAAAAGAGACTGCATGACTTTTAATCTCCCTCAAGAGTGGTTTTCCACTCTCCCTTCTCTGAACTAAGCTCGGAACCTAACTACTTCCATAATCAAAACCATAGGAAGAGAGGATAAGGGGAGAAGAACAACATGCTAAGAGAAAAGCCATGGAAATTCTTACCTTTCTTGTTCTTCCTTCTTCCTCTAGGCTTCTCTCTCTTTCCTCTGACCTTTTCTCTCTCTTAGAGTGAGCTTAAGTCGGTTACAGAGTGAAATAAGGAGTTGTGACTCTTTAAAAAGTCAAATTCTCCTTTTTCACACTTTTTCGGACTAACCCTCGCTATAGCGAGCCATAACCCTCGCTACGGCGAGCTCGTGTTTATCCCAGACCTCTGCCTTTGCTATGGCGTTCGCTACGGCGAGCAACTCCCTAGTTTTTGTATGGGGTGCCCGAACTCGCTATAGCTAGAAGCATTTTCGCTATAGCGAGAAGGCATTCTCCCTATGGCTAGACCATTTCTCGCTATAGCGAACAGGTACATTCGCTATAGCCGGGCTGTAGCGAGTAGACTTAGAAAATGTTCAGCACTTCGAAAATTTTCAGCTTTTCTCTTCTTTCTTTTTTTTTTCTTTTTCTTTTCTCTTCTTTTCTTTCTTTTTCTTGGTTGTTACATAGCGAGAGTGCATTTTTGCTATAGCAAAAATACTTCTAGCTATAGTGAGTGCGGGCATCCCATACAAAAACTAGGGAGTTACTCGCTGTAGCGCGCGCCGTAGCGAAAGCAGGGGTTTGGGACTGATACGTGCTTGCCGTAGCGAGGGTTATGCTTTGCTATAGCAAGAGTTAGTCTAGAAAAGCATAAAAAAAGAGAATTTGACTTTTTAAAGCATCTAAACTCTTCCTTTCTCCTTTAACCGACCTAAGCTTCGTCCAAGCACAGAAAAAGGCTTGAGAGAGAGGGAAACTAGGAGAAACTAAGAAAGAAAGAAGGGAAGCTAAGGAAGAAAGTTAAGAATCTTTAAAGCTCTTCATGCTTCTTCTTCTTGATTTTATTCTTTTCCTTCTAAGCTTCTTTCCCATGGGTTGTTGAGTAAGGAAGCTCTATTCTAGTTAAGAATGAGAAAAAAACTCATGTATCTTCACTTCTTCTTCTTTGTTTTCCTTTCTTGAGAGCTTGAGAGAGGAAGGATAGTTGGTGAACTTCTAAAGAGAGAAAGAACCCCTAGTTTCTTATATACTTGGTAGGGTTTATTATAAAGAAACCCCTAGCTTTGTGAATAAGTGTTGAGTTATGAGAGAGTAATTTCATGCTCTTTGTGTGTCTAGGCTCAAGAGAAACACTTCCATCTAGTTGTGATTGTGGAACCAAGAAGGGAGAAGACAAATTGAAAGGGAAGGCTTGTGTTAGCCTATAAGGTAGCTTTCTCCCCCTTCTCTCATGCATGGATGTGTATTTAGCTTCTTTTAGAATGTGTATTTTCAAGTTATGAAAAGTATGCTAGCATGCCTTTACATGTCATGATCCTTGATACTATGTTATGTATTAAATGAATCCATGATATTTGTATGAGTTTGCTTGAGTGTGGAAAGACCAAGAACTCTTCCCTTGGGTGAGGATGAGCCAAGAACCCCCAAGCTTGGTTGAGACAAAGCAAAGGGTCTCCTAAAAGTAATGTGAACTCTCAAGAGTATAGTTGAATCCAAAGTGCTCAAGAGTGGGTAAGGCAAGTCCAAAATCCAAGAGGAGAAGTGTGAGGCCAATCCAACCACTTGGTGAACCCTTGAATGTCTTGTATGCTTGATTTACATGCCAAGGTTGCTTTGAAAATGTCTATGACTTCCACTTTTCCATGCATATATTTAAAAAGCTTGCTTTATATATATTATGTATGATTGAATGAGAGATGAGCTATTAGGATTCTTTGAATCTCATTCCCTCCTCTCCACTATCCTAACATGCTAGGTGGACCAAGTGAACAAAGACATGGGAGCCAGCAAGCTTGAAGCTAGAAAAATCAACAAAGGATTTGTAAAATAGTCATTTTGTCACCGTTTTGTTGTTAAGAGATGTAATCGAATGATGTACATTGGGTGTGCACTTATGAATACTTGTAAATAGATGTACTTATTGTATATGTATGAGAATTAGAACTATAGTGCATGGTGTAGCAAGTTTTCGGTATGAATAGTAAGATCTTGGCATTATGTACATGGTGTATGTTTTAGTGTGGGAGAGTGAGTTTTGCAAATTTGGGTTGTTAAAAATTTGAACCATGTTTGATAGCCTATGTTGATGCTTTCCCAAGTGCTCATAGAGCCTTAGGAGTAAGAGAAGCAAATTTGAACCCTTGGAGCCCTCTTTTAACAAAGGAAATTGACACTTTGCCCCCTTATGTCAAAGTCTGACCAAATGACCTTTTCTTGCCTTGAAATTTGGCATGTGACTAGATCTTGCCTAGAGCTTTTTGGAAAGTCAAAGATCAGGTCATTTGGAGGTCTGTGAAATTTTCTATGATTTTTCAAAGTTGGTATCAGAATTTCAGATTTGTACCAGCATTATTCATTTGGTCAGTTGTGTAATTGTGTCATCCGAGGGGAAAAAGTGGTCCAATGGCTACAAAATTTTATAGACAGAAACTAGACATTTACAAACTTGTAGCAATTAGAAGCACCTCATTTGGAGGTCTAGAGAAGAAGATATGAATTTTTGAAGTTTTTGCCCAGTATCAGTCATCTTGCCTAACCAGAAGTACTGTTCCATCGATTTCTGAGAGCTTGGCTTGATGAACTGACTGGAGATATTTTTACTCTATATTTTACATCCACATATTTTCATATTGATATCATTTGTATGCATTGTATTTTTTTGGAATTAGTTGGATATTTTTGAAGTTCATATCAGTAAACTATGATAGCATCAGGACCAGTCTGACCTCCCGACCAATTCATGTGTCAAATGCCCTGTGTGTGGGATGTTATGACTTGTACATATTTTTAGCATGAAGTAGACATCCCAAGCTTTCTAGAATGATTAAGATTACATGTTTTTTATTTTTTTAGATTTAGTTATGATTTTCCAAAGTTTTTCCATAAGTGAGGCCAAGTCTGGCCGAAAATGAATATGCATGTTCCATATCCCTTTTTGGTTTCCATGGGTTGAAAGCATGTTTTTGGGATTGAAATGAGTTGTAATGGTACAATTAAATATGAAGATGCATAGCATGAGCTCATACGGTTTATGTGACATCGCGATGAATTTTTAACCATAACACAATGCAAGAAAGTGTATGAATCCAATAAAAATTCTCACTTTATTCTTACTATACCTCACATGAGCATGCGTGTGTGGGATGATGGGAATGAGCTAGAAATGATGGTGTTACAAACATGCTATAAATATGGAATTTAATAATTCCAATTTGGCTTAATTTGAGACAAATTAATTAGTGGTACATCACATAGATAAAGCTTATTGAGACCTACATCGAGATAAAGCTAATTGACACTCACTTTAATGTTGTTATCTTAAGATTGGCCAGTGGAGACCTTCTAGTTTGGATTTTTATTGTTTAGAGAGCCAATATCAATAATGATTTAATGCAACTTCACATAAAATAGAAAAATAATTATACAGTGAAAGCTAATGGTGTTGGTAATTTTTGTTGTTATTGTTCTATCTTATCAATCGTACTTGAAGATGCTACCTAAAGTGATCTATACCTAGGTGGAACATTAATGGTATCAGGACACCATAACTTTATGCACAAATGTTGGATCCTAATTGAGTCTCATTCATTATGATTTGGTCAATCCTATTATAATCTTTCCTTTTATGTAAATATTTGAATTTTGATTTTTCATGATTATAGTTTCATTTCTTAGCTTCTTTATAAAGTGCATGTAACACCTATCAAAAGAAATATGACATACAGTTTTCATTGCATTTTGCATTTTGCCTCTTTGTGGTATCAAAGCCAACAACTTTGACAAGTCTTTATCCCTATTCTTATCTCAGTCTTCACCATGTTTACAATCTCTACCAATCATACCTCCTCAAACATTGAAGCTTTAATAACTTTATCCTTTCCAAACACCTTATCCCAAACCTTACAATCTGTCATTAACCCCATTACTTAATCCAATACACTTATCACTCTTAATCTTGCATCATGGCTACCTATCAAGTTGTCTAGTAGTGGCAACTTCCTCACTTGGCAAGCCCAACTTAAAACTCTTTTCCTTGGATATGAATTAATCTCGTATGTTGATGGATCTAGCCCAGCACCCATTCGGTTCCTTATTGCTAAAGATAAACCCATTATTAACCTAAGTTACAAGACTTAGTAGTGTTAGGATAATCTTATCCACAATGCAATCATAGCTTCAATTGAGCCCTACCATTGCTCCTTTTGTTGCCATTGCCACCATGAGGCATGTACACGACTTGTTATGCAATATGCCAAAAAATCTCAAACGTGCATCTATAAATTTTATGAAAAACTTGCTCATCTCATTAAGGGATCCAAAATAGTCTCTCAATGTCTTGATGACATTCAGTTTATCACTAGATCTCCTCTAAATCTTGATGAACTTGTGATTAAGGTGCTTAATGGTCTTGGTCTGAACTACAAAGAAATGAGCACCACTATTTGTGCTTATGACTCTCCCATCTCTTTTGAAGAATTCTTCGACAAGCTTACTAGACATAAAGTGTTCCTTCATCATGCTAATCAAGAAGTGAAACCAGCCATCACTACCTAGTTTACTTAGTGATCCTATCATACCAATAGAACATGCTTAATGGCATCCTCTCAAAACTATAGAAACTAGCCTTTCTCAAGTAATATCTCACCTTTTAACCATGGTAACTTTCCTCTTGTCAATCATGGATCTCTTACCCAATCTTCATGGCATAATTGATGGGCTCAAATTCAATGTTAACTCTATGACAAGGTTGGTCACATTGCAAAAGTATGTCATTCTTGGTCTCACAACATTAATGAACCCTAGTTTTTAACTTCTCCAACTTTCATCCTCCTTCTTTAGATAGGGTTATAGGTATTGAAGCCTCTTATCATGTTAACAATGATACCAAAAACCTTTAAGCTTATTCAAAAATATATTGTAGTTGATGATGTCATCTTATGTGATGGTAATGGTATAAAAATCACTCACATTGGGAATACTTCTTTTACCACTCCTCATTCTTTTGTTCTAAAAAACATATTGTATGCCTTATCTATTCAAAAAAAAAAAAAAAGATTTGTGTCCTTCAATTATGTGCTAAAAATAACATATCTATTGAATTCTTTCTTAACTTTTTTGTTATGAAGGACCTGAAAACATGAACTCCTCTTGCTCAAGGCTTGACTAGAACTCATCTCTATGAATGGATTGGATACTTTCCTTCTCAATTGTTCACTTTACAAATAATGCACCATGTCTTTCTCTATCTCTTTGGCATCATTGCCTTCGACATCTGCATCTTTAAGTCATAAAGTCTATTGTTTCTCACTTCAAATGACCTATTTTCTCTTTTATTAATGAGCATTGTAATTCCTATTCTTGCAATAAGAGCCATAAGTTACCTTTTTCTCAATCCACTTTATCTAGCTTTCATCCATTAGAATTATTGTATACTATTGTTCTAGGGGCCCTTCCTTATAATCTTTCCTAAAGATTTTTGTTATTATATGATTTTTGTGGACCATTTCACTAAGTATACTTGGCTCTTTCCCCTTAAAGAAAAAATTGAAGTTACCTCTATCTTTCTTAATTTTAGAACACTTGCTAAAAAATTTTTCAATCATCATATCCTTATAGTTTACTTTAATAGCAGGGGTGAATATGAAGGTTTGCACCATAGCCTCCTCTTTATGGGTATTCAACATCACTACTATCCTTCTTACACCCTTTAAGGAGTCAGCTTTGTTGAACGTCACCATTGCCACTTCATATAAACCATCCTCACCCTCCTTCACCAAGCCTCCGTTCCCCTAACATATTAGCCTTATGCTTGCCAAGCTGCTGTCTACCTCATTAACTGACTACAAATGCATATTCTTAATGGCAAATCATCCACTTAAACTCTCTTCCATAGACCACTTAATTACACCACGCTTTGTACCTTTGTCTACCTTTGCTATCCTTGGCTAAACCCATACAACATTCATAAATTTGATTTAAAATCTCGCCTATGTGTCTTCTTTGGCTACTTCATTACACACTGCTGTTACAAATGCCTTGACCTTTCCACTAACAAAATTTTCCTCTCACGACATGTCATCTTTGTTGAGACCTGTTTTTGGCTTCACTATTGTCTCTTGTAGTCAGCCTTAGCCCATTTCCTCAACATTCTCCTTATGGCGTGACCTCTTTCCTTCTTCATAATCCCCCCACTCGACTACACCTCCTTACTTGACACTCCTTTTCTTGACATCCCTTATGTACTCGTGCCTCTCCCTCTCAACCATTTATGCTTCACCTATCCTTTAGTAATTCTACTTCTTATCCATATTTGTCTACCCCCATGTCACTCTCTTTAGCCCTATCTTCAACATAACTTAGCCACTATCACCTGGGGAGTGTTCCATGACTTCCACCTTTTATACCAATTTGCCTCCCATTCTTTCACCTCCTATACTAACCACCATATCCCAAAACAACATATTCAAGCCTAAACACCCCATAGATTATTCAACCTTCCTGATCTCTACCTCTCTCATGGTTGTTCTTTACACATACAATCAAGTTGCAAAACACCAAGCCTGACATGATGCCATGAATGCTGAAATGCATGCCTTCACTCAAAACAGAACTTGGATGGCACTTTGGATTATTATAAAGCCCATCTTGTTGCCAAGTGCTTTCATTAACATTTATAATGATTTTAAGTAATATACAATAACTAAATGAGAACTCATCACTATATGGTTCAATTAACTATTTTTGGATTTTCCTTGGAGTTAAAGATTTAAACTCTTTATGAAGTGGGAAAGGAGTCTTTTGTGATCATGATTGACCTTTACTTGATGATGTTCCTCGTCGATGCTAAATAAAAAAAATTATATGATTTAAGGGATAAAAAAGATTACATCTAGATAAAATTCTTTTAAATATAAAATCAAAATAATTAAATAAAGTTAGTAGAGATGAACACTTACCTTTGTATATTGGTATAAATGAAACTACAAGAGAAGAGATTGATTAAGGAAAGAAGAGAGCTTTGTACCTTTTGGTTCTTCGAAAGTAAATGAGAGAGACCAAGAGAAATGAATGAGATTGATAAGATTGAAAAGTTTGGTCTTGGGCAAAAAGCGTGCATTGGGAAGATATATATATATATATATATAAATTATAAATAAAATCTTAAAATCAAATTATTTCAATCCAATTTATTCAATCAATTTTGAATTCACATCTCTCAGTGTAGACTACACATCCATCAGTGCAGATTATAGTAATATAAATAGTAAAATGAATAGGAAAATAAAAGTCATATCACATAGTAGCAAATTATTTATAATTAATAGATTAAAAATTAAATATATAAATTTAATACAAATTATTTAAAAAAGCACAAAAATTTATTGACTTTCATTATTATTATTATTATTATTATTATCATTATCTTGATGATATTTATCAAAATAATTCTATATGTATCAATTTGGCCTTGTAGATATGAAATAATTATTTTATTTTCTTGGGATTGCATGCTATAGGAGTGCAACACATTGTCAATATCTAGATGAATTATCCCTTGTGAAAACATAGCTTTTTGGGTACTTGAATATTTTTGGGAATTGTCCAAAGCTTCTTTGTATCTAAATCTAGAAATTAGATCTCCAACTATTTAATGTGACATGCTTTTGAGACCATAGACCATTTCCCAGCCTTTTTTCCTCCTATGGCTTTCATCAAAAGATCTATTTCTTCTGATAATTGTTGTAATGATAATTGTTGTGGATGAGAAGTAGAACTCTATATCGGAGTAGAGCCTTCAATGTAAAAAGATGTGCCAGAGCTAGAGCTAGACACTTTAAATTTCTTGTTCTGTTCACTCTTTTTATTGGAATTGTGACATATTCTACCTAGCACACTATTCATCCCAACTATGTTCTTAAATCCAGCTTGGTCTTTTTCCTTCACTTCTGTCTACTTTAAACCAACTAGATCTATTGATTCCTCTATTGGACTAATAGCTTCCTGTTTGTTCAAGGAGCACTTATTCCTTCTTTAAGAGCAGCTTATTCTTATGCTACAGTATATAACAAGGCATTCGAGCAAAGGCATGAAGAAGCCTAGCCTTTAGATCGATGGCATAAAATGAGTTGGATTTCCTTCAAAATACTCTATATGAGTAATTGGTGGAAAAAATATGAAAGTAGTTGATTGGTTCGCATCTATGGTCAATCAATAGGTTTGCAGATCTCTTCCTGATGACTCTCTAATTTATGATATAAAAAGGGATTATATTTGAGATCAAATTAGGGAGGCAAGTACTTTCTTTTTGATTAATAGAGTTAAAAATGAATTCAATCAAACAAAATAAAGAGAGTATTTTATTGTATTATCTTTAGCAGTTTGAGCCTCACTCTATGATTGATTTCAATTTCAGGAAAAATAAAAGAAGAAAGAAAGAATTGAGAAAAGAGAAGGAAGTTGAGAAGTGAGAAAGTACAAGTGGATCAGGCATTCTCGCTACAGCGAGGATTCAACTCGCTATGGCGAGAATACACTTTCGCTATAGCGAGTGAGGTACTTTGCCACAGTGAAGTCGCGAAGCATACAAATTCCAGGGAGAAACTCGCCATAGCGCAGCAGTAGTGAGAACAGCAGAAATCTGGGAACTTATGAGATCTCGCTATAGCGAGAAGCACTCCTTGCCATAGCTAGATCGGACCCTGAAACGCACAGTTTAATTTAGCAAGTTAAAAAAGGTCGGGAAAGGCTAGGGTTCATTCATTCAGCATACAGAGGGAGTTTTGGCCGACTAAGAGAGAAGAAAACGCATCAAGGGTGTTGGAGAAGCTTCAATTTGATCGGGAATTAGTCAATTCTATCGGTTTTCCTTCCGATTAGGTGTTTCTACTCCATCTCCCCTCTTAATTGATGATAGTTAACATGTTTGCTGAATTTATTTGTAGATTTCAAGCCATGAGTGGCTAGATATTGTAATCCTTAGGGATTTTATGAACCTTTAATCTGTGGAGATTGTTTTCCCCTGTTGATTATGTGGATTATTGGAATTTATAGTGTTTAATCTGAAGTATATTTCATTCTATTGGGTGGCCTCCTTTAGTTTGATTGTGGATTGAGTAATTAACCTTTGACGGAAAGAAATTGCTTATAGACCATTGGTTAAACAACTTAGAATTAGATATAATCTAAGTTGCACTTAAGATAGAGATATCCTCAAGGGCCTTAGGTAGTCGAAAGAATGTCTGCACTTAATCAGTTATTAACCACTCCTTGAGATATCAAGCGTGAGTGGATATAATGGTTCAATTAGATCGAAAGACAATTGCACCTACTTCAACCTTGACTCTAAAAATTGCCTTAAGCTGTTTAATTAAAAGGGAAATAATCAACAGTTGATATAAAGGGGATTAAAATCCCTAAGGTGTTTTTAATTGCATACTTTCAATTATAACCATCGTTCATTATTTGCATTTACGTAATTCTCATAAATCCAACTGCAAATTAATTGTTTAACTAAAATGAATATGAGAACTTTAATGCCTAATTGCCAATTGTGTTAATTCTCTGAGGGAACGACCTTGATTCATCACGTACTACGTCTGCGACCCGTACACTTGCGATGTCATATTTCAGTGAGCATCACTTCTTCTATACACTAAATCGCCATCTCATAGCACCACCATGACACCTATTCTCATCTTTATGCATAATTGACCAAACCTTTCAATTTAATCCTTACTTGACATATGAAGGTTTCATAAACTTTAAAGTTCTCTTTTGGTTACCAAGAACAATATTTCTACAAAAATAATTCTTTCAATTATTAAAGAATTAAAAAAAATTGTCTGACACATAAGATTAAAGTATACCTCAAACTCTTAAAACCATAATAGTTTAATTGTTTGAGAAACTTTTTTCAAACAATTATATAGAGAATCGTAAATTTTGTATGATAGCAACAATGTATTCACTAATAATATCACCATATGGTTTGAATCTAATTAATAAATAAAGTAAATTCATATTAATTTAATTTATAAAAAGCATAATTTATGTTGTAAATTTTCAATGTAATTAATTAAGAATACTACCCTATCTACAATGGTTTGATAAGCTTTTTTATTTGAGATCTTTTGCAAACTTGAGAATAAAGAGTTGAACCATGTATTTTTTGAGACATTTCCTAGGACACTAAATTTCCTGGTCTAGATTAAAGAACAACATGACATAAGAACTTTAAAAAAAAAAGCTACAATTCTTGTAGATTATTAAATAATTTAAAAAATAATTTATGGGCATGCTTCACATCACTTCCTACATACTTATTAGCTTTTGCAATACTATTAGATTAGAGTTTTAAAATGAAGCCAAAAAAAAAAAATCTTTGCAATGCTATTTACCCCCACTTACAGTCATGCATTTAAAAATTGAATTCATCTAGAATATTTTTCAAATGCATGACTAAGTGATAGGAAATAATAAAAGAAAGAGATTTTACTCGTATGTTAATTTAAAACTCTAATTGAATTGTAGAAAAAAAATTAACAATGGAGAAGATATATATATATATATATATGTATATAATTAGAAAAATTAGAGTAGAATACAGAAGAATAAGATGGAGAAGAATGAGAAAAGAAAATAAGAAATGAGAAGCATATCTATAGATAAAATTAAATTAAATTTTGAAAAATAAAAAATAAAAAATAATAAATAATGCTTCATGTGAAATCATGCATTCAATCTGAATGCTTTCATGTGAAGTGCTTAAGCTGAATACATTACTTTTTTTAAATGTTATTATTACAATATAAGATAATAATAATTATTATGTATAATTTATAATTAACCTCATTTAATAATTTATAAAAATTAAAAATTAATATTAAATAACTAATTGAATTACCTTCCATCTAATAATTGATCTTCTTCTTTTTCATTATCATCTTCATCTTGCTCATCATCTTGTACATCCACCTTTTCATGTTCATGTTCATGTTCATCTTGTACATCTATCTGAAGATCCACATCTTCAACTTGCAACAATATTTGAAAATCCATCTCTTCCATTTCTCCTTCATTTTGTAAAGTATTAGATAATATCTTATTATCTATTGTATTAACATGATAAGCCTTATCATCTTGATAAGTAATCTCTAATGTACTACTATGATCCACCACTATACTCATTGCTCTAGTTTTAATGACAAGCCACCAATCTACTTCATCTCTACTTTTCACATAATGTGGCACATGATGCGTAGGAAGTAGAAGTAAGATTGGTAAGTGAGTCTTCTCAATTTAGTTTTCAATATTAAGACTTGGAATTGTAATTATAATTGAGTAACTTGTTCTTTGTCATGACCAAATTGTTGAAGCTTGAAGTGGGAAATTGGAAGCTTGGAATCCAAAGGCTTGAGATTAAAGTCATTGAAGTGAGTTTTAGAAAGATTAAGCATGGTATGTGCTAAATAAAACTTAACTTCTTTATTGATTTGGAAAACTAGGAAGAAATGATATTGATGTAGGCTACTATAAAACCATGTTAAAGGTAGTTTCTTGCCCTTCTTAATGGGTTTGCTTGTAAACTAGACTTGTTAATGATGCTATTGAGAAGTAGTTATGATTATTGACTTAGTTGATTGCTTATTATACATGCTTTTATTTTGGATGAGACAAAGGTTTCTCTTCGATGCTTATTATGACATTAGATGGACTAGATAAAGGTTACTCCCTAAAGATTGATAATGAGAAGAACTGAGACAAAGGTTGCTCTCCCTACAACTTGTGTATGAGATGGATTGAGACAAATGTTGCATTTCCTTAGGCTTATTGGCCAATAACCAATTTATGTTTATATGTATGCTTGTATGTAATTAACATGCTTTAGTTTTTCCTTTATGATTATTTTCTATACTTGTCTAGTTTAGAGTTATGCATGAGCCATGTTAAATATAGCTTGAATGGTAAGTTAGCTATTGGGATTGCTATCTAAACCTGTTAAGGGAAATATGCTATTTTGCTAGGAGAAGCATCTTCAAGCAAAGGAAATGAATCTAGGACAAGAATTAAGTGCAGTGTAGTTCTTGTATTCTTTTTCATTGTAGTTAATAGTCCCATGTATATATGTTTTGTCAGAGGCTATACAAATGACTTTTAGGTTGTAAATATTTACTATGTTAGTGTCTTTTAAAGCTTTGCCATGTGTGGAAGCCTGAACGCCAAGATAGGTGTATATAGTCCTTTTAGGAAATGTAAATAGCAAAAAAGATAATCTAAATAAGAATTCTTGAAGTTTATGTGGTTATGTACATATAATTATGTTTTTTATTAGTTGGAAATGCCAATGGCCATGTATGTTTGCTAGTTGATAACATAATGTCGTTTGAGTATGGTGGTGATCATGTGTATAGGTTGGCATATTTATGCAAAGGCACGTTTATAAGCTAGTTTATCTGTAATCTTATGGACAAGAGGTGTTTTAGTATTATAAAATATTACTTGTTACATGTAGGATGCATTTAAGGACTAGTTGTCAATATTAGGCTCGCTATAGTCATCAAGCATAATTTTAGCAGTATGAGGTGTGTGATGTTTTAGGCATGTTTTATAGGATGATTATTTTATGTTAGGCTTGGTTTAGAACCATTTGGGCTTTAACTCTTCACTTTAGGTAGGTGCGTTGTAGTTTGTCTAAAATGAGTCCAAACTAGTGTGTATAAGGGGTTAGTATGTCCATATAAGCTAATCCATCCACTCTTGGTGGTTTAGTATTTTGAGCAAGTTTGTTTGTATGATTAGGGCATGTTAGTGTTGGTTTGGCACCATTTGGATTTAAACTCCCTATTTTGGGTATATGGGTTGTAGTTTGTTTGTAACACTATAAATTCTAGCTCATTTCATGTCATTTTTAAGCATTCTATCATGACTCATATAGGCTTTCTATAGAAAAAGCAAGGAGAATGGGATTAATTTTGCTTTGCATCATATCTAACGATTTTAATCCATGTCACGTGGACCGTGTGAGCTCATACTATACTCCCTCATATTTAATTACATCATTATAATTCATTTGCATCCCAAAAACATGCCTACAACTCATGGAAACCGAAATGGGGCATGGAAAATGGAAGTTTATTCTCGGCCAGAATTGGCCTCTTTTCTGGGCAAACTTTAGAAAATCATAACTAAATCTAGAAAAATCGAAATCACGTAATCTCAGTCATTTTGGAAATCTTGGGATGTTTAATTTATGCTAAAACTATGTACAAATCATAAAATCCCACACCTAGAGTGCTTGACACACGAAATAGTCTAGAGGTTGGACTGGGTCCTGATGCTGTCACAGTTTACTGATATGAACTTCAAAAATATCTAATTAATTTCACAAAAATCCAATCCATACAAATGATACCAATATGGAAAGCTGTGGATGTCAACTAGAGAGGAAAAGTATCTCAGATCAGTTCATTAAGCCCAGACCTCATAATTCAATGGAACAATACTTCTAGTTTACAGAGAAACCGAACATCGTGTTTCTCACATTTACGGAGGGACCGGATGTTACATTGTCCAAATGAGGCTTTGTAAGTGTGTGTGTGTCAAGAAGTTTTGCATAATAAAGTTAAGTAATTTGACATTTTCTTGAGAGCTAGAACCTAGGCAAATGTATATTGGTATTTAAGGTTGTTGGATTAAGTTTAGTAGGTGTTGGGTCATTCTTGTAAAATTTGAGTATGTAAAACCAAATATAAAGGCCACTTGATGAGCTAGCTTTCGCAAAAAGTGTTGATTTGCGGTGTGAGGTAGTCACATTTTGATTGAGGACCTTTAGCTAGGATTTTTGGATTCCAACAAACTTCTTTATGCATTTAAAAGTTGTCCTAAGAGGTTCAGAAGAGTTTGAAGTAGTGGAGTGCAATTTGGCATGCCACTTAGGAATTATAAAAGATAAATTTTCTAATTTTTATGCTAGTTTGTTGTCACTATTTTTTAGGTATTTGTAAGGGTTGTCGTAGGCTTTGAATATAGTAATCTCCAAAATTTTACAATGTTAAAGGTAGTAACATGATTAGTTAGATGCTTAAGGTTTGTTAGAGAAGAATTTAGGGGTTATGGACTTTATAAAAATGAGTTTGAGTTGCATTTAGCTCTCCTTAAAATGCCCATTTGCTATCATATTTTGTCATAGATGTCTTGGTTTTATGAGGACTGATTTTGACAAATTTTAAGGAGGTTTAAGGGATCCAATGATGGGCTTGAGTTTTTAAGAGAGTAGTTAATGTTCTAGCTTAAAACCATATGGAATTAGTGATGTTTTGACTCATTTTAATAGCCTTAAAGTGAGTAATTTTTAAGGTTTTTTTGCAAAAAATATACCACTATTGTCTCACATGTTTAGGGTTGTTTTAATTTGATTTTCATGTGGCTTATGTGATCTAAATATGGATTTAGGGGTATAAAATAGTAAGGAAAAGTTTTAGCTTGAATCATGCTGAATTGGTGATATTTTGGTCTAGAATGAAGGCGTTAAAGTGTGTATTTTTCTCTGGTTTACAGTTCATTTTTGCTTTTGCTGTCACCTTTGTGTATTCTAGCTAAGTTTTTGGTGGCTTCTATGCTCCAAATGTGTAAATAGTTGTGGTAATGTAAGTGGAATTAAGGTGTTGAGCTTAAGGAATTGACTTGACTAACTTGGGTTCTCTTCCTTCTAGCTAGCTAGTATATGGAAACCATGGAAAATCTATTTTAGCTAACTAGTCGCTAAATTATATCCTTAGTACTTTTTCTAACTTGCTAGTGTCTAAATTCAAGTTAAGGAATAAGTTTAACTAAACTATGGTGCTTATATATATATTTTTTCTAGCTAGTTAGCATATGTTGAAGGTAGTGAAAATGGTTTAAAAAAAGTTTTAATTTGTCTAGATTTTCACATACATTTTGGGGATTAGCTTGGACTTCCACTAAAAATTAGTGCATATTGTGTAGTAAATGCATAGCATAACCTTTAAAGAGAGTAGTCTTAACTCCATGCTTCTCAATTTGACGAATGATACAATACACATTCACATCTTCTATTATTACAATACAATTATGTAAATTCAGTAGAATTCATTGAGGCATAAAGCCTTTGTAATTTAGGAATAATTGGTAAATAATATATTCTTTTTACTAGAATCTCCTTAGAACTTTGTTTTCAATTAGGTTGATTAGTTTTATATCAAAATGCTCTGCAAAATTTGCACGTCATCTCATTTATGTTGTCTTTGTAATATAATGTATACCAATTAATGTAAAAGTAGATAGTTCAAGTTTTGATATTAGCTTCTTTGCTTTATACCAATTATTGGATATGACATTATTAGGTGGGCAACTATTTTTCATAAAACTTACAAATCGATTGAAATTATATTATGACATATGGCTGTCAAATTTAATATTTAATATTTGTATAGCAATAAATAGATCAAACTTATTACTGCATCTGGCCATATTAGTTGTTAATATGTATTTAATAAATCAAAATATTTTTGGGCTTCAACGTTTAGATGTTCCTTAACATGATTATTATTATCATCATAATCTACTTTATCATAGCCACCAAAATTAAAATTAGGACTAGTTACATCAAAGATTTATGGTGTGAATTTACTAATCCTGAGCTAGTTATTGTTCCAACATGTATGTTACTTGGTGATGATTCAATCTCACTATGGCACGTCTAATACCAATATCCAAGTTAAAATTCTCTTTTTATAAAGATTAATTTTTACTTCATTAATACTTAGATATGCTAAATTTCTGTGTTTAAAATATGGATATTCAATTTTTTTCATTTCCTGAATTGGGTCCACTATCTCAAGCAAAAGTAATAAACTCTTGTATCCCATCTAAGAATTCATCAGTATATCCTTTTCATTTAAAATTCAATCTATTATACATCCATATTCTATTGCTAGGAATTTCTATTTTTTGTAATAATAAACAGTTTAAATATTATCTTACAAAGTTTCATAAAAAAATTATCTTACAAATATTATCAACTAAAAAAATTTCTTCACTTCATTAAATGATAAAAAATATTATCACAAAAATTTTTAATATTAATTTCTAAATATTATCCAATAATAAATATTTCTTCATTATATTATCACAAATTAATAAATAATCAATACTATTAAGCAACTATTTGTAATTAATAAATAATCAATAACTAACAACATTGAATACCAAATAATATTTCATAAAATATTATCAAACAATTATTTATACATACCTTTTAAAGAAACGAAAACCGAAACTCTAATTAAACAAATTTTCCGAGAAAGAAGGTGAAGAAATTTCGAATGTATGCAGCAAAATGAAAGAACTTGATATCATAGAATTGCGAGTGCAGAGGAAATAAGAAATAAAGGAAAAATAATAATAAAGAGTGTGAAGGCAAAGTAAGAAATAAAAGACAGAGCAAATAGAGAAGACGGGAAATAAAGAATCAAAGGAAAGGGAAAACTAGTTTGTATAATTATGTTTCATACAATGACTAATTTTCTCAGTGACTAGTTTCTAACGGTAAAAAATATGTGTGTCAATAAATTGTAGTAAAAATTTGTTTTAAAAGTTAAAAAAAAAAGTCACCCCAAGTGCTGACTAAATTTTAACCGACAAAATGTCAACTTTTTTCCTAGCTTTTGTTGTTGAATATTGTTTGGCGACTAACAATTTTTTATCCAACTGAAATATAGTCGGAACATATAAAAATTATAAAAAAAATTCATATCATTCGGGTTCAGTCAAAAGCTTCAGTTGAAATTTAATAACGTTGTAGTACGAGGTTATTGCCCAATTACCATGTGATCCCACAGCCTTCAATGCAATTTAAGTTCTGTCCTATCGGTCGCGCTGTATCTTTTGTAATGCTCTAATGTGGAAAATGAAGTTGGTTGTTTATGCGGGTCCACACAGCATTTAATTGGCCGTCAAATTAGTCTAAGTTAGCATATGGACAGAGCAAAGCGCCATTTTCTTCAAATCTTGATCCGATCGTACCATGAACCGGCCTATAAATGGGATACAAATATCAGATTGAGTAATATAGGCCTGTTTGGTTTCTTTTTTTAGAATAGTTTTTGATTTTTAAAAATAAAAAAATAAAAAAACTTACTTAATAATGTATTTTTAATAAAATATTTTGTAAAACAAAGAAATAAAATTTTATTTTTAGAAACAGAAAAATCAAAATATTTTTTAAATATTTTGTAACTTTTATTCAATAGAATAAAAAAAATAAAAAAAATAATTACTTTTTAAAATAATGATTTAAACAAATTATATATATATTTTATTCTCAAAACTTATTTTAAAAAATATCTATCTTAAAAAAATTAAAACAAAAATAGAATTACCCATGATCTTATCCGTTTTAAGATCACACAAGTTAAGAAAAAGTATGCACGATGGTTTCGCCTTACAAGTTTATTTTTGTGTGTGTGCGTGTCTATATATATGTATATATGCACTCATTATATGTGTACGTGTGTGTGTGTTAAAAGGGGTACAAAAAACTGATCTTCTAAAAATAACGAGGGGAAAAATTTCAATTTCACATATTTCAACGTAATTTTAAACTTTTCTAAATTTGTTGAATTAAATTACCTTAGAAATTTAAAAATGCGCATGATCTCCCCAAATCTAAAGAAAAAAAAATTGTTGGCCAAAAAACCATATATGTTTATAAAACTTGAACATATACTGTTTTTATGAGGAAAAATATATATTGTTTTGCTAATTAACTCGATTAGAACTACGATCTCAAGTTCAAAAATAAACTATTAGTGGAGGAAAAAAAAGAAATTATAAACAATAAGGCAGCTGCATCAATCTTGAAACTAGTTTATATTTTAAAGCATTAATCCAGGCTGTTAATGCATTGAACCAAGAAATCTTGCAAGCCATGGTTGAGGGGCTACAACTATATAAAGGTTTAGAATCCATATTTTGGCAAGCAAACACAGAGAGTTAGAGATAGAGAGAAGAAGATGGGAAGCTCAAAGGGGCTGATGCAGTGGCCTCAACTCATATTGGCAGTAGCACTTTGCCTAGCCGCTATCAGTGTTGGTGCTGATGATAGCCCTTACTTTGAAGACCATCTACCCTACCATTACAAGCCTCGACCACCGAAGTATGGAAAAGGCCCGATCTATGCCTACAAATCTCCACCTCCACCATCACCCTCGCCTTCTCCACCTTATGTCTATAAGTCTCCTCCTCCACCATCTCCATCACCTCCCCCTCCATACATTTACAAGTCCCCACCCCCACCATCTCCTTCACCACCACCTCCATATGTGTACAAGTCCCCACCTCCTCCATCTCCTTCACCACCTCCACCATATGTTTACAAGTCTCCACCCCCTCCATCTCCATCACCTCCTCCACCATATGTGTACAAGTCACCCCCACCTCCTTATGTATACAAGTCACCGCCTCCTCCATCTCCATCACCACCACCTCCATATTACTATAAGTCTCCACCCCCTCCATCTCCATCACCTCCTCCACCATATGTGTACAAGTCACCCCCACCTCCTTCCCCATCACCGCCACCTCCTTATGTATACAAGTCACCGCCTCCTCCATCACCACCACCTCCATATTATTATAAGTCTCCACCCCCTCCATCCCGGTCCCCGCCACCACCATACATATACAAGTCCCCTCCTCCTCCTTCACCTTCTCCACCACCTCCATATGTCTATAAGTCACCACCCCCTCCATCTCGTTGTCCACCACCACCACCATATATTTACAAGTCTCCACCCCCTCCACCTTATGTCTATTAGTCACCACCACCTCCATCCCCATCACCACCTCCTCCATATATTTACAAGTCCTCACCCCTGCCATCTCCTTCACCACCACCTCCTTATGTCTACAAGTCCCCACCTCCACCATTCCCCTCACCTCCTCCACCATATGTTTATAAATCACCACCACCTCCATATCCTCCGCCCCCTCTTCCATACGTATACAAGTCACCACCTCCTTCTTCACCTACTCCTCATCCACCATACATCTACAAGTCCCCACCGCCCCCATCGCCCTCTCCTCCTCCACCATACTAATATGAATCACTGCCTCCTTCTTATGTGTCTACGAGTCACCATATATATCCTTACCTCTACAACTTATCCCCACTTCCTAAAGTCCACTAAGCTTGCTGCTAAGCCAATTTGAATTGCTTCAATAAAAATGTTGTACCCATTATTTCTGTTTGTAATCAAAGCCTTCATGAATAAGAGGGTTTACTCTAAATGAGTATCCTTAAAGTGTAGCCCTTGTGTGATTATGTATGCGTTATGAATTGTTACCAAGTGAATATTAATTCTGAAGTTTGGTTTCTGGATTTCTTTTATATATCAAATATTATAATTCTTTGGAGTTAGGGTTTCTTTTCCTTCATTGCATATCAAACCCTTTCCAATGAAATTTAGGATCCTTGAAATAAAAATTTGAATGGTGAATAATTTATGTTTATCGAATATGTTAATCAAAATTAAAATGTACCTAGAGATTGCCCTTTTTTTTTTATTATCAAATAATGAACACAAATTTTCTCGCTTTGATCTCATCCAGCCATAATAGAATGTAGTTCACATACAAGCTCCAAACATGCAAATATAAAAACAATTAACAAATGGAGTCACATCATAATAAAAGACAATTATTTTGTTGTGGCTATTAAACCCCACTATTCTGTCTGTTACACTATATTCACAACTCTAATTCTCTAGCTTATGTTGAAATGTAGAACTTTTTTTACGAAATTTGTCCTTTCAATAACTAAATTTGGTTTAATTAAATACACTTGTTTTGATCCTCCTAGTTCAAAAAGAGATAATATTGTCCTTCCATTTAAAAAAAAAATTATTTTTTTGTCTCTCTATCACATTATATTTGTGTAAAAGCTAACATCAAACTTAATATGTATTTTGTTACCTTAAACGTTATTTATTTACCTATTTCATATTTGATTTCGAAGTCAATAAACTGGTTACATTTGGCATTAAGTTTTAGTTGAACATGACAAAATTGGATCGATTTAGAATATACATTGGAGGGCACGATTAACTACTTTTCAAACTAGAAAAACTAAATCGCAACTTCTATACAATTATAGATATTAAGAGTACATATAGCTTAAATTTTTATATCAAAATAATCAAACCTAAAGTTAGAATCACCACAAATAATAATAATAATAATAATAATAATAATGTCCTAACAAAGGTATCTTACTACTGTTATAGTAACTGTGATTAGGATAATTAAGTCCTAACGACGGTTTATATAATAAGCTGTTATTAGGCTATGCTTTAATGGTCGTTTATATTAGCCATGGATAGGATAGGACAACTTTGTCCGAACCATAGTTAACCATTAATTGTCGCTAGGCTTTTGTTAAGCCTAACAATAGTTAGGCAAAATCATTGTTAGGCCATTGCACTAATGATGGTTAATTAATATCTGTGGTTTTTCCCCAACAATGGTTATCAATTAATCGTAATTAGACTTTTATTGGGCCTAACGTCATTAAGCCACATAAAAGTCACCCTAACTTAATTTCTTCTTCACTCACCCCCGCCCCTCCTCCCCAAAATTTGGAACAACGCCAGAAAGCTATTCCTTCCCCCTCCCAAAAAAAAAAATTGCAGCTTGTCCCCACCGTTGCTGTCCCCACTGTCGTCTTCTCCCTAATAACATATCCATTAATTTAATTTTCTCTCCAACCACTTCCTCCTTCATACTTCTTTTACGAGGTACATACTCCAATTCGTACCCATTAATTTCCTTTGCTGTTTATTGGTAATCAACTATATGATGCATGTGGGCAAGAGGAGTGATGTAGGTAAACTTTAGTACTAATAAATTTTTGAAGATTATAGTTGAATAGACTTAACAATTTAGAAAAGAAAGTATTAGCTCGCTCTTATATAATAGGTTACATAATTTATTTTTATTACTAATGAATCTAATCCTTTGGTTTAAAAATTATTAATTCAGTTTGATTAAATTTAAATATGCTTTGAACAATTCAATTTGAGTGTGATTTGCATTAAAATAAACCAGTAAATAAGTTAAACGAACCAACTGAGAAATTACATTAATGTAACCCAACACCCTCGTTCTTATAACATAGGTTTATAGTAACATTTTTTTTTTCTATTTTATCGTTGGTTCTTTTCCTTTTCTATTTAGAATATAGAAAAAAATTCAAAACAAAGAAAATGTTTGCTAAGTTTTGATTGCATTCATAAGAATTGAATATATTATTCAAAATTTGGCGTAAGCCGTCCAACCATTCATATTAGAGTAAGTTTGACTTGGGTTTAAAAACTTTTGCCGGATTCATATTCAGTAGAAGGACGAATGTATTTTATAAAAGGTCCATGATTATGATATCAAAATGTATTTGGCTCTTTAAACCCAAAAAAAAAAAAAAGGAAAAATTTATATTCAAGTAAAGGCGTAAGACACACCTCTAACAATAATATCCAACAAAAGAGAACATACACTCTTTCTACTATTTGTAATTATTTTTTCGTTCCATAAAAGAGCATAGAGATAAAAATTAAATAACAAATAAATACCTATCTATTATAACCCAGGAATTATAATAGAGGTATAATAAAAAAAAGATAGTAATTAAATAATTTTCAGGCTAAAAATATCTTTGAAAATGAGGTCTTTAAGAATAAATAAATAAATAAAACAATAATTAAAAGGTAAAGAATAAGAAAGAGTTCATTTATATATTTATTAAACCCAAATAAGTAAATTGCAAAGCTTAGTAAAGACTTAGGATTTAAAGAATTAAGATATGAATAATTAATAAAAATATTACCTAAATTAAATAAAGCAAATGAAGTATAGGCTAAGTTTTTTTTTTTTAAGACATTGGATGTAAATATTTTCCTTCTTCCTCCTTGTTGGACTATTGTTTTAAGGACCAAATGAATCTTTCAAAAAAAAATTTCTCCAACTCGTGTACCCTTTTAAATTACTAATTAGTCCCTCAAGATTTTTTTTTTCCTATCCTTGCACGTGACTCTCTCTAAAGTCAGATTAGGTAGGATGATCTAAAGCTCTTCTTCTCTCTCATTTCAACTTCTAGTGTCTTCTCTCCATTTTTCCTATTGTGCTTGTCATGCACCATCTTCCTTTTTGTGTTTGTTGCACTAGTCTTGGCTACCTAGCTGTTCGTATATCTAGTGGAATGAGAGAGATCTTCAAGTGCTACTTCTTCCTCCTTGATTTTCCTTCGTTTGCTTTGCATTTTTTTTCCCAACTTCTCAAGGGTTATATGTGGCTTTGCTATAGCAGGGTGTTCGTCCAAGTTGTGGGTTGTTGGCTATTTTAGTAGCTTTTCTTTCCCCATTATTGCAATGCTAGTAACACAAAGGGTAACATCTCTTCCCTTCAATTTGTTCGACCCTCTATTTCAATTTTACCATCCTTCATGTCTTAAATTTTTTGATGATTCTACTCCATGTGCTTGTGATTTCTCTTTGCATTTATTGCTAACCCAACTTAGAGTTCTTTAAAAAAAATAATTTTTTGTTATTCTTTTAAACCACCTAAGTCTTAAAAGCTCAAATATGGGAAAATTGTATCTTTGTAGGGAAGTATCCTAAGGGATAGAAAAATAAGGTGTTAACTTGCGGCAAGTCCTTCAATAGTCTCCTAAGGTAAGGTTTTAGCCTTATATACTTTATTTGAAGAAGAAAGGAAGGTGGGTTAGTAATAGGAATGGAAATTATGCATAATATTGTTAAGAGAAGATTAATTGGGTACTAAGTCCATTATGGTTGCTTGGGTACTAATAAGTCCAACACTTGAAATAAGAATCAAGATAAATGGTTAGCGAAATTTAATATTAATCTATGGAAATTAAATGGATAAATTACATAATAAAGTGAACATATAATTATAGCAAGTGTAGTAAATTGTTTAAGAACAAGACATATCATAGGTGAAAGTACAATTTAAGTAGGTCATGTAAGATTATTTCTATTATGAAATCTTAAGTTGTTTTAATGGTCTAGGATGATGTTAATACTAAAAAAAGAAAAAAAGAGGTTATGGCAATTTGAATTGGGGGTTTATAAGGAAATTTTGTTTTTTACATTTAATTAAATAATAGTTTAACAACCTTAAATAGAGTAATGTTAAGGAGTAGATGTAATATTCAATAATTCAAAAACTGAAATAAACCTGATAAATTGGTATAGGAATGTCCTAAAGCAGAGCAAATTAAGGCTAATAAGATTAGGATGTTAATTAGAGCATTTAAAATATGGTTTAGAGTTTAAGGTTAGCTCGGAACTGGAGCCAAAATGACTAAATAGAAAGTTACAAATATAAGTGTTTCGTAATTTTGGGCAACTTTTAGAAAACACAAAGGAGGGATTTTTAAATGAAAAAATTGAGTTTTTCGGGATTTTTAGAGGCTCTAAAAACCATAGGAACCCTTAGAATGATCAAAACTCTTTTGATTTGCATTTTAGAGTGTCAGTTGACTAAAACTTTGATCAAACCATTCAGTAATGTTCTAAATCCAATTTGGGTGAAACCAAAGATATTTTATGAATTAAAGGACCTAAATTTTATGATGAAAAAGTTGACACTAAAAAAGAATGTGAAATGAGATCAAATAGAGAAAACAAAATTTAGGGACATAGTTGAAATTTTGGGAATTGTTATAAATGGTCCTCCACCTCTTAAATAACGTTCCATTTCTACCTTTCATCTCAACTAACTCATTTCCACTCTGAAACAAAAACATAACCAGCCCTAAGAGGCAAACCAAAGAGGAAGCAAAGGGGGAGGAAACCAAGCTTGAAAAGTGTAAGAAATTGTCTCTTTTTCATGCTTCTCCTTTTAGCAAATTTCTTCTCATTTTTCTCCTCTCTCTTCCCATGGTTTTGGTGACTTAATTGGACATACTTTGTGGTTGGTTTAGTAGAGGAAAGAGAGAGTTTGGAAGAACTTTTGGAAGCTTGTGAAAGCTTTCTGGAAAAGCTTGAAAACATGGTTAGCTTTGCTATGAGAAATTGCTTCTTCTTGGCTTTTCTCTTCCTTCATGTTTTGGCCAGAGTTAGGGGTATATGTAAGGGAGTTTTATTTGATCCAAATTTGACAGGACTTGGGGTTTTGGAGCATAAGGGATAAGAATATACAATTGGAACCAAAAGAAAAGCTTTAGAAATCAAGTTATGGAATTAGGGTTTTGGTTGCACTTAGGAATTTATGAAACTTTCTAAGGGTAATTTAACTTATGTAAGAGTATGTTTGAGTTTTCAAGACATCTAAAAAGCTTCACAAATGGCAAATTCCCTAGAAAAACTAACAAAACCCCATAGACTCTCAATATGTTCTATGTCTTAGCCAAAGAGGAAAGATGGTACCTAGGGAGAGTTTTCTTCAATGCCAAGGATGGAAATGGCCTAGAAATAAATAATAAACACCAAAGGAACCATTGGTGTGAAATTAGAAATCATATTTGGAAGTTGGAAGTTGGAAGTTTGGGTTCCTTTTATGCATAAAAGGGCAACTTGATGCTAGGCTCCTTGAATTGAACTTATAATGACTCTAGTGAGTTTAAATGGAGTTATATAACTTAGATTGAGTGAGAAATTAGAACCAAGATCATGAGTTACATGAGTTGCTTCATTGTGCACTTGTATGGAATCATAGTTATGGCATAAACTAGAAATAACTTGTGTAGAGTTTATGTGAGGCTAGAAAGGGTTCCATTGATGTGGTTGTACCTTGTTTGATGTGTATAGGCCAGGCAAACCAAGACTCCTCTCAGTGTGTGTGTGAGGTCGAACCAAGAGCCTAAATGAATCAAAGGAAAGTTGTGCTTCTTGATTCAAGGTAACTCTCAATTCTTTATTGTATGCATTTCTCGGTTGTTTGATTGTCATTAAATGCTTATATGTATGTTTGAATCATGAAACATGCTTCTAGCTATTGGTTTGATGCTATAGTACCATTATACTTCTTAAATTGTGTTTGGAATGTGACTTTGCTCTTAATGGATGAGGTGAAGCTAAAAGTCCCTAGGAATGGGTGGGATAATGCCAAGAGTCTCTTGGAATGAATGAGACTAAGTCTAAAGCCCCTAGAAAATAGATGAGACTATTCCAAAAGTCCCAAATAGTTGGGTGATGCTAAAGCAAAAGTCCTTTAAGTTTGATTTTGATCTTAACATGTTTATGTGATCTTGAAAACATGTTTATGTTTGATTCTTAGAAGCTTTCGGTGCATACTTGTGTCTTTTGACATGATAATATGTCATTTATGCCTACTTGAAAGGATAAAAGAGCTATTATGATTTTTTAAATCTCACTCTTCCTCACTTTCCATCTAACTTTGTCTAGGTAAAACTTATGGAGCAAAGAATGGGAGCTAAGGAGCATAACTTATAATACTTTGACCAAAGTATAGTTTTTGATGTAAATTAATGTCAAACTATATATGTGCAAGTTATATATGAGATATATACCTTTGAACATATGTAAAAGTATATGGATATGTTGTATGTAATGAATTTGGAGCCAAATGTATGAAAATGCATGATTTTGATATCCTTGAGCTATGGTGTACTTATGCATAAAAGCATGTGAGATGGTGAATTTGAGTTTCATGAGGATCTGGACCTGTTATAATGCCTCTATATACTATATTTAAACTTTTGGACTTGCTCAAATGGTCATGGTTCATCTAGAAGGATATTTGGTACCATTTAAAGCCATATGGTTACTATTTTAAGCCATATTTTTCCCCTAAATCAAAACCAGACGGAATGAATGAGTTTTGGCATGAAATTTAGCAGGCATATAGATTTCATTAAGAGTGTTTCATAGAAGGGTCATGGTACTATTCTTCTATATAGTCTAGTTTTTGGTATCTTTGAAGGGTCAAATAAAGTCCCAATGCTCATGAAATTTTACAGACATGTAGTTAGCTTCATAAACTTTTCATAACCACTAAGAATACTCAATTTAGAGCTTTGTGTAGTGAGATATGAATTTTTAAAGTTGCATATCTGCTGTAGTATGAGAAGCAGACCCAGTTATTGTTCCATTAGTTTTCTTGGGTCAAATGATCTTGTTTTGATCTAAAATTTTTATAGTAGTCAGACAATGTTCTAAGCTTTTTAAAAAGTTTTAATTTTCATGATTTAGAGTTCTCTAGTTGAAGTTATGCATTTTTTAAACTAGCAGCAGAATTATGGAATTGCATGGAATGGTGTACTTGTGTTGCTTAACCTTAAACCCTATTTCTATACTTCTTTTGTGATATTTCTTGTTAGGCAAGTTTGTTAAGGATGAGTTAGCATCAAATCAAGTCAATTTAAAAGTTGAGATAATATCTTGTCAACAAGGTCTAGGATCTTGTATTCTGCACTGTGAAGTCTGTGACCTTGTTAATAAGGTTTTTTGTCAGTAGTACAAGGTTCTTTAACGTAGCAAGTTATAATATATGATATGTGATGGTGTGACATTTTTGATATCAGAGCAAAGTTTCAGGAAACTTAGCTTTATATTTGGCTCTTGAATTGTTTGAGTGGTATGTGTTATGATGTGTTTGAATAGTAATGGTATGCTACGGTTGTGGTTATTTTCAAATAAGATGATGAATACTAAAAGGGGCAAACCAGTTAGGACTGAGCGGTTGAACCTGAGGATCCTATGAGGGTTATTATGGATAGATTAGACCAATAATAAGTTATGATATAGTAGTATCATGAAATGATAATGCACCTGCAAAATGCCCCAGCTAGGGAAGAAGAAATGAGAACAGAGGCCCCTAAACTATAGCCACTTGCCGCTAACAATCCACCAGCATCCCCTCCGGAGCTAGTACAGGCCCAAGTATCCAGTCAGAAGCTTCTTAATCAATTTAGAAAGAATGGTCCACTCTCATTTGATGGAGAGTTAGAAGCAGATAAAGCTGAAGGTTGGGTTATGCAACTTGAGAAGATATATAAAGTGATGGGTTGTGCGTCAGAGTAGAAAGCTATGCTCGCCACATTTATGTTAGAGAAAAAAGCTGATAGATGGTGGCATAGCACATAATCTATTATGTAGATGAAGAATATCCGGATCACATGGGAGAACTTTTTAGTGGAATTCTATGAGAAATATTTCCCTAGCTCTATCAGAGACAAGAAAGAGATGGAGTTTATGGGATTGAAGCAAACTAATGCTATGTCAGTGGATCAGTATATGGCTAGATTTATTGAGTTGTCTCGGTACTCCTCTTATCTCCAAATATATGATGATGAGAGCTAGGGATGTGAGAGATTTGAGAAGGGATTAAAGCCCCTAATCAGAGACAGAGTTACTCCACAGAGAATCAGAATATTTAATGCCATTGTGGAGATTAGCAAGGTGATAGAAAATAACCTACAAGATATCCTACCAACAGTAACTAGGATGAGTCAAAAGGGGGCTTCAAAATTGAAAAGACTGAGACTAAAAGATAGTGTGAGTGTAGCACCCAGTAGTAGAAAGAAAGGCAAGATGCAGTGGAGCAGAAAGCCATAGAAGGGCAAGAAAGTGCAATCCAGTAGAACTTAGTCATCCACAGTGACATGCTTCAAGGGTGGGAAGCCAAGTCACTTTGTCAAGAATTGTCCTCAGATGGAGACAATGCCTCCATCCAGGCCATAGACCCAGTGTAGAGTGTTCGCCCTTATTCAACAAGAGGCCAGTACATTCTCTAGCTTGATTAGAGGTATGATCATAGTAAATGGTTTTCTTGTAATGGCTATGTTTGATTCGGGTGCTAGTAACTTGTTTATATCTTATGATTATGTGAGGAAATTGGGTTTAGCTATTGGTACTTTGCCTTTTGATTTGTCTTTCACCACCCTTAATGGGGGCTATGTTGTTACTTCCCACGTATGTTTAAATGTCACTGTACAGTTTAACTATTGTCATTCTACCATTGATTTGATTTGCATGCCCTTCGATGACATTAATTTAATTGTTGACATGAATTGGATGACTATGAATAATGTTGTACTTGATTGTGAACGTAGAACCATGTCCCTACCTGCTTGTGGGCCATACCTAGTATTGAGGCTGAGAGATATTTAGAACATGGATGTCAAGGGTTGCTAATCTTTTTCTCTATGTAGGCTGAGGTAGAGGAAGGGATAGAGAAGATCCTTGTAGTTAGAAATTTTTTTAAGGTTTTTCTTAAGAATTTTGATTTTAGTGGCCTTCCTTCTGAGAGAGAGATAGAGTTCTTTATAGATATAGTGCTTGAGGCTGGATTGGTGTCTAAAGCTCCTTATAAGATAGCTCCCACCGAGCTTACAGAGTTGAAAAAGCAGATAGAGGAATTATTAGAGAAAGGGTTTATATGCCCTAGTGTGTCACCCTAGGGAGTTCCTATATTGTTTGTAAGAAAGAAAGATGGTAGCTTGAAATTGTGTATAGATTATAGAGAATTGAATAAGGTTACCATTAAGAATAGATATTCTTTCCCTAGAATAGATGTTCTGTTAAATCAGTTAGCTGGGGTACCTGTATTCTCTAACATGGATATGAGATCTGGGTATCATCAGTTAAGGGTTAGAGTTGAAGACATCCCAAAAATGGCCTTCAAAACTAGATATGGGCATTATGAGTTCCTGGTGATGCCACTCGATTTGATGAATGCGCTGGTTGTGTTTATAGATTATATGAATAGGGTATTCAGACCAATTTTAGATAAATTTGTTATGGTCTTCAGAGATGATATACTTGTATATTTCAAATCATTTGAGGAGTATGAGAGACATATGAGAATAGTCTTAAAGACCTTGAGAAATAAGAGGTTGTATGCCAAACTTAGTAAATGTGAGTTTTGGCTTACTGAGGTGAGATTCTTAGGTCATATGATATCACAGGCAGGGGTTGCAGTTGATCTCCATAAAGTAGAAGCTGTGCTATAGTGGGATAGGCCTAAGACTATCATTAAGGTCAAGAACTTTCTGGATTTAGCAGGGTATGGATATGTTGTATGAAATGAATTTGGAGCCAAATGTATGAAAATATATGATTTTGACATCCTTGATGTAACACTATAAATTTCTAGCTTATTGCATGCTATGTCCATGTCTCATTCCATGAATTTCATGAAGAGGCAAAGAAAATGGCATTAAAATAATGAATATTTTGCGTTGCGTAGGGGATAAAATTTTCATTCGGTGTCCCATGGATCATGTGAGCTCATGTATTATATTCTCATATTTAATTACATAGATACAACTCAATTCCATCCCCAAAAGTGGCCTAGAACTTGTGCAAGTGTAAGAAACACATAAAATATCATAGTGTAGCTTCGACTAGAATTTCATGGTTTCTATTACAAATTTTGAAAAATCATAACTAATTCTAAAAAAATCAAAATGATACATTCTTTATCATTCTGAAAATTTACAGATGTCTAATTTATGTTAAAAATATGTCCAAGTCATGAAACATCAAGTAGGAGACGTTTGACAT
The DNA here is from genome assembly GCA_026724425.1 of Erythrophleum ivorense. Classification (NCBI taxonomy): domain Eukaryota; kingdom Viridiplantae; phylum Streptophyta; class Magnoliopsida; order Fabales; family Fabaceae; genus Erythrophleum; species Erythrophleum ivorense. The sequence goes on from JAIUCV010000011.1 coordinate 22,795,279, forward strand.
TCAAAAAGCACTCAAGGTTTCAGTTATCTGGGTTACTATCACAGGTTACTGTCATAAATTTTAAAAATTTATAAATAATTCTAAAAAAATAAAAATCATAAAAATTTGATCAATCTGAGAAGCTATAGATGTTCTTTAAGGGAAAAATATCTCTAGATCACGCCAAGTCTATTTAGGAACTGAATTATGATGGAACTATACTGGAGGTCAAGTGGCATTACTAGTGCTGACATGAAATTTCAAAAATTCATAACACTCTACTCAAACTTCCAAATGAGGTGATCTTGGTGGCCATAGAAATTTTATAACCTCTAGTTTATTTCTATAAAATTTTACAAGCATTGGACACCATTTGGCCATCAGATGACATAGAATATAAAACTGACCATATGAACAGTACATGCACCAAAATAGTAGAAAAATCCCAACTTTGAAAATTCATAATTAATTCTGTAGAGCTCAGATTTTTCTATACTTTATCTTTCCAAAAATCTCTAGATAAGATCTACATGTGTACCAAATTTCATGGGCAAATTCATCCATTTGGTTAGTTTTTGTTATAGGGTTCCAATTTGGTCATTTTATGGTCTTAACTAGCATCAAAGTGTCTAATTTTACTTCCCAAGCTTGTGTGGTCACTTGAGCACGTGGGATTGCACCAAAATGACATTTTAAACTTGTCTCAAAGGTGCACAAACCAAAAATTTAGAAACTCACACTCTCACCTCATGTCATACATAAATTTCCATAATGCTAGTTTTGTCATTACATACCCAAATTGCATTGTAACATTCACATAACATAAATTCTCATTTGTACATAATATATTAGCATAATTACATATTTTTATGAGTTCATAGGTCATATATAATAATAGATTACAACATTTGCTATTTATATGGCCATAAAGAGGCAAAATCAAGACACTTTCTTGTCATATTATCAATTTCCAAGTTGTTGGCTCCCATTACCTTGTCCACTTGGTCCACCTAGCATGTTAGAATATTGGAGATGAGGGAATGAGATTCAAAGAATCCCAATAGCTCATCTCCCTTTCAATCACACATAAAATATGCAAAACAAGTCTTGAAAATCATGCATGGGCATAATGAATGACATAAACATTCAAGAAGCAATCTTGGCATGTAAGTAAGTCATACAAGGCATCCATAGGCTTGCTAAGTAAGTGGATTAACCTCACTCATTCACTCATAGATTTTAGACTTGCCTCACCCATTTTCTCAAGGAGGTTTTGGCTCAACCTCACTCATGAGAGATACTTTGCTTTGTCTTAATCATTTCTAAGGGTTATTGGCTTATCCTCACCGTTGCTAAAAGTTATTGGCTTCTCCACACTCAAGCAAACCCAAGAAAATATAATAAACATCCTTTAGAAATATAATGCATCATCATGGTACCATGGAATAAGAGATCATGCTAGAACACTTTTCATGGCTTAAAATATACATACACACATTCAAAGACAAGCCAAGCATATATTCATGCATGAGAGAAGGAGGAGTGAGCTACCTTTGGTGTAACCACTCACTTTTCTCCTTGAATTTGCTCTCCCTTCCTTGGCCTCACACACACAAGGGTGTGGAATTAATTTCTCTTGGCCTAAACACTATTTATGGAAGCCAATTAGGTTTATGGAATTAATTCTAAGGTTATACATCTTTCTTAAACACTAACTTGGTTTATTAACCCCTTTATGGTTCCAAGAATACACCTAATGAGATAACACCAATCAAATGAGTTCTAGGATCCATTCTTTCCTCTCATATATGATTTTTGACTTTTATTAAGTCTCTTGGAGTCATCACACGATTAAAACAAGAAGTCTAACTATATGTTGCTTCTTTAGGTCATATTATGGAACATATAAGACCATCTCACTTTCTATGATTTCTAAATTTTTTCCAAGACTTCCCTTCATCTTCACTCATCATATATGACTCAAAAATGGGCTTGAAACAAATTAAAACCCTCCCTAGGTACCCTAACTCATCTAGGTACAGACTATGCTTGGTTTTGGCACCCATGGACTTTGCTTTGTTTTCTACATGAAAGATGCATATGAGGAGACTTTTAGGAATCTTAGAAGCTCATCCAAACATTCATTTAGGCATAGCAATTAAGGTATCAAGTCAGATTTTACAAAGAACACATGAAACCCTAGATTTGCTATCTTGAATTTTCATGGTTATTTGTTAATTCCCTTTGCATATTCTTATTCTCTACACTCCTCTTCCTAAGATTCACCTTTCATTCTACCTAAAATCTAAGCCCTCTTGTAGCTTCTTGAGTGGGGTGAACCAAGGAGAGAAGAGGAGCAAAGGGTAGCTATCATGGAAGGAAGAATTACCTTGTTTTTCCCTATTTTCTTGCTTGAATCTTCCTTTCTTTGGCCTCCTCTCTTCAAATCCGAATTTTCCCCCTGTTCTTGCCTCAAAAAATATCCATAAACTTCAATATAACCATAGGAAATAAAGGAAAATGGAGAAGAAGAGGTTTGCTAAAGAAAGAGCATGAAAAATAACTAAAAATCCATACCTTTTGCCTTGGGTTTCTTCTTCTCTTCCTTTCCCTCTTGTGCACCTCTCTCCTTAGGGTTTTTCTCTGGTTTAGGGCAGAAACATATGTGGCTAAATGAGTGGAGAGGTGGGGCGCCCTATATATATAGGTGGGAGGGAGAAAGACTTTTCAAAATTTTTAATTTTACCCTTTCATTTCGGTATTTTTATTTTCAGTTTGTTTTAGATCCTTTTTTAGGACCTTCTTTTCTATTATAAAATTTGGATTCCCAATTTAATAAAATGCCTTTAGAATCACTCAAATCGGAGCTAAAACCTTTCTAAATGAATACGTCAAAGTTCAGGTATATCAACATTGAAAAACATCCACCAGAGGGGTTTTAACTGTCTTGGGGCTTCCTATGATTTTTAAGGCCTCTGAGAACCCCAGAGAACTCAAAACTTTCATTTAAAAAGCCCTCCTGTGTGAATTCTAAAATTTGTTCAAAATTACAAAAATGCCATTACGTTTTGTAAGTCTTTCGTCCAATTTTGTTTCTTCATTCTAGCTCTGTTTTTCTTTCTGTTTGAGCTCAGGATTCTTATTTTTAGGAGTCTAGAATGCTACTCAAATTTTTTGGGACCTTAACTAATTTATTTCGGGGGACTTACTTTGAAAACACACATGTTTTCGTCATTTTAACGAAAACTAGATATTACACTTAAACTATGGTATGCTTATGTATAAAAGTATATGGGATGGTGAATTTAAGTTCCATGAGGATTTGGACCTGTTATGATGCCTCTATATATTATATTTGAACTTTTGGACTTGCTCAGATGGTCAAGGTTCATCTAAGAGGCCATTCGGTACCATTTGGAGCCAAATGATTATTATTTTAAGCCATATTTTGCTCCTAAACCAAAACCTAACCAAATGAATGAGTTTTATGACTTTCAAGCTAGCAAGGGATGCACAAGAAGGAAGTTTATTTAAAAGCTGAGAATGCATGTTTGGTTACCAAGAAAATTTGATAATACGAAGTGTTTAATAATTTCATTTGTTTAAAAATACCAAGTGTCTAAAATGGTAATACCAAGTGCATTGATGCCATAATATAATATGATTCTTTTAAATTAATCATGGCCTTAGTGGCTCACTTTAATATAGAGTTACGTTAGATGGATATCAAGATTTTTAGGAAAGTGTGAGAAAACATTTAGTTTGCAAGTCGTGGAAATCTATTTATGGCTTCAATCAAGCTTTCCTTCAATAGTATCTAAAATTTGATAATGCAACGACTTTTCTAGGTTTTATAGAAAATGAAGTTGATTAATGTATATATCTTAAGATTAATGGGAGCAAGTTTACTTTTCTTGTTTCATACATTGATGATATCCTACTTGCTTTCAGTGACATTGGATTACTAGGTGAGATTAAGCAAATGTTGGCTAATACCATTGATGTAAAGGATTTAGGAGAGGCTTCATTTGTTTTAAGGATTGAAATTCAAAAAGGTAGAGATCTTGTTATTTACTAGGCTTTTCTCACAAAGATTACACTAACTATTTCCTTGAAAAGGCTCAGTATAGGCTAATGATGTCTCTATCATGAAAAGTGATAAATTTAGTAAAGATTAATGTTTCAAAAGTAAACTTGAAAGTAATCAAATGAGAAATATATCTTATGATAGTGCAGTAGGAAGCTTGATATATGCTCAAATTTGCCCTAGACTTGATATTACCTATGTAGTGGAAATTTTATTTATTTACCATAATAAAGCTTAACATTTTTGCTTAAAGTAATTAAAATGTGCCTTTTCAAGTTGTTAATTCTATTGTGATAGTAGAGCTGCATTTTTTTTCCACAAAGAATAATAAAACATCTAATAGAACAAAACACATGGAGTTAAAGTACTTGACAATAAGAGATTTTGTGAAAAAAATGAAGATATATTAGTTGAGCATATTGATCTTGAATGCATGTTAGCCAACCCATTAACCAAGGGTTTGACACTCATATCTTTTAAAGGACCTATGGGAAAATAGGTATATTGAGTTTTTTTTATGTACTTGATTAGTGGGAGTAATATTATCTTGGTCTTGGTTTGATCATTTTGTGCCTTTTGATTATTGATGTTTTGGATATATTATCAAAATTTTGATGTAAGGCATTAATGGTTATTAATGGCACATATAATTAATTTTAGATCCATGTTCATTGTGCATTTAAAGTAAATATATGGATTATGATTTAAGTGCCTAAAATTTGTTTGAGATAAAATCTCTTGTGATATCTAAAACCTAGTATTAGTTTTAGACATGTTATCTCAAAGTGGATACCATGTTGGTAGTGTGAGGCAACTTAGCTTAATTGTTAAGCTTAGAAAATTTTCCAAACTTATTTACTTCAAGGCATGTTTTAAAAGAAAATTCTATAGGCTTTCAGATTGGGTACCAAGTTTTAAAAGGTTCTTAAACTTATGCACCATGTTGAATATAAAAAACATAAATGAATTTCTTAGTTCAAATATGTTGAAGAGAAATTGGTAGATTGACAGTGAATATAACATGCATGATTGTAGATCGCACCTTAATGCTACACTTTCTCCTACACTACTAGGTCATGATTTACATCAATAGTGTTGCTAGTGTTAATGACTGTCACACATGAAAATGTGACCACGTGATGCTAGAGAAAAGAAAAATTTGAAAGAAGTTTTAGTTTTTAAAGAAAATGATAAAAATGAAGTTTAAAAAAAAGGATATTTTCTTAGCATCTTTTGATCCTAAATTGTAGACTTTTTTTTTCCTTTTCTGCTTCTTTGTTCTCTGTTATGTGTCTTTTGATATACAAAATTATTAAGTATAAAAATGGAAAGGGAATAAGGATACGAATAGAACGAAATAATTATATTTGATATGATATACAAAGAAATAAAAATTTCATTTTATTTGTATGTTTAGTTAGATAAAAATAGCATATCAATCAAAAAGAATGATAGAAAAACTACTCTTATATCCCTATTTAAAAATAATATTAAAATGGAAAAATAATAATAATAACAAAAGTATAATAGATTTTGCATAAATTAAGTTTAATAATTATCTTTGATTTACGTGCTTATAAAATGAAAACAAATTCCTTCTCTAATCTTGCAAAATATGTGTCAAATGGGATTATTCCATGAATTCCTTCGCTTTTTCCTTCTCCTCTTTGGTACAAACAAAAGAAATAGATTTCATTTTTATTTCTGAATGTAATGTGTCCTTATAACCATTAGTCAATAATATTTATTATTTTTATTAATATTTTAAAATAGAGATATGAGAGTTATTTTTTATTTACAATTTTTTTATCCTAATAATTATATGTATCAAACGGTTGTGACAAACCAACTGCCAATATGCCTCTAAACTAAGATTATCCAGTGTAACCCCAGGGCCACTGGGCCAGCCAACCTACGTTACATTTAAATTAACAATTAGGTATATACGATGCATTCACGTGAAAAGGCGTCCTACTTGCAGGATTTGCAAATTAATGCAGTTGGTTATATAGGAATAAAAGTTGAAACAGGGAATTTTGAAGAATGTAATCAAGTTGATAAAAACTTCAACATAAAAATAAAAATGTCCACTAAGATAGACTAATCAGGTGAAGGAAGAAACGCTGAACATCTTTCAATTTGGAGTAAATTATACAGATAACTTTCTTAGTTCTGCTAAAATTATACAAATCTTTTCTTTGTTTTTAAAACCAATATAAATCTTTTGAGTTTTGCTAACATTATATAGCCTTCCTATAAGTTTTGTTGAAATTATACAGATTTTGTTTTCTATTTTTAAAACTTCTTATAAAATGAAGAATAAATTATATAGATTTCCTTTAAATTTGTTGAAATTACATAAATCTCCCATTTAAGGGTTTATGTAATTTTAATAAAACTGAAGAAAGGCTCGTATAATTTGCTTTTTGTTTTAAGAAAATAAAGTAGATATCCATGTAATTTTAGCAAAACTCATAAAAATTTATGTTAATTTTAAAAATAAAAAGAGGATATATATATATATATATATAATTCTAAACAAAATTTAGAAGATATCAGCCTAATTTACTCTTTAATTAATCAGAGCTTGTCTATAAAACACAAATACTCAGAGAAACTGAGTCTTGTGGACTCAACTTTATGTTATGACAGTTTGTATTTGTGTGGTGCCTCTTGTCAGTGTCGTTGTCCTTACTTTTCAGAAACTTCCATCTTTCCTTTCTGGAATTATCTTTGTTCTTCCTAAAGAATGAAGCAAGATAGACTCTTGTCTTGGCTGTTACTAATGGATAATTGACAAGTAAAAAAAAATTAATGTATGATTGTGTCAAAAATATAATTTTATTATTGATTTGACTATTCACAGAGACGTCATGTAATCAGCTGAACCAGTTTCAGTTTTTTCATCAATCATCGAAGAGTTGGGCTGTTGAATTGGATGAAATATTTAGTACATTTAAGATCCACAAATATCTATATATATATATATATATGCGCCAATTGGAAGAATGCAGAGGAAGAAAATCTCATGGCAAGAGATTTGGCTTTAGAATTGTTGCTGTTCACGCTTAAACCATCTCTCATGGTCAACTAGCCTATGTCTTTAAAATGAAGAGGAATGTGGGACGTCCTCCTTACCCCCAAAAAAAAGAAAAAGTTTCAATCCCAAACTGGTATATACACACACACGTATATATACATATCTATATGTGCATATATGTATATACACACACACACAGACATATATATATATATATATATTTATTTATAGAGCTTTCAATTACACCGAATCTCCCTCAACTTATCCACACTGGAATGTGGGACGTCCTCTTTATTATTAACAAAGAAAGAAAAAGAAAAAGTTTCAATCCTAAACTGGTGTGTGTGTATGCACACACATATATATATTATAATGTGTGTGTGTGTATTCACAGACACCTAATTTTGTGTAAAATGGATATAATATTAAATGTTATTTCAAAAGTTTAATAAGGATTTATTTTCTTTATTTTCTTTATTTATTGCCTTTTTTTTTTAAACAGAAGCGAATGTTAGTGTCAATCACAACATGGATATATAAAAGTTTCTTTCTTTTGTTGATCACCTTATCAGACTTTATGCAATTTTGCTCTCCTTTATGCTGGCGACTGTGAATGTTTTTGACTGTAAAAGTGCTTGCTACAATTTGGTTTAGGGAAACAAGACAGCCACGCATTTTTTGCTTAATTGCTACCTCAATATTGTCGGTGGGACTCAAAGATTCTTCAATTGGCACATACATGCACATAACTACAGGACCAAGGGACCTGTATGCTCCGACGTGCTTTTACTAATATCTTATTATATCTTCAACATCTCATACAGCCATGTCCTCACCGCCTCTCTCCCTTGACTTTGTTCATAGCCCATATCGTGGAGAGAATTAACTCAATCAGAACCATGATCTCAAGTTCAAATATAAACAATTGGTGTAGAAATAAGAGGAATTATAAAATAATGGTATAAAGAAAAGTCAACTGCGTTATTCTTGGAACTAGTATATATTTTAAAGCATTAATCCAGGCTGTTAATGCATTAAACTAACAAATTTTATAAACCATGGTCAAAGGGCTACAACTATATAAAGGGTTAAAATCCATATTGTGGCAAGCAAACACGGAGAGTTGGAGATAGAAAGAAGAAGATGGGAAGCTCAAAGCGGCCGAGGCAGTGGCCTCTACACATATTGGCAGTAGCACTTTGCCTAGGTGCTATTAGTATTAGTGCTGATGATAGCCCTTATTATGAAGACCATCCACCCCACTATTACAAGCCTCCACCATCAAAGTATGCAGAAGGCCCAGTCTATGTCTACAAATCTCCACCCCCATCATCACCCTCGACTCCTTCACCTTATTCACCACTTCCATATATTTACAAGTCCCCACCACCTCCCTACATGTATAAGTCACCACCTCCACCATCTCCCTCACCTCCTCCACCTTATGTGTATAAGTCACCACCTCCTCCATACATTTACAAGTCCCCACCTCCTGCCTCTACTTCGCCACCTCCACCATATGTATACAAGTCTCCACCCCCTCCATCTCCATCACCTCCTCCACCATATATGTATAAGTCACCCCCACCTCCTTCCCCATCACCACCACCTCCATATGTTTACAAGTCCCCACCTCCTCCTTCACCTTCTCCACCACCTCCATATGTCTATAAGTCTCCATCTCCACCATCTCCATCACCTCCTCCACCATATGTCTATAAGTCACCGCCACCTCCATCCCCATCACCACCACCTCCTTCACCATCTCCACCGCCTCCACCGTATGTGTACAAGTCTCCACCTCCACCATCTGCATCACCACCACCTCCATATGTGTACAAATCTCCACCTCCACCATCTCCATCGCCTCCTCCACCATATGTGTATAAGTCACCACCACCTCCATCACCATCACCACCTCCTCCATATATTTACAAGTCGCCACCCCCACCATCTCCTTCACCAACACCTCCTTATGTCTACAAGTCCCCATCTCTACCACCCCCCTCACCTCCTCCACCATATGTCTATAAATCACCACCTCCTCCTTCACCTCCTCCACCTCCACCATACATCCACAAGTCCCCACCTCCCCCATCGCCCTCTCCTCCTCCGCCATACTACTATGAATCACCGCCTCCTCCTTATGCCTACGAGTCACCATATCCCTACCTCCTAAAGTCTACTAAGCTCGCTGTTAAACCAATTTGAATCTTTCAATAAGAATTTTACCCTTTATTTCCGTTTGTTGTCAAAGCCTTAAGGAATAATAGGGTTTACACTAAAATGAATATCCTTATAGTGTAGGCCTTGTGTGATTATGTACCTGTTATGAATTGTCACCAAGAGAGAAGTTTGGTTTCTAGATTTTTTTTCTTTAATATATCAAATATTGTAATTCGTTGGAGATAGGGTTTCTTTTCCTTCGTTGCATATCGATCCCTTCCCAATGAAATTCAAGATCCCTGAAATAAAAATTTGAATGTTGAAGCTTTTATCGAAAATGTTAATCAAAATTAAAATGTTCCAAGAAATTGCCCACTTTATTTTTATTGTTAAATAATGAGCACAAATTTTCTTGCTCTCTGATCTCCTCCAGTCATAATATAATGTAGCTCACATATAAGCTCCAAACATGCAAATATAAATACAATTAACAAATAGAGTCACATCAAAATAAAAGAAAATTATTTTGTTGTGGCTATTGAACACCACTATTCTGTCCGTTGGATAGTATATTTTACAACCTTCTTTAGCTTTTGTAGAAATATAGAACTTCTTTTTGCGAAATTTGTCCTTTCAATAAATAAATTTGGTTTAATTAAATACACTTGTTTTGGTCCTCCTAATTCAAAAGGAGATAATGATGTCCTTCTATTTAAAAAAAAAAAATAATCTAATTTTGTCTCTCTTTCACATAATATTTGTGTAAAATTTAACATCAAAATCAACATGCATTCTGTTAACTTAAAGTGCTATTTATTTACCTAGCAATAACTCATTCAAATTTGATTTCCAAATCAATAAACTGTTAAATTTGGCATTAAGTTTTAGTTGGAGATGTGTACAAAAAGACGAAATTGTATCATTTTAGAATATACATAGGAGGGCAAGATTAACTACTTTTAAACTAGAAAGACTAATTAAATTGAAACTTTTTATAAAATTAGATAGACAAAAGTACATTTAGCTTGAATTTTTATATCGTAATAATCAAACCTAAAGTTAGAATCATTACAAAAAAAACAAGTAATGTCACTTATTAATACACATTCTAACCACAATATTACTGTTATAATAGTCGTGGTTAGGATAAGTAAATCCTACCAATAATTTATAATAAACTGTCAATGTTAGGATATGCTCTACATGAGTGTATGTTTTCAACACAAGTCTTGTTAGGCCTTGTTCTAACAACCAAATCGTTGTTAGGCCCAATAAAAGCCTAACAACGATTAATGGTTAAAACTATGATTAAGCCCAATAAAGGTCACCATAACTTAATTTCTTCCTCACTCATTCACACTCCATTCCCATTTTGCAGCGGCCGCCCACCCCCACTGTCATCGTTCCAAATGCCGGTTATCCCCAACTCCGTCTTCCTTCTTACAACATATCTGTTTAATTTCCTCTCCAACTACATCGTCCTTGATACTCCTTCACCACGCACATACTCCAATTCATATCTACTTCCTTTGTTGTTTACTGGTAATCAAATATATGATGCATGTGGGCAAGAAGAGTGAAAAATAAAATTAGCTGCAAATGTAGGCAAGCTTTAGTATTAATTAATTTTTTAAGATTATACTCGAATAGACTTGATAATTTAGAAAGGAAGGTATTAGTTCACTCTAATATAATAGGTATACATGATTTATTTTCATTATTAATGAATCTATTCCTTTGATTTAAACATTATTAATTCAATTTGATTAAATTTAAATATGCTTTGAACAATTCAATTTGAGTTTGATTTGCATTAAAACAAACTAGTAAATAAGTAAAGTGTAACACCATAATTCTAGCTCATCTCATGCTTTTGAATAGTATAATTGTATGAATCATATAGATTTTTCATAAGAAAAAGCAAGGAAAATTAGATTTTTCTTTGCATTTTGTCATATCTAAAAATCTATTTTGGTGTCACATAGACTGTGTGAGCTCATATTATGCATCCTCTTATTTAATCACATCATTACAACTCAAAAACATGCGTACAACTTGTGAAAACCGAAATGAGGCATAAAACATGAAGACTCATACTTGGCCATAATTGGCCTCATTTCTGGACAAATTTTGAAAAATCATAACTAAATCTAGAAAAATATAAATAATGTATTCTTGTCATTTTGGGAAGCTATGGATGTCTAATTTACACTAAAAATACTTCTAGAGCATAACATTTATCACAGAGAAAGTTTAACATCCAAAAAAGTCCAGAGGTCGCCGTTGCCTGGGTTGTTGTTTGAGATTACTGATACAAATTTCTAAAATTCATAACTAATTTTATAAAAATATAAATCATGCAAATTCGATCATTATAGAAAGCTAAAAATGTTAAATTTATGCTAAAAGTAATTCTAGAATGAAAAAAAATATGTTTAGCTATTGGAAATCTATGGAACAGTTATTGGACTCCTAAGGCACCACTGCTACTGACAGCCAACTTCAAAAATACATAACTCTTTGGTCAGACCTCCAAATGAGGTGATATTAGTGGCCAAAGAAAGCTTATGACCTCTAGTTTATGCATGTAAAATTTCACAAGCATTGGATACCATTTTCCTATCGGATGACACATAATACAAATCTGTCAGTGTGAACAATGCACATACCAGAAATCATAAAAATTGCCAACTTTGAAAAATCATCAAATATTCTATAGACCTCCGAAAATTATGATCTTTATCTTTCCAAAAATATTTTAATAAGACCTAATTTTATGCCAAATCTCAGATCAAGACTAACTTATTTAAACAAAAAGTGACGTAGAGTTCTATTATGGTCAAATTTGGCTCCATATGGGATGCCAAACTTGCCAAATGGCCTTCCCTTGGTTGTAGCACCTTTTGGGCAAGTCTAAAAGCATATTTGAGACTTGTATAAGCAACCCAAATGGTCCTAAACCTCATGCATCTCATTTTGGCCATTCAACCCACACTTATACACATTTACTTCATACTTCCACATTGTATATTTGGACATTAGATACTCAAATTGTATTTTATAACTCATACATCATATCCATAGCTATAAACATCACATAGTAGCATCTTTATACATATTTCAAGGTTCATAATACATATACAACATCATATACATTATGAACCATCATTATGGTTCCAAAATAGATAAAACAAGATATAAGCTTGTCAATCTTTGCTCTTCATGGTTGTTAGCTTCCTTCACCATAATTACTTAATCCACCTAGAATATTAGATCATTGCAGAGGAGGGGATGAGATTCAAAGAATCCCAATAGCCCATCTCCCATTCAATCATACATAATATGTGCAAAGCAAGTTTTACAAATGCATGCATAGAAAAATAAAAGTTATAGACATTTTGAAAGCAAACTTGGTATATGAACAATTCATACAAGACATCTAAGAGTTCACCAAGTGCTTGGATTGGCCTCACACTTCTCCTCATGGATTTTGGACTTGCCTCATCCATTCTTTGAACACTTTGGACTCAACTACTTGTCTCAACCAAGCTTAAGGGTTCTTGGCTCATCTTCACTAAAAGGAAGAGTTCTTAGCCTCTCCACACTCAAGCAAACTCATACAAACATCATGTGCTCATTTGAAACATAACATGACATAAGGATCATGGAATATAAAGCCATGCTAGCATACTTTTCATAGCTTGAAAATACACATACACATATTCTAAAACAAACTAAACACACATCCATGCATGAGAAAAAGTGGAGAGAGCTACCTTATACAAATCTACACACTTTTCTCCTTGGATTTCCCTCCTTTGCCTTGGTTATACACTTACAAAAGTCTGGGGAGGGTTTCTCTTGACTTAGACATGATTTAGGGGAGCTAATTAGGTTCATGAAATATATTCTAAAACTATACAATTTGCTTAAGCCCTAGATTACTCTATAGGCCTCATTATGGTCCATAATGGTGCCTAATGAAGCAACGCTCCTCGAATAACTTCTAAGTCTCATTCTTTCCTCTCAATTATGATTTTTGATTCCTTTTAAGCCTCTTGGAGCCATCACACCATTAAAACAAAGGGCTTAGTACCATGTTACTTCTTTACGTCATAATATGGAACCTATGACCCCAATTCACTTTCCTGAGTTCTAATTTTTTCCCAAGGCCTCTACTCATCTTCATTCATCAAATGTGACTCAATAATGGCTTTAAAAAAATTTAAAACTCTTCCTAGCTAAATGAACCCCTTTAGGTCGAAACATAGAGTGCATTAGCCTTCCATGGGGTTCTCTTTGTTCTTTTGAAGGAGAAAGCATGTGGGGAGCCTCTTAGGGATCTTAGAAGCATGTTTTAACATTCAATTAAGCCTAAAAACATTCATATAAAATCATATTTGTGAGGGAGCATTTGGATCCCTAATGATTCCATCTTGTTTCCTAATGCTCCTTTCTTGATTCTATTGGTTCATTCTTAATCCTTGCCACCTAAAACCCCTAATCCCTCCATGAATTGGACAGAAAATAGCCCCTAAGAATTGGGCTCATGGTGGCCAAATTCGTGCAAGAGAAAGGGGGAGGAAGAAACTACCAAAGAATGGAAGTTTACCTTGTTTTCTCGCTTTCTCTTGGTTGCTTTTCACTTTCCTTGGTTGCCTCCCTTCAAACACGAATTTTTTATCTTTATTCTACCCCCAAAACAGATTTAAAAACACCATGAAACCCATAGAAATGAGGAGGAGAAGGAGGAGAAGAACTTGCTAAGGAGAAAGTTAGATTTTCTATGGAATTTCTTACCTTTTCTTGGCTTTTTTTCTCCTTCCAAGAGTGCTCCTTCTTGTGTACCTAAGAGAACTGATTCTCCTCTCTATTCTGGGCAGAAGAAAGATGGTGGAAAATGAAGGCAAGAGAGGGCATGAGTTTAAGAAGCTTCTTGTTAAAATTGTTTCCAGTTTTGCCCTTCGCAATGGTATTTCCAGTTTGACTTCGTTTTAACTCCTTGTTGAGAACCATCTTTTTCATTATAAAATTTAGATTCCCAATTTAGTAAAATGCCTTTGAAATTATTCAATTTGGAGCTAAAACCTTACCGAACGAACCGATCAAAGTTTAGGTCAACTAACGTTGGAAAACGTCCACCGGAGGGGATTTAACTGTCCCAGGGCTTTCTATGATTTTCAGGGCCTCTGAGAACCCCAGAGAACTAAAAAATTTCATTTAAAAAGCCCTCCTGTGTGTTTTTCAAAAAGTACCCATATTTACAAAAATGCCACTGGCCTTTCGGCAAATTTTTTGAATCATCCTGCCCTTGATTTCTAGGTCACTCAAGGTTCAAATCCTTATTTTCTATTATTTATAATTTTATCCTAATTTTAGTTGGCCCCATTCCCTTCTATTTTGAGAATTTTCTTTTATATTTGACTCATTTCTGACGTTTACGGAGAAACAAAACATTGCGTTTTTCACATTTACGGAGGAACTGGATGTTACATAAAGCGAACCGTGTAATTTTATTAATGTAAACCAATACCCTCGTTCTTATAACATAGGTTGATAGTAACATATTTATTATTTTTTTGTTGGTTCTTTTCATCTTCTACTTGGAATATAGAAAAAGAATATTCAAAACAAAGTCAAGAGAAAAATGTTTACTAAGTTGTGATTGCATACCTAAGAATTGGATATATTATTAAAAAATGTGCAAGCAAAAGAAAACTTAACATGCCCATCAAACGCTTCCTCCTTTTAGAAGGGTATATTCACTGCATGAAAGCTGGTTCTACCCCATCTTAGATGGTAATTCAATCAAAGTCAACAGTAAGTTGTAGTTTTATCAACATGATCACTTTGAAATAACATCGATTGAAGATTGAGTAGGGAAAGATGCTGGAAGAAAGAGAAACTAACCCAAATTTGTGACAAGGCTATTGCAGTTCTCATCTCTATAATCCCAATCTCATGTCATGGAGTTAATGATAGAACAGTTTGAGACCTCCAGAAGTTCAGGTAAGTATTCGGCAAGAAAAAAGTAACAAACTTCAACTGTGTGCGAGGATAATACTAATGCAACAAACAATAGAGTTAATTGGTCTAATTTCTGAGAGTTTAACCAATTCCGAGAACAATATTAGTCTTCCACAGGAAACACTATCATTAATCATTCCCTTTAGATGAAAACCTGAAGAAAGGAGGATTTAAAATCCCAGGTACCTGTGGGTTTGGGTGTAAAGAAGCGGAGAACGCTAATCACATGTTCCTAGCTTGGCCTCTTGCTAGATCTATTCGGTTTTAGTCAAAATATGCTATTAGGACATAATACATTGTTTTGAATTCTATTACTTCCTGATCAACACCCTCATTGACTCGATGGGCCATAATAGGCATATTTAAAATCGAAATAACATCTTCTGCTATAACGGAAAGGATTCTATAAAAGAAGAGGAAAAAAGAAAAAAAAAAAAAAAGAAAAAGAGTGTGTATAAAACCATTCAAGTAGGTTTTACTCAGTTCTACCTTTTCCCTCCTAAATTGAGACCGTGTAGTTTGTCCTTCCATGAAAAGGATTCGTGTCCTTCAAAATCAAAGAGATGGGGTCAGAGAAAAGAATTCCCAATTGACATTCTCATATTATACTAGTGCATATATATTAGCATAGAAGCAAGGTTATGTTTAAAGGTACCAACGCTGAGACATGAGGGGTCTTAGCCTTTTCAGGAAAACAAGAGATGATACCAAGATGAGAATGGAAATAAGCATGACAAATGTGAATTCTACCAAACTTTATAAATGCCCAACTAGGGTAAGTGGCAATAAAACTAAAAGAGATTAGCATTATCATTGTTAGGAAAAGATTTAAGAGTTTGAACAAGTTAGTTTTTGGAGCATTTGTCAAGTTGGAGATGGCAATGTTCTGCTCCTAATCATCTATACATGTTGCACGATCCCAGAAACCAGTTATGATGCTTACTCTCAAGGGTATCAAAGGATGCCTCAAAATCCTAGAATTCGGATTCACACCCCAAATGAGAACCTTACGATGATGCGACAAGGTAAGCTGAATCCCAGGAAGAAAGTTGCCATGCCATGATTGGACTGGACATGAACATTCTCATGTCAAATTTTGAAAGCATAATTTTTTAGTACAACAACTCCCCGTACACTACAAAAAAATATGGAATTTGCGGCGACAAAATTCGTCGCTAAAACATCAGAAGTCGTCGCAAAAACTATTTAGCAACGACAATGTAATCGTCGCTAAGTCCCCGCAATTACAGCCGTTGCTAAAGAGATTTAATAGCAAAAAAATTGTCGTTGCTAAAAATACTTTTTGCGATGACAAAAATCGCCCTTAAATATATATAATTTTGCTGCTAAAACTCCTAAACTTTTGGGGCCACGGCATTTAGAGGCGAAAAAAGTCGTCACTAAATGTATGGTTTTAGCGGCGACAAATATCTTTTGACACTAAAAACTTTTAGCAATGACTTTTGCCAATAGTTGTGGTCACTAAATGCATATTTTTAGCGATGACCTTTTAGTTCAAGAGATTTAGCGACGACCTTTTCGCCGCAAAAATCCTTCTATTTAGCGACAACCTTTTAGTTCAAGAGATTTAGCGACGACATTAGTAGTCGCTAAAATTCTTTTTTTTTGGTACACTATTATAATCTTTTGCATAACTTTGTTAATCTAATGACACATAAGAAGGATATGACACATAAGAGGCTCTGTTATAACAATAGCTAGAAGCTTAGCCAAAGCCCCAAGAAGAAATATCTGGAGACATAAGGCAATTTTAGACTAAGGATGTAGTGAACAGCTAAAATCAACAGTTCAACATATAGGAAAATATAATAAGTGTCAATGGGAACAAGGAGAGGGACTCTAGTAAAATTTTGTATATAATAAAGGAAAAAAGAACATGATGTGTCAAAATTATCAGCAATTTATTGAAGCATTTACATATAATCTCTTCCAAATAGAATAGAAAAGATACCAAATGGTCCAGATGCTCAGCATATTAATCAAAAAGCAACTGCATCTTCCTGAATGTATTCTAAATTGCAGTTTTTGACAACATGTGAAAGCATTGCACCAATACATGACAATTAATGAATTGACATGGTGCTTTTGCACACCAGCATTGTCAAAGAGATAGTGCTCAAGTCTCCAGACTTTTAAATTGTTCCCAAAAAAAAATTATGTATGCATTCTTCACTGGGATTTCTATATTAAGATTCTGACCCCGAACCCCCCAGGAACAATTTCAGTATGAACAAATATATTTTTAGAAAATTGAGCAATCGCACAAAGTTTGAACGATTTTGGACAGTAGTGACATGGGTACCAGCAACCTAGGGAAGAACTAACACCCCTGGGTAGGGCAAACTTTTCTGCCGTTGTAGAGTTGTTAACATTGTCAGTGTCAGATGCAGATGATGGAGACTCACCTAACAAAAATGAAACAACTTACAAAGTTAAAAAATAAAAAGATCACATTGCAATGCATGTACTCCTATTCAACCTTCAGTGCAATCTTTAGGATAATTGTAATTAATAAGAAACTTATATCATTAAGCAACTTCAAATGAATGCTCAGACGATGTATTGAACAAAAAGCTGGCAGAACCAGTATTTTAGAGTCAAGCAAAAGAAAAACCCAGACAATGTGATTAGCTCAATCAGTTTTAAAAAATAAAAAAATGAGTTCAGGTTGATTGGCATCTACAAGAAATAAAGAAAACTAATTGACCAAATGGTGGATTGAATCTTACATAGAAATGCAGGTTGCAGAACATTCAAATCATGTACAAGCACTTCTCAGAACAGATATATCATTCTTCACTGCATCTTGAGTCTTCTTCAATCCCATTGACGATGAATCTAAAAGCAATTGATGATGAATCTAATAGCAATTACTATTTTAGCTTCACCAGGCCAGATCTTCCTCTCAGCTAATTAAAGACCATATCTATATCGGGAGGGAAATACCAAATTAAGGAAATATTATCACAGAGAGATTAAAACAGTAGATGTAGGAATTTTTGGTTTCTCTATTGAGTTGTTGGTGATAGCATGTAAGCATTTAATCAAAGAATGGTATAGTATGTCATTTTGTATTGAACTGGAATGAAAAAAGGTATGAAAATATCACAATATCATGTGATTTTCTTGTAACTTTATATAATAATGCTATTCAAGCAAATTTCAGATCTCAGATTTTGGTGTCAGTGTTTTAATAGGTTATTTGAATAACAGCACATTAGTGGAAATAAAAAATAGAAAAGAAAAGAGATCTACAGAAAAATAATAACAACAAAGAGTGTTTTTCCTAGCCACAGCTCTTAGTATTAAGTGCTTAACAATTCATCATAGTAATTGAAACTTAAAAACATATAATACTTACATACACTTAGTACGCTACCTACAAAGAACTATTATGGTATCAGTATAAACTAATTGCAAAGAGTGAAACTTAAATCATATTTTGTAAGTATAAGAGGTATATACAGAACTCAATCTCTTTTACATAATGTTATGATTCTTAATACTGCAATACGACCCACAGCTCAGAAATTCCTCGTGGCAAGAGGAAAGAGTTTCTACTTGCAATCCAATTCATGAGGCATTTATCAAAGGAAAAAGGTATATAATTCAATCAAGCCCTTAGTCATAATTGCAATTTTATATGCTTACTAAAATAAAAAAAAAAGCACCAACAGAAACCTTAGTTCTTTTTTTTTTTTAACTTTTTCCCCCCTAAACAAATTCAGAACCAAGTTTGATGGCAACACAATAAATCATAAGAAAGATCCTAAAATATTACCCAAAGCATGTAGACCAAATTTGAGAGTTTTCTTCCCCATAACAAAAATTTCTTACACTTCAGAAAAATACATAATCAAATTTCAATTGGAAGAAAAAAAAAGACATTGAAACTACCCCATATACCCAACCCACAACTCAGCACATTCCATTGGTAAGGGGAAGAACCTAACACCAGTATCATTAATGCGGAGCAAGAGCGAGAAAGTCGATGTTTCAAACCTGAAGTGGCAGCACGAAAACACGAAGCTACTTTGCACAGCTGAGCAATACACAAACAGAAAAGAAGAAGCACTCTCGATCATTTGCTCAGGGGTTGGGTGAAGGAAGATGAAGCTGAAGCACAAGAGGAGCGAGAGGAAAGGAGCACTAGAAACCTGAAGCACAAGAGGAGCAAGAAACAGTTTCTTCTTATCCTTATGACAAAAATTGAACAAAATTGGAAAAATCAAAAGAGGAGAGGGGGATTAGAAACATGAAGCACAAGAGGAGCAAGAAACAATTGCTTCTTATCCTTGTGCTTGTCGCAGGGAGGTCTGTTGGTTTTCTCGTCCCAGATGGCCGCCGTTCTCGTCGCAGGTGGTTGCCGGACGAAGAGGGATAGGTTCCATCACAGTGGCCGACGAGCTCTAGATTGAGGGTGGGGGGCTGGGGTTTTCGGATGAGGGTGTGCCGATGTGGGAGGCCCGTAAGTTCAGAATAAAGTCTTTCACTTAAAAATTTTGCAAATTTTTTAAGTTTAGAACACATTTTTTCTTTTTGAACTTCTTACGAGAAAATATTGTAAGAATTCAAAAAATTATATAATTTTTGTATTCACATAATATTTTATGATTCAAATAATAAAATTTTTTATTTTTTATTTTTTATAATTGTCATCATATTTTATTGTCAGATAAAAAAATTCCTAATTTTTTTATGATATTTTATTATGAAAATAGTAAAAAAAAATTTAAGAATTTATTTCTTCATAATTTTTACATTATTTTTTTACAAGAATTAAAATACTTATAAATTTTTTTTCACAAAAAATTTTGCAAGAATGACTGTAACATTATTTTCATGATAAAATATTATGCGAATAAATTTTTTTTTAATTTTTTATAGTATTTTACTATAAGAATAATAATAAAAATTTTAAATTTATTTTTTTTATAATTCTCATGATATTTATTTATAAGAATTAAAAAAAATATTTCTTAAAATTTTTGTTATCATAAAAAAAAATTGGTTGAGAATTGTTGGCACTGGGTCAAATAACATGGGAATAGAAAATGTTCCAAATTTTTTTCTTTTTTCATAATATTTTATTGTGAGAGTGGTAAAAAATAACTTTTAGGATTTATTTCTCTACAATTCTTACTGTATTTTCTTGGAAGAATTAAAAAAATATTTTTAATTTTTTTAAAAAATTCTATGAGAATGATTATAGCACTGTTCTGTCGATAAAATACTATAAGAATAGTAAAAACTTTTTTAAGATTTATTTCTTTACAATTCTCTTGATATTTTGTCATGAGAATTAAAAAAAGTTATTAATTTTTTTTATCAAAAAATTCTATGAAAATCATTAGCACAATATTCTCATGGTAAAATATCTTGATCTTTTTTCTATTTTCAAGATATTTTACCACAAGAATAATAAAAAAAATTAAATTTTTCTATAATTTTCTTGATATATTTTTGGTAAGAATTAAAAAAATCTTTGTTAAAATTTTTTTGTCGCAAAAATATTTTTTGAGAGTTATTGACATCTCATTTTTACCATACTATGACATTTTTATTAGGATATTTCTTTTGAAATTCTAAAAAAAAATTCTCACAAAAAAATTGTGAGAATTTATTATAAGAATTATGAAAAATTTGTAATCTATAACAAAATTTGCGAAAATTTTTATGATAATTTCTCCTTACACAAATTTTATGAGAATTTTTTATAGAAAAAAACTTTGATTTCTTGTAATGCTTTGATGGCTTGTTTTAATATTTAAATTTTAGTTGTTTTACATCTTGCCTCTTTTGTTATGGTCTTCCTGTTAGCATGATTGTAGTTTGGGCTCATCATAATTCTCCCCCTTGTCCTATGTGTTTTTCTTCTATTTTTATTTAAATAAATAAATTTAAAACAAGAAGGGAAGTTTTAAAAATTTAAAACAATGATAATAATAATAATAACAACCTTATAGAAACTGTCATAATTATCGCTTATTATATGTTATAACTTATTATGATCGAAAACCTTGTTGACAAGGTATTGGTCAAGTCAACAAGATCTTGGCTTTTCTAAGTTTTTCAATTAAAAAATACCTTGTTGTAAGATAACAAATCTTGTTGACAAGGTTTCAAACTTCTCTTTATTGAATTCAGGATCTTGTCGACAAGATCTTCAATTGTGTCAACAACATATTATCCAGCTACTGAATTTAAAGATATTGTTGATAAGATCTTCAATCTTGTCGACAAGATCTTCTACTTTATGAACAAGATCTTTAACCTTATCAAAATAAAAAATACTCAATGAAATAGGATGCTATCTACGAATTTAATATTTTAGTCATTTATTATACGTACCATTAAATACCATAGAATCTTAGTTAATCGATCATCTTTAGTCGTCGCTAAATCATACTTTAGCAACGATTAAAGCTAATAGTAGCTAAAAGTTCTGTTTTAGCGACCACTAAATCTGGTGGTCCCTAAAAGTTTTGTCATGATAGATAATGAGCATTTGGACTTTTAGTGACGATCACCTTTAGTTGTCGCTAAATCACACTTTAGCGACGACTAAAGCTAATATTCACTAAAAGTTCTATTTTAGCGACCACTAAATCTGGTGGTCGTTAAAAGTTTTGTCAGATAATGGGCATTTGAACTTTTGGTGACGACCAGTTGTGTCGCTGCTAAATATTATATTTTAGTAACGACCAAATCCTGTCGCCACTAAAAGTTATGTTTTTTATTTAACAAAATTTATGCACTAGAGCATTTAGTGACGACAAAAACATCGCCATTACAAGGTTATTTAATGGGCGACTATGTCGATGTCGTTGCAAAAAATATTTAGCGGTGACTTTTTTGTTGCTACTAAATAGTTTTAGTGACTATTTTTTTTTTGTCGCCGCTAAAAATCTTTTCAGAATCAAGAATATTTTTTTAGTGACAACTTAATAAATTTGTTGCTAAAAATATTTTTTCAACGACTATTTTTTTAAATCGCCACTAAAAGTCGTTACTAAAGATCTATTTTTTTATAGTGGTATCCTTCCTTTTCGGTTTATCCGAACCGGGATGCAACTTCCCAAGTGAATTATTCAAATCTCTATTAAATTTTACTAAATTCATATAAATATTTTCTCTATTTTAATATATATATATTTACACCTCTTTCAAAAAAAATTACTATACATTTTAGTTTAATTTTAAATTTTTAACCAAAATACCCCTTAATAGAAGGTATTTTGGTTAAAAGGTTTAAAACTAGACTAAAATGTATGGTAACTTTTTATTTCAAGAGATATGTATGTATGTTTTGAAAATAAATAAAAGATTTATATAATTTTAACAAAACTTAAGGAAAATTTGAGTAATTTACTATTTAATTTATACAATAACTTAAGCAAAGGAAAAAAAAAAAACCTTTTTTCCCTTGTGTGAAGATTAATTTGTTATTTAACTTGCATTTGAACGTTCAACATTTTGTACTAATCTACAAATAGATGCATACATAGTATGTTATTTGCTATGGTTCAAAGCATATATTTAATTAGGGTAAATTATTATTTCCTTTTTTCTTGGGGAAAGATACCTAAATTACATATCCTTTTTTATTTTGAAAAATTGTACTATGTTCTCCAATCTAAAATAATCACTTTTAAATTCTAAATAAATTAAATTTATAATTTTCATCATAGAATAAAGAGAATTGAAATAAACATCTAAAAAACATAGTTTGTATTATAGTTATATTTTTAATAAAAGAAATCAATATTATTCTTCAAGATATTTTGATAATCTTTTCACTTTGAAAATGGGGCTTGTGTATATTTTCATAATAAATTGGAGAATTGTATAATTTGAATATCTCTCAAGGGAATGAAAAATAATTGACCCATTCAATTATTTATATTTTACATCTACCACTTTTTTCAGAAATAAATATAAAAGAGGTATAAAATACCAAAATATATTTCCTTTTGAGCATTTTTGGATAAAATATTTTTATATTATTTGAAATATTATTTCAAACTCCCGTGTCAACCACATGGATCACAAATAACAATTTTTCTATAACTCCTAAAAATTTAAATTCATTAAACCAAAGCTTTAAACACAGGTACTTTGTAGTTTGTTATCACATTGTTCGGACCAAAATTAATTTTCCCTTTTGTCTCATTCAATTCTTTTATAATGTTAAATTATCACCTAGTTACTCAATAATATTTTATTTAAATTTTAATAAAATTAGTGATATGAATATAATGTAAGATAAATTAATTAATCATATAAATTCAAAACAAAATAATAATATTAAGCAAAAGCATACATGTATTTGTCATAATGAAATTGATATCTTCAATACTCAAGTAAACACCTTGAACCAAATCTGTCTCTTCAATTTCCTTACAAAAGATAGCTATTCAATGGGATAAGCAAAAAATTGTACTCTCTCAATATTTATAGGAAGTGGAGAGGGTATTTAGTCATTCTATGACCGTAACTCTAAGAGTTCACCCATCATGAGCTTAATAGGTCAAGGCCTACTCTATAACCTACAAAATTGATCACTAATATAATTGGGCCCATTATCATCATTCCATGTAGATCATATAAATAAGAGTTCATTTTTATTAAAATACAAAAATATAATTAATGAAAGCTCATAAAATTCTAAGATTCTCCCACTTAGGTTACATTAAGTATAGTTTTCAAATTTTATAAAATTTTATAACATGACTCTCAAGCTGAACAAACAAACAAATAATATATGTGGCCACAATTTTTAAAAGAAATATGACCCATAACTGACACCTTTAATCTATCCAATCGATTAATATCAAACAACGTTGAATCATGGTAGCCATTATATTCTTTCTTTGATACAAGGTCTATTTATGGTCACTAACATTGCCAACACTATTGATAGGAATCATGCTGTGGCAATGTAGCAAAATGTATAGTATCAAAGTATGATATACATATATACTATTTCCACTATTAGTCTACCAACTTCTTTTCAACATATTTGAACCAAGAGAAATTCATTGTTGTCTTTCACATTCAACATAGTACCTATATTTAAGATAGCTCAAAATCCCTTGAGACTTGGCACCAAATTTCAAAGTCTATAAAACTTTCCTTTAAAATATGCCTTGAAGTAAATAGGCTAGGAAAAATTATCTAAACTTAACAATTAAGCTAAGTTGCCTCACATTTCTAACATGGTATCTACTATGAGACAACAAAAACTTGTCTAATATCGAGTTTTGGACATCACCGTAGATTTTATCTCAAACAAATTTTAGGCACTTTGTAACACTATCATTTCTAACTCATACCCATCATGCCTTACATGCTCATATGAGATATGGGAAAAATAAAGTGAGGTCTTCCTCATTGGGTTCATACACTTTCTCACATGGCATCATGGTTAAAAATTCACTTTAGTGTCATATGGACCGTGTGAGTTCATTCTATGTATCCTCATATTTAATTGTATCATTACAACTCATTTCAATCCCAAAAACATGCTTTAAACCCATGGAAATCAAAAAGGGATATGAGACATGTATATTCATTTTTGGCCATACTTGGCCTCATTTCTGGGCAAAGTTTGGAAAATCACAACTAAATCTAGAAAAATCAAAAACATGTAATTTCAGTCATTATGGAAAGCTTAGGACGTCTAATTCATGATAAAAATATTTCAAGTCATAATATCCCACACACAGGACATTTGACATTTGACATGCGAGGTCGGAGTGGTCCTGATACTGTCACAGTTTACTGATATGAACTTCATAAATGTCTAACTAATTCCAAAAAAATCCAATGTATGCAAAAGATATCAATATGGAAATATGTAGATGTTAACTAGAGAAAAAAAATGTCTCTAGATCAGTTCATCAAGCCAAAATCTCAGAAGTCGATGGAACAGTACCTCTGGTCAGGCAAGATGACTGATACTGGGCAGAACTTTTGAAAATGCATATCTTCCTCTCTAGACCTCCAAATGAGGTGCTTCTAGTTGCTACAAGTCACTGTGATTGTCTAGTTTCTGTCTATAAAATTTCGTAGCCATTGGACCACGTTTGCCCCTTGGATGACACAATTTCACAACTGACCAAATGAACAATGCTTATGAAAATCTAAAATTCTGATACCAACTTTGAAAAATCATAGAAAATTCCAAAGACCTCCAACTGACCTGATATTTAGCTTCCCAAAAAGCTCTAGACAAGATCTAGTCACATGCCAAATTTTAAGGTAAGAAGAGGTAATTTGGTCAGACTTGGACATCATGAGACAAAGTGACCATTTTCTCTTACTAAAGAGGGCTCCAAGGATTCAAATTGGCTTCTCCCACTTCTAAGGCTCTATAAGCACGTGGGAAAGTATCAACATAGGCTATTAAACATGGCTCAAATGTCTAACAACCCAGATTTACAAAACTCACTCTCCCACACTAACACATATAGCATGTACATAGGCTAAGATCTTACTATTTTACCGAAAACTTGCTACATCCTTCAACATGGTTCTAATTCTCATACATATATGATAAATACATTCATTTACAAGTATTTAGACTTGCTACATCATATACATCATTAGAGTACATCTTTTAGCTTAACTACAAAATAGGGACAACATGACTAATTCACAACTCCTTTGCCAATCTTCTAGCTTCAAGCTTGGTGGCTCCCATCTCTTATCTCACTTGGTCCACCTAGCATGTTAGGCTGGTGAAAGGAGGGAGTGAGATTCAAAGAATCTCAATAGCTCATCTCTCATTCAATCATACATAAAGCATGCAAACAAGTCTCACAATTTATGCATGGACATTTTAGCATGTAAAATCATAAGAAAAGTATTTTCAACATTTGAGTAAGCCATACATAACATTCAAAAGTTTTCCAAGCAAGTGGATTATCCTCGCCCATTCACTTGTAGATTTTGAACTTGCCTCACCCATTCTTTAAGAGGTCCTTGCACTCAACCTTACTCTTGGGAGTTAACCTCACTTTTAGGAGACTCTTTATTTTGTCTCAACTAACTTTAGGGTTCTTGGCTCATCCTTACCATGGCTAAAGGGTTGTTGGCTTTTCCATACTTAAGCAAAGCAAAGCAATCACATAAAACATCATTGAAACACATGAGGCATCATCATGCTAGCATACTCTTCATGGTTTAAAAACATACATACACATATACAAAACAATGTAAGCACACATCTATGCATGAGAGAAAGTGGAGAAAGCTACCTTATTGGCTAATCACAAGCTTTCCCTTTTAATTTGTCTCTTCCCTTGTTGATTTCACAATCACCACTAGATGGGAGTGCTTCTCTTGAGCCCAGACACACAAAAGTATGGAATTACTTTCTCATAGCTCAACACTTATTCACTAAGTTAAGGGTTTCTCTATAGCAAAACCCTACCAAGCATATAAGAGCTAAGGGTTCTTTCTCTCACTAGAAATTCACCACTATTCTTCTCCTTTCTTGCATTTCTCAACTCATCCCACTCTCTTTTAAGGGTTTCTTGCTCGCTCTAGGTCAGACCCAAAACCTTCTTACTCATCAACCCATGAAAATGAAGCTTAGAGGGAGAAGAATAAAATCAAGAAGAAGGAGCATAAAGAGCTTTGAAGGTTCTTACATTTCTTCCTTAGCTTCCCTTCCTTCTCTCTTGGTTTCTCTTAGTTTCCCTCTCTCTCTCAAGCTTTTTTCTGTGCTTGGACGAAGCTTAAGTCGGTTTAAAGAGAAAGGATGAGTTTGGATGTTTTAAAGAGTCAAATTCTCTTTTTTCATACTTTTCCAGACTAACCCTCACTATAGTGAGGCATAACCCTCGCTACGGCAAGCTCGTATCAGTCCTAAACTTTTGCCTTCGCTACAGCGCCCGCTACGGCGAGCAATGCCCTGGTTTTTGTATGGGGTGCCCGTACTCGCTATAACTAAAAGCATTCTTGCTATAGCTAGAAGGCACTCTCGCTATAGCTAGACCATTTCTCGCTATAGTGAACAAGTACATTCGCTATAGCTAGGCTGTAGCTAGTAAACTTAGAAAATTTTCAGCCCTTCGAAAAATTTTAGCTTTTTTTTTTCTTTTCTTTTCTTCTTCTTTCTTTTTTTTTTTTTTGTTATTACACACTTAAATGATAATTCATCTATTTACTTTAAATGCACAATAAACATGGATCCAAAATCAATCATTTGTGTCATCAATAACCATTAATGCCTTACATAAAAAATTTGACAATATATCCAAAACATCAATAACAAAAAGTTCAAAATAATCAAACTAAGACAAAAACAATGTTACTCCTACTAATCAAGTGCAGCAAAAGAGCTCAATATACTTATTTTTCCACAGGTCTTTTAAAGGATATGGGTATTAAACCCTTGGTTGATGGGTTGGCTAATATGCATTTAGTATCAATATGCTCAATTGATATATCTTCATTTTTCACAAAATCTCTAATTCTAGATGTTTTGATCCACTAGATAGTATATTATTCTTTGTGAAAAATATTGTAGCTTTATTATCTAAATAAACAACCTGAAAGACATATTTTAATTATTTTAAGCAAAAATGCACTAGCTTTATTATTGATAAATAAATAAGATTCCCACTATATAAACAATGTTGGGTCTAGTGTAAACTTGAACATATATCAAGTTTCCCATTGCACTATCATAAGATATATTTCTCATTTTATTCCTTTCAAGTTCATGTTTAGGACATTGATCTTTACTAAATATATCACCCTTCAACTTCCAATCATCCAGTTAATAAAGCCTTCCAAAAAAAAAAAAGCCTATTAAACAATGAGATTTATCCCTATGAATTTCAATCCTTAAAATAAATGATGATATTCCTAAATGCTTTATATCAAAGGTTTTAGCTAACATTTGGTTAGTCTCACTTAGTAAACCAATATCAATGCTAGCAAGTAGGATATTATTAATGTATAAAACAAGGAAAGTAAACTTACCCCCATTGATCTTATGAAACATATAAATTTGATGATGTGATGACTTTTTTAGGTTTTGTAGAAAATAAAGTTGATCAATGCATACATACATACATACATACATACATATATATATATATATATATACTCCATTAAAGGGAAGCTTGTTTTAAGCCATAATTAGACTTCCATAACCTACAAACTAAATGCTTTCTTCCACTGTCCTAAAAATCTTGATGCAACTCTAGGTAAAAATGAGCCACCAAAGCCATAATTATTCTAGAAGAATCATATTATCCTATAATATCAATGACACTTGGTATTATCATTTTAGATGCTTGGTATTATAAGATTTTCTTGGCAGCAAAACATGTATTCTAAGCTTGCTAAATAAACATCCTTTCTTGCACTTCCCATGCTAGCTTGAAAGTCATAAAATATTTCTTTCTTGTCACCAAAAAATTTAACCTTTCATACATTATGTTATCAACCCTTCATAGCTCGTGTTAAAATCTTTTAAATGAATACGTGGGAATATTCATGCATTAAGTTCTTTGCCCATTAAAAAAAAAATTTAGACAATAAGAGGGAAAAGTTTATGTATAACCTATTCTCTCCCTTTGAGTGAAACTCTAGCCACTAGCTTATCGTTGAAACATTCAATTTTACCCTTTCAATCTTTTTTAGTTTTGTAAACACATTTGCACCCAATAGCTTTACACTCTGCAAGGAATTCAACAAATTCTTCCATAATATTTCTTGTCATAAACAAAATCTATTTATTGATAGCTTTTATACATTCATTTGATTAAAGAGAAGTTACAACATTTTAGTAGCAAGGTCAATAATATGTCCCATATCATAATCATTTTCACCAAGGTAAATGTAAAAATCACAAAGGATTATGAGTTTTCATGGTCTTATTGATCTCTTTATCAATATTTTCTCAATAAAATTAACTAAGTAAGTATTCTCAACAAGAGCTAGAGGATTACCATATTGTATTTCTAGCTCTATTCAGTCAATAGGCTCCTTGTAATATTCTCATATGGTGCAAGTAAAGAAATAAAGATAGTTTCAGTCACTTCTTTCTTAGGAAAAATGTCCTTACAATGGTGAATATTAGCAACATCCATCTTAAACATTTAGCTATTTTTATTACCCTTCACTGGAGAATAAAACTTGCATCCCTTAGTATGTTTTGGATACCTAATGAAAAAATGACAACTAGTTCTATGATTAGTCTTTTTTCTCTATAGAATTATATATTCTTACTTCTATAGAACAACCTTAAGTTTTGAAATGGTTTAAACTAGGTTTTTTACCTATTCAAGGCTTAAAAGGTGTTTGAGGAATAGCTTTGTTAGAAACTCTATCTAAGATATAAAAGGCGGTTTCAATTGCTACATCTTATAGATATTTTGGCAAGCTAGTTCTACTTAAAGGGTACAATTACACATTTCATCCATCCCATTTTATTCAAGATTACTAGGCAAGGTATATTGTGGAATTATGCAACATTATTATAAACATTGGCAAATGGATCCATATACTATCCAATTGTGTCATGTTTGATATCATCTCAGTCAAATCTCAAAATTTTGATGAGTTTTTCAACTTTAATTTAAAAAACTTTAAAGTTTTCAAGTGTATCAAATTTTTCTTATAAAGTCAAACAAAGATAGCTATATTGCAAAAAATTATCAATAAATGTGATATAATATTTATTGTTACATATTGTAAGAGAATAATATCACTAATATTAGTGTAGATTATTTCTAAAAATCCTAAGCTATGGGTGGCTCCTTTCTTCTAGCGTTAATTAATTTACCTCTAATGTAGTTAATACAAATTTCCATGTCTCCAAAATCTAAGGTAAGGAAGATATCATTTCTATTTAATCTAGTCATTCTCTCTTTAAATGATCTAATCATTTATGCCATAATATGGATGGGTTATCTTTAATTCTAGAATGCTTTGTAGTAAATTGTCATTCAAAAAATTCATATGAGTTAAAGATAATTATCTTTAATTCTTTCATCAAGCATAGTCAAAACTCTAATAATAGCATTACTATGATTAACAACAAAGGAAACGGTACAATCAGACAAAAGAATACATATTAGTATTTATTTTGGGCATAAGTAAATTTTCACATAACCAATCTTAAGAATATTTCAAAATTTAAAAGCATATCCCTTTTAGGGAGATAGACTATTAAATTCAAAATACCCTTATAAAATAATACCCTATGAAACTCCAATTAAAGTACATAATGGCCTCCTTTGGACAAGCAATTATATGCAATAACAATGTATCCCTAATTAAAACACATAAACAACCCTTTTGGACAAGTAGTTGTACACAATAACTAATAAAGTAAGCAGACCCTTACATGATGACATGTCCTACAAATTAACATAAATAAATCACTTTGGTAATAAATACTTAATGATGATTCATAAAATAATTTATACATGCAAGTAAATGCCCTTAATAGATATTTACCAATGAGTGCACAGATTATTAAATAAAAAAGTAATTAATAATAATAAATGCACATATCATTACAAAAGATATATGAATTAAACCTATAAATTTGTTGAAAGAAATTAGACAAAGATGACCCATAAAAACCTAACTTTGCTAAAAATTGGAAATTCCTTTTGCCTAAAGCCCAGCATTCATAGAATAAAAAAAGATGCATTGGGAGCTTATAGATGGTAAAACTTTTATAACAATGAAACTTGAAAGGTAAAACTTGGAAAAGTTAAATAAAAGACCCAAAAATTGGTTCATGATACCTATAATAATATAAAAACATATGCATATATCACTATTTCATGTCAATAATAAGTGCACATATATCAATCGTTCGTTTAATAGAGAGCTTAATTTTAATGAGTCAATTTTGGTCCTTAGAGTGATCTATGGTATTCCAAAAAAATCATTTTTGGCTCAATTCAAAGAAATTAAAATTTGTATTTGAACCCGAGTTTGAAAATTGAAAGTTTTCAATTTTAATTACTTTCTCTAGACTCAAGGATTTCAAATAATTTAAGTATTTATAAATTTCTTGTAATACAAGCTGTAAAAGCCCTAACATATTATATTTAATTAAACTTAATAAAAAAAGAATTATGACTTATAAAATTTAATCAATATGGCTTATCAATTCATATGAGTGGACTCTGATACCATATGTAAGATAAATTAATTAATCATATGAATTCAAAACACTGTAATAAATTAAATGAAGGCATGCTTATATTTTTCATAATGAAATTGATAGGTACTCACATGAACAACTTGAACCAAGTCCTTATCTCTAACTTCCTCACAAAAGGAAGTTATTCAATAGGGAAAGTCAAAGGTTATATTCTCTCAATATTTATAAGAAGTAGAGAAGGGGCTTAGCTATTTCATTGTTATAATCCAAAAAGCCCACTCATTATGAGCCTAACAGGGAAAGAACTTACACTATATCCACTAACCACATCAACTAATAAAGGTTTGCAATGCACAAAATTGATCACTATTATAATTGGGTTCATTATCATTATCTAATTTGGATCATATAAATGACAATCTCTTTTTACTAAAATACAAAAAATATAATTAATGGAAGTTTATAAAACTCTTACATATTAAGTTGATCAACACTTTGATTATCATAATTTTATTTCACTCATACCTTGAACAGTTTTATGATTTTCTACAATTGTTACTGGAATTATTTGGCAAGTTAAAACTTTAAATGTCATTTGAACTCAACAATGATCTTAAAAGACTATAAAATTAATCAAAGCATAAGTGATATTTTTCATTTTATAATTTATGAGATTACTTTGATTAAAATTAAAAAATATTACATGGTGTTTAGTGATAAACTAAACAAATTATAGGTAAACAAAAATTATCAAACTAGTAAACTTTAATTATCCATCTTAATTGTAAGTGAATAAATTGATTTTAAATAAAATAGACTTAATGGCAGTTCGAGTTTCAAACTACATTTTGCATACAAATTTATTGGTGGCTTTAATGTTTTAAAAATTAACAAAAGTTTAAATTTGTAGTTTATCCAATGAAAAATTGTACTCCATTGAAGATGCTACGGTTCCTAGCCTTCCATAGTTGCCAAAATAATACTTAGAATCTTCTAGCTAATATTACCATTGTGGAGATTGAACAAGTGGTTTTTCAATTGAGAGTAGATAATGCTTTAAGACCTAATGATTTTCATACTAGGTTTTATCATTTTTATTGGGAAATTGGGAAAGGGGATTTGATACAAATGATTCTCAATTTTTTCCATC
The DNA here is from genome assembly GCA_026724425.1 of Erythrophleum ivorense. Lineage (NCBI taxonomy): Eukaryota > Viridiplantae > Streptophyta > Magnoliopsida > Fabales > Fabaceae > Erythrophleum > Erythrophleum ivorense. Next base: position 22,827,893 of record JAIUCV010000011.1, read on the forward strand.
ATGGATATTTATTAAGGCTCTGAATAGGTCTTATATATATATTATTTTGTCACCTAAATGTAACAATCCTTAATCTCTTAAGGATTGTACACCTATTAACCTTATGTAATGTGATTTATAAGCAAATTTTCAAGGTGGTTTGTAATCGCTTGAAAGACATTTTAGTGGAATCATTGCACTAAATTAAAATGCTTTTTTATTGGGATGATTGATTTCTAATAATATTATTTTGGCTTTTGAATTGTTACATAAGTTGCATCATACAAGAACTAGTCAAATTGGTTTGTTTCTTATAAGTTAGATATTGCCAAAGCATATAACTAACATTTCTTAAAGCTATTTTGCAAAAAAAGCTCTTTCCATCATATTGGATATAGCTTATCAATAAATGTGTTCGTACTATCTCATATCAAGTGATTGTAAATGGTCATCCAAAGAAATTGTTTCTCCTTCAATAAGGTCCTCAAAAAGGTGATCCTTGTACTTATTTATTTTGTATGATAATGTTTTATCATGTATGATTCCTTAGACGAAGCACACCAAAACTTGGACGGGTGTTCAGGTGTCTCATTCAGTTGAGCTAGTGTCAGATTTGATGTATGCTATTGATACCATCTTGTTTTTTCAAGCTACAAAACCTATATGTTATCAGGTTCATGTTTGTTAAATTATGGTAGGTTGTTAGGTCAATGTGTTAGTTCAAGTAAATCAATGATTGGATTTAGCCCATGTTACCACACAAGGTGAAGAAATTGGTGTTGGTGTCTTTGGTGTGAAATGTACATCTTGTCTTAGGAAATATTTGGGTACACAAATTGATATGGGCCATGTTAAGACCAAGTTATTTAGACAAGTGGTAGATAAAATTGCTTAAAAATTGCAAGCTTAGAAGTCAGTGTTATTGTCAAGCAGGATGAATTACATTAATTAAATCAATTCTCAATTCTCAATTGACATATCTGTTACCTTGTTTTAAGCACCCAAGGAAGTATTGTCATGAAATAACCATGAAGTTTGCCAATACTTTTGTTTTCTTTTTTAATTATTCTAACTCTCAATTGAAATTGCAATTACTAAAATAGTCAAAAATTTGTCGTCCTACCTCTTTAAGGAGGTCTTGGTTTTAAGCAAACATAGGTTTTTAATAGGTCCATACTACAAAGACATGTTTGACTATTAGTTTCAAATGAATCAAGATCATTATTTACCTATGTCTTGAGACCTAAATATTATTGAACTTGTTATGATGCTCATTTAACTACTCATTTGGCCAGATCCTAGGTTTGAAAGGGCATTCAAAAATCTAATACACTAATATGTGATAATCTTTAATGGCAGATTTGAGATGGTAGGACCATTTCTTTATTATACGTCAAGTGCTCTAGTCTCATATAAGATGATGGGTGACCTTATTCCACATGATTAGAGAAGGTAGAATATACAACATTTAGCCCAGTTATCCTTTCCAGAAAAAGTTTAGCAGATTATCTAGATGTCTTTTTCAGTTATGGGTCAAATGGATTCTTTTATCCGGACAAGTAATTCTTCTGGTAGGTATAAGGTCTAAGATGGCCATCGATTATCAATGCAAGACTCATACTGTGGTAGCTAATTAGTATTTATAGCTTGGGATAATTTATGGGGACTTCGAGTTCTTTTCCAGGTAGTTGTTCTTTGGCGACAATTACTACGAAATGTTCTTCTATTAACATCTGTTCTTCATAGGTATCATTTACCCATTGAGGAGTGTTGCCCTTTTTGTCAAGAGTTGGATGAATTAGTTAATCATTTTTTTTAATATACCATTTTACTTAAGCAGTCTAGTTTGGTTCCTTATTAGGTTTAAGAGTTGATCAATTTTTTGTTGTTGGATATCTCAATATGGGTGCAAAAATGGCTTAAGCAAAGACAATCAGTTACATTAAATGGTGATGAGTATACAATGGTTTTCATTGTAATATTTTATGTTATTTAGTATTATCATAATCAGCAAATCTTGGAGGATGCAGATTGTGGACCTAAATTTGCTCTATAATTGATTCATCATCTTCCTCGACAATATTACCATGTTGCTGCTCAATTGTCTGGTTAACTACTGCATGGTGTTTAGTATTCCTACTTGAGATTGTTATTTTGTTACTAATTACTAGCAAGTAATATTTGTTATCTACACAAGTAGAAAAAACTAAGAGTAAAAGATCTTAGTCATGTTAGGAACACTATCCTTAAGAGTTATTCCGTCACTGGACGACACTCTCCAGGATTAATCAAATCCCTTTGGATAATTCATAGGGAATAGAACAACGAAAAAATTAAGCTCAGAATAAGAAAATCTTAGGAGGAGGAAGAGAGGAAGCAGCTAAGAGGTCGAAGCTATGGTGTACTAGACACTGAGCTCAACCCCTCTATTTATAGCACGAGTTAGATGATTTTCATAGCTCCAGTATCTAACCGTTATGCAAATATTTCTCCAATGTTTAGAAAATTCCATGAAATCTGAAGTATACATGGTAGGCGTGACATACCCGAAAATCTAAAGGCTGAGGAAGTTGAATCGTAGACTACGTAAAAATAGGATTTTCTAGTAAGCCCTTTTGAAAATAAAATAAAATTAAGTAAAATAATTTTCTGTAAAAAGCATCCAACTCGGCAATTATTTCATATGCAGGGGGCAAATCGATTGGTTTCAACTGAATTGGCCTAATTTTTGTGCGCGCAAGCCCATTCTCTTCCTTAGCCCATGTTGCTCCCTTATGAATGAACTTTAGTATATATACACCAAAGTCTTCTCTTATTTGAGTAATGTGGGACTTCATCATTTTTTTCTTTTCTTTTTGACACACACACACACATGCTTCAACAATTCCCCACATGTGTGTCAAAAGACCATCTGAGTTAATGAGTATAAACATTTTGAATTTGGTGTCTTTCGGACTATGAACCAAATCTAGACCAATAAAGCTTGGTACACAGAGTTGTCAGTGAAACTTATAGCTTCTATGAACTACCAATTCTTTATTGTGTACTAGAGGCCTTAAAAGTTAACTTATACCACCACAATTTCTATTGTTATCGTAGTTTTACCCTTTAAAAGGCTATGCACGTACCTGATTTTAATGAATGCTCTAGAGATTTAGCTATAATCTCATAGAAGTAGCCTCACTCCACATTCATATAAGTGATTTCATCAAGTGTATCTGTAATGAATACATCATCCATAAGGAATATGAAATCATTAAGAGCTTTTGCTCAACCTCATCCACAAATGTATTCTAGCACTTTCCTCACATCATAAAAGGGACTCAAATTTAATTAAATGCTAGCAAAATTAACAAATGACTTATTCTTACCCATATGAACCTTTTTCATAGGATCACCAATCATAAAGGTTGGGTTACTATCACTGTTAATTTTAAATTTGTTTAAGTCTCATTCCCCTTGAAGTTTCCAAAATTTGTTTCTTCCCTAAGGGCTTGATCAGGGGATCTACCAGGTTTAATTCTAACCTTACGAAATTGATCGATATAACTCCATTTTTTAACATCTATCTTATAATATTATGTTTCAAATGAATGTACCTACTTTTGCTATTGTAGGTCTTATTTTTAGCAACGACTATTGCTAATTAACTATCACAATGTAATGACACTGACGATGTTGGCTTTTCACCTAATGGAATATTTGTCAAGAAGTTGTTCAACCACTCAGCCTCATTATTGGCTAACTCCAAAGCAATTAACTCTGAATCTATAGGGGATCTTGCTATAATAGTTTGTTGAGTTGACTTACAAGCTACTGTGCCTCCACTGAGAGTGAATACATAGCCACTAGTAGATTTGGTCTCTTTTGAATTTGAGATCTAGTTTGCATCATTATATCCTTCTAACACAGCTGGAAATCCACTATAGAATATACCATAATTCATGATACCTCTCAAATAACTCATTAATCTATCCAGAACTAACCAATGTTCAAAACTTGGATAGTGAGTATATCTACTCAATCTACGCACAACATATGTTATATCAGGTCAGGTGTAAGTCATTAAATGTAACAGACTCCTAATAATTTGTGCATATGTAGATTGAGTCATAGAATCACCTTTGTTTTTGACTAATTTAGTGCTAGCATCATAAAGAGTGCTCATAGTTATATTTTTAAAATAATTAAATTTTTTAAGAATTTTTTCAACATAATGCTCTTGAGATAACAAAATGCTATTCTCACTCCTTATGATCTTAAAATCACATTTGCTTCATCCCATATCTTTCATATCAAACTTTGAAGATAGAAACCTTTTAGTTTCAATCACAACATTCATACTGGTGCCAAAAATAAGCATATCATCAATATATAGACAAATAATTACACAATTATCATTTACAATTTTTGTATAAACACACCTTTCTACTTCAACATTAGAAAACCATCATTTGTTAAAACTTGATCAAGTTTCTATGCCATTGTTTAGGCACCTATTTCAATCCATACAAAGATTTAACAAGTTTATAAGCTTTGTTTTCTTGTCCAAGAGCAAGACAACCTTCAAGTTGTACCATATAGATTCCTTCTTCTAAATCACCATTTAAGAAAGCTATTTTGACATCCATTTGATGAATAAACAGATTATAAACCGAAGCTAAAGCAATCAAGATTCTAATAGAAGAAATCCTTGTCACCAGAGAAAAGGTATCAAAATAATCAACATTTTGTTTTTGAGTAAATCATTTAGCTACTAACCTCGCTTTATATTTATCAATAGATCCATTATGATTATATTTCTTTTTAAAAACCCATTTACAACCAATAGGTTTTGCTCCTGGAGGCAAATCTACCAAAATCCAAGTTGTATTTTGATTAAGAGAATCAATTTCAACATTAATTGCTTCTTTCCAAAGATAGGCATCAGAAGATGAAATAGCTTCAGAAAAATTTGATGGCTCATTTTGTATCAAATAGGTGTAAAATTCATTTTTAAAAGAAGTTTATTTCCTTTGCCTTTTGCTTCTCCTTCGATTTTCAACAAAATTTTCACTTTCATTTTGTTTAGAAGAAAGAAAATTTTTGTCTATTTGAGACATATGCTGAATTTCAACGAAAAAATATGTTCAAAAAATTCTACATCTTTAGTTTCAATAATAGTATTATGACCAAGAATATCACTTTTCAAAACTAGAAATCTATAAGATGCACTATGTTCAGCATGTCCAACAAACATGCAGTCAGACACTTTAGAACTAATTTTTCTTTTTTTTTAAAGATCAGACAATAAAACTTTTACAAGACTCCCCCATACTTTCAAATACTTTAAATTTGGTGTATATCCTTTCCATAATTCATAAGGTGTCTTATTTGTTTTCTTATAAGATATTTTATTCTGTAAGAAACATGCAAATAATAAGGCTTCACCTCATAAATTATCCGGTGCAAAAGAGCATACAAGCATAGCATTTATTATTTCTTTTAAAATTCTATTTTTCTTTGCTGCAACTCCATTTGACTCAGGTGAATATGGAGGGGTAACATTCATGAATTATTCCTTCCTTTTTGCAAAAATCATTAAATAAAACAAATTCTGCTCCTCTATCTGACCTAACTCTTTTAATCTTTTTATTTAGTTAATTTTTTACCTCAGCTTTGTATAGAAAAAATTTATCAAAAGCTTCATCTTTATTTCTCAATAAATATACATTTGTACATCTCGAAAAATTATCAATAAAGGTTACAAAATATCTTTTGCCACCTCTTGTCATAATTTGCTTTAAATCACCTAAATTTGTATGTATTAAGCTAAGTAACTCAATTTCTTTTGTATAGAAAAATGAGATGTTTTAATTAACTTAGTTTCTACACAAATTTCACATTTTTTAAAAAAATTATTATTTTTAATTTTTGAAAGTAAACCAAGTGTTTGCATTTTCTTTAAATAAGATTTAGTAATGTGTCCTAATCAAGCATGCCAAACATCAAAAGAATTAATCATAAAAATAGGTAAGTAAGCAGAAGATGATACATTTTCATTCATATAAGCAACATTAAGAACAAACAGCCCCTGAGTACAGTAACCTTTTCCCACAAATACATTATTTTTTGTCATCACAATCTCATCAAATTCGAATGACATTTTAACCCTAGCTTTGCTTAATAGAGCTATAAAAATCAGATTAGCTCTAACATCAGGCACATAAAGGACATCATTAAGGAACAGAGTCTTTCCAAAAGTGAGCTTCAGTTCAACCTTTCCTTTTTCTAGAACTTTTGCAGTTCGAGAATCAATAAGGTAGATCTTATCTTCTCCTTCCTTAATTGAATTCTAGGAGGAAAACATCTCATAGTTAGCACATATGTGCCTGGTAGCCCCTAAGTCTACCACCCATTTCTTCACATTAGACACAAGGAGAGCTTGAGAAATGACCGCAACTATGATATCTTCATCTCTGTAAACTAGGTTGGCTTTAGAAGGATTGTTATTTCTACCTCTCTTCCTGCACTAAGCAGCATGGTGGCTTGGTTTTCCACAAACATAGTAAATACCTTTCTTTTTGAACTTGGGGTTAGTATTTTTAAGTTTGTACTCAGGTTTTGTTTTTGAATCGTACCTCTTGCCATGCAACTTTACCTCAACCAGATTTGCTCTTGAATTCATCTCCTTGCCTTTCGCAGCTTGCATTTCTTTTCAATGAGTGTTCTCAATAATGATGTATGTAATCAGGTCAGACAATGAAAATTATTTTTGTTTGTGTTTCAACTGTTGCTTGTAGTCCTTCCATGATTCTGGTAGCTTCTCGATCAATACTCCAGCAATAAACTTATCAGAGAGGTTGATTTTTTCAGCACGCAACTCCTCTAGCAATTTTTGATATTCATTAATTTGGAGTTTGATATCTTTGTCTTTGGTCATCTCCTATTTATAGTAATTTTCAACAATGAACTTTTGCTTCCCAACATCTTCAGCAGTGTATTTGGCATTTAATGATTCCTAAATCTTGCTAGCTTCCTTGTACATATAGTACACATCGAAGAGATTGTTAGATAAGGTGTTAATAATGGCATTCCCACATACCTTGTTAGCATAATTCCAAGCATTCATTTGATTTTGATTAACATTTGATGGAGGCTCAACTTGTGTGAGTGTAGCAACAACTTCATGTAAGTCAAGGATAGAATAAACATGTTGTTGCCACCTCCTAAAATTATTTCCATCAAAGAGCTCAATTTTTGAGACGTCTGGTGGTGGCCTAGAAAGTGACAATGGCAATGGAGCAAAGGGACTAACATTCATGGCAGTATTTGTAGAACCATCAGAAACAACGACATTGTTCTTTTGTAACTCCATAACTCTTAAGATTGTTATCTACACAAGTAGAAAAAATTAAGAGCAAAAGATCTGAGTCGTGTCAGGAACACTGTCCTTAAGAGTTATTTCGTCACTGGACGACACTCCCTAAGATTAATCAGATCCCTTTGGTAATTTGCAAGGAAAAATAAAGCTCAGAATAAGAAAATCTTAGGAAAAGGAAGAGAGGAAGCAACTAGGAGGTCGAAGCTACAGTGCATTGGAGACTGACCTCAACCCTTCTATTTATAGCATGAGTTGGATGATTTTCATGGCTCTAGTATCTGAACGTTGAGCAAATATTTCTCCAACGTTCAGAAAATCCCACGAAATCTAAAGTATACATGGTAGGCATGACATACCAAAAAATTTGAAGGCTAAGGAAGTTGAATCATAGACCATGTAAAAATAGGATTTTCTGGTAAGCCCTTTTGAAAATAAAATAAAATAAAGCAAAATAATTTTCTGTAAAAAATGTCCAACTCGGCATCTATTTCATGCTCAGGGGGCAAATCAATTGATTTCAACTAAATTGGCCCAATTTTTGTGCACACAAGTCTATTCTCTTCCTTGGCCCATGTTGCTCCCTTATGAATAAACTTTAGTATATATACACCAAAGTCTTCTCTTATTTGAGCAATGTGGGACTTCATTTTTTTTTCTTTTCTCTTTTGACACACACACACATGCTCCAACAATATTTTGGGTTGCTAGATAAAATACTTGACAAACAAAATATTATGTTTTGATATCTGTTTGGTTTGGTCACACATTATTTTAGAAGTGGGTCTAGATTGATGATAATTGTCAAGATATAGCTGTATTTGAGGCAATTAGGCATACTTTGTGCTTTATTCTTCATCCTCAAGTATTTGCCAATTTCCAAGTTTTTCCGATGACTATTTTGTTGTTTTCAAAGTCCCACTATCGACTTTTGCAAGGGTAGCATCAAATTCCAACGACTTTGCAGATTCTTTGACAAGATATTTAGTCTTTGCTTAGGCAATTTCCATCATTTTGGATTTGATTAATTCCAGATAATATAGTTTCTAGGTTTCAATCTCAATTTCAACATGATATATCCTTTTGTTGTTTAAAGTCTTAGGATTGTATGTATGTTGTCTTTGTTATTAAAAAAAAAATAGTAGCCAAAGTAGGCAATCTACCCGCTCTAGGTGCTTTATATTGGAAGTGGGATTTCACTGAATTTTAGAGCTTTCGAGTTGCAAGCATTCCATAAAAAGAAAGAAGGCTCATTGGTTGAAGCATGAATGGTGAGAGCTTCCAACTTGAAAATGGATCACTAGTTAGAATACAATTGGAGAGACAGAGAAAGAGTAGTGAAACTTAAATGAGATTCACCTGAGTGGAATCCACTCTTTCTTTGTCTTTTTCCAATAGGACACCTCACAATACTACTGAAAAGATCCAAATCCCTCAAACTCATAATGGCCAAGGGCATGAGACCGGTACATGAACAACATCTTTCAACGACAGAGCAAGTATGAAAGGCACGGAGTAACAACTAAGAACCCAAGACAATAGAGGAAGTCAAAATTTTAATTCACACATACCTTTCTCTCTTATTTTTTTTTTCAAATTATGTATGAGGTCCATGACCTGAGAAGTGAAACAAACAGGGTAATCGGCCGAGATTCAAATCCAATGTGACAGGCGAAAACTGAAACTAATGTTATGCGAACTATTAATTCGATAACAAATTAAACAAAGATCACACTCATTTGGAGAACCAAGAAACCTCCACATTGGAGAACAAAACATCCAAATCAATCAAAACAAACTTCCTCATAATTCTCCTCTGTCTATGGAGATACAATCTCAGAAGAAATAAAAGCCCTTGCTAGAATCCACAATATTTGAAGTTTATACCAAGTAATAAATCCAGACTGTCATAACCCTCATGCTACCATAGTTTTGTCAGTGAGGGCCTAATTTTCATCATCATCGTTGCAACAGTCAGCTTAAGACATGAACCTTTATCAGGAGAACACAGCAAATCTTCATGAAAAAACCAGCAGTGCTTTGAGAGACTGATGCTGCATAGCCAAAAGCATCAAAACTGTTATCCTCCAAGAACACTCTGGTTTATGGTAAACAAGAGAGCATCTTAAATGAAATGAGGACTAGAGAAGTTTCAGTCCTACTGTCACATCATCAACCACTTCAATTGCTCCTGCACATGAATATTAGATGGAATAAAAAGAAAAGAAAAAAAAATGAAAATGAGAAGGAAAAAATCAAATGAAAACCGGCAAGGCAATACTGCCATGACAAAAGAAGTACGTCCATCAGAAGAGAGATAGGTACTAATAATTGTCATCACTGTTCTGGAATCTTAAAGAAAGTTTAAAAAAAAAAATACTAGTACATTAAATAGGATAGGTATTTTATAGATATAAACAGTAGCAGAGGAAACATATCATAATTGTGTACAAATTGAATTAAACAAGATCTGGAAACTAGCAGAGCAGTTTCCAGAACAAAAGGTATATCATTGTGAACAACAGTGTTGTCTTCTTTCCCCTCCCACTAAATAGTGGAAGTATTCAAGTAACCATAAATACCCAGTGAATCCGGCTTCCAAACGTAAGAAAGATGTCTTCAGTCCTTGAGCTTTGAGCATTTTAAAAAGACAATTCAACATAGTAATTAAAAATAAAACACTCAAGTTTAAAGGTGAACATACTTCATAATAACATAAATGTCTAAAGCTGAATTATATTACCATGATAATGTATACATACTAGACTCAAATAAATGCTAAAGTTCAATTGGTATAAATCAAATGAAGATAGAGATCAAAGCTAAAAGTAATTTAGACAATAACCTATGAGTAAATTAAAAGCTCAATACTTGCATCTTAATTATAATTAGAGAGGAATTCCAGAGACGAAGCCAAATTTTTCTTAAAACGTGTGGACGCTAGCAAAACAATCAGGGTACTGTACCTGGGACGTTCATATAGACAAGGGAATGGCTCCCCCCTTGCCTCCACCAAAATGAAAATCGTAAAACAGGAATGGGTCAAAAATTAAAATTAACATGACACATACCTATCAGATTCACAAGTTATATTTACCAACGGCTCCAATTCTGAGGAAGGAAGAAATGAAAGGAAAAGAAAAAGTGAAGTTGCAATGCCGTGGTTAAAAGCCTGCAAGTATTTCTAAATGAATCCAGTGTATATATAATTTTCCTTTGTATCACATTCACGCTCAGCTCTACTTTCCAAAGCTAACTTCAAAAGATTAATAAATTCACGAAGCAGTAACGGACACTAGATTCAAACATAAACGCATCAGAATAAGTTAGGCGGGCAGAAAATGTATCACTTTCCCTGATCATTATGATCATTGTCATATTAGTTTTAGTATAAGGTCTAGAATCAATTCATCTGTAGTAATTAATCAGTGTAAGATCCTTGATTTTGCATTGAAATTTTGAAAAATTTCATAATTAAAAAATTTATCATACAAACCTTCCTTCAAGTGATAGTTCCTTATGGTAAGGAAAAGAAAGTTGATGCCACACTACTCAAAATCTTTTATAGCAAATTTCGCCTTCACGTGTTTGAGTTGATGAATAGACCCATTATGGATAGGTCATGCAGGTATCTTCAATCTTCATCATGGGGCAAATATTCTCTGTTTTACTATAGTTCTATTATAATTAAAAAAAAATAGACAGACAGATAATCTATATATTAACTTCTAAGCGCAAAATTTGATCCCAAAATTCTCAATTTTTGTTGTATTCTTCATACTGAATATTTTATATTTTTGTTTAATTTTTCTAAGAAATTTATATATCATTTTGGAATTTTTAGAGTCAATAAATTATTTAATATAATTTTAGAGAAAATATTTTGAAACAAAAATACAGAAAAATATCTTGACATATCATGAATCAATTGACATTGAATACTTTTTCTATTATACTCTCAAGTTGATTTAAATATTTTTTATTTTTTATTTTTTATTTATTAATGAAATTTTTGTTGATGAAAGATGCATAATGATATAGATTCATATGTCTTTTGAAGCATATTGATTTAATTCAATTATTAATATGTGCATCTATTGGTAATTTTGTTAATTTTTTTATTTTTGGACATTTACTTGCATGTATAAATTGTTTTATGAATTAACATAAGTATTTTCACAAAAATGGTTTATTTATGCTAATTTGCAAGACATTTCATCATATAAGAGTCTGCTTACTTTAGTAGTTATTGGGCACAATTATCTACCTAAAGGGGGCTTTTGCTATGTTTTAACTAAGAGATATATATTTATTATATACAACTGCTTGTCGGTCATTATGCACTTTAACTAAAGTTCATAGAGTGTTATTTTACAAGAATATTTTAGACTCAATAGTCTATCTGTTTAGAAATGATATACTTTTAAATGTTCAAATATTTTTAGTGTTAACTCTATATGTTTTAACTACCGAATATATAGTCATTGTATACAATCACTTACCTAAAAGAAGCCATTATGTATTGGAGTTCTATAGAGTATTATTTAAATAGAGTATTTTGAATTTAATATTCTACCTATTCAAAGGGAATATACTTATAAATTTTAAAATATTCTTAAGGTTGACTCTTTGTATTAACTACTAGATATATAATTATTGTATACAACTATCTACCCAAAGGGAGCCATTGTGTACTTTAACTAAAATTTTATAAAGCATTATTTTATCAGGGAATTTCAAATTTAATAGTATATCTACCCAAAGGGGATATACTCTTAAATTTTGAAATATTCTTGGAGTTGACTCTTTAAAAATTTAACATGCCCAAAATAAATACTAATATGCAATATTTTGTGTGATTGTACAATTTGATTAACTATTAACCACACTAATGCTAATATTTGAGTTTTAACTATGTATGATGAAAGAATTAAAAGTAATTATCTTTAGCTCATGATGGCCCTTATCCTTCTTTAAATATTGAAAATATTACTATAAAGCATTATAGAGTTGAGGATAATCCACTAGTGTTGTGGCATAAATGATTAGATCATTTAAGAAAAGAATGAGTATATCAATTAAAAATGATATCTTCCCCACCTTAGATTTTAGAGACATGAAAATTTGTGTTGACTATAGTAAATTAACTAACACTAAAAAAAGGGCCCACCCATAGCTTAGGACTTTTAGAAATAATCCACACTAATATTAGCGACATTATCTCCTACAATATGTAGCAATAAATATTTTATCACATTTATTAATAATTTTTTCTAATGGTTATCTTTATTTGACATAAAAAAATAGTGCAATTGAAAATTTTGAAGTTTTTTAAACTAAAGTTGAAAAAAGTAAAAAGCAAAAGTCGTCAAAATAATGAGATCTAACTAAGGTGATGAGTATTATAGTAAACTTGACATAACTGGGTAGCACATGGGTCCATTTGCCAAATAGTTACAAGAATGTGTGGCATTATTTGATATATACCATGCCTAGTAATCTTAAACAAAATGGAATGGCAGAAAGGTGTAATTGCATCCATAAAGATATGATGAGAAGTATGATAAATAGAATAACTTGACAGAATATCTATAGAATGAAGCAATTAAAACCACCTTATATATCCTAAATAAAATTCCAAACAAAGCTATTCCTAAAACACCTTCTGAGCTTTGAACAGGTAGGAAACCTAGTTGAAACCATTTTAGAATTTAAGATTGTCTTACAGAAGTAAAAATATATAATCCTATTAAAAAAAGGCTAACCCTAGAATTAATCATTGTTTCTTCATTAGGTATCCAGAACATACTAAGAAATACAAGTTCTATCATCCAAGGAGGGGTAATAAAAATAGCTAAATTTTTAAGATGGATGTTGTTGAAATTCACCATTATCTTAACAAAGAAGTGAGTGAAACTATCTTTATCTCTATTTCTTTACCTATATCATATGAGAATATTACACATGACCTGTTGACAAGATAGAGCTAGAAATACAATCTTTGACAACTTTTACATTTACTTTGGTAAAAATAATTATGATATTGGACATGTTGTTAACCTTGCTATACACCAAAATGTTGTAATTTCTCCCTAATCAAATGAATGTATGAAAGCCATGAATGAATAGATCTTGCGTGTGACAAGAAATATTATCTAAAAATTTGTTGAATTTTTTACAGGACGTAAAGCTATTAAGTGCAAAAGAGTTTATAAAACTAAAAAGGACTAAAAGGGTAAAATTGAATATTTCAAAACTAGGTGAATGGTTAAAGTTTCACTAAAGGGAGGGAATTGATTACACATAAACTTTTGGTACAGGACAAAGAACTCAATGCATAAATATTCCTAAGCATTCATCTAAAAAATTCAAACAAGGGTTGTAAAGGGCTAATAACATACTATATGAAAGGTTAAAATTTTAAACCATTCCTTGAACTCTGGGAAGTGAATAATCAAGTTATTTTCTGAAAAAAAAAAAGAAAGATTTTATGACTTTTGAGTTAGCAAGGGAAGCACAAGAAGGAGGTTTATTCAAGATGCTAAGAATACATGTTTGTCTACCAAGAAAATCTAATAATACTAAGTGTGATAATATCAAGTGTCCAAAATTATAATACTAAGTGCATTGATGCTATAAGATAATATGATTCTTTTAGATTAACCATGGCCTTGGTGGCTTATTCTAATATAGAGTTACATCATACGAATGTCAGAATTTTTAGGAAAGTAAGAGAAAACATTCATTTTGTAGGTTGTGAAAGTATATTTATGACTTAAAAAAGCTTCCCTTTAGTGGTATCTAATATTTGGTGATGTGGTGACTTTTCTAGGTTTTGTATGAAGACAAAATTGATCAATGTATATATCTTAAGATTAGTGAGAGCAAGTTTACTTTCATTCTTTTATACGTTGATGATATCCTACTATTAGTATCGACATTGGATTACTAGGTAAGACTAAACAAATATTGCCTAAAATCTTTGATATAAAGGATTTAGGAGAGGCCTCATTTATTTTAGGGATTGAAATTTACAAGGGTGGATCTTGTTGTTTACTAAGCTTGTTTCACGAGGCCTACATTAATTATATCCTTAAAAGGTTTAGTATAAGTCGCTGATGTTTCTATTGTGAAGGGTGATAAATTTAGCAAAGATGAATATTCCAAAAATGAACTTGAAAGTCATAATCAAATGATGAACATATCTTATGATAGTGTGGTGGGAAGTTTCATACATGCTCAAGTTTGCACTAAACCTAACATTACCTATATAGTGGGAATTTTATTTATTTTCCAATAATAAAGTTAGTACATTTTTGCTTAAAGTAATTAAAATATGTCTTTTAGGTTGTTGATTCTATTGTGATAATAGACCTATAATATTTTTCACAAAGAATAATTAAACATCTAGCGGGTCAAAATATCTTGAGCTGAAGCACCTAACAATTAAAGATTTTGTAAAAATCAAAGATATTTTAATTGAGCATATTGATACTAAATACACGTTAGTCAACCCATTAACCAAGGGTTTGAGACCTATATCCATTAAAGGACCTATGGAAAAATAGGCATATTGAGTTCTTTTAATGTATTTGGTTTGTGGAAGTGATATTGTTTTGGTCTTGGATTGATCATTTTAAACCTTTTCATTATTGGTGTTTTGGATGTGTTGTCGAAATTTTGATATAAGGCATTGATAATTATTAATGGCACATATGATTGATTTTGGATCCATGTTTATCATGCATTTAAAGTAAATATATGAATTATGATTTAAGTGCCTGAAATTTGTTTGTGATAAAATCTATTGTAATGTCTAAAACCCAACATTAGTTTTAAACATGTTCTTGTTGCCTCAAAGTGGATATCATGTTGGAAGTATGAGGCAACTTAGCTTAATTGTTAAGTTTAGAGAATTTTCACTAGCCTATTTACTTTAAAGCATGTTTTAAAGGAAAATTCTATAAACTTTGAGATTAGGTGCCAAGTCTCAAGGGATTTTGAGTTGTCTTAAATATAAGCACCATGTTGAATATGAAAGATAACAATGAATTTCTCTTAGTTCAAATATGTTAAAGAAAAATTGGTAGACTGACAATGGATGTAACATGTTAGCAAATCATACCTTGATGCTATACTTCCTACTACATTACACGATTCACGTCGATAGTGTTGGAAAAATGTTTGTGACCATGGATAGGTATTGTTTTAAAAAAAAGAATATAATGGTTGTCATAATTCAACATTATTTGATATTATTGAATTGAGTTAGTTGAAAGTGTTGTCTATGAATCGTAATTTAAAAAAAAATAGTGGCCACATACCTTTTGTTTGTCTGTTTAGCTTGAGAGTCATTTTATAAAATTTTGTAAAATTCGTAAAGTCATAATTAATGTTGCCCAACTGGAAGAATGTAAGAATTTTATGAACCTTCATTAATTATATTTTTGTGTTTTAATAAAAATGAGCTATTATTTATATGATCCACATTGGATGATGATAATAGGCCCAATTACATTAGTGATTAATTTTGTGAGTTGTGCACTTCTATTAGTTGGTGTGAATAGGTGGTACAACATAGACCTTTACTCTACGAGGCCCATGATAGGTGAGCTTTTGGGATTACCACAATAGAATGGCTAAGTCCCCTCTCCACTTCTTATAAATATTGAGAGAACATAATCTCTTACACACCCCTTCAAATAATCACCTTTTATGAGGAAGCTGGAGAGAAGGACTTGGTTCAAGTTGTTATCAATCTTATTATGGTAAATACCAGCACTTCCGCTTAATATTATTAAGATATTTTGATTTCATATGATTAATTAATTTAGCTTATAGGTTTTGCTTCCAAAATCTCTTAAATTTTAATTTCTTATCATTTTCATTTGCACCTCTTCATGGTTTATTGATTTTAGATCTGAAGGTGAAGGTGGGTTCTTCTCACTTATCACTAATTGTTTCTTTTCTAATCGTATAATTTCTCACTCATTCTTTATATAGATATTATATGGTGCATGTATGGCTTCTTACAACACTTTGCAAAAGTTCTTTTTTTTTTTTTAATATTATCAATATTGTATATTTGAATGTAATAATTAATTAGCTACTCCTTCTCTGCCGCATCATGCTTTATTTAAAATCAACGATATTGGATATTTGTGTTTTTTCATATTTGACCCTCCATTTTCAGATCATTTATTCTCCTTTATCTTTTTCATCTCTACTCTCCTTTTCAAGGTTTTGATTCCTCCCTGCTAAGATGGTAAGCACTGAGATGACAAGTATTCATAAACAAGTATACCAACTTGACAAGTGATGAAAGAAAAAGGAAAATCGAACTTATGTAGGATATAGTCAAGATATTTTTTCTTTAGCATGCTATATGGGATATAATCACCTTTCGGTGAGTGCTACTTTCTGTGTCCAGCTTCATACTATAGAGTATTGGGAGGCTTTTGTGGGCACATGATATTCATTGCAGCTAAAAGTAAATTAGAGTAAATTATATATATTTTCTTGATTTTTATTGAAATTACACAGATCTTTTCTTTATTTTCAAAATATACATGAATTTTTTCCCCAAAAAAATTACTTTACACTTTAGTTCAATTTTAAATTTTTAACTAAGATACCCTCTATTTAAATTTTTTAATTTTGTATTCAGATTAATTCAAGGTATTTTAGTCAAAATTTTTTAAATTAGACTAAAATATAAACTAACTTTTTGATTTGTATATATTTTGAAAATAAAAAAAATTTGTGTAATTTCAACAAGACTCGGGGGAGTTATATATAATTTGCTTAATAAATTAAACTATGCAATCTTCCTCAACAAACTCATTTAACTATTGTTCACAGGGTAACTAATTGTCCGCCTACCATCTCATTTTGAATGGAAAAATGTCCATTAATTCAAACTTTCATGATGCTGCTTGGAAGCAATCATAAACTGATTTCCTAATTTATAAACGGTTACATACTTTTGGGATATAAATGTAGCAAATATTTCCTTTCTCTTAGACTTAAGAAGCTAGTTATTATTTGGCAAATGAAATTAACAAGCTTGCCCAAATGTTGGTCGCAGCATGTCGATCTCCTTCCACGATTGATTTTGGCTGAGCAATCATTGATTTTGGTCATTACCGATCCATGTGCGTTTTGGTCTCTTTTGTCACATAAAATTGTAAACTTATCTTGACTTTATTCACATAGGACGATGCTGCCGTTAGTTATGTTAATTGTTTCTGACAAAGAAAGACATTAAATCAATTATTGAAGATTGAAGATAAAATTGAAATGAAAAATAATTGAAGAATTAAAGTAAAACCTGATACAAATTGAGAAACAAAAAATAAACTTTAGCCTTCATAAGATCTGTTTTTTTAATTTTTACTTCATATTAACAAGTAATTATTAAATAAGCATTGACTTTAATATATCATATAAATTTTTTTGGTCATTCTTATATCAATTTGTATCCTTTGAATTTGGTTGATATCTCATACTGTCTTTTTCTTATTTTGGTGTTACATGAAGCCCATTAGACAGTCAAAGGCATGTTTTTGAAGATATACAATTTTTTTCCGAATGTTTTATTATTCCAAACTATAATGTATTATAATTTAAATCAAAGTGCATATTATCATTAGTTTGTTAACATTTTTTTATCTAGATTACTCGGATATACAGATCCAATATGAATGCATGTCAAAATCAAGAAAGACCAAAAATGTGTTAGCAAAATACGGCAAAGAATCTGAAAAAGAAAACTTAAAATGCCATCAATACTTGAGAACCTTGAATGCTATAAACCTTATTAAAACGAGGTGAAAAAAGGGGCATTGTATTAGCATTTTCTGATCCTAAATTGTAGAATTTTTTTTTTCTTGCTTCTTTGTTCTTTGTTATATCCTGTTTGATTTATAAAATTATTAAGTATGAAAATAAAAAAAGAATGAAAATATGAATGAAATGAAATGAAATAATTATATTTGATATGATATAGAAAAGAATGAGAATGTTATTTCATTTTGTATATTTAATTAAATAAAAATAATACAAGAATGGACAAGAATTATAGAAAGATAACTATCATATATCTACTTAAAAATAATGTTAGAATGGAAATAATAATAATAATAATAATAGGGATATAATAGACTTTATATAAATTAAACATTATAATTACCCTTGATTCACAAATTTATAAAAATGGAAATGGATTCTTTCTCTAATTCTGTAAAATATGTACCAAATGAGATTATTTGATGAATTCTTTTCTTTTTTTTCTCTTCTTTCTCCTCCTGTTTGTTAGGAAAAAAGGAAACAGATTCGGTTTCCTTTTTTAAATGTAATATCTATTATATTATTATAATTATTATTTATTTATTCTTTGTGTCAACTTTTTTAAAGTATAAATATAAATGTTATTTTTTATTTATAAAATTATTTTTTTATTTTGATCCTAACAATTCTGTATAACCAACAGTTGTAAATGCCACAAACCACCTCCTAATGTGCCTCAAAACTAGGATTATTTAGTATAACCCGAAGGACCCTTGGACCACCCAACCTGCACTACATTTAAACAATTAGGTATATACGATGAATTCACGTGAAAAAGACGTCCTACTTGCAGAATTTCCACTATATTAATGCAATTGGTTATGTAGGAATAAAAATTGAAGCAGAGAATTTCGAAGAATGTAATTAATTTGATAAAGACTTCAACATAAAAATAAAAATGTCCACTAAGATAGACTAATCGGGTGAAGGAAGAAAGGCTGCACATCTTTTGTAATAATGAGTAAACTACACATATATTTCCTAAGTTTTATTGAAAGTATATAAATTTTCTTTTTATTTTTAAAAACAATATAATTTTTTTAAATTTTAATAAAATTACAAAGTCTTTTTTTGAATTTTGCTGAAATTACACAAAATTCCTCTTTATTTTCAAAACTTCTACTAAAACAAAGAGTAAATTATACAAACATCTCCTGGGTTTGATGAAATTACACAAACCTCCTATTTATTTTCAAAAGAAATTTGTGTATATTTTAAAAATAAAAATGGCGTTTTTGTAATTTTAACAAAATTCAAAAGATGTTATTTGTAATTTACTTTTTATTTCATTTGAGGTTTATGCATGTTTTGAAAATAAAATGGATATCTGTATAATTTTATACAAATATCCTTTTTGATTTTGCTGAAATTACATAAACTTCCACTTTATTTTCAAAACTTCTTTAAGAATAGAGTAAATTATACAGATATTTTTTAAGTTTTATTGAAATTATAAAGATTTTTTTTCTATTTTTAAAAACAATATAAACTTTTTGAGTTTTGCTAAAATTACAAAAACCTTCTTTAGATTTTGCTGAAATTACAGAAACTTCCTCTTTATTTTCAAAACTTCTTCTAAAACAAAAAGTAAATTACAAAAACATCTCCTGAGTCTGCTAAAATTACACAAACCTCCTATTTATTTTTAAAGGAGATTTGTGTATATTTTGAAAATAAAGATGTGGTTTATGTAATTTTAACAAAATGCAAGGTATGGTATGTGTAATTTATTTCTTTCTTCATTGGAGGTTTGTGCATGTTTTGAAAATAAAAAAGATATTTGTGTAATTTTATATAGATATCCCTTTGGATTTTACTGAAATTATACACATTTCCTCTTTATTTTCAAAACTTCTTTAAGAATTGAATAAATTATACAGATATTTCGTAAGTTTTATTAAAATTATATAAATTTTCTTTCTATTTTTAAAAATACTATAAACTGTTTGAGTTTTACTAAAATTACAAAGACTTTCTTTAGATTTTGTTGAAATTACACAAACTCCCTCTTTATTTTTAAAACTTCTTTTAAAACAAAGAGTAAATTACATAAACATTCTTGGGTTTGCTAAAATTACACAAACTTCCTATTTACTTTCAATGGAGATTTGTGTATATTTTGAAAATAAAGATGAGGTTTCTATAATTTTAACAAAATTCAAGGATAGTATGTGTAATGTGCTTTTTGTCTCATAGAAAGTTTGTGCATGTTTGGAAAATAAAAGGGATATTTTGTAATTTTATATAGATATACCTTTGGATTTTGCTAAAATTATACAAATTTTCTCTTTATTTTCAAAACTTCTTTATGAATGGAGTAAATTATATAGATATTTCCTAAATTTTATTGAAATTATATTAGATTTTCTTTCTATTTTTAAAAATAATATAAAATTTTTGAGTTTTGTGAAAATTACAAAGGCTTTTTTTGGATTTTGCTGAAATGATACAAACTCGCTCTTTATTTTCAAAACTTCTTCTAAAACAAAGAGTAAATTGCACAAAAATCTCCTGGGTTTGTTGAAATTACACAAACCTCCTATTTATTTTCAAAGGAAATTTGTGTATATTTTAAAAATAAAGACGAGGTTTCTATAATTTTAACAAAATTTAGGGGATGGCTTGTGTAATTTACTTTTTGTTTTATTGAAAATTGTGCATGTTTCAAAAATAGATGGGATATCTGTGTAATTTTAGATAGATATCCCTTTGGATTTTTGCTGAAATTACACAAATTTCTTTTTTGTTTTCAAAACTTATTTATGAAGGGATTAAATTATACAGATATTTTTTAAGTTTTATTGAAATTATATAGATTTTCTTTTTATTTTTAAAAATAATATAAATTTTTTGAGTTTTGCTAAAATTACAAAGGCCTTTTTTGGATTTTACTAAAATTACACAAACTCACTCTTTATTTTTAAAACTTTTTCTAAAATAAAAAGTAAATTACACAAACACCTCTTGGGTTTGCCGAAACTACATAAACCTCCTATTTATTTTTAAATAAGGTTTGTGTGTATTTTGAAAATAAAGATGAGGTTTCTATAATTTTAATAAAATTCAGGGGATATTATGTGTAATTTACTTTTTGTTTCATTGGAGGTTTGTGCATGTTTTGAAGATAGAAGGGATATATGTGTAATTTTAGTAAAATTTTTAAAAAAATATATTAATTTTAAAAATAAAAAAATCTATATAATTTTAACAAAATTTAAAAGAGATGTATAATTTACTCTTTAATTAAAGCTTATCAAGCACTTCAAAAAAATTTAGTCATGTGAATTCAATTATGTTATGACAGTCTGTACATGTGTTGCGCCTCTTGTTAGTGTAGTTGTCCGTACTTTTCAGAAGGATAGACTCTTGCCTTGGCTGCCACTGCTTGGTCTGCCTAGTGAAAAATGGTTATACTTATGGATAATTAACAATAAAAAATGAATTATGTATGATTGTGCCAAGTCAAAAATATAATTTTATTATTGATTTGACTATTCACAGAGATGTTACGTAATAAGCTGAACCAATTTTTTCACCAATCATCTAAGAGTTGGAATTGGATTAAATATTTGGTACACTAAGATCCAGAAGTATATATATATATATATATATATATATGCCATCTGGAAGAAAGCAGAAGAAGAAAATATCGTAGGAAAAGATTTGGCCTTAGAACTATTGCTGTTTCACACTTAAACCATTTCTCGTGGTTAATTAGCTTACGTCTTTAAAATGAAAAGATCAGAACTGTATGCGCTAACTCGCTTTTACAATATCTTATTATATCTATCAACTTCTCATCAGTCATGGCCTCACCAACTCTCTACCTTAACTTTGTTCATAGCCCATATCGGGGAAAGAATTGACTCAATCAGAACCACGATCTCGAGTTCAAATATAAACAACTGGTGTAGAAATAAAAGGAATTATAAAATAATGGTATAAACAATAAGTCAGCTGCATTATTCTAGAAACTAGTTTATGTTTTAAAGCATTAATCCGGGCTGTTAATGCATTAAACGAAGAGATGTTGTAGGCTATCTTCGGGAGGGCTACAACTATATAAAGGGTTAGAATCCATACTGTGGCAAGCAAACACAAAGAGTTGGAGATAGAGAGAAGGAAGATGGAAAGCTCAAAGGCACCGAAGCAGTGGCCTCGACTCATATTGGCAGTGGCACTTTGCCTAGTTGCCCTACCACCATGCATATACAAGTCTCCACCTCCTACTTCACTTTGTCCACCACCACCATATGTCTACAAGTCACCACCACTTCCATCTCCTTCACCACCTCCATATATTTACAAGTCCCCACCCCTTCCATCTACTTCCCCACCACCTCCCTGTAAGTCACCACCTCCACCATCTCCCTCACCTCCTCCACCCTATGTCAGTAAGTTACTGCCTCCTCCATACATTTACAAGTCCCTAACCTCACCATCTCCTTCACCACCACCTCCGTGTGTGTGTAAGTCCCCACCTCCTACCTCTCCTTCACCACCTCCACCATATGTTTGCAAGTCTCCACCTCCACCTTCTCCCTCATCTCTTCCACCTTATATCTATGAGTCACCACCTCCTCCATACATTTACAAGTCCTTACCCCCACCATCTCCTTCACCACCACCTCCATATGTGTACAAGTCCCCACCTCCTACCTCTCTTTCACCACCTCCACCATATGTTTACAAGTCTCCACTCCACCTTCTCCCTCGTCTCTTCCACCCTATGTCTATGAGTCACCACCTCCTCCATACATTTACAAGTCCCTACCCCCATCATCTCCTTCACCACCACCTCCGTACGTGTACAAGTCTCCACCTCCTATCTCCCTTTCACCACATCCACCATATGTTTACAAGTCTCCACCTCCACCTTCTCCCTCATCTCCTCCATCTTATATCTATAGGTCACCACCTCCTCCATACATTTACAAGTCCTTACCCCCACCATCTCCTTCACCACCACTTCCGTATATGTACAAGTCTCCACCTCCTACCTCTCCTTCACTACATCCACCATATGTTTACAAGTCTCCACCCTCTCCGTCTCCATCACCTCCTCCATCGTATGTGTACAAGTCACCTCCACCTCCATCCCCATCATCGCCACCTCCATATGTATACAATTCGCAGCCTCTTCTATCTCCATCCCCACCACCTCCATATGTCTATAAGTCACAACCACCTCCGTCTTCTTCCCCACCATCTCCCTATGTGTATAAGTCACCACCTCCACCATCTCCCTCACCTCCTTTTCCATACATTTACAACCCCCCACCACCACATCCGTAAGTGTACAAGTCCCCACCTCCTACCTCCCCTTCACCACATCCAACATATGTTTACAAGTCTCCACCTCCACCTTCTCCCTCATCTCCTCCACTCTATGTCTATAGGTCACCACCTCCTCCGTACATTTACAAGTCCCTACCCCCACCATCTCCTTCACCACCACTTTCATATGTGTACAAGTCTCCACCTCCTACCTCCCCTTCACCACATCCACTATACTTTTACAAGTCCCTACCCCTACCATCTCCTTCACCACCACCTCCGTATCTGTACAAGTGTCTACCTCCTACCTCCCCTTCACCACATCCACCATCACCATATGTTTACGAGTCTCCACCTCTACCTTCTCCCTCATCTCCTCCACCCTATGTCTATAGGTCACCACCTCCTCCATACGTTTACAAGTCCCTACCCCTACCATCTCCTTCCCCACCACCTCCGTATGTGTACAAGTCTCCACCTCCTACCTCTCCTTCACTATATCCACCATATGTTTACAAGTCTCCACCCCCACCATCTCCATCACCTCCTCCACTGTATGTGTACAAGTCACCTCCACCTCCACCTCCATCCCCATCATCGCCACCTCCATATGTATACAATTCACAGCCTCCTCTATCTCCATCCCCACCACCTCCATATGTCTATAAGTCACCACCACCTCCATCTCCTTCCCCACCATCTCCCTATGTGTATAAGTCACCACCTCCACCATCTCCCTCACCTCCTTTTCGATACATTTACAAGCCCTCACCCCCACTATCTCCTTCACCACCACATCCGTAAGTGTACAAGTCCCCACCTCCTACCTCCCCTTCACCACATCCAACATATGTTTACAAGTCTCCACCTCCGTCTTCTCCCTCATCTCCTCCACTCTATGTCTATAGGTCACCACCTCCTCCATACATTTACAAGTCCCTACCCCCACCATCTCCTTCACCACCACCTCCGTATGTGTACAAGTCTTCACCTCCTACCTCACCTTCCCTATATCCACCATATGTTTACAAGTCTTCACCGCCTCCATCTCCATCACCTCCTCCCTCGTATGTGTACAAGTTACCTCCACCTTCATACCCATCACCACCGCCTCCATATGTATACAAGTCACCTCCTCCTCTATCTCCATCCCCACCACTTCCATATGTCTATAAGTCACCATCACCTCCATCTCCTTCACCACCAACAAAACCACCATATATCTGTAAGTCACCCCCACCTTCATCCCCATCACCACCTCCATATGTTTACAAATCCCCACCTCTTACTTCACCATCTCCACCACCACCATATGCCTATAAGTCACCAGCACCTCCATCTCCTTCACCACCACCAACATATATTTACAAGTCTCCACCCCCTCCATCTCCATCACCTCCTTCAACCTATATCTATAATTCACCCCCACCTCCATCCCTATCACCACTACCTCCATATGTTTACAAGTCCCCACCTCTTTCTTCACCTTCTCCACCACTTCCAGATCTCTATAAGTCTCCACCTCCACCACCTCCATTGCCTCCTCCACCATATGTGTATAAGTCGCCACCACTGCCATCCCCATCACCACCTCCTCCGTATATTTACAAGTCCCCACCCCTGCCATCTCCTTCACCCCCATCTCCTTATGTCTACAAGTCTCCACCACCACCATCCCCCCTACGTCCTCCACCATATGTCTATAAAACACCTCCACCTCCATCTCCTTCACCACCTCCACCATACGTATACAAGTCGCCACCTCCTCCAACTCCAACCCGCATCTACAAGTCCCGCCCTCTCCTTCTCTACCATTCTACTATGAATCACTGTCTCCCCCTTATTTCTACGAGTCACCATATCCCATCCTCTACATGTCACCCCCACCTCCTAATCAAGTCTACTAAGGTTGCTGTTAAACCAATTTGAATTGTTTCAATAAGAATTTTATACCCATTATTTCTATTTGTAATCAAAGCCTTCATGAATAATAGGGTTTACACTAAAGTGAATATCCTTATAGTGTAGCCCTGCGTGATTATGTATGCGTTATGAATTGTTACTAAACGATTAGAAGTTTGGTTTTTAGATTTTTTTCTAATATATCAAATATTGTAATTCATTGGAGTTAGGGTTTCTTTTCCTTCGTTGCATATCGATCCCTTCCCAGTGAAATTCATGATCCAGAAATAAAATTTTGAATGGTGAATAATTTGCTTTTATCGAAAACGTTAATCAAAATTAAAATGTACCTAGAAATTGCCTGCTTTATTTTTATTATCAAATAATGAACACAAATTTTCTTGCTCTGATGTCATCCAGTCATAATATAATGTAGTTCACATAAAAGCTCCAAATATGCAAATATAAATACAATTAACGAATGGAGTCACATGATAATAAAAGAAATTTATTCCATTGAGGCTATTGAACACCACTATTCTGTCTATTGGACACTATATTCACAACTTTCTCTAGCTTATGTTGAAATGTAGAACCTTTTTGCAAAATTTGTCCTTTCGATAAATAAATTTGGTTTAATTGAATACAATTGTTTTGGTCCTCCTAGTTCAAAAAGAGACAATGAAGTCCTTCTATTTTTTTAAAATGATCTAATTTTGTTTTTCTATCACATAATATTTGTGTAAAATTTAACATCAAACTTAAGATACATTCTGCTAGCTTAAATGTTATTTATCTACTGATATTCAAATTGATTTCCAAGCCAATAAGCTGTTAAATTTGGAATTAAGTTTTAGTTAGAGATGTGTACAGAAAGATAAAATTGGATAATTTTAGGATATAGGAGGGCAAGATGAATTACTTTTAAACTAGAAAAACTAATTAAATTGAGACTTTAATAAAATTAGAGAGACTAAAAGTACATGGCTTGAATTTTTATATCATAATTATCAAATCTAAAAGTTAGAATCACTGCAAATAAAGTAATGTCCTAATGACTTGTTAAGACACATCCTAACCACGGTACGATGGTTGTAATAATTGTGATTAAGACAATTAAGTCCTAACAACAGTTTATAATAAACCATCATTCTCAACGTCCCCAATGCCAGTCATCCCCAACTCTATCTTTCTTCTCGCAACATATCCCATTTTGGAGCAGCCACCCCCTCAAAACCTTCATCGTCCCCAGTGCCAGTCATCCCCAACTCCGTCTTCCTTCTTACGACATATCCATTTAATTTTCTCTGCAACTACTTCCTCCTTCATACTCCTTCACCAAGTACATATGCCAATTCATATCCATTTTCTTTGCTGTTTACTAATAATCAAATCTATGACGCACGTGTCCAAGAAGAGTGAAAAATGAAATTATCTATAAATGTAGGCAAACTTTAGTACTAATTAATTTTTGAAGATTATACTCGAATAGACTTAATGATTTAGAAAAGAACGTTCATTCTAATATAATAGGTGTATATAATGTATTTTCATTACTAATGAATCTAATCCTTTGATTTAAAAATTATTGAAGTGATTAAATTTAAATATGCTTTGAACAATTCGAGTTTGATTTGCATTAAAATAAACTAGTAACTAAGTAAAGCGAACCGAGATAGGTTGATAGTAACATTTTTCTATTTATTGTTGGTTTTTTCCCTTTTCTACCTAGAATATATGGGGAAAAAATTCAAAACAAAGTAAAAAGAAAAATGTTTACTAAGTTATCATTGCATGCCTAGGAATTGGACATATTATTCAAAAATGTGCTGCCAAAGGAAAATTTAAAATGCCCATCAAAAGCTTCTCCCTTGTAGAAAGGAATATTCACAACATCAAAGCTGGTTCTCCCTCATTTTAGATGGTAATGTTAGAATTATCTAATAATTCCTATGAGTTGCAATTAATTTATCTTTTATTTTTTTAAAATCAAAACAGGCTAATTTTTTATCTATGCAGTATGCATTTGATCCCACTCATTAAATTAAGTGATCATATTATTTTTTATTGGATATCTAAGACATTGATTAATGTGGTTAATAGTGCGGGCCCTAATCCATAGACCCATAATGGGAGGATACGAAGGTTTATTTAAGATTGGCTAGGTTCTTTTTGTATTACATTAATTCTAACTCCACAACTTGTTCATTAAAAGTTGTGATAGGGAGTGTGAGTTATAAAGAAAGCCCTAATCTTTGCAAACCTTTAATGATTCAAAATCATAAAGTTGATTTCTTAACCTGCAACCATATCTTCTTCAAGTAAGCAAGTTTGGTATATTAATTTCATATAATCATAATAATTTGTTAGACAATTAGTATCGGAGCTTCTACTATATGAATTAGGATCCAATGATTGATTTGAAGACATGATTATATGCTTAAATAATTAACCTTTTACTATTTATATCCATGTAAGTTTTGGTATTTTAAATTGGATCATTAAAAAAAAAATTGGAGTTTGAGACCTTGGGGCTTTTGTAGATATTGAAATTTTGAATCAATTGATACTTGAAATTTGAATTATCATGGACTATACAAGGAGAATTTCAATTTTGAAATTTTACGTTAGGGTTTTAAGATTGAATTCCAATTCTCAAATTACTTCAAATTGATGAATGATTTTCGAATATTGTGTTCTTTATAATCATATGAGAGAAACCCACACACCAATTGCATGATTGTTGTTTTCTTTTTGAAAGCGTATATGTAATAATACTTATCGCAACAGTGATAAAGTGATGAATAGAGTATCATTCTCATAAGGATTTGTTGCTAAGTTAATTGCTAAGTACTAAAATTGTGCACCTTAATCTAAATCAAGCCAACAATAAAAAAGTAATATAAAATTAAACTAAACTAAAAATATAAAAAAAAAATGAGAGACACCATTCTAGATAAAATTAGAAAGCAAAATGATTTAAGATTATGACTTCACCTAGCATTTCATATGAACTAATTACTTCTCCTTATGTTACTTTTCATGTCATTAATAGCTTAGGACTTTAATTTACCTATAAGCATCTTCCAAATTACATATAGGCATTCTCCTAACCAATCCATAATTCTTTATGCAATTAAATTAAAGGCTGAATCAAGAATGTGTCTTAATATGGCTATGTGAGACCGGTAGGTATATTCCTATCCTACAAGCCAATCAATCTATTCAACATTGCAATTTTCATGAATCCACACTACACAATCCATGGTCAAGTCCTAAAATTCTTTTCCAAGTTCATTTAGGTTACCCAAATTATCTAATTGTTTCCACACACTTAGAAGCATGAAGCATAAGGATTGAGTAATTAAATCATACCATTAATTGCAAATAAAGAGAATAAATACAACATATTACAAACTAGAGTTCATCACAATCCCAAATTAACAAGTTTAGCTCATAACTACAGGAAATAACAACATTAAGAACAGAGCATAAATCAAATGAGCAAAGAAATACAAGGAAAAGCAAGAGAAAAAGAGAAAAACTAAATTAATCGGTGAATCTTCCTCAAACTCAAGCTTTTTTCATGGCATTTGAAGCTCCAAACCCTTCTTTCCCTTCCCCTAAACCTTCAGAATGGCGACCTCCTTCGAAGAAATGTTGAAAACCCTTTAAAACCCTAAAAAATGCAATTAAAAAACGGTGTGTTTTGTATTTTTTATGAAATTTTACGCCATGGCTCAATAAGTTTTTGTTTCTCCATGGGCCACGACGCTTAAATTTGTCGCAGTGGCGCTGCATTTTCTTTAGCAGCAGTTTTGAGCACCATCTTTTGTTCTTTTGTCTTTTCTTCTTTTTTCTTCTTTTTCTTTTTGATCCTTTTTCAACAAATCTTCTTAATGTTTGTTGCTTTGCATGCCAACACTTCTAAACTTGTTTCTTTATAATTGTAACCCTACAAAAACATAAAATTCATCTAATTAATATTTATAAAATAGTAACAGAAGTTAAATAATTTAACAACCTAAAAATCTAGATAAAAACATAAAATACTATCTATACTTAACTAATTCAAAAAATTAACTCAAAATTAAAGAAATAAAACCAAAACTTACTAAATATTAACTTGGTTAAAATTTATTAATTTTATATATAAAAAACATAAAATAAGTTCAATATTCATGTGATAAGTTCCTTAAAATATTAAGAAAATCATTATAATTTAGGAACTTATTAATGATTAATCAAATCTTTCCATGGCAATTTCATTCAACTCTACTGCATAGGTATGGTGTCATTTGGGAGGGTTTCTCGCAAGATAAAAATGCTTTAATCCTTAATAAAACTTGGGGATTTTGATGCTAATGAGTTTAGGATGAAGTTATGAATGAAACACATATAGAAATTACAAGAAAAATGCCTAAAAAACTCCCAATTCAATGGGGCATGTACGCAAGTCAACAAACCAGTTTTTGTATACGGGTTAACCTGCTGAAGGAAGAAGAAAGAAGCCTTGACGCAAGCCCACTTGCAGCCTAGGAGAGTGAGGGAGAGTGTGCATTCTACAAATTGAATTTTTTAGTACCATTTTTTAAGTTGCAATCCATATTTTAAATATGATTTTTTGGAATATGTTTTATAATTTTTGAACCACTATAAATACTTTTTATATAAATATTAATATATAAAATATATTTTAATATTAGTTTGGATAATATTCTGAAAAGTGATGCATTGAAATATTAATTTACTATATTTTGAATCTTTTGATGATGTTTACTCTCTCTATATAATGATGCATATTTATATACTCTCAGCGTAAGGTATATGTCTTAATATGTTTATTTTTGGAAAAATATGATCTTATTCTAATTGTATGTGCGTAGAGCCTTTTAGGAATGTTATGAAATTTGTTCATGGTCAATATGGGTGTTATATGTGGTTACACCTCCTTAAAGACTACATCATGATTTTAGGCAAGATGAAATTAATTCATGTGTAAGGAATTTTATGGATTATTATGGATAGTTGTCACCAAGGTGAAATTGCTCATATTGATTCGTAAAATTTTCTTTGTAATTTGAGAAAAGCCTCTAATTATCTCATGTTATAATTTACCCAAAAGAGGTTGTTATATGTTATAATTAAAAGTTGATTTTGGATGAAATTATTAGAAAATGCATTGGTTTAGGATATTTATCTGCCTAAAGGAGACAGATATTTAAACCCAGTATATTTTCATTGATTAACTTATCTGAGGTTCTAACATTAGTTGTGAACTTGATTTTTACATTCTATTTAAAGGAGAATGTGCTATTATGTATGCCGCATTGTGATACTCATTTTGATTAAAGCTATGTATATATTGCCCTTATTATTTTTTCTAATGCATTCCCATTTTGTAGTTTAACTTTTCTATGAATAATTGTTTTGTTTCAATTGAGATTTTGACTGGATCAAATTATAACAAATGAAAGTAAGACTTGATCTTGATCTAGCACTACGTGAGAGTAAGCCTGAAG
Source organism: Erythrophleum ivorense (assembly GCA_026724425.1). NCBI lineage: Eukaryota > Viridiplantae > Streptophyta > Magnoliopsida > Fabales > Fabaceae > Erythrophleum > Erythrophleum ivorense. Next base: position 22,858,781 of record JAIUCV010000011.1, read on the forward strand.
TGAATGAAAAGAATATAGCTGAACAAAAAGAATTCTTAGCCAAATAAGAGAGATCCAACAAACTAAGTTAGATTGCCACTAAGAGGATCATCTCTGAGCATCTACTTAATGGCTTACCTAAAATCACTAGTGCTAAAGAATTCCTTATAATTTTTGGAAAAATGTACTAAGTATCTAATAGCACTAAGTATGAATATCTAATGAAACAATTGACTAACAATAATGAGGGAGTAAGAGAATTTATTTTGAAAATGGTTCACATTCAGCTCAAACTAAAAGCCCATAGTATTGATCTAAATGAAAACTTTATTTGTTATAAGTGTAACTTAGTTGATGTCTTTATTGATTCTTGGTGTCTTGATAATAGTTCTATAACTCATATTGTTGTGTTTTTACAAAGATTCAAAAACCTGAGGAGACCAAATCTAAGAGAAAGTAAGTTAAGGGTAAAAAATGATCTTGAAGTAATGGTAGAAATAATAGGAGATGCCAATGTAATTTTGGCAATCCAATATGAAATTATTTTAAAAGACATTTTTTATGTACCCTCCTTTAGTAGAAATTTGATTTCTATTTCTTATTGAGATAAGTTTGATTTTTATTTTACTTTTGACAATTGAAAAGTAAACTTAATGATAAACTCCCAAATTATTGGTTGTGGATATTTAGCAGATAGTTTATATAGACTATCTTTAATTTTTGACAATATTTCTTTTTCTTTAAATACAAAAATTATGATTACCAAAAGGACTAAAATTAAAGAAAAATCCTTTTTTTATTGTGCCACAAGCGCTTAGGTCATATCTCTAGGAAAAGAGTTGAAAGATTAATTAAAAGTGATATTTTATCTTTCTTAGAATTTGATGATTTGGGGACTTGTATGGATTACATTAAAGGAAAGTTTACTAAGAGTAAAAAGAAAAGTATGATTAAAAGCTCAAGTCTTTTAAAAATTATTCAAATAAATATTAGTGGACCCTTTTCTCTTACTATTTGTGGTAATAAGTTCTTTATCACTTTTATTGATAACTTTTCTCAATTTGGCTATCTTTATTTGATTAAAGAAAAATCTAATGCTCTTGAGAAATTTAAAATTTTCAAAACTAAGGTAGAAAAATAATTAAGAAAAGTCATCAAAATAATGAGATCTAACTGTGGCGGAGAGTATTATAATATATATAATGCCATAAAGCAGCATATAGGACATTTTGCAAAATACTTGCAAGATTGTGGAATTGTTTCATAATACACCATGCTTGGTAGCTCTGAACAAAATGGTGTAGTCGAAAGGCATAATCGCAGGCCTAAGGATATGATGAGAAGTATGATGAGTGAATGTAACTTGTTAGAGTTCCTAAAAGGTAAAGCCTTGAAAATAACCCTTTACAGATTGAATAGAGTTCCTAGTAAATTTGTTTCAAAAACACCTTTTAAACTTTAGACAGGAAGAAAACCTAGTTTGAACCACCTATATTTGGAGTTGCCCAACAGAAGTTAAAATTTGTAATCCTTTAAAAACGAAGACGGACCCTAAAACTAATCATTATTTTTTCATTAGATATCCAGACGGTGCTAAAGGGTATAAGTTCTTTTATCCTAGTAAAGGTGCCAAAATTATAGAATCTATGAATGCTAAGTTTTTGGAACTTGATATAGCTAAAGTCATTGTTTCATTTCACAAGACTAGTATGGATACTCCTGAGTCTGTCTCTTTGCCTCTGCCCATTTTTTATAATAGCATATTATCTAATACTCCTATTGAAAATTACTTTTCAACTGAGAAAATTGTTAATCCTCCTATTGAAGGTGCAATAGATCCACCTACTATGATTGAAGTTTCATTACCAATTGAACAAGTTGAACAAATGCCCGTGAGCAGATCACTTAAACAAAGAAAGCTTACTATCATTGATGATTTTATGGTTTATCTTAGTGAAGATGCCTATGATTTTGGAGATATTGTTAACCCTAGGAATTATAAAAAAGCTATTTTCTGTCCTCAATCTAACATTTGGATAGATGCTATGGATGAGGAAATGAAATCTATGGCTAACAATAAAGTATGAGAGCTTGTAGAATTATCTGATAATTGTAAGGCAATTAGTTGCAAATAGGTGTTTAAAATGAAGAAAGATTCACAAGGGAAGATTGAGAGATTTAAAGCTAGACTTATGATTAAAGGCTTTACTCAAAAAGGTGTTAATTTTAATTAAACATTTTCACCAGTATCTACTAAGAATTCTTTTAGAATTATTATAGTACTTGTAGCTCACTTTGAACTAGAATTACATCAAATGGATGTTAAAATAGCATTTTTAAATGGTGACCTAAGAGAAGTGGTATATATGCAAGAACCTGAAGGTTATGTAATGAGCATTTAGTTTATCAATTAAAAAGATCCATTTATAGTCTGAAATAGGCTTCTAGACAATGGTATTTGAAATTTAATGAGGTAGTAACCTCTTTAAGTTTTGAAAAAAATAAGGTTAACCAATGTATACACATCAAGGTTAGTGGAAGTTCATCTTCTTTGTACTATATATAGATGATATTTTACTTGCTAGCAATGATCTTGGTTTACCTTTTGAGATGAAATGCATGTTGATTAGGTTTTTTAACATGAAAGATCTTGGTGAAGCATTATTTTTGTTGGGAATTGAAATTCATAGAGATAGATCACGTTATATGCTTAGATTGTCTCAAAAGGATTACATTAATAAAGTTTTAGAGAGATTTTATATACAAAATTGTAAACTCAGAGACGTTCCAGTCATTAAAGAGGATAAATTTAATAAGGATCAGTATCTTAGAAATGAGCTTGAAAAGATAGAAATGAAAGACAAACCCTTTGATATTGCATTGAAGAGCTTAATGTATACTTAGGTATGCATCAAGTTTGACATAACTTTCATAGTTTGTGTTTTAAGCAGATATCAGTCTAATCCTAAGAATGCCCATTGAATAGCCGCAAAGAAAGTAATGAGATACTTGAAAAAAACTAAAGAATATATGCTTATATATAGAAGGGTTGACAATTTAGAGGTAACAAGATATACTGATTCAGATCTTACTAGGTGCCCTGATAATAGGAAGTTGACTTCTAGCTACATCTTCATGTTAGCTGAAGGTGCAATATCCTATAAGAGTAAGAAGCAAACTTTAGTCACATCCTCCACCATGCAAGTGGAGTTTATTGCTTGTTATGCAGCTACTACTCATTCTATTTAGTTAAGAAATTTGATGATAGGGCTTTGTATCGTAGATTATGTTGCATGACCACTAAGGATTTGCTGTGACAATAGTGTTGTAGTATTTTACACTAAAAATAATAAAACTACTAGTGGTTCTAAGTATTTAAAATTAAAATATTTAACTATCAAAGATTTAGTAAAGAACAACAAAATAGTTGTTAAATATATTAACACAGAATCTATGTTAACTAATCCCTTAACAAAAGGATTTAGGCCTGTTGTATTTAAAAAACACGTTAAGCACATGGGTATTGTAAGTTTTTTTTATATGCTTAGTTAGTGGGAGTTAGGATTTACATCATTTTTTTGTTATGTTGAACATTTTCTTTGACAATTTTTCATGTATACATAATTTGTATTTTGGCAAATTGATAATGCATTGAATTTTTGGTATACTGTATTTTTACACACATGCATTAATTATAAATTCTAGAACTCGGTGTCATGAGGACCACTATACTCATGGTCTATGCTATATTAGAGTTTAGGCATGATGGTTGTTGACAAACCATACAATTGCTCTAGCTTTAAAACATTTGAGAAAAATTGCAATGACTGACAAAGAAAATAGTAGTTTAGTTATTAGATTATACAAGCATTCTATTTTCTTGCTGCACTCTACACTAATAACTAGTCAATGGAATTAGTGACATTTGTAATCATGAAAGGTTTAATATTAATAAGAGATATAACAACTACCATGATTCAATATTACTTGGCTTTAGTTGAATTGAGTCATATTTAGATATTGCATCTTGGATCATATATTTTTAAAATGTGGCTATATTGTAAAATTAGTCATTAGCCCGAGAGTCATTTTTAAAATAAAAGTTTTAAAATGGAGAATTAATTTTGCCCAAGTAGGAGAATGTTAGAATTATCTAATAATTCCTGTAGGCTACAATCAATTTTATTTTTTATTTTGTTTTGAATAAAAATGGGCTAATTTTTTATCCATGTAGGATGCATTTGGGCCCACTTATTAAATTATGTAATCCTATTATTTTGAATTGGATATCTAAGAGATTGATTGGTGTAGGTAACAATGAGAACCCTAAACAATATGCCCATAATGGAAGGATACTATGGTTTATTTAAGGTTGGCTAGGTCCCTTCTATATTCACGTCAATTCTAACTCCACAACTTGTCCCATTGAAAGTTGTGATAAAGAGTGTGAACTATAGAGGAAGGTCTAGTCTCTGTAAACCCTTAGGGATTCAAAATCATAAAGTTGATTTCTTAACTTGCAACTATGTCTTCTTCAAGTAAGCAAGTTTGGTATCTTAATTTCATATAATCATAATAATTTGTTCTACAAGTAATTCAATCAAAGTCACCAGTAAGTTCTAGTTTTGTCAACATTATCACCTTGAAATAACACTAGCTAGAAACTTGATTGACTAGGGAAAGATGCTAGAAGAAAGAGAAATTAACCCAAATTTATGACAAGGATAATGTAGTTCTCAATTCTAGAATCCTAATCTCATATCATGGAGTTAATGATAGAATAGTTGCGAGGATAATACTAACACAACAAACAATAGAGTTAATTGGTCTAATCTCAAAAAGTTTAACCAATTTTGAGAAGAATATTAATCTTTTGCAAGAAACACTGTCATTAATTACTCCTTTTAAGTGAAAACCTGAAGAAAGGAGGATTTAAAATCCCAGGTACCTCTGCATTTAGGTGTGAAGAAGCAGAGAATGTTGATCATATTTTCCTCGCTTACCCATTTGCTAGATCTATGTGGTTTAGGTTGAAATATGCTATTAGGACATAATATATTGCCCTAAATTCTATTACTTCCTTATCAGCACTCTCCTTCACTCAGTGGCCTATAATAGGCATATTTAAAATCAGAATACAATCCTTTCCTATAATAGAAAGGATCCTAAAAGAGAGAAAGAATGTGTGTGAATGGGTCCCATTCAATTCTCTCTTTTCTCTCATAAATTGAGACTGTGTAGTTAGCCCTATATAAAAAGAATTTGTGTCCTTCAAAATCCGAAATGGAGATCAAAGAAAATAATTCCTAGTTAACATTCTCATATTATGCTAGTGCATATATATATATATATATAAGCACAGATGCAAGGTTATGTTTGAAGGTACCAAGCCTGAGATGTGGAGAATGGAAATAAGCATGACAAATGTGAGTTCTACCAAACTTTATAAACCCCCAACTAAGGTAAGTGGCAATAAAGCTAAAAAGAGGTTAACATTATCATTGTTAGGAACAAATTCAAGAGTTTGAACAAGTTAGTTTTTAGAGCATTTGTCAAGTTGGAGATAGCAATGTTATGCTTCTAATCATCTATATATAAAGGTTAATCCTAAAAGCCAATTATCATGCTTACCCTCAAGGGTATCAAATGATGAGTTTGGATCCCCTCATGTTGTTTATTCCTCATTTCTCCTCATGTCACTCACAAACTTTTTTTTATTTTTTATTTTTGGAGGGAATGGATCTCTCATTAGAGAGAACATGAGCAAACATGAGGATTTCCAACATGAGGGGATCTATTTCCATCAAAGGATGCCTTGAAATCCTCGAATTTGGATTCACAACCTAAACGAGAACCTTACTAGGATGCTACAAGGTAAGCTAAATTCCAAGAAGAAAGTTGCCATGCCATGACTGGACTGGACATCAGCATTCTCATATTGAATCTTGAAAGTGAAGTTTTTTAGTACTACAGTTCCCCGTATCCTTCCTTTGTAGTTTATCTAAGCTGGTATGTAACTCCTTCTCCTTTTAATTTAGAGGAAATTGCACAAATTTGCTCTTGTATTTTGTTAAAATTATATAAATATTTCCTTTAATTTAAAATATATATGCTTCTTTTAAAAAAAAATTTATTATACACTTTAACCTAATATTAAATTTTTTAACTAAATTACCCTTTATTTAAAATTTTGGGTTCAAAAATATGTATTTAAGTTTAATAGAGGATATTTTAGCCCAAAAATTTAAAATTAAACTAAAATATAAAGTAACTTTTTATTTCAAAGAATATCTGCATATATTTTAAAAATAGGAAAGAGATTTGTATAATTTGAATATAATTTATAGTGTGTAATTTACTCTTTAATTTATGTAATAACAAAAAAAATTCTTTTCATTGTGTGAAGCTTATTTTGTTATTTAATTTGCATTTGAACTTTCAACATTTTGTACTAATCCACAAATAGATGTATGCATGTGGTGTATTATTTGTGACTATTCAAATTATATATTTAATTAGGGTAGATTATTCTTTCCTTTTTCTTTCTTTGAAAAGATATCTAAATCACATGCTTCCTTTTTTATTTTGAAAAATTATACTATCTTCTCTTGAAATCAAACAATGCATACAATGACTTCCCCTACAATAAAAAAGAAGTATAGTAAAACTTATTTTGACCAAAATGCCTTTATATTTATTACTTATATAATATAACAAATATTAAAAATAGATTTGACCAATATAAAATACTCACTTTTGAAATTTTAAATAAATTAAATTATGATTTTCATCACAAAATAAATAGAACTAAAGTAAACATTTAAGAAAATACATTTTTATTATAGTTATATTTTTAATAAAAGAAAACAATAATATTCTTCAAGATATTGTGATAATCTTTCACTTTGAAAATGAGGCTTGTATATATTTTCATAATAAAATAAAAAATTGTGTAGTTCGAATATCTCTTAATGGAGTAAAAAATAATTTATCCATTCAATTATATATACTTGTACCAAATTTTTTAAAAGTAAATATGAAAGATGTATAAAATACCAAAATATATTTCCTTTTAAGCATTTTAGGATAATATATTTTTATATTATTTAAAATATTATTTCAAACCCCCATATCAATCACACGGGTCACAAATACTAATTTTTCTGTAACTCCTTAAAATTTAATTCATTAAATCAAAGTTTTATAAAGGGTACTTTGTAGTTTGCCATTGCATGGTTTGGATCAAAATTAATTTCCGTTCTTATCTCATTCGATTCTTTTATAATGTTAAATTATCACTTAGTTACTCAATAATATTATTTTAAATTTTAATAAAAATAATAATGCAAATATTATGTTAGATAAATTAATTAGTTATATGAATTCAAAAGATTGTAATAATATTAAGCAGAAACATACTTGTATTTGTTATAATGAAATTGATATCTTGAATATTCACACAAATACCTTAAAGCAAGTCCTTATCTCCACCTTTCTCACAAAAGGCAGTTATTTGATCAGGCAAGCCAAAGATTATATTCTCTCAATATTTATAAGAAGTGAAAAGAATTATTAGTCATTCTATTGCTATAACCCTAAAAGTTCATCTATCATGGGCTAACAAGGTAAAGGTCTACATTGTACTAGCTAAGTACAAAAATGTAATTAATGGAAGTTCATAAAATTCTTACATTCTCCCACTTATGTAACATTAAGTTCAAATTTCAAGTTTTAAAAATTTTTATAAAATAACTTTTAAACTAAACAAACAACAAATAATATATGTGGCCACTATTTTTTAAAAAAAACTATGATCTATCAATGACACCTTTAACCAATTTGATGCAATAATATCAAACAATGTTGAATCATGAAAGCCATTGTGTTCTTTCTTTGATACAAGGCCTATCACGGTCATTAACAATACCAACACTATCAACCTAAATCATGATGTGGCAATGTAGCAAAAAACATAGCATTAAGATGTGATCTATAAATATGCTATCTTTACTATCATTCTATCAACTTCTCTTCAACATATTTGAACTAAGAGAAATTCATTGTTGTCTTTCATATTTAACATAGTGTCAAGGTTTAAGACAGCTCAAAACCCTTTAAGACTTGACACCTAATTTCAAAGTCTACTAAATTTTCCTTTAAAACATGCCTTATACTATATAGGCTATGAAAAATTCTCTAGGCTTAACAATTAAGGTAAGTTTCCTCATATTTCCAGCATTGTATTCATTTTGAGACAATAAGAACATGTCTAAAATTGATACTACATTTTAGACATCACAAGAGATTTTATTTTAAACAAATTTTAGGTACTTAAATCATAATTCATATATTTGCTTTAAATATACAATAAACATGGATCCAAAATCAATCATATGTGCCATTAATAACCATTAATACCTTACATCAAAATTTTGACATGTCCAAAACATGAATAACAAAAAGGTTCAAAATTATCAAACTAAGACAAAGATAATGTTACTCCCACTAACCAAGGACATCAAAAGAACTCAATATACTTATTTTTCCATAGGTCCTTTAAAGGATATAGGTATCAAATCCTTGGTTAACTAGTTTGCTAACATGCATTCAGTATCAATATACTCAACTAGTATATCTCCATTTTTTTTATGAAATCTCTAATTGTTAAGTACTTCAACTATAGGTATTTTGACCCACTAGATATTATATTATTCTTTGTAAAAAAATATTGTAGTTCTATTATCACAATAGAATCAACAACTTAGAAGAAACATTTCAATTACTTCAAGAAAAAATGTACTAGCTCTTATATTAATAAATAAATAAGATTCTTATTACATAACCAATACCAAGTCTAGTGCAAACTTAAGCATATATCAAGCTTCCCATTGCACTATCATAAGATATGTTTCTCATTTGATTCCTTTCAAGTTCATGTTTAGAATATTGATTTTTATTAAATTTATCACCCTTCATGATAGGGACATCATTAGCCTATACTTCGACTTTCAAGGATATAGTTAATGAAACCTTCAAAGACAAGCCTAGTGTAAGATCTATCCTTGTGAATTTCAATCCCTAAAACAAATGATTACTCTCCTAAATCCCTCATATCAAAGGTTTTAGTCAACATTTGCTTAGTTTCATCTAGTAATCTAATGTCACTGCTAGCAAGTAAGATATCATCAATTTATAAAACAAGGAAAATGTCACACCATAATTTATTAGGCTCCATATTCCCATATTCAAGATGACTTTCATGTACAAACAAAGAAAAACCAAGAAAAATGGAATAAAATAATGAAATTTCCTTGCGTTATGTCAAGGTTTAAAATTTGAATTTTGATCCGTGGACCTTGTGAACTCACTGATAACATTCTCTACTCCTACTCTATTTATACAAATCACAAATAGCTTAAAACATCTCATAAACCACGGATTTGGAGCCAAAAACCAGAATTCTCACGTTTTAGCCTCAGGTCAGAATTCCAATTTACTGATATCAATTTTGAAAAATCATAACTAATTTTAAAAAAATTGAAATCAAGCAACCTATAGCTTTTTGGAAAGCCTTAGATGTTAAATTTATAATAAAAATAATTCCAAGCTATCAAAACATTATTTGGATCATGTTGGATAAGAGAGAAGTGACATAGGTCAAACTATCCAGCATTTCTAATATAGTTTATTGATATAAATTTCAAAAATTTATAACTAATTCTACAAAAATCCAATTCAGGTAAACTATATCAATTTGAAAAGTTACAGATATTAACTAGAGGGAAAAAAAGTTCAAACTAGTTCAGAAGACTTTAGACCTTAAAAAATGATGGAATAGTAGCCAAGGTCTGCTAACATCCCTGATACTAATACAGAACTTTAGAAAATTATTCCTCCCTCTACAGACCTCCAATTAAGGTGCTTCTAGTTGACATAGATCATTGTGAGTGTCTAGTTTCTCCCTATAAGGTCTCATATCTATCAGACATCATTTGGCTTACAAATAATAGAGGTGAACTACTGACTATTTGTACAATACCACTGTCAAATTGAAAAAATTTTGCCAACTTTAAAAATTCACCCAAAATTCTCTAGAGTTTTAAATAATATGCGCTTTAGCTTACCAAAAAGCTGTAGATAAGACCTATAAGTATGTCAAGTTTTAGACCAAGAAAATGTCATTTGGTCAAATTTTGCTCTAGCTCTTGAATTTGGTAATTTTGATAACATTAAATGGTCATTTTGGTTCCAAATGGTCTTTCACTAGTTCTAACACCTCTTGGACAAGTTTTAAAATAAGAATGCATCATATATGAATTGCCTAAGTGGTCCAAATCATCATGCATCTCAATTCCACCATGCCACATCCAAGATTACACTATCATTTACAAGCCATCAAATGTTCAAACCTCCTATTTACATTGATTTGGTACCGAACTTGGTTCATACATCATTCATATATACTTTTACATTTGCTCACATGTTCACAACTCAAAAATAATATATACATAAGTATTTGACATTGTTTTACATTCAAAAGCCATATAGAGTTAATAATTGTCACAATATAGCCAATTATGCTTCTTGGCCTCCATTCTTGAGCTCTTGGACTCCACCTAGGCAATGTGACATAGGAGAGGGAAGTAGGTGAGATTCGCAGAATCTCAATAGCTCATACACTCATTCAAGACATGTAAGATGTCAAGGAGTATAAATATGCATTCTAATGAAATCATAAAGCAACCAAATTACATTTCCATGCCATAACATCATCATAAAGTCAAGAATAAACTCTACGGACTTTTGGTTTAGTCTCACCCCATTCTTAAGACTTTTGGATTAGCCTCACCATTGGCCTAAGGACTTTTGACTTGGCCTCACCCATCCATAAGACTTTTATCCTTGTCTCACCCATACTCAGAGACTTTTGGAATCTCCTCACCCCTAACAAGAGACTTTTGGCATTGCCTTACCCTTATGAGCTATTTCATAATCAAAGTAATATTCAAGAAAGCATATTGGTACCAATGCAACATCAAAACATCAAGTGGCATGTCTAAAGATACAAAAGTACACACAAGCTCACAATGACACATACATATCTAAGAATGCAATAAGAATAAAGTGAGAAGCTACCTAAGTGGAAATTCCAAGCTTCAGCCTTGACTTATTCCTTCCCTTTTTCAGTTGCACACCTACAAGTGGATAGAGTTAGACCTCTTGAGCCTAGACACCATGAATAAAGTTCAATTACATTCTTGAAACAAGCTAGAACATCATACACACACTAGACACACACACTTGTTCCTATAGTCACATATATTCTCTATAAAATGCCTAATGAAGCAACTACCATAATTTAAAGTCTTGATTCTATTTTCTTCTCATATCTAGGCCTCTTGGTTCCATTTAGACTTCTTGAAGTCACCACAATCTCATTTCTAAGAGTCTAGACACAAGTTGCTTCTTAAGGCTACATTATGGAACCCGTTGTCTCATCTTCTAATCTATAGCTTCTAAATTTTTCCCAAGGGTTCATCCCACCTTCTTCCATCATATAAGGTCCCAAACCAAGTTTGGAATAAATTAAAATAATCCCTAGCCCATTCTTCTATCCTTGGCCGAGATACCAACACCTAAGAAAGCCCATGGAATTTTTTATTTTTCCTTGATGGGAGACACATTTGGGAGGCTTTCTAGGGATCTTAAAAAGTCAAATAAACATTCACACATGCAAGGAAATTCATGTATCAAATCAGTTTTTACATTATATTTAAGAGTCTCACACTTTCCTAACTTGATTTCCATTAGTCTTTCTTCCAATTTCTTTGCAATTTCTAACTCCTATGGTCTAAAACCCAAGATTCTTTCTTGTTTTTAGACAAAATTTCCTCCTCTAAGACGGTTCTGTTCTTAACCAACATACACACATGGAGGCAGCAAAGGAAGAAAGCAAGAAGAGCTAAGTTACTTACCTTGATTCAAGTTTATTTCAAGAGTTCTCTTCCTTGCTTTTGCCTTCTCCTTGAAATGACACTCTTTCCCCTCTGAATCAAGGCTAAAATAGAACCATATAAACCTTCAAAATCATGTAAAGAGAGCTTAAAAGAAGGAGAACAATTTTAAAGAAGATAAAACCATAAAATTCCTTAAATTTTCCTACCTTTTGTTAGCTTTTTCTTCCTCTTTCTTAGTTCTCCTTGTGTGTCTCTCTCATGCAATCTCTCCTTCTATTTTGGATGATGCTATATGTCTGTTAAAAGGAATCAGAATTTGGGACGCCTAATATAAACAAAAGGAAGGAAATTGTTAAGAAAAAATGACGCTTATGTCCCGTGTTTGTGGCATTTTCGTTTTAGCTCCTTTTTTAGAATTATTTTTTCTATCATAAAATTTAGGTTTTATAACTTATAAAATACCTTTGAAATTACTCAAATTGAAACTAAAACTTTTCTGAATGAATTGATCAAAGTTTGAGTCAACTGACATTCAAAAACACACACTGGAGGAGTTTTAACTGTCTCAGAGCTTCCTATGATTTTATGGCCTCTGAGAAATTTAGAAAGCTCAAATTTTTCATTTAAAAAGTCTTCATGTAAGTTTTTTAAAAAGTGTCCATATTTACAAAAATGTCACTAAACTTTCGGCAAATTTTTTGAACCACTCCAGTTTTGGTTTATGGGCAACTCGAGACTCAAATTCTCATTTTTCATTACTTAAAATTTTATTCAAATTTTTATGTGGCCTTAAATCACTCATCTTAAGGAACTTTCTTTTCACACTAACTTATTATGGTGTTTTATGAAATACTAAACGTTACAGAAAGGAAATTTACTCCCAATGATCTTTAAATATATACATTAATCAACTTCGTTCTCTACAAAACCCAAAAAAAGAAAAAAAATACATTATCAAATTCTAGATACCATTGAAGGGAAGCTTGTTTTAAACCACAAATAGACTTCCAAAACCTATAAACTAAATACTTTCTCTTACTTTCCTAAAAATCCTGACATCCATTTGATGCAACTCTAGATTAAAATAAGCCATCAAGGCCACAATTATTCTAAAAGGATCATGTTATCCTATAACATCAATAACACTTGGTATTATCATTTTAAACACTTGGTATTTTTAGACATTTGGTATCAAAAGATTTTCTTAGCAACCCAACATACATTCTAAGCTTCTTGAATAAACTTCCTTTTTGTGCTTCCCTTACTAGCTTGAAAGTCATAAAATCTTTCTTTCTCATCACCAAAAAATTTAACCTTTCATACATTATGTTATTAGCTCTTCATAATGCTTGTTCAAATCTTTTAGATGAATACTTAGGAACATTTTTTGCATTTAGTTTTTTGTCTCATTAAATATTTAAAAAAAAAACTTAGATGATATGAGGGAAAAGTTTATGTGTAATCAATTCTTTCGCTTTGAGTGAAACTTTAGCCACCAACTTAGTTGAAAATTTCCATTTTACCCTTTTAGTCCTTTTTAGTTTTATAAATACATTTGCACTTGATAGCTTTACATTCTACAAGGAATTCAACAAATTCCGACATAATATTTCTTGTCATAGACAAGATCTATTTATTGATAGCTTTCATACATTCATTTAATCAGAGAGAAGTTACTACATTTTGACATATAACAAGGTCAATAACATGTTCCATATCATAATCATTTTTACCAAGGTAAATGTAAAAGTCATTAAAGATTAAGGGTTTTCATAGTCTTATTCATCTCTTTATTAACATTTCTATAATAGACTCAACTAGCTCAATATTCTCAACAAGAGCTGAAAGATTACCATATTATATTTTTGACTCTATCCTATTAACAGGCTTATTGTAATATTATTGTAAATTCTCATATGGTATGGTGCAGATAAAGAAACAAAGATAGTTTCACTTACTTCTTTTATTAGGACAAATGTCCTTACGATGGTAAATATTAGCAATATCCATCTTAAAAATTTAATTGTTTTATTATCCTTCATTGGAGAATAAAACTTATATCCCTTGGTAAGTTTTGGATGCCTAATGAGAAAACAATAACTAATTCTATGGCCAGTCTTTTTCTCTATGAAATTATATATTCTTACTTCTGTAAGACAATTCTAAGTTTTGAAATGGTTTAAACTAGGTTTTTTACTATTCCAGACTCAAAATGTGTTTTAGGAATAACTTTGTTAGGAACTCTATTTAGGATATAGAGGGTGGCTTTGATTGTTTCATCCTATAGATATTTTGGCAAGTTAATTCTACTGAAATGGTATAATTACACCTTTCAACCATCTTATTTTGTTCAAGACTGCTAGCCAAGGCATATTGTGGAATTATACAACATTCTTATAGCATTTGGCAAATGGATCCATATGCTACCTAGTTGTGTCATGTTTGACACCATCTCAGTCAGATCTCAAAATTTCGATAAATTTTTCAAATTGTTTTTCAACTTTAGTTAAAAAAAATTTAAAATTTTTAAGTGCATCAAATTTTCTTTTAAAGTTAGACAAAGATAACCACATTGGGAAAAATTATCAATAAATGTGATAAAATATTTATTGCTACATATTGTAAGAAGATAAGATCACTAATATTAGTGTAGATTATTTCTAAGAGTCCTAAGCTATGAGTGGCCCCTTTCTTTTAATGTTAGTTTATTTACCCTTAATGTAGTTAACAAAAATTTCCATTTTTCCAAAATATAAGGTAAGGAAGATATCATTTCTAATTCATCTTGTCATTCTCTCCTTAAATAGTCTAATCATTTATGCCTCAACATGGATGGTTTATCTTTAATTCTAGAATGTTTTGCAATAATATTTTCAATATTTATAGAAAGATAAAACCTTTCATGAGATAAAGATAATTTATATAAACTGTCATTCAAAAAACCATGAGTTAAAGATAATTATCTTTAATTTTTTCATTAAGCATAGTCAAAACTCCAATAGTAACATTACTATGGTTAACAACAAATAAAACTATATAATCAAACAAAAGAATACATATTAGTAATTATTTTAGGCATTAGTAAATTTTTAGAGTCAACTTTAAGAGTATTTCAAAATTTAAAAGTATATCCCTTTTAGGGAGATAGACTATTAAATTCAAAATACTCTTATAAAATAATACTTTATGAAACTCTAATTAAAGTACACAATGACTCATTTGCGCAAGCAATTGTATATAATAACTATATATCCCTCAGTTAAAACATGCAAAAAACCCCTTTTTAACAGGGCAGACGACATGTTCTACAAATTAATATAAATAAGTCACTTTGTTGATAAATACTTAATGCTAATTCATAAAACAATTTATATATGCTAGTAAATGCACATAATTAAAAATTAACATATATTTACCAATGAGTGCACATATTAGTAAATAAAAAAATAATTAATAATAATAAGTGCACATATCATTAAGATATTTGAGTTAAACCAATAAATTTGTTTAAAAAAATAGCTAAAGATAACTCGTAAATACCTAACTTTGCCAAAAATTGAAAATTCCTTTTGCCCAAAAAAAACCTAGAAAATACATGGCCCACACATTCATAGAAAAAATGCACTAGGAGCTTGCAAATGGTAAAACTTTTATTACAACAAAAGTTGTAAGGTTAGGAACCTAACACTTGTAAGGTAAAACTTGAAAAGGGTAAATAAAATACCCATAATTTGGTTCAGGATACTTATAATAATATAGAAGCATATGCGTATATCACTATCATGTCAATAATAAATACAAATATATCAATTATTGGTCTAAAATAGGGCCTAATTTTAATGAGTCAATTTTGGTACCTTAGAGTACTCTATGGTATTCACAAAAATCAGTTTTGGCTCAATTCAAAGAAATTGAAATTTGTGTTTGGACCCAAGTTTGAAAATTAAAATTTTTCAACTTTAATTTCTTTCTCTGGACTTAAGGATTTCAAGTGATTTAATTCTTTATAAATTTCTTATACTATAGGCTATAAAAACCCTAACACATTGCATTTAATTAGGCATAGTAGAAAAAAATTAGGATTTATAGAATTTAATCAATATGGGTTATGAATTCATATAAGTGGGACTGTGATACCACATATAAGATAAATTAATTAATTATATGAATTCAAAACACTATAATAATATTAAACGGAAGCATACCTATATTTGTCATAATAAAATTGATATCTTAGGTACCTTAAACTAAGTATTTCTCTCCAACTTCCTCACAAAATGTAGCTATTTGATAGGGCAATTTAGAGATTATGTTCTCTTAATATTTATAGGGAGTGGAAAGGAGACTTAGCCATTTTATTGATGTAACCTTAAAAGCCCACACTTGATGGGTCTAATAGGGTAAAAGTTTATACTATACCACATAACTATGTCAACTAATAAAGGTGCGCAGTCCATAATATTAATCACTAATATAATTAGACTTATTATCATCATCTAATGAAGATCATATAAATAACAATTCATTTTCATTAAAATACAAAAAATATAATTAATAAAAGCCCATAAAATTCTTACATATTAAACCAATCAATACTTTAATTGTCATAATATTATTTCACTCATACCCTAAACAATTTTATAATTTTCTAAAATTGTTATTAGGATTATTTTGGCAAGTTAAAACTTTATGTCATTTGAAACTCAACAATGATCTTAAAAGACTA
The DNA here is from genome assembly GCA_026724425.1 of Erythrophleum ivorense. Lineage (NCBI taxonomy): Eukaryota > Viridiplantae > Streptophyta > Magnoliopsida > Fabales > Fabaceae > Erythrophleum > Erythrophleum ivorense. The sequence continues at coordinate 22,875,443 of JAIUCV010000011.1, forward strand.
TAAAATTAATCAAAGCATAAGTGATATTTTTCATTTTACAATTTATGTGATCATTTTGATTAAAATTAAAAATTGTTAGTGTTCAATGATAAATTAAACAAATTATAGTAAAAAAATTTATCAAATAATAGAATTTAATGATCCATCTTAATTGTAAGACAATAAATTGATTTTAAATGAAATAGACTTAATGGCAATCCAAGTTTCAAACTACATTTTGCATACAAATTTATTAGCGGCTTTAATCTTCTAAAGATTAACAAAAGTTTAAATCTATAATTCATCCCATGAAAAATTGTACTCCATTGAAGATGCTACTCTTTCTATTCTTTCATAGTTGTTAAAGTAATACTCAGAATCTTCTAGCTAATGTTACTATTGTAAAGATTGAACAAGCAGTTTTTTAATTGAGTAGATAATGCTCCAACGCTTAATGGTTCCCATGCCAGATTTTATTATTTTTATTAGGATATGGTGAAAGGGGATTTAATATAGATGGTTCTTAGCTTTTTCCATCATGGGTATTTATTAAAGGCTTTGAATAGGTCTTATATTATTTTGTTACCTAAATGTAACGATCATCAATCTCTTAAGGATTATAGACTTATTAGTTTATGTAATATGATTTATAAGCTAATTTTCAAGGTGATTTGTAATTGCTTGAAAGATGTTATGGTGGAAGTTATTGCACCAAGTCAAAATGCTTTTTTACTCGGACAATTGATTTTTGATAATATTATTTTGGCTTCAGAATTATTAGATAAGTTGCATCGTACAAGAACTAATCAAATTGGTTTATGTGCTTGTAAGTTAGATATTGCCAAAGTATATGACAAAGTTTCTTGGACATTTCTTGGAGCTATTTAGCAAAAAAAAAAAAAAAAGATCTTTCCATCACATTGGATATAGCTTATAAGGAAGTGTGTTAGTGTTGTCTCATATCAAGTGATTGTAAATGGCTATCCAACGAAATTGTTTCTCCCTCAACAAGGTGATTCTCTTTCTCCGTATTTATTTATTTTGTATGCTAATGTTTTATTATGTATGATTTCAAAGAAGGAGCACACCAAAACTTGGACGAGTCTTCAAGTATCTTGTTCCACTAAGCTTATGTCACATTTAATATACCATTTTGTTTTTTCGAGCAACAGAACCTATGTGTCATCAAGTTCATCATATTTTGTTAAATTATAGTAGGTTGTTAGGTCATTTTGTTCATCTAGGTAAATTAGTGATTGTATTTAACCCATGTGTACCATATTGGGTGAAGAAATTATTGTCTAGTGTCTTTGGTGTGAAATTTACATCTTATTTTAAGAAATATTTTGGAAACATAAATTGATATGGGTCAAGTTAAGACTAAGTTATTTAAAGAAGTGGTGGATAAAATTGATAAGAAATTTCAAACTTGGAAGTTAGTGTTGTTGTCTTAGGATAGATAAATTACTTTAATTAAATCAATTCTCAATTCCACATTGACATATCCATTTGTTTTGAGCTCCTAAGGGAGGATTGTCATGAAATAGACATGAAGTTGGCCAATTTTTTTTTAGGTTATTCTAAGTTTAAACTAAAATTGCATTTACTAAAATGGTCAAAAGCATATCATCATACCTCTTTTCAGGAGGTCTTAGTTTTAAGCAAACATAGGTTTTTAAAATAGAGCTATACTAGTAAAACATATTTGGTAGTTAGTTTTAGATGAATTAGGATCATTATTTTCCTATGTCTTAACACTTAAGTATTATCTAACTTGTTCTTATGGTTGTTTAACTACTCATTTGGCCATATCCTAGATTTGAAAGGTGATTCAAAAATCTAGTTCTCTAATATGTGATAATATTTAATGGCAAATTTGAAATGGTAGGACTATTTCTTTATTTAGCGACCATTAGTGGCCAATGCATCAAGTGCTCTAGTCTTGTATGAGATGGTGGATAACCTTATTCCACATGATCAAGAAACTCTTCGGACCAAATTCAATAGATTGTCCTAATGTCTTTTTTGATAACAAATCTAATGGATTCTTTTTTTTTTTTAGACTGGTAATTCTTCTGGTAGGTAAACAGTCTAAGATGAGTATTGATTATTAATGCAAAACTCACACTCTAGTAGTCAGTCAACATTTACAGCTTGGGATCATTTATGGAGACTTCAACTTCCTTTCTATGTAGTTGTTTTTTGTGGCAATTACTATGGGATGTTTTAACATCTATTCTTCATAAACATCATTTATCGATTGAGGAGTGTTGTCCTTTTTGTTAGAAGTTGGATGAATTAGTTAATCATATTTTCTTAATACGCCCTTTTGCTCAAGCAATCTAATTTTGTTCCTCATTAGGTTTAAGAGTTGATCAATTCTTTTATTGGATATCTCAGTGTGGGTACAAAAGTGGCTTAAGCAAAGATAGCTAGTTACATTAAACAGTGATGAGTATACGGAGGTTTCATTGCCATACTTTATGTTATTTGATATTGTCGTAATCGAAAAACTTTTGAGGAAATAGATTGTGGACCTGAATTTGCTCTATAATTCATCATCTTACTCTACAAATGTTGTCGTGTTTCTCCTCAACAATCTGGTCAACTTCTACATGATGCTAGTATTCTTACTTGGGATTGTCATTTTGTTACTAATTATTGGAAAGCAATATTCTGGGTTGTTAGATGAAATTCTCAACAAACAAAACATCAGGTTTTGATATTTGCTTGGTTTGGTTACATCCTATTTTGGTCTTTGCTGAGGCGATTTCCATCTTTTCGTTTTTTATTAATTGCGGATAATCTAATTTCTAGGTTTCAATGTTATTGCACATGATATATCCTATTGTTGTTTAGGGTCTTAGGATTGTATGTATGTTGTCTTTGTTATCAAAATTTTTTATAAAAAAAAAAGCTGCCAAAGCAGGCAGGCTGCCAGAGCTAAGTGCCTTGCATTGGAAGTGGGATTTCACGGAATTTTAGAGTTCTCGAGTTCCAACCATTCCTTAAAAAAGAGATAAGGTGTAACACCATCATTTCTACTCATGCCCATCATCCATGAACATACTCATGTGAGATAGAGTAAGAATAAGGTGAGAACTTCCATTGGATTCATACACTTCCTTACATAGCGTCATGGTTAAAAATTCATTTCGGTGTCATGTGTCCCGTGTGAGTTCATACTATGCCTCCTCATATTTAATTTCATTGTTACAACTCATTTGTATCATAAAAACTAGCTCACAACTCATGGAAACCGAAGGGAGACATAGGACATGCATAGAAGCATTTTCGCTATAGCGAGAAGGCACTCTCGCTATAGCTTGACCATTTCTCGCTACAGCGAACAGGTACATTCGCTATAGTGAGAAGGCACTCTCGCTATAGCTAGACCATTTCTCGTTACAGCGAATAGGTACATTCGCTATAGCTAAGCCATTTCTCGCTATAGCTAGCAGACTTAGAAAATTTTCAACCCTTCGAAAATTTTTCAGTTTTTTTTTTTCTTCTTCTTTTTCTCTCTTTTTTCTTCTAGTTGTTACATAAGGTTCTTTGGTTGACGCATGATTGAGGACAGGCTCCAAGTCAATAATGGATTCAGTTGGGACCGAGAAAGAGTGGTAAAACTTAAATAAGATACACATGAGTGACTGCACTCTTTCTCCGTCCTTCTCCAATAGGACTGCATAAAATATTACGGAGAAGATCCCAATCCCCCAAACTTGTAATGGCCAACGGGCATGAGAGTAGAACATGAAAGACATCTTTCAAGGACAGAGCAAGTACGAGAAGCCCGTGGTAACGACCAAGAACCCAAGACAATAGAGGAAAGTCAAAATTTTAATTTACACATAGCTTTTTTTTTTCTCTTTTTTCTTTGTTACGTATGAGGTCCATGACCTGAGAAGTGATACAGAAGGGTAAGAGGCTGGGATTCAAACCAAATTTATCAGGCAAAAACTAAAACTAACGATATGTGAACTATTAATTCGTTAACTAATTAAACGAAGATCACATTCCTTCGGAGAACCAAGGAACTTCCAAATTGGAGAGCAAAACATCCAAATGAATAAAAACAAACTTCCTCAGAATTCTCCTGTCTATTGAGATACAATCTCAGAAGAAATATAAGCCCTTCTAGAATCCACAATATGTGAAGTTTATCCCAAGTAATAAATCCAGACTGTCATAACCCTTATACTACGATAGTTTTGTCAGTGAGGGCCTAATTTTCATCATCATCGTTGCAACAGTCAGCTTAAGACATGAATCTTTATCAGGAGAACACAGCAAATCTTCATGAAAAAACCAGCAGTGCTTTGAGTGACTGATGCTGTACAGCCAAAAGCATCAAAACTGTTATCCTCCAAGAACACTCTGGTTTACGGTAAACAAGAGACCATCTTAAATGAAATGAGGACTAGAGAAGTTTCAGTCCACCGGTCACATCATCAACTACTTCATCTGGTCCTGCATATGAATATTAGATTGAATAAAAAGAAAAAAAATGAGCTGTAAATGAGAAGGAAAAAGTCAAATGAAAACGGGCAAGGCAATATCGCCGTGAAAAAAGTACATCCATCAGAAGAGAGATAATTACCAATAATTGCCATCACTGTTCTGGAATCTAGAAGAAAGTAAAAACCGAAAAAACAAATTAGTACATTAAATAGGATAAGTATTAAATAGATATAAACAGTAGCAGAGAAAACATATCATAATTGTGTACAAATTAAATTAAACAAGATGTGGAAACTAGCAGAGCAGTTTCGACAGAGAGAGAGAGAGAGAGAGAAACTTTATCAGTGTGGACAACATTATTATCTTCCTCCCACTCCCACTAAATGGTGGAAGTCTAAAAGTATCCATAAATATCCAGTGAATCCTACTCCCAAAAGTAATAAAGATGTATTCAGCCCCTGAGTTTTTAGCATTTTTAAAAGGAAAATACAACACAGTAATTAAAAATTAAACTGCCAAGTTTAAAGATAAGCATACTTCACAATAACATCATTGTCTAAAGTTGAATTATATAACGATGAAAACGTATAGATAATAGACTTAAATGGTAAAGCTTTACAGGTTAAACCAAACCAAATGACGATAGAAACAAAGTTAAAAGTAATTTAAATTATAACCTATGAGTCAATTAAAAGCTCGATACTTTCATCTTAATTATTATTAGAAAGGAATTCGAGCAACAAGGCTGAATTTTTTTAAAACGTTTGGACATTAGCAAAACAACCAGGGTACTGTAACTGAGAAGTCCATATAGACAGACAAGGGAACGGCTTCCCCTTGTCCCGACCAAAATGAAAAAGGAAAAAAGAGAAGCCAGGAATGAGTCAAAAATTAAAATGAACATCAGAAATACTTTTCAAATTCACGAGTTATATTTGCCAACAGCTCCAATTTATAGAGATGGGAAGAAATGGAGGGGGGGGAGAAAGTGAAGTTGCAATGCTGCAGTTAAAAAGCCTGTAAATATTTCTAAATAAATCCAGTGTACAAGAAATTTTCTTTTGTATCATATTCACCTTCAGCTCTACTTTCCAAAGGTGAGATTGATAAATTCACAAAGCAGTAATGGGCACTAGATTCTAACACAAACATCAGGATGAGTTAAGGCTCACCAAACAATTCCACTACTAACTAGGAGTAGAAAAAGTTATCAGTTGCCCTCATCATTATGATCCAGGGATTGTCATATTAATCTTAACATAACTGCATGAGTCCTATAATTCAGAGTCATAGAACTTAGCTTCCAAGATGTTTTATTTATCCAACTTAATTTCTGAACAGTTCTCCTAATTATATTGTTTTTTTTCCTCTCTCTCTCTCTCTCTCTCTCTCACACACACACACACACACAAAAGACATTCTCTCCCCTTTCATATTCATAAGCAACTCATCATACACACTAGCTGGTCCACAGCTAATGAACTATGCCTCCAACCTTAGTCATCAAAATGAGGAAGGACTGAGAGGCCCTAGCTCATTGTCAATATACACTTGTCAGCCATCTCTATAGCATAGATTATTGAGAATCTGTAACATATCTGATTATGGCAGTTGACTATGTCTATCATTACAAGCAGAGCTTCACATCAGAAAAACAGCTGAGAAAAGAACCTAATAACATATCTTCACAAACCAAAAACTATACAATGACCCTTCAATTTTAGGGTGGTAGAGAAATTATAAGACTATCATTTTAGGTTTGCAAACTGCAGCTACGAACAACTAGCCGAGCTGTGTCTCCACCTTAAATGCTAGCCATTCCTGGCTCTAGCATACACAATTTAAACACAAGAATAAGATAGATATGCTTGACAAAAAGTATGAGGATATGGGAAGTGCTTGTAACTCACTTGGTGCAATCTGTGTTCTTCCTGCATCAATTGTGATATGGGTAGGCAACTTCAATGATTTTGCCCTTTCCTGTCAAATTAAACAACAATACCGCTAAAACAATAATTTCAGATTGAGGGCCAAAAAAAAGGAGGGAAAAAAAAAAGAATTTGAGATTACTGGGAAGAGAAAACAAGAAAAGTGTTATGTCCTATTTCAGAAATTGCAGATGATGGATGAAGAAGGCAAACCAGACTTACTGATTTGAAGATTGATAGACAAAAAATAATATCAGTCAACCTAGTTTATATAATTATTTTTTAATCAAAAAAGAGTATTATCAGAAGGAAAGAAGTGATACAAGAAGGGGGATAAGGTATTCTTCTCATATAGAATAACAAGGAAAAATAAAAAGGCAGAAGTAAAAGTAAAACAAAAGATCTCCTAATTCCCTCTGCATGTCTAACAAGGAACCAGTTTATATAAATAACTATAGAAAATAAAGTAATCTAAACCAAATAAGACTCACAAAAGGTTTTTAAATAGACAAATAAAACTTTGTCATACTTTCATTTTTCCATTGATAATTCAATGCCTGCTGTGCAAATCTTCCCCAACCCTCTCAAAACATTCAACGGGTACACCCAAATTAAACATTCTATTATAGATCACACACTTCTTTCTCCTTCACAACCCTTAAAAGCTTTCTTTGTCTTTCATATATAGTTTACTAAACATAATCCAGGTCAAATTCAGTCATGGACAGTGTTCTAGGTGATGAAAAATTCCTGTTGTGAGCTTCTCCCCCACAACCTCTCCCTGCACATCCATCTTTCACGGCATAAAATGCCATATTTTTAGTTAAATCTCTCACTTCTTTCATTTCCACATCCTAAACATTTATCAAAACATGCCCTTCTAATAATTATTAAGCAAATGCATTTGCAGCCACCAGTAAGAACAGAAACACATTTCCCTAGTTTCAGGCTTTCTGCTAGTGTTTTCACAGCCAAGCCCAGACTTTCATACAATATATTGCTCTATGAATACTAACCCTCTTCCCTCTTAGTCCCTAAGATCCCAACTAATACAGGACAAAGGGGGGTCAATTATATTGATTTATATGATTGTAATTTTAATTTAAAAGCAATAATTAAGATTTATTTAGTTATTTTAGGTAATTTTAAGGTAATGATGGTAGAATTAGAGTCCTAATAGGATAATTTATAGATTTGGGAAGTTTTAGAATATTGCATACTTGTAAATTTTTTTTTTTTAAATTATGCCTATAAAAGGGGCTGCTATGTGTAAAAAGAGGGACAACAAATATTTTCACTTTTGAATATTACTCCAAGGAGCCTCCTTGTTTCCCTGGTAAATTCTAAAGCTTCTACCCAGTGGATTCTAGGTCATCTACTAGAACTAGATGTTCACTTCTGTCTTTGCGTTACCAATTCTATAACCTTAATTGGAGCACAGAGTCCTATCAAAAAAGTCATAAATCATCCAACTCAACTTTATTTCTTTGGTTACTGAGTCTATTAGGATTTGTGTCCTATTCATTTACTCCTATTTGCTGATCTACCCATTTGTATATTAATGCCTATAAGAATACGGATTTGGATCTGCTCATGTTCAAGTCCCTTATGTTTGCTCACGTCTCTAAAAAATTTGATTTTCTTTTTTTTTTTAATTTTTCATTTTTTCTTGGGAAAGGGAATAGATCCCTCATGTGAGAGGACATGAGCAACATGAGCAAACTTCAACATGAGGGAATCCATTTCCATAAGAATACAAATCTAAACATAATGCTGCTGGTTGCATAATGGTATAATAAGAGGGAAACTAGTCATGTGCATTAGGAACTAAAATTTTCCAACCTATTTTACATGATTAATTAGAAAAGAATCAAACTGCTATCATTTTATATTAGTAAAAGTAGATTAAATTTCCAATCACAGTTACTTCTGTGCATCGTAATTATAATCAACAACTCAGTATTGTATAGCAGGGCAGGCATGTATGCCAATACCCTGCTATTAAATAGATTAAACATGAAATTAGCCAATATAGCACCAAATAACTCTAAACATTGCTCACTTGCAAAACCAGCATATCTTCCTCACTTTCAATTTTAACAACAACCTTAGGTTGTGCGCACATCTCCCACCTGCATATTGATAAGCTTCAGAATGAAGAGACACAATCAAGGAAGACCTACTATTGAAATCAAGACCTGTGGCTGTACCTATTCAAAGCTTTTGGAGCTCGATAGAGAAGCTTTTTGTAGAGACCCAATGTTGCATGACTGCAAAATAAAAGGCACCAGATTCAACCACGAATCAGTTGGAAAACAAAATTGTCCACTTAAATGAAATTAATATAAACAATCAATAAATGAACAAGAAAAAGCATAGCAATCAGCAGTTTACAGAAAACTTCGTGTTAGTGTACTTCTCAAAAAGAAAGTGAAAGAAATATATTATCAGCCCCAGAAAAGTCAGCCCTATGTCACAAGGAACTATCCATACAGTACTTGAGGTTTCAAACATAGAAAGTAACATTATCAACTGGAAAATATTGACCACTCTTGACCAGCACCATCTTTATTGAAAGCATTGCATTACCCTCGCTTAAATGCAGAAGTAATGTCTGTCTCCATGAATGAACACTTTCCATAGAGCATGCTATCAGTTCTCATTTTCAAAAGGCTTCGGTCATACCAACTAGCAAGCCAAGGACAGAACAGAATAAAAATGACTATTCATGGAGTACTATCTATAATTAAAAGCAATTGACCTATAATTTTACGGTCATTCACCATCATCCCATCTTAAAAGCATCCAAAAAAAAAAACTTTCCTTATTTTTACAATATAACGGCAATCGTAACTTGCTTCCAGACGTACATGTATCATTTATTTTGTAAACTTTAAATCACTCGCTTTATTTAGGATACCCAAAAGACAATAACTGTATAACAAGAGTCTAAGACTCCAAGATTAACATATATAAGAATTGATAGATGCACATAAAATGATTAAAAAATAATAATAATACCTGCATTGAGCAGCAATTTTTCCTTTACCCATTTTAAGATCATTTCTCACTACCAATACCTGCAGAAAAATAATGGCAAATTTTCAAGCTTCCCACTGAAAATCAGTTACTGGATTTGTAAGAGAAAGATAGAAAAAACTTATTACCATCTTAAAATCATCGAGAATTTCAGCCAAATCTTCAATCTGAAGCGGCTCTTTGGGATTTTTCTTCTCCTTCCCTTCACAACTGAACTCCTTTAGCTAACCTTGCTGAGATAAAGAAGCGAAGAGGATATTGAGAACCAATGAAGTAACCAAAAGCAAGACAACCTGCCCCAACTAGAATTGCATTCAGCCATGTCAAATCCATTTGAAAAAACACCGTCTTCTCCTCAAGCCCCTGAGAACTGAGAATGGTCGGAGGATCAAAGATGGAAGCGGAGTTGAGGGGGGTTAAGGTTAGGGGTTATCATGGACCGCTCTCAGGCTACATCACCCATAGCTATGAAAAAAAAAAAAAAAAAAAAAGCTTCCTTCAGCGATCCTGACCGGAATGCCCGAGCCAACAGAAATTTCATGAGTTATACACCAAAAACAGAAATGCATACGTCAATTTCCTGTAAAGAGTTCAATTTTTTTTTTCTTTCCTACTTTTAATAATTGATATTTTTTACAGAATTATATAATTCAATCTTCTAAAAGACTTTTTCCGGTTGCGTTTAATCTAGTGCCCACGATTGCCATGAGAAATGGTAATGAAATTTTGTCAAAGTATATATTTAGTTGGTAGTTTATAAGCTTCATTCCATTATGTCCAATAAATAATTTTATTCTGCATAAAAATTTAAATTTTTAAAATTTTAATTGAATGGTAGAGTAATTGAAAAAAAAAATTATATCACTATCATTTTAACTTTTACATAAATCATTTTTTAAAGATTAGAAAATAAAATGCTAATATGCATTTTTAAATATTTTCAATAGAATAAAAATTTTAAAAATAAATATTTTAATATAATTTTACATTAAAAATATTATAATTATGTATTTATCTTTTCTTTATATATTCACTTTATTTTTATTTAACTAAATATAAAAATAAAATAAAATATTCATTTTATTTCTATAACATATCAAATATAATTATTCTATATTTCTAAAACTCATTTCCTTTACTCTTTTCATTCTTCTTAGCAAATGGGACTTAATATCATTCCGAATGCTATCTCAACGTTATTAGACAGAGCTATTTTAATAGTGATGAATTGGTGGAGTCAGCTATTTAAGACACGGCTAAAACAAAAAATAGAAAAAAAGAGTTTTAGATAAAAATTGTTTATGTCTTATAATTAAATTTTTAATTAAAACATAATAAATATATTTTTTTAACAATGACATAATAAATATATAATTTTCTACAAACATATTATTATTAAAAAAATTATACACTCAGAAAGTACATATATTCTAATATTAAAAAATAAACTATTTTAACATTTTTCAAATTCATAGTTAAAAAAAATATTTTATCTATTTGAGGTATAAAAGGTAGAAATTCTTCGAAATCTAAACATGCATAATCGAAATTACTCATGATGATAAATGAACAGTAAGTTGTGTGAGCAGTGAGCAGATAGAGAGTATGATGAAATAGAACAACAAATGAGTCAAGAAGAAATAAGTCTAGAAGCGATACAAAAAGAGTTAGGATATTTAAATCTTCAAAACCCCTATGAAGTAAATATGCAAACAGTAAAAATCGAAGAACAACCTTTTAACCCACCAGATATATCAGCCCCAGAATACCAACAAAGAACTGAAGGAACAAGTATAGATAGGGAAATCGAAATAGCACAACAAGAATTAAGACATAAAGAACCTATGAAAAACTTAAACACTGAATTTATGTTTGAAATGATATATACTCCCACTAAAGACAACACTTTTGTACCACCTCCACTAGAACAATATGAAACAAGACCAATCCCAAACTCAGGAATATGGTTAGACTTAAATTGTCATTTAAATCGAGAAAGAAGATTAGAAAAATGGACAAAATCACAATTAATATCTCTAATACATAGATCACCTAACACCCAATCAGCCATCTTAATCATTGAAGCCAGTTTTGTAGGAAATGTAATGGAATGGTGGAAAAGTCAAACCGAAGAATTCAGACAACAAGTAAGAACTGTACCAACATACACAACAACCAAAGAATTTTATCTCATAGTATTAAGAAAATACGAATAAGTACTAAGAAATGAATTTATAGGAAGAAGTGTAGGAGCTAATGAAAGAACCAAATAAACCAAGCAATAGAAAGATTACATCAAATAGAAATATGCACTCTAGAACCAAAGATTCTAAACCAATATATTTGTGAATATCAACAATATTATCATGAAGCCAGATTAAGTACCTATGAACAAAGAAGATTTTACTTAGATCTATTTTACTATAAATTACCAAAATTAGTATCAGAATCAATTATAACAGATTATAAAAAAGCCTTTGAAGACAATGAAAACCTAATGCCATATGTAGATACTATGGGAATAAGAGAAGCTTATCTAAGAGAATATTTCTCAAACAAATGTAAAGAAGCATGGAGAATGATCAAATATTATCAAAATAATAGATTAACCCTCCAATGTGGACATTATGAGACACCTCATAGATGGGGATGTCAACTACCAAAAAATTACCAAAAGAAAAAATATCTAAGGAAACAACCTTATAGACGACAAGAATATAGATTTAGAAAAATACCCAAAATCTAGATTTCAAGGAACTAGAAAACCCTTTATTCCTAGAACCTATTATAAAAAAGGACAATGAAAAATTAATTATCAAAAATACCCTGAGAAATGTCAATGTTATAATTGCGAAGAATTAGGACATATATCAACCAACTGTAAAAAACCTAGAAGAAAAAAGGAAATGAATCTTATAGAAATAGCCGAAGAATATAATTTAGAACCAATAGAATTAAACACATATATAGAAGAAGAACTAGCCAACTCAGATATAGAAATTTATAAAATAGAAAAAATAATTATTGAATCAGAAGAAGAAGATGAATTCCTCTCAAATGAAGAATATGAATACATAACTGAAAATAGCGAAATAAATATGATGATATTGAAGAAGAAGAAATTGAAGACAACATCAACCTAATAACAGAAATAGAAAAATATAATACTCAAGAATGGAACCAAGAAGAATTTGACAAAATATGGAAAGAATTAGAAGCCAAAGAACCCGAAATAGAAAATGAGTCCTTTAAGGAACTTGAAGACTTTGAAGAATTTACCCAAATAGATTTTGAAAAATTTCAACAATTATAGGATGAATTAGAAATAGACAAAATAGAAATAACAGAATTAGGATTCCCTAAAACCTTAAGAAGGAAAAGAAGTTTTTTTAGGAAGAAAAATCAGAATAACGGAAAATTTAATAATACCCAAAAAACAGGAAGAAATAACAACTTTCAAATCTATAAAAGAACAATATAAAAATGCCGAATTTAATGTTCATGATTTAGTATCAGGAAAGCCCTATAGATGCACTCGAAAGTCACATAACAAACATAACATCCTAGCTTGGAGATGTTCCTTAAAGTCCTTATATCCCAAAAGTAGTTATTGTGAATATCACTATAAAAAACGATATGGTAAAAATAAAATTCAAAAACAAAAAGAATGGATTGAAAGAAAAACTCAAAACAGACTAAAAAAACGAGTTATCCAAATTATTAATATGTCATGAAAGTTTATCTGATCAATTTCTGATTAATTGCTAACTTCTATTTGTTTAAGGATGGAGAAATCCCCGACGAATAACAGTACATATAATCAATACCACGAAGAAGATGAGGATCAAACCCATCTGATTGAACGAATAAATTCCCTCGAACTTTGAGTAAATTCTCTCGAATTGAATATCAGTATTTTATCATCTCAGATGATAAGCCAAGTAAATACTCTGAGTAATACGATTAATTATCTTACTCAAACCGTGGGTAACCTCAGTTCCCATGTTGATGAACTATAAACACGAATAATTATCCTTGAAAAAGGAAAACAAGTAATGGGTCATTCACCCAGTCCAATCCAAAGTCTGACCCAAACACCACCGGCAAGTCCAACTACCTCAACCTCAACCCATATACCACAAACACCATCCTTTTTGGCTATCCTCGAACAGGAAGTCAAACAGACCCAAGAAAAAGCCCAAAATAGTCCTCAAAGACCATCCACTTCAAGGCCATCCACTTCAAGATCAGTAAATCCGGCCCAACAAATCCAAAACCAATATGAGTATTTCCAAAACATTATCCGTAGATTAAACCAATGTAATTTAGCCGCACCAACTGTCAAATATATCTCCCACTATTCTATCAATAAAGCTGTCATCAAACCAGGAACCAATCCCCATTTAGTTCAAATACTATTTGCCTATGGATTAGTTCACTGTATTTATCCATCAAAGAAGCTCGAAGAATTATCTATGTTACCAAAAGCCATCCAAGAAGCCGTAAGGCACTATTCAAATATAGTCACCCAATATGAAATATATGTAAGGTGTTACTCGACTGTTGCCGAGATAACTCCAAAGAAATTTTATTCTCCAATTAATTTAATTAAATATGGAACAACAAAGAAGCCCTTCGAATTTGAGGAATCAGAGAAATCCTCAATACCACCAGAAGAATTCGCCAGTCTAATCTCCCGAATCAGAGCACATGAACATGAAACTATATTCGCAGAAATGAACAGAACTTTATCAGCCAACGAAGCCCAATGGGTATACTTCAAAGGACAGTATTTGTGCCTTTATTCAGTTGGAAGAACAAGAAGAAAACCGCAACTGTTCACAGAATTCTACGAAGAAATAAAATCGAATAAAATGGATAACACTGAAGAGACAAAAAAAAGAATATGCCAGTATCTCTCAGAATATCCAATGCACAAATGTATCTTCTGTAAAGATCAGGAAAGAATCGAAGAAGCCCCACTAACTCCACCAACCAGCATCAATATCCTTGAGCTATGAAAGAAGTGCTAAAGGTAATGGCGCACCAGACACCGAATGACTGACAAGAAAAGCATCTTCCAAAAAGTTAATAAAGGTGAAACATCGAATGACTAAAGGAAGAAAAAGAAGACAAAGACAAACCTCGAAGTGACAAAAAGCAAACGGCAGCTATCCACAAAGAATCTCTTTATTTAAGTTACTTTATTAAAGTTTACTTTATACCTTCCTGTAAGCGGCACCGAGGAATGCCTCGCCTGCTCCCCCACTCCTCTATATATACACCTGTAACTTACACTTAGAAGCACGACTCAGAACGCAATGAGGCCCTGTGTGCCGTTGCAGCCATGTAATTGATTCCCTGTATGAAAGAGGACAGGAGACTCCCTTCCGAGTTCGTCCGCGACCCGATTTAGTTTCGATCGAAACCTATTCCCTTTACTAGTTTCTATTGAATGAATGCCTGGTTCCGCTCATTTCAGGCTATCTGTGAAATATGGTATCAAAGCATCATGGTATGAATGATAATAAAGAAATATGAACCTTAGTTTCTGACTGTTTAACCTTTCATAGTACACCTTGTTTACACCTATCTGCATAACTGCCTTTATCTCTCTTCTGCTCTCCTATTCACTGCTCACTTGCTCTCTTGCTTACTGCTTACTTTCTGCATTCTCTATCTGCTCACTGCTCACACAACTTATCTCAGCAACAGTCGAGTAACACCTTACATATATTTCATATTTGGTGACTATATTTGAATAGTGCCTTGCGGCTTCTTGGATGGCTTTTGGTAACATAGATAATTCTTCGAGCTTCTTTGATGGATAAATACAGCGAACTAATCCATAGGCAAATAGTGTTTGAACTAAATGGGGATTGGTTCCTGATTTGATGACAGCTTTATTGATAGAATAGTGGGAGATATATTTGACAGTTGGTGCGGCTAAATTACATTGGTTTAATCTACGGATAATGTTTTGGAAATATTCATATTGGTTTTGGATTTGTTGGGCCGGATTTACTGGTCTTGAAGTGGATGGCCTTGAAGTGGATGGTCTTTGAGGACTATTTTGGGCTTTTTCTTGGGCCTGTTTGACTTCCTGTTCGAGGATAGCCAAAAAGGATGGTGTTTGTGGTATATGGGTTGAGGTTGAGGTAGTTGGACTTGCCGGTGGTGTTTGGGTCGGACTTTGGATTGGACTGGGTGAATGACCCATTACTTGTTTTCCTTTTTCAAGGATAATTATTCGTGTTTGTAGTTCATCAACATGGGAATTGAGGTTACCCACGGTTTGAGTAAGATAATTAATCGTATTACTCAGAGTATTTACTTGGCTTATCATCTGAGATGATAAAATACTGATATTCAATTCGAGAGAATTTACTCGAAGTTCGAGGGAATTTATTCGTTCAATCAGATGGGTTTGATCCTCATCTTCTTCGTGGTTTTGATTACATGTACTGTTCTTTGGTGATTGCTCCATCTCTGGAAAAGAAATCAGCAATCAAGTTATTTGTACCTTTGATGTACTCAACAGTATAATCATAATATGATAGATCAGATTGCCATTTATATAACATTTTATTTGATAATCTTTCAATTCTAAGTCCTTTAGTTAACCACATCTTTACTTGAGTATTATCAGTTCTAATAATAAAGCTACTATTGACAATAAACAATTCGAATTTAATTACAACTTTTACAATGGCTAAAAATTCTTTCCATGTGGAATGATATTTAGTTTGGCTATCATTAAATTTTCCACTAGCATATCAGGTGATATGTTCTTGTTGTTCTTGGTCGATTTTATGATAAAGGGCAGCGCCCCAATAATTTTCTGATGCGTCTGTATAAATGATCCATTGGATGTTTTCTTGTGTTGGAATTATTAATTTTGGTAAATTATTACATAATTCTTTTATCTTTTGAATTAATTGTTCGGTTTCTTCATTCCATTTCCAAGGAGTTTTTTCTCCTGCTAATCGGGATAATTGAGCAGTATATTTTGATAAATGAGGGATAAAATTCCTAGCTTGATTTACTAATCCTAAGAATGATTGGAGATCTTTTTTATTTGTAATTTTTCTGAAGTCTTTAGCTTTGATACTTATATGCTCTTGTAATTCTATTCCATTTGAACTAATATAATGACCTAAAAATGTTATTCTTTCTTTTCTTAATTCTACTTTACTAGGGGAAATATTTATTCCTTTTTGTTCTACTACTTTCATGAATTCTTCTAAGTGTTTTTCATGTTGTTTTTTATTTTCTGAAAATATTAGGATATCATCGATGTATACTATGGCAAATTCTTTGATAGGTGTTAGGAGTTTTTGGATGTATTTTTGGAATATACTTGGACTATTATGGTATCCCATTGGTAATACATTCCATTCGTATAATCCTTCGGAGGTTAGAAAGGCAGTATACTTTTTACTTGGTTCTTCTAATCTTATTTGGAAAAATCCTGATTTACAATCAAATTTACTAAAGATTTGTTTTCCTTTAATTAGGTTGAATAGTAATTCTATTTTTGGAATTGGGTATCTATTTCTAATTGCTAATTTATTTAATTTTTTGTAGTTTATGACCATTCGAGATTTATTTCTTCTTTTTTCTGCATCGCTTACAACAATCATTGCTGGCGAGCAGTAGTTTGATCTACTTTCTCTTATTAATTCATATTTTTTCATTTCTTCTATATGCATAATAAATTCCTTTTTATCCTTGGGTGTCCATGGATAAGGTTTACTATAGATTTTTTGGCTATAGTCTAACAATTCGATCTTTGCATATGGTTTTGATTTATTCCAGTGTACTAAAGGGTTTTCGCTATAGTTTTCGTTTATTCTTTCTTCAATGGTTTTTTGTTTTTCTATATTTCTGAGTGCTTTTTTAATTTCAATAATTGGTTCTTTATTAGGAACAAACTGAATTTCATCTTTTGATTGTTTTAGTTTGAAGTTTGTATCGGTTCGGTTATAAGGGTTTTGTATTCTTATTGCCCAAGCTTGATGTTTACAGGGTGTTGTTAGGATTAGAATTTTTTCGGTAAAGTGTAGGGGTAGATATTGTTCTAAGAAATCCATTCCTAATATGATGTCAGGAGTGGTTTCATTATACTGGTGTAATACAGGGATTTTTAGTTCATAGTTTCCTATTTGTATTGGTATTTCTTTTGCGAATATTTCTATTATATGTATTTCTTTTCCAGCGCTACTCATTCTAATTGGTTTTTCTTTTTTCCAAAGTTCGGGTGGTAATATGTTGTATTTTGAGGTTGTAATATTTGCTCCTGTATCAATCATAGCATGGTATTTGCGTGATTGATATCTTTGGTAGTTAAATTTTACTAGGACGTAATAAAATTTCATTATATCAATTTTATTTTTTCGAGGATTACTACTTGTCTTTCTATGTTTATTAGAATTCTATCTTTTTGAATTCGGTATGGTTTTACATGTTCTAGGAAATCTTTTCCTAAGATAATTTTATGAGTTTGGTTTTTTATTTCTGATTCTACATATAATTTTACTTTTATTATATCTCTGTTATTAAATTTTAACATAGTTTGTGCGATAGTTTCTTCTTCTTGTATTTCTATATTATTATCGGTGTATTCTATGTGTATTGAACTTTTTTCTATTTCTGGGTCTATTAGGGCTATTATTTCTATCCAATTATTTTCTCGAGGTACTTCTACGAGGATTAGATTTTCTAAATCTTTGGTTAAATCTATTTCTAGGATATTTGGTTGTATTTCTAATAAGTCTGATCTTACAGGTATTTCGGGAAGATAATTTGGTTCGTAAGAGCTATGGCTTCTAGATCTAATTAAAGTTCTTTCTAGGGGTCTTGATTCTTGTACGCTTCTTCTTGGATTTATGATGATGATTTCTTGAGGTGTATTAATTCTAATACTTCGATTTCCTGGTCTATTATTAAATGAAATTCTTTGAGGATCTTCTTCTCCTAATTCTGTGGTATTATCTAATTCGAGTTGTAGTTGTCTAGGTATAGTGATTCTTCGTCTATCTAGGGGTAATTCTTCTAAGACTGGCATAAAGTGTTTGTCTATGGTTATATTTCCAATGTTTCTTTTATACATTTTGTGTTCGTTTGAGAATACAAGTCCTACTATTCCGGTAATACTTATAATTTTACTTCCTGGTGGCATTCTTATTCCGTGTAATTTGTGGTAAACTACTAGAGTTCAATTCATGTTTTTCTCGGTTCTAGAGATGGCAAAGTTTGTGTTAACAGTTAGTTTCAATTTTTGATATATTAAATTTTCATTTAAAGCTCCTAAGATACTATTTGGGACATCATTCATTATTCGGTTATCTGTTATTAACAGCTCTATGGGTGTGTCTATTTCAACTTTGAAATAGGCTTTTATTAGTAGTTGAATTCCTGGGATATAAATTTCTGTGATTTCGTCTTTTATTTCTAATTTTTGTATTTCATGTTCTATTAAAGTTTTGTTGATAATTGGAATTCTAAGAACTCCTAAGATACTATTTTATGTTCTTTTATTTCTAGATTTAGTTTTTGACTTTCTTTGGGTGTTATATAAAAACTTGTTTTTACTAATCTTTCAATAGAATAAAATTTTAAAAATAAATATTTTAATATAATTTTACATTAAAAATATTATAATTATGTATTTATCTTTTCTTTATATATTCACTTTATTTTTATTTAACTAAATATAAAAATAAAATAAAATATTCATTTATTTCTATAACATATCAAATATAATTATTTTATATTTCTAAAACTCATTTCCTTTACTCTTTTCATTCTTCTTAGCAAATGGGACTTAATATCATTCCGAATGCTATCTCAACGTTATTAGACAGAGCTATTTTAATAGTGATGAATTGGTGGAGTCAGCTATTTAAGACACGGCTAAAACAAAAATAGAAAAAAAGAGTTTTAGATAAAAATTTTTATGTCTTTATAATTAAATTTTTAATTAAAACATAATAAATATATTTTTTTAATAATGACATAATAAATATATAATTTCTACAAACATATTATTATTAAAAAAATTATACACTCAGAAAGTACATATAATTCTAATATTAAAAAATAAACTATTTTAACATTTTTCAAATTCATAGTTAAAAAAAATATTTTATCTAAATCACTTAGGTTTAAATTTTAAAAGTAGAAAAAAATTAGTTTCTTAAATATTCTCTGTCAATGTGAGGATAAGTCTTTAAAATGGTAAGAGAAAAACTTAGTCTCGGTCTATACGCAAGTAAGTTAAAAGATATTTTTATTATGAGAATAACTTAAGAAAAATTTAAACAATCAAAATACTAATTTAACTTATTTTGAATTATATATTTGAATATATATATATATATATATATATATATGAATACCGTTTTAATTATTGATGACATGCAGTAAATGTCAATTTTGATTTTTTTGTTTGTGGAAATAAAATCAATTATAACGGGAACGACATACTTAAAATTTGTGATATTTTGATTCATGAAGTGAGCACTCTTGTGTGAGTGTAAACATCACTTAAGGAATGTCTAAATTGAATAGGAATTCTGTGCTATTTCCCTCGATCACTAGAGCATGTGCAAATTTAGATATAGATTTGGATGATTTTAAAATTTTTATTTTTTAATTCCAACCATCCAATTTTTATTTTATTTTATTTAAAGTTTTGGAGGAAGTAAAATGTGACTATATGATTTGCTTCTTTTAAAAAAAAAGGATGGTTGAAATTTTAAAAAATAAGATAAAAACTAAAATTTGGACCACAATTCAAATCTACTACTCCTTGTTCATCTAAAACAGAGTTTGAATTTTACAGATTGATTACTTAATGAAAAAAAAAAGAAAAAAAAAAGAAATAGATAAAAAAGATAGGATTTATACATATTTTTACTCTCTTTGTATCACTTTCTTTTTAAAAATATGACTACAAAAGATTCAATTTCTTCTAAAATATTTCTCAAAAATGAGATCTTATTGAGTCTATTTATTATAATTCTTAAGAACCAATTTATTTATAAAGGTTTTGATGGCATTAAAAAAATTTGACGGAATATGTTCTATTAGAAACAAATCTTAAAAGTTAAATTTGAATATAATAGATATTATTCAAATTTAGTCAATTAATTAAATTGAATTTTAAATGGTTTAGTAATTTGAATATTTATCTAATTAATTCAAATAATTCACAATTCAATTAATTTATTTGAATTAAAAAATTATTTAATTATTATTATTATTATTTAAATGAGTAATTTTATACTTCCTTATTTTCAAAACTTATCTAATCATAAATAATTTTATTTAAAATTAATTGATCCCTTTATATTAGAATTTATCTAATATAATTAATTATTTAAATTGATTAAATCTTCATTATCAAAATTTATCTAATTAAATTAATTAATTTAAATGTTCAACAGATTTTTAAAAAAAGTTGAGAATAAAAGTGCACTTCTGATATCTCAATTTTATTTTAAATTTTACTTCTATCCTTTAATTTAATTTCATTCCACTTTGATACTTTAACTATTAAAAACTATTCCAAAATTTTCTAATCCTTAGCCCCACTTAGCTAACCTATGGAAAAATGCTAACTTATAAATTTTCATGCCTAATCATTCCCTACATCAATTACATATTAATTTTACACTTAAAATTCCCACCACAATGCTGTTTCCCCAGATCCTGTAATCCCCTTAATTCTATGAAACACTGCATTTAAAATATGATCCCATAAGATATTTGTAAATGGGATTTTGCAAGTGATGGAGATTTGGGATTTCAGAGGGTGAGATCCAATGGATTTCAATTTACATACTTTGGCTAACTTGGAGACAACTTCTGATATATTGGAGTTGGGATTGAAAATAGGTTTATTAACATTTGGGCATTCCATTACTAGTAAAGATTAAACCTTGAACTCACACTAAGCAATTTGAGAATTCTAGAGAATGGAAAAGGGTAGTTTTCAAATTTTAATAAGCCCATGTAGCATAAACCCTAATTACCTAGCAAACATCAAACTTCTTACAAAATGCCAAAATCCTAAGTAATGGAGGTAAGTAGCATCTCAAATTTAAAATATTGAATAGCAACACATGCGCACATGTGTGTGTGTGTGTGTATATATATATATATATATATATGTAAAAGGTCTCATAGTACACTATATATTAATATTATAGCATTATTGTAAACTAGGTTGATCATGAGTTTAGATTTATGTATAGTATGAAATGTATAAAATATCATTAAAAAAAAAGTTACAAAGAATAAGAGTATGTATGGGACTCATTTATTTTTATTTTACTCACTTTTTCTTTTATTTTGAAAGTATTTTATAAACTTTAAAAGATCTTAATTGGTTTACTAAAGGATCATATTTCAAATGCATGTTTCATAGAATCAAGGGAATAAATATTAGATGAGATCTAAAGGCATATTGTATTTGTGAGTATTTTAATTGTAGAAATAATAAAAATTTAAGTCAACATTTTCTTGTTAAGTAAACTAACAGTGTTAGAAATTAAAAAAAATGAGTGATTTTTTTAAATCAAATGATTAAAGTGAAATAAAACAAAGTTGAATGATTAAAGTATAACTTAAAACAAAATTAAAAGATATAAAAATACACTTTTACCAATAGGATGACTACCAAGTCACACTAGTAATCAAAAGGGAAATTCAAACCATGAGAATGTAAAATTTCTAATCAATTAATCTAATCCATGTGAGTTTATTAATTTAATTTTTATTAAATCTTTTAAAAATAATAAAATAAAATAACTTCGCACTTCCATGTCATTTTAACTTGTCTGTTAATATTTAAATACAATGTGTCTTATTAAAGTAACACCTGCTTAGGATTTCTATCCTTAATTATTTGGTCCCAAAAAAAACTACTACTTTTTTATCATAATTTATGTTTATTATTTCAAAAATATTATTTTATATTTTTTAATCGTGAGAGAAAAGACTATAGATAACCAAAAGGCATACGAGTAAAGATATATTTAATTAAAAAATCAGCTTAATTAGTTTGGTGAGTAATTAAATGGATAAATAATTAAATATTCCTTTACCAAATTTATTCAGATAATTAACTCTTTGAAATCTCTTCGTCAGTCAATTTTGGAACTTTTCAAAGTTACGATGACAACAGACTGAGGCTCCAAGGAACACAACGACGCTTTCACGCAGTTGTTGCGCGTACTCTACTCAACCAATCTAATCTCAATTTCTATAGGTAGGCTTCAATTTCAACTTTTATATGTTCAACACAAATTGGAATCTACCTCTTCGATTCTGAAAATTTTCTTTTCCTTTCTGCATGTCTGTTTTGATCCAAACAGTTTCCATTGTAACTAATCCATAGTATGAGTATATAACTGCAATTTTCTCTCCGCTGAATTTTCTAGGTTTTGAGGACGATTGTTTGTGGGGTTTTGGGGGGTTAGTGTTAAAAGGGTGTTAGAAACAGGGGAAAGATGAGTGACAATTTGATGGAAAAAGTCAGCGCCTTGGGTGAGCGCCTGAAAATTAGTGGGTCTGAGGTGGGTCGAAAGATGAGTGCAGGCATGAGTTCTATGAGCTTCAAGATGAAGGAATTTTTTCAGGGTCCAAACGAGGCTGATAAGCTTGTTGAGGATGCTACCTCTGAGGCCCTTGATGAGCCTGATTGGGCTATGAATCTTGAGCTTTGCGATTTGATCAATCATGAGAAGGTCAACAGTGTTGACTTGATTCGTGCAATCAAGAGACGGATAGCAATTAAAAGTCCGAGGGTTCAGTACCTGGCTTTGGCTTTGCTTGAAGCATGTGTTAAAAATTGTGAGAGGGCCTTCTCAGAAGTGGCAGCAGAGAGAGTCCTTGATGAGATGGTCATGCTGATTGATGACCCTCAGACTGTTGTGAATAACCGGAACAAGGCCTTGACACTCATTGAGGCATGGGGAGAGTCAACCAGTGAGCTTCGCTATTTGCCTGTATATGAAGAAACATACAAGGTATATTTACTGTTTTGATGCTTGTCAACCTAATTATTTTCATTGTTATAGGAAATAAGAGAAAAAAAAGGCTGGAAGGCCAGAGAGAATTTGATTTAAAATCTTAATGCTTTCTTTTGGTTGGTAAGTAGCTGCAAAATCCACCTAATGGTAATTCATCCTTCTGTTAAAAGAAAAAAGGAAATCTTGAAAGTAAGAGCTATTAATTATTAGTCCAAATTCACTGAATAAGAAGATTTTGGAAAACTTTATGTCAAAACGCTTATGATGATTATTTTAATTTTTTTGGGATCATAACTCAACTCTTTGGAGTCTTGGGTTAAATTGCTTAGGTAAATTACTTGTTAATTTATTGTTATCTAAGGAATTCCTGTCTGGTAAACATTGTAATTAGCTAAGATTTTTTGTTATTGAACTTTCCTTGACCACAACTTTTCTGGTCCAGAGTTTGAGATCAAGGGGTGTTCGGTTTCCAGGTCGTGACAATGAAAGTTTGGCGCCTATTTTTACTCCTCCTTGTTCAGTGACTGCTCCAGAAGTACATGTTGGTTATCCAGGACAGATTCAGCATGATATTCCTGCGCGAAATTTTACACCTGAACAAACAAAGGAGGCCTTCGATGTTGCAAGAAATAGCATTGAGCTTCTTTCTACTGTTTTGTCTTCATCACCCCAACAAGATGTTCTAAAGGTATTTTTGTTTTTGTCGTGTTATACTGCTATTATTTATCCAATAATTAATAATGATATATGTTTTGGACTTAAATATGGTGCCAAATATAGATCATTATTGGATATTTGTTGAGAGATTATCTGTCCTCTATTACTAAGTAAGTAACATATCATGCAATGTTTTCTTGGCCTTTCATGTCAACCACATTCTATTGAACTTTTAGGATTCATGTACTTAGCTTCTTATATAACTTATGCAGATAAATTATATGATGTCTACCTATTATAATTTTTGGGCCATAGGAGTTTGGATCATAGTCATTAATAGCTTTTAGCTCCATGCTATAGGCTGCAGTGCTACGCAACATGTATAGCTTTGCAAGTTTCATGTAGCTACCCTATAGGCACTATTTTTCTTTAACTATAGCGCACGCTACATGCCCTATTGCTAAATAGAGCAACATCCCTAATTTAAATCATTTTGAGAGGCTGAAGGATGTGCTTCTGTAAACCAGCGCCTGCTCCAAATCCACTGCCATGACCAGACCTCCCACAATACCACCTCCACCACCTTCTCCAGATGATAAAGGAAAAGTTGAGGGATTACCTAGTGTGATCACTATGGTGATATTGCATTTGATGAAGAGGAATTGATTTAAATATCGTAGGGGAAAGCTTAGACTCAGAAACTTTGTGCACTACATTTTCATGTAGCCCGCACTATTACATTTTCAGCTCTTGGCTCTACAAGTGCACTATACACTATAAATAACTATGGTTAGGACCATTAGCAGCATCTTCCACAAATTGAATTATAGTTCATTATCATTGTTCCAAATTTGTTAACATCTTTTCATATCTTTTACCTTACATCTGACGAACTCATTGTAAATATGAGTAAGTTACAGCTTTGTGCAATTTTGTCTGGTTAGTTTTTTGACTTTTTCTACTGCCATAGGTTATATCAAATGCAAACATGTACTAAATATTGAAAGGGTTATTACGATGGAATTCGAAAATGCTTGTTTGTGGCGAGAAATTTTCATATGGTATATATTTATTTCATAATAATTAAATTTTATTTATTACATTATACTACATGTGTGTCAGCTGCAAACATGTTTTGTTATGCCTTATGTTGATGATGAGCTTGCTATATGACAATGAACATGTGTGTAAAATTCAGGATAAAGAACTGAAATATGGTGAATGGGAAGACTTGCACTCATGCGGAACTCTCACACTCTATGTGGCAACCCCCTTTTCCTCTTCTCTCTTTATTAACTATGAGATAAACTCCTAAAGATAATGATAAAGATTACTATGGCTCCTTGAAAATAATAAACTCAATGACTCCTAGATAATGATAAACGCCAAACCCTCTCGGAGTCCTACTTCAACAGGGTTACCATATTTCTGCCTAAATTTCCTTATGTGGCAGATTTCAGGTTTATCCTTTGGTTCAGTTTTGGTTCAGTGGCATCATCCAGTCACAAACTCCATTTCCTTTTCGTTTTTGGAAATGAAGAAGGAAACATCTTCAGTAGGAAGACAATTGCTTTATATATATATATATATATATATATATATCTATTTATTGGCCGTATGTACGAGCTTGCATATCAGTGAGGTCCTGTTATAAGCCTAGGCAGCAATTCTCTATTGGTTGAATTCCTTAATCATATGAGATATGACTGGTTTATGACTGGTGCCATCTACCGATAGCCAAATGCTTATGTATAACTGTTAAAGATCTACCATGTGTTTTAGTTAATGGTGGTTAGCTATAGTTCGTTGCTGCTTTGCTATGCAGAATTGCATCCTTTTGAACCACGAACTTAATTGAACAGGGCTGATGACTGCTGTCGTTGTTGTTGAGGACAAAGTTGACTTTGAGAGAACAAATTCACTGATGTTTTATTTAATGAATTATGATAGTATTGATATTCTCTCTTTAAAGAAAATTGAACCACCAATACTTGTTTGGAATAGTGTTTATCAACATGTTTGATCTATAACAACCAAACAGCCACTAGTTTTAAGTAATTTGTCGATTATTTGCATTTATTATTATATGTTGATGACTATTGTCACTGGTGTTATAAATTTACTATTTATGCCCCATTTTTTCACGTGGACAACACCCAAGCAAGAATTTATCATAAGATGCTTGTAAGCCAACCTTAATTCAGTTGGCTGTGCATAGCTAATGTCGTTATATTATTATTCTAGGTTTGTGTAATTTCTGTAGAAACCCCTCCCCCTTCCAAAAAAGAAAGAGAGAAATAAAACAGAAGAATGAGGAAATTTGTTTTATGTTTGAGCTTTTCTTTGCTTTTGTTTTCCCCTTAATTTGTGAAAATATCCTTTTGATATGCATTGGTTTTAAACTTCCTTAAAAGAAAATAAGCACACCCTGGCACTGATGGATAAAGGAATTATAAATCTGATCTTCCATCTGCAGGATGATTTGACTACGACACTTGTACAGCAGTGTCATCAGTCTCAATTTACTGTCCAGCGAATTGTCGAGACTGCTGGGGATAATGAGGCACTGCTTTTTGAAGCCTTAAATGTTAATGATGAGATTCAGAAGGTTCTCACCAAGTATGAAGAGTTGAATAAGCCTACTGTTGCTCCTCTTAGGCACGAACCTGCTATGATACCTGTTGCTGTTGAGCCAGATGAGTCACCTCTTAATACACAGGAAGATGCCTTGATTAGAAAGCCAGCTAGTTCAAGAGTCGGCGCTCAGGGAGGGAATAATGATGAAATGATGGATGATCTTGATGAGATGATATTTGGCAAAAAAGGTGGGGATGCATCATCAAATGGAGGCCAAGGTCCAAAGAAGCAGCAGTCATCAAAAGATGATCTCATTTCCTTCTAGTCTGCGCTGAGTATAAACCCTAATTATAGGACACATTTGACTTTCCTTTCACGGCTTGCTACAAATTATATTTAAATGTTGGTTGTGAACCTCCTTCGATTGCTTGTTCCGTTATTTTTTGCACATGCATGTGTGCAATTTATGTTTTCGGTATATAAGTTCTTGACAAGGTAAAGATGGGAAACTTCTTAAAGAATTTCAGTGAGCTGTTCTTCATGTTTGCTACAATTGCTCAATAATCTGTTAGACTGTTACTTTGATAACTAGATGTCTCATTCATGATGCATGGAAGCCTCAAACTAGAATTTTCCCCCATTTGCTATTACCCTAGGCTCCTTGAGCTAAGCTTCCAATTGTCATCCCCATACTCTCTTGCTTGAACCCCCAAAATTGAAAAAAGAAAAAAAGAAAAGGCAATGATTGGTTGTCTAAAAAATTGATTACTTGAATTGAAAATTTGGTAGAATTAGATTGTTCAAGCATGCTCTCTTAAAAATTTCTTTTTTTTTTTGTAAATTTCATAATTTCATGGAATTGTATTTTTAGTTGATGTTTATAATTTGTATCATTTTAAATGCATTATGTTATTTTTTACATGTTGAATGTTGAAGCGGGTTGATTGTCCACGCTATGAACTCATTTGTCAAAAGATAAAAGTAATTTTCTTTAACTAAGGTCTAATTATATTTTAATATATTAATTTTAAAATATAATAAAATATCTCTTGAATTAAGATTTAATTACAACTTTAATGCATTAATTTTCAAATGTAACAAAACACTCCTTTAGAATAAAGCGGTTTAATTTTAATTTTAGTTTCTCAACTTCAAAATATAACAACAATCGTTGTTCCTTAAATAAAATTGAAAACGTTAATTCTAAGTCTTATTAAATGTTAGAAGACTACATGGCCTCTTGTTTTATAATTTTTCCCTTATTCCCTTGAGTTGGCTTATTAAAGAAGAATCAAATCCCTAGATCCCTAAATTATGAGCACAATTAAGACAAAATATCGAAACTACCACCAACAATTTAGCTAGGGTTGTAAATGTGCTGAGACTCAACATGATCACCTTACTTATTTAAAATAGAGCAAGTCTAAATATGAGCTCGAGTTTTAAACAAACAAAAAATTATGACCAATAAACGAGTTAACCTTAAATAATTCACAAATAGTATCATAAATATAATATATATTTGCATGCATACATAAAATTAAATTAAATAAATGAATATTAAACTTTTCTACTATGATATGTGTATCTGTATGAATATATATATATAATATTACAATGTTTTAATGATGTATAAATTTTGAATTTATATATAGTTTTAGCTAAAGTCATATATGATTCCAATATATTTATAAAATAATATCTTGTTACTAAACGTTGTATTTGCGAGCTTAAGGAGCCAAATATCAAAATTTTAAATTCGGCTTGTTTAACTGAACAAAATTTATATATTGATCAAGTTTGTTCATTTAATAAATTAATCAAGTCCAATTTGAACTTTTGATGAATCGAATTCTAATAGTTCACGACAAGATAAGTTCATTTACACATGGAAACCCAAAATTGAATTCAAGTCTAAGCATTTAACGTCCTTCTTTCCTCAATGAGCTTACAATGCTCAGCTCCTCCCATCCCTTTACATATAATTGCACAAGCTCCTTATATGATATCTTGATGCTAAATAAGACTCGTCGTTAAATGTTGTTAGTTATTTCCTTTAAAATATAGGTGTTTTGTTATGTTTTTAGAGTTCATGAACCCGATTCAAACAAAATTAAGGAAGCTGCCTCGATCATGAAAGTTAGGGTTAAGGGGTTAGGATCTTATTTATAGGCAACCTAAATTTTAAAAAAAAAATAATTACAATGATACTAAAAAATTAATATCCACTACCCAATATTCTAACTCAAGGAAATTGAACTTTCAATAATGACTTTTGTTGCTAATAAAGGCCTAAAAGTAACTATTGAAAGGTTTAATGGTGACCTTGTGACAGACAAA
The DNA here is from genome assembly GCA_026724425.1 of Erythrophleum ivorense. NCBI lineage: Eukaryota > Viridiplantae > Streptophyta > Magnoliopsida > Fabales > Fabaceae > Erythrophleum > Erythrophleum ivorense. The sequence continues at coordinate 22,904,466 of JAIUCV010000011.1, forward strand.
GTAGTCATCACTCAAAATCCTATGATTGAATGTTTTAGTGGCAAGTTTTACCAGACGTGATAAAATGCTGTCACTGAGAATGAATATTACTTTTAATGGCAACTCTTATATGTCATTACTAAAGTTATCACAAAAGGTAATTTCAGTTGTAGCTTCAATGACAAAAATAGTAGCCATTAAGTTACCTTTAGTGGTTGTGTTTGTCATCACTAAAGCCAAAAGAAAAGGATAATACTTTTTCAAAATTATGTCTAACATAGGACTTATGGCAAATGGATCTTCTGCAGTTGTATTTTGTGCAATTAGAGAGAAATTGACTCAAATTTTCTAATGTTACAATCTGTTTTCTTTAAATGTTGGCACTACACCTTGTGTTTATGTTTCACTGCAACTTTTTTAGTCCATTTGTGGGTTGTAGAGAATATGGATTGGGACTTTTAGTGGTGACTATCATCAAAGGCGGTTTCAATAACAACAAAAGTCTAAAGTTCAGGAAATGTTTTATTACATTTAAATTTTATGAATTAATTTTGTAATTAAGCCTGAACTTATAGGGATAAATTGAAAATTCTTTTTAATAAAAAGCTTATAATTCCATCAAATAAATATTAATAGTGAGATTAAAATTTATTGCAAATCAATCTACTCATCATCAAACAAATAAAGGATCAAAGCTAAACCTTCATGCTAGGACGGCAATTTGGATTAGTCAACTATTGACCAGGGATCAAGATAAATTCAGAGAAAACTCAAATACAAATATTTAAGGTTGGGTCATACATGTCCTGATCCATTCCCTGCCGGAACCCACCTCATAATGCATGCAAACGTGCACACACATATAACTTGTAAATTGCATTCGTCTGATTATTTGTTCGTTGATTTTTATTATCTGCTTCTTAATTATGCTTTATCAGTTTGTCTGATTTGTTCCTTGTCCCAAACTTGCCTTGAACCCACGAGGTTAAAGTATTGGGAAAAAATAAAACCCTGCATAGATATGAGATAGGGATGGTATAGGTTATAAGGGAATAGGGCGAGAATGGGTGGTAAAAAATGTGTCCTGATTTGCCTCGTCGCCATCCCTACCACATGACAAATCTTTTAATTTTGTTTAAAATCATAACAATTAAAAATGCTTATTTTATTCCTTGAAATATATATATATATATATATATATATTTCAATTTAGTTATTTAAAGTTTTAAAATCATAATTTATTCATTTAAATGATACTTTTTGTCAATTTCATCTTTACATTATAACTCGTTATCAAATAGTTAACAAAGATAGGTAAAAATTAACGTAGTTGTTAAGTATTTTACATATAGCATTAAATGATCAGGTGCATCATTTTGAGTTATCTTATATCATGTTTTAAGGTCAAGTAAGAACTTAGCTATAATAACTTTATATTATGCTATATCACTTATTTTTATTAATTATTAGTATGGGACCTGTGCAATGCACGAAATATTATTATCTGTATATGATCAAATTGTAATAAAACATGTTAAATCATGCCTTGGTTATATAATTTAAAAGAACAATATGAAATAGGAAAAAAAAAGTCTAATGAAATAGATTAACTTCAAAAGATGATAATAATTCTCACCTACATACTAACCATTTTATTTTGTTCATTTGTTCAAAGAAATCAAATGTGACAACCCTACCTTCTAAATATGGTAATTATAGTTAAATATGCAATTAATAGTTAATGATCAAGGTTTTAAGTCGTTACAGTTTATTACATTATGAAAATATAGGAAAATTTGAACCTTGATGTTAAGGTCATCACTAAACAACCACAAACAAAACAAAAATGCATAATAGAAATCATATTACCATGAGGAGTTTACAATTCGTCCATTCATCAGTCTCAACATACAAAAATCTCCCACAAGTATTCCTATATCATTTCCTAGCATCACCATTGAAGAAATTAGGGTTTCTAAATTAAGGAAGGAGTTTGGGGTTTTGCGCCGCGGCCCATACCATTCCTGCCGCAGCTAAGTTACTCTCTGGAATTACTAGGCAAATTTCTCAAGCCACGGCGAGTTGGACCGTTGCCGCGGTGGAAATGCCTCATAGAGCTACTATTCTAAGTCCCCCAACTCTCGCCTCAGCGCAATACACTCGCGCCGCGGCGAGATTTGCTACTGGACACCCCTCAGTTTGTTCACTCGACTAGCGCTGCGACAGTATATGATGCATCGCAGCGAGGTTTCATTCTGTTATCCTCCTGGGCGATTTTTTTGACTTTGTGCCGTGGCTAGTTTCCTCACGCCGCAGTGTTCCTCGACGCTGTTACTCTCTAGGAAATTTTTATTTGCTTGCGCCGCGGCGCCCCTCGCCTCTGTCACTCATTTGGCCTCAGCGAAGCCTTCTTAACCGCGACGTGACTCCTTTCTATAACTGCATCTCCCAAATTTCGTCCCCTACACTCCAATTCTCATTTTAGGACTACCCTAGGACCACCCCCACTCATTTTATAAGACTCTAATGGTATTTATCTACCCTATACACCCAGCTATTCTACCATTACCAATTCAAATTTTAAATGTAAATTTCCACTCCTCTAACTATCTTATACCAGCAAGTCCATAGAGTAATAACAACAAGAATTCATGCACTATTGAAAATTAAAATTCGATATACATTCCATCAGAGGTTTCATACTTCAATGGTTCATATTACATCTACTAACATCACATAATCATATTTCCGACAGTATACCATACCATAAATTTAGCAAAATACATATGTCAAGTGTTATGGGTTCATACATCCTATATCAAGCTAAAATGAGGACTAACTCCTCAATGAGACATCCAAGGTAATCAAAATATAAGAGCCTACACTTGGCAACATGATTACATGATGATGTTATACAATAAGGAATACAAAATTTAGCATCTATACTAAATAAGTTAGCCTATGTGTAGCCTTCTTCCCACATGAAGAAGCTCATGGATTTTCATCCACTTGCATCAGATTGTAAAGAATTTTTCTATCATTGAAGAAGATATTTCTGTCAAATTGAATGAGTTGGCCATATGAAATGGTACTTGAATTTCCTAAAACAATTCATGAAGCAAATAGGATTATTGACTCATGATGGAGAAATTAAATATATGCTCTTGGATTACTTATGATATGACAAATGTGTCTATATATAAGAATGCTATGTCAGCCATTTAAATTTGTAACAATGAGAAGAGATCAACTTCCTAAAGAAAATAACAAAGCTACAAAAGGCACATAACAAAACAAGGTTCAAGATGTACATTGTATACTTGTATATCAATAAATACTCATTAAATACTTATAATTAGAACCATATTTCAAACATTATTAGGTTTTAAATATGTATAACAATTAATGAACGTTGGACCTTTTTCTCCCCTCTGATTTCTTTTTAATTGATAGAAGAAATCAAACTAATTTTACAGATTCAGTATATAGTGAATTTAGGATAAAATATAATATATTATTTTTTTAGTAACATTTATCAATAGCATATGATATTTAGTAATTGATATATTACGTACACTATAATGAATTTTGAAGAAAAATAAATAGACATCAAAGAGAATATTAATGAAAAATTACTTTATAAAAAGTATTTATTTTAAATTCTCAAATACCTCATTTTATGATATGTTTGCTGTAGTACTTGACCATTCTTGTTACATGTACAAAATTTTCAGACCCTTCTTAGTATGTTACCCATGCTATGAATGGGATTCCTTTCCAGATTTATGAATATGTATATTAAAGGAACTACATAAATATGAGATTATAGTATAAGATAACTTAATGGGCATATAGATGTCACAATCCCTACTCACGCCTTAGCATAACGATAGTACAAGGTACAATGCTCCTAGCATTATGATACAAGCTTAACTCCTCATAAGCCATAGCAGTCTTAACCACCCTAGCAACAAACCTATAGTTTAAGGTGTCAAACCTCTCTCTCTAGTAGAACTAAACTAAGCATTTAAAATATAACACTAATGACAACTCAGTGGAAACGTGACTGTAATCTATGAATGTGGGTAAAAGATGAGTTAATTTAATCTTTTCCATAGTTGATCCAATTATTAGTTAACTAAAACTCAATTGCAGTTAACTACAAGTGGAGAACTTACTTATCAATTTACAACTTACTTCTGCTAACTAATATTGATTTGTTGTTGACTACAAGTTAGGGACTTATTCATGATCACTCTATTCTTATTGAAGATATTATCTATTCTAACTCACATTGACACTCTCCTCTAAATTCTATATTTAATCCATAAACTTAACTTTATAACCATCATTAAGTTGTACTTTACTAGACTCGTCTCACATATCTCTAATGATGGAAATGATATGATGTTCTCCTATCTAAGACTTCAACTTTTTAATCACATCCTATAACACCTTCAAAATACCCTTAAAAGCTTGAAAAAATTTTACTTATACATCCTTAGGACATTCCTTAGCAAAAACCCAACTTTTTTGGACTATAAATAAAAGCTTCCCATGTAGACAAGGTCAAGGTTGCAGTTCTGACTATTAAAATGCCCAAAAATAGAAATAGCACACTCGAAGCCACAACCATGAAAGGCCAAGCCACAGCCTTAATTGTTGATGTTCTTTTTTGGTGCCAATATGTTATTAAAAAGAACATAAAACATCCATCCTTCATCTTATATCCTAAAATCATGATATAGGGGTCATTGAATAAGGTTAATTAGAGATAAAAAGGGGCTCCTAAGATCCTTATAAATCCTAACATGAACCTTTGAAGATTGAAAAAAGAAACATAAGGTGATAAAGGAAACTAGAAAAATGACTAAGCATTTGATAGCAAAATAGTGACTTTAAAATGACAAATGGCATGCCCAACTTTGCAAAATCATCACCCTAATGCTCTAAACCACTTTGTACGATTTTTAACTAGCTAAACACATGGTGCTAGGCTATTTGCACCTTAACACATCAAAGGATTCTCAAAGTGACTATGTCAAACTACATAAATCCTTTTTTTACAAAACTATTATTACAATATATGCCTTAAGCTAAAAGGGTTTCCCAAATTGGCCAAACGGGGTTCAAATGACTCCAAATTTGTCCTAGCAACTTTCAATTGCCAAAATGCATTTGTTTAATACCTAAAATACTTTAAAACACCATAAATGGTAAAAGTCACTATGCCAAACCCCAAATCCTACACATAGCACCTTATGATAGTAAAGTGGCCTCTTGTAACCTATAAGTGGCCTATCAAAAGTATGCTACAACTTACCAAATCAAACCAAATCACTTTAGGCACATCATAATTATCTAAAGACATATGTTCAAGCCCAAAGAACTATGCTAAAGCTTGAGCTGCAAAATTTGGCTATGCCAAACCACATTAAAACACATACTAACACATACTCATGAATTAATATCAAGTTGCTCTATAAATTAAGGAGGATCTGTACACAAGAAATGGGCAAACAACATTCAAAACTCTCTAGATTAGTTCATAAAATCTCTAAATGCAAAAGTAAACTTATTCGAGGCACTAGTTCCTCAAGATACTTGAAATGGCCAAAGTGACTATATCGAACCTCTATACTAACACATCCATTAATTTTAACAAGAACTTTTGGGCATGAGCACCATGCCAAGGAGACCTTAACCCTAAGGCTTCCAATACACACTCTATATAACTTTAAACTTATTAGCTACCTTTATGCCCCATACATACCATATTATATCAAGGGAACTAACATTAAAATTCATGAATATTACATACATGCCAAAATCCATATTGCATATCATAAACATAATAAACTATTTATTTACAACTTATGAGCACTGTCCCATGTACATCAAAATCATATAGGGATGTCACAACCTAGCTTGGCATTGAAGATTATATACATTTTGCAAAATATCATTTCTAGTTCTATCTTGGCATTTATGTATACATATGATCAAGATCCTAAAAATAGGCCTCAAGGCCATATAACATCATTCATACACCATAAGTATAGTGTAAAGGCCCACATCGGATAAGAAGGTCCTAGGCTAAGGCCTTATAAGTAGGGGCGAAGTTTTTCCCACCAGTGGCGCACTTTTCCCTTGAGCAAAGGCTGGGTCGAAGACCCTCGAAGCTCAGGAAGGGACAAACACCCAGGGAGCGCGGTTTATGAAACCTGCGACTGGTGGACAATACCGCTAGAGGCTCTGTAAATATGTTGGTATCAGAGCCGGCCTAACCGCATGTGCAACCTGAGGACGAGTTGGCCCTTAGAGCGGTGGATTGTAAAATCCCACACTTACAGAGCCTCCAGCGGCATTGTCCCCCGATCGCAAGTTCTATGAATCGCGCTCCCTGGGTGTTTGTCCCTTCCTGAGCTTCGAGGGTCTTCGACCTAGCCTTCGCTCAAGAGAAAAGCATGACACTGATGGGGAGAGTTTTGCCCCCACTTATAAGGCCTTAGCCCAAGACCTTCCTATCCGATGTGTGACTTTACAATCCATCCCCCTTGGGGTTAACCCATCCTCGAGTTGCACATGCGGCTAAGCTGGCTCTGATACTAATACACTTACAGAGACACCAGACGTATTGTCCCCTGGTTCATGGGTCTTCGACCTTGCCTTCCCAAAGGTTTTTGTCCTCTCCCGAGCTTCGAGGGCTTGGCTACCCATCCTTCGCTTAGGAAGAAGCGTGCCTATTAGGTATCAGAGTTACATAGCGGGTATTGTTCCCCTAGTTCGTGGGTCTTTAACCCTGCCTTCCCAAGGGTTTTTGTCCTCTCCCACGTTTCGAGGGCTTGGCTACCCATCCTTCGCTCAGGGATAAGTGCACCTACTGGTGGGGAGAGCTTCGCCCCACTTATAAGGCCTTAGCCCAAGATCTTCTTATCCAATGTGGGACTTTACAATCCACCCCCCTTGGGCCCAACTTGTCCTCGGGTTGCACATGTGGCTAGGCCAGTTCTGATACCAACACACGTACAGAGCCTCCAGCGGTATTGTCCCCCGGTCGCAGGTTCCATAAACTGCACTCCCTGGGTGTTTGTCCCTTCCCGAGCTTTGAGGGTCTTCGACCCAGCCTTCGCTCAAGGGAAAAACGCGCCACTGGTAGGTAGAGCTTTGCCCCCACTTATAAGGCCTTAAGCCTAGGACCTTTCTATCCGATGTGGGACTATACATATAGCCCCTCCAAAAGCCAAATATATGTACATATGATCATTTGTAGGCAAAAAACATACATAAGCAACACCACTTCTCCACTACTTGTCTAAGGTTCTTTGGAGACACCACAATCCCACTTATAAGCTTCCTTTTTCCTTATTTTTTTTTAGCTTAACACCCACAAACAAGTAAGTTTGGGTCAGTTTGACCTCCATGGAACAATCATAAGGCAAATTAATCCCATAAAATTCATTTTAGGCTTCATAACTCTTACTTAATCTCATTAGGGCTCAAGGTATCAATTATGTTTAGTTTAGATCCATTATGAAGCAACCCTTGGTTCTTGCTTTTCTAAATCCAAACTCTTATTTTCTATGAGTCTTATAACTCTTAAGAGACTCATTTGAATCATTACATACTTGGTTAGAAGACTTTAGAATCATCTTGCTTCATTAACCTCATTTAGGCTCTTAAAATTTTAACTTTCATTCTAAGGCTCCTAAATTCAATCTAATACTTCCATAATTCTTTATTCATCACATCTAAGTCTCTAAATTCATTGGAACTCAAAGAAACACTCCTTAGCTACTCCATTTGAGCCTTAACCGAGACACCATTTCAAAGGAGGCAACATTAAGTTTTGTTTCTTTTCTTTAGGAATTCAATACATATTCTTGTTCCTTGGTTTCTCTAGAGTCTAGGCATGATTAAATATGGCTTGTGGTATCCTCTTAAAGCTCCAAAATCCTCAAGGTGCAATTGAAACCCCAATTCCATATCTTGAATTCTAAAGCTTTTTAATTAATTTCAATTGTATATTCTTGTTTCTCATGCCTTTAAACCTTTAATTCAATCATATTTTAGCCATAAATATATTCCCTCTTGCATTTCCATAGGGAGCTCGAACCAAGAAAGAATGAGAACACAAAGGAAGAGCATGTATTCCAGTTGGTATCTTACCTTACTTGATTCCTTATTCCATGGAGAATTTAGTGCTATTAATAATTTCTCAAATCCTCCCTTTCCTCCAATAGACCAACCATGAAAGTGTTCCTTTCAAGAAGTTAAAACCACCAGTAGAAAGAGCTTTGAAAGGAGAAAAAGTTTGGTAAAGAAAATATCATGAAAAAGTGGCTAAAATCTTACCTTTCTTGCATTTTCTTTCTTCTTCTTCTTCCTCCCCTCTTTTGGCACACACTTGGTTCTATTTCAGAGTGTCTTAGGTCGGTTTGCTAAGTGGTGGGATGTGGCTGGCCTAATTTAAGAAGGAAAGAAGATATTTTAAACATTTTCCTAAATTCCTGTTACATCTTGCAACTTTGATTACTTTGTTTGGACTCATTTTAAATCTTTTTTTAGAATTGTCTTTTCATATAAAAATTTAGGTTTTCTAATTTATAAAATGCCTTTAGTTTTACCCAAATTAGATTTAAAACCTTCTTGAACTATTTAGTCAAAGTTTTGGTCAACCGACGGCCTAAATCGTATATCGGAAGAGTTTTAACCATTCTAAGGGTTCATATGGGTTTTAAGACCTTTGAGAATCCTAAAAGACTCAGTTTTATCATTTAAACCTTTCTCCTTTGAGTTTTCAAAAAGTTGCTCAAAATTACGAAAATGCCACTATATTTTTAGCTTTTTCGTTTAGCCACTTTCGCTCCGATTTCGGGCCATCATTAACTTTGTATTCTTATTTCTAAATGTCTAGATTATTATTCTAATCTTGTTTAGCCTCTAACCATTTCATTCTAGGATCCTCTTTTGTAATCTTGTCAGTTTCAACCCAATTCTAGAAAAATCAGATATTACAAACTTCAAGCCTCACTTCCCTTAACCTTCAAATTCATGAACTTCCATCATTTGAGAAGCAAATCGAATAGAAATGTATAGGAATATTAGTAGATTAATCTTTTCTAAAGATAACTTGATTGATTCTTTCATATTTCCTTCCATGCATAAGCTTTAAAGCTCTAGCCTCTATAGTTCTCTCTCATCAAAGCTCTCCTCGTTCCTACTTGATGATCGTGTGTTTCAAATGGGAAATGGAATAGGGTAATTGGGTCATTTAGATGATAGTAGGTTTTAGCTAAGTGGGATGGTTAATGGACCCATGGTATATAGGTTTATAATTAAGTGTAGTGATCTTATTTCATTAAGCTTGAATTAGGTATTTTAAAACCCACACTCTAGTATATAATATTACTACTCCATAAATTAAAAATAATCAAAATATCCCCTCAATTAAAATTAAATTAACCATAAGAATAAAATACTCCATATTATTTATTCTAAATACCACTAATTAAGTTCTCATATTATCTCTCATTATTGTGAAGGGTTTATGGGCAACTAAAATTTGAGATTAATCTTCCTCATTGATATCTAATTTATTTTATCCCTAAATTTTTACTTTAACCTTCCATTAATTCCTTTACATAGATCATTTTCTCAATATTTTTAATTAGGCATATATTAGAATGTGACATAAGGCTTCACCCTTCTTCACCTCAACATTTACTTTCAAATTAGCCTTAACATTGGCCCTTATTGTAGGCATGATCCTCCTTCTCAATTCAACATCAATCTTAGGCTCTATTTTAGCCTCAACCATAGGTCTTAACTTAGCCTCTACCTTGGCTCATAACTTACCACGGGCCTCTACCATTATTTCATCCTTCATCTTCGCCTCCAATTCAACCTTGCCCGTCTATAAATATGGCCTTTAACTTGGGATATATCAAGGAAATTTGATCATAGCCATAGATGCCACAACCAAACTGAGTCACATTACCCCTTACCTTTACAATCTATTACAACTCATCCCTCTCTTAGCAAAGCTCTTTATAAATCCTTCTTAGCTTACCCACTTCACCCTTTAAAGTTGCAGCTTTCTTCTCTTAATTAGAGTAAAATCAATTATAGAAGAAATCTCTATAATGTAAGTGGTAGCACCATATCTTCATCATTCATTATTCTTCTCGAGACCCCAATGGTAGGAGCCTTACCCATTCAAAGTTATTCTTTGGCATTGCTTAAAGGCTCAAACAATGTCTTCTCAAAAGTAGCACTATGCAAAGACTCCTTACAGGGAAAATCAATCAACCTACTTAGGCCATTAGAGGTTATGGCCTTGCCAAATCCTTTTAAACAAGTCATCTTATCCATATCCTTCTTCAAAGTTGCATAAAGTAAAGAGAACAATTAGCTTAATAAATGTATTTAGGTACATGAAATAGGCAACACAATGCCATAACTACTCACACGAGATGTTAGTTGAAAGTTATCTCAACATGATGACACCAGTCCTCGACAAAATCAATTCTAATGTCACAAAAGTCAAGGAGATGTTATCCATAACAAAACTATAAGCTTCCTCTAACAAAAGCTTAAAGGCACTACTCAACTCAATATTTAGGTATTTATGAAAGTTCATCACTGAGGAAAACCATAGAAAGCATTATGCAAAGACTATTTTCAAGGAAAATCAATCACCCTACTTAGGCCACTAGAAGTTATGGCCCTGCCAAATCCTTTTAAACAAGTCATCTTATCCATATCCTTCTCCAAAGTTGCACAAAAGTAAAGAGAACAATTAGCTTAATAAATGTATTTAGGTACATGAAATAGGCAACACAATGCCATAAATACTCACATGAGATGCTAGTTGAAAGCTATCTTGACATGATGACACCAGTCCCTGGCAAGATCAATTTTAACATCACAAAAGTCAAGAAGATGTTATCCATAACAAAACTATAAGCTTCCTCCAACAAAAGCTATCTTAACATGATGACACCAGTCCCCGACAAGATCAATTTTACCATCACAAAAGTCAAGAAGATGTTATCCATAACAAAACTATAAACTTCCTCCAACAAAAGCTCGAAGGCATTACTCAACTCAATATTTAGGTATTTATGAAAGTTCATTATTGAGGAAAACTATAGAAAGCATCCAAATCCTCAATGAAAAAAATCACTCCCTCCAATTTGTGTTTACACAATAATTGACATAAAAGAGGTTGTGACTTTGGAGATGTTTAAGAGTGAAAAGTCCCTTCATTAACAACCAAGGATTAATGGGGAAAAAGTGGCTAAACAATACAAAAGAGGGTTGCACCCCTACTAATTTACAGAGTACAATAAAGCCCAGAATCTTCCTTACCACTGAATGAAAGAGTTGACTTAATAGCATGGTTAAAATATTAACAATGTTGCAAACATCATGGTTCAACTAAAACCACATGTCACTGTGAAAACACTCCTAAAAACTAGCAAAAATTATGGCATTGCCCTCATTATGAAAAACACTATAAAACTTAGAAGAAGTGCATAAGAGGAAACTCAGAGGAACCCTATACTCTTTCCTTAATCAATCCAATTTGAAATTAATAAGCACATTTTCTAATTCACTCACATGGGGAACAACAAAAGACCCTTTCTTCTTGCCCTTTTCCTTGGATCTCATCATGGAAGCATAAATAAAAAAGATTGCAAACATAGGAGGAAACAAAAGTATGAGGTTAATTGGGGAAGAGAAGGAGACAAATAGTTAGGTAATGTCCAAGGGATCATGTAACACCCTAATTAATTAGTAAATAATTAGGGAGTAAAAATTAAGACTTGAAAAAGATAAATTAAAATAATGATACATCAAAAACAGAATTTTATATATAATATTTAAAATTGGCAATTGAGGGCTAGTAAAGTTATATTTTCAAATAATGGTTTTAAAATAACCTCAGTGAGTCTACTTTCTAATGAAGCCTAAATGTAAGAAATACTAAAAATTTACAAGGAAAAATCCTAACCCACTTAGTAGCCAAGCTCAATTGTCCCACAACTTAAACAAAACACCCATTTTTCCCTCTGTTTAGTAAAACATAGCAAATGCACTTTACAAAACACAAAAGATAGAAAGAGAGTTGAGCATTCTCCCATGGTGTGCCATCTTTAGGGTTTAGGGTTTAGGGGATTGCATGAGAAAGGAATTAAAGTCTTTATCCAAGGTACTCTTCATAAAAACTCTTACTCATCTTATTCTCTCATTTTCTACTAATGTCTTCTCAAATGGTGGAGGTTTGTGGAATGAAGGATGAAGGAATTGAAAGCTTAAGCATGGAATTGATGTGATAAAGGTAAAGAAACTTGTAAATTTTTTTAAGCCATTTACATCTTAATTTGAAATTTAGATATCCTTTGATTTTTTTTAAGCTTATTGGTTGAACATGAGCAACTACATAGAAGAGGTTTCAAAAATCTTAAACTTGAGGACTAATGCGAGAAGAGAAATCCCATATTGAAAGTAAAACTCCTTTTTTTTTTATATCTGGGGGATTTATTTTGATTAAACATGTATGACAATAGTTATTCACCTATTTGGCTGTCCTTGTGTTAGTTAAATTACATAAGGTAATCAAGAAGAGGCTTATTGTTACAAAGCTTATGGAAATTTTAAGGAAAAAAGGAACTAGAGGTTTAAATTATGAGTATAATTACTCTTATTTAATGTGGTTTCTTTATTAGAGCTTAAATTAAGAAAAATGGTAATTTTGGTATGTTTGTTTAATCTCAAGAAAGGGGAAGTACTTACCTTTGTGGATTTATGGTAGCATATGAAGATAAGGATGAAGGAAACTTGAAATTAGTATGTGCTTGATCAAACCATTGATTTTGGTACTTAACCTAAAATTTGAGATGTTGTTATACTCTTTGATTAAGTTATTGTGTTACTTGTAAATGGGGTTCAAGGAGTGGGGATGTGATCAATTGAAGATATCAACCTTGAGGCTATAATTTGAGACCATAAAAAAGCTTGAGGAATTAGCATTTGAGGTATGTGTGATCTTAAAATAGAAATTTAGGTTCCTATGCATTAAGGGTAATGTGATGAATGAAAAATTGATAACTTTATGTGCATGAATTTAGATTCAACCTTTACTAGATATTCTAAGCCTGTACTTACTGTGGAACTATCTATGAATTGATTAACAGGTAGAGGTTTATCTTTCTTAGCCTATTTTCCCTTAACTAGTTTAGTTTTCATTGGATTTATATGATGATATTCTTAATTGATTGCTTACATGCTATGTTTTTTGAGCTAAGACAAAGAGTGCTCTATAATGGCGTATACAAGTAAGACAAAGGTTTCTCCCTAAGAGTAAGACATTTAGGAAGGTTGAGATAAAGGTTGCTCACCCTAATTAGTTGGCCAATAATCTTTTGTGTATGCAATCAATATGCTTTTAGTTTTTCTATAAATGCATATGATGTATTACTTTTCTAGTTTGGTGATAATATGCCTTGAATAATAAAACCTCTATTAGGTTCTTTATCTCACCCCCTACAAGATTAACATTTCCATTTTAAGAGAAAGATCTAACAAAGGAAAGGAAATGTGAAATAAAACTTGAGATTGAGAGTTACTCTGGCATGGTTTAGATCCTTGATAAAGGAACCTCATTTTGTCTAGCTTTTTATTGAGGTTGCATACGTGTGAATTACATTGTCCTTATGACCCATTAAGTTATTTTAGAGTTCCATTATACATATTTAAATGAATGACCAAGTAGGATTGATACTTGATGTTATTTTAGGAATGTAACTACATTTATAGTGGTTATTGGTTTTGTTTATGTATAAATATGTTACTATTGGTTAGTTCTTATTCTATTTTAATGAGATAATGGTGCTGTTATGCTTTGGTAATGCTTAATATGGGAGAAATCTCATGATTTATAGTTATTTATAAATAAATGGTAGCTTATCTCACCTTTTGGGTTGGTTATAGGCTAAAGTTGAAGGTTGCTATAGCAACTTTGGCCAATTGGTAGGTTTGATACGTTACATTGGTTGGAACAAGTTTTCATTAGTAATATAAACTTGTAGAACTTGATTTGGTTGGATTTAGAGTCCATTTGCCCAATTTGGATATGTGAGATCCCATTTATTATAACGAGTGTTATTAACAGATTAGTTAATCCTTTGCATAAGTGAGGTTTAGTATACTCACTTTAGTAAGGTGGGTTGGAGCTTGGGTCTTACAACCTAGAATAGTGTATTTAAGTATTCTAGGCTTTCTTAAGTTGGTTTAAAGGGTTTTAGAGCAATGTGGCTCAAAGTGGATGGGCCACTTAGTGCCTTAGAACTCATTTTACTGTTATAAAGCTATTTTTTTGGTTTAATAAGTTATCTAGGTGGTAAATGAGTGAAAATGTTGTCTTATAGTGTTATACAATTGTGCCAATGGTTAGAGGGAGAGTAAAGTTCAATTTTGGTGAAGTTTTAGAGAATTTGGGTAGGCTACTTGTGGCCAAAATCTCTTTTATTGTTATAAAAAAAATCATTTTATTGTCATGGGCTATTACCATAATTATCTAGCCTTTCTTATTCATTTCTTCATGACACTCTATGAAAAGGGGAAGTTGGCCAAGAAATTCAATTAAAATATTTTATTATTTTTATATTATGTCAGACTTAAAATTTTCATTTTATGTCCTGTGGACCCTTTGGACTTCCCTAGTCATTTTCCAATTTAATCACATGCATACAACTCAAAACTATCTCAAAATGTTACCAAAAACTCGAGCTTATAGCATGTATACACAAAATAATGCAAGTCAGTCTCGAGTTCAACTTGATAGATTTCTGGTGTAACTTTGAAAAATCATAACTAAATCTAACAAACTCAAAATCAAGTAACTCATAACTTTCTGGAAATCTGTGGATGTTAACTTTATACTAAAAATAATTTTAAGTTATGAAAATATCATTTAGACCATGTTTGACAGCAGAAAAATGACATAGGTCAGACTGTCCAGCATTTTTTATATATTTTACTGATATAAACTTCAAAAATGTATAACTAATTACACAAAAAATATAATTCAAGAAAACTATACTAATTTGAAAAGCTACAAATGTTAACTTTAAGGAAAAGTACTTCCAAACCAAGACAAACATGTTTAGCTACTAAAAACTGATAAAACAGTACATGAACTCAGCTAGCGCTATTAGTATTAGCATAAAAATTTAGAAAATCATTTCTCCTTCTACAAATCTTCAATTAAGGTGCTTCTAGTTAATGTAAGTCACTATGAGTATCTAATTTTCCTCTGTAAAATTTTATAGCCATTGGACACCATTTACCCTATAGATGATAGAGATGAAATTTTTAACCACATGCACAGTGCTACTATCAAAATTATAAAATTTTGTCAATTTTAAAAATTTACCAAATATTCTCTAGAGTTCTAAATAATTTGTGCTTTAGCTTCCCAAAAAGCTCTAGAGAAGGCCTATATTCATGCCAAGTTTCATATGTAAATTCATTAATGTGGTTAAATCTTGATGTAAGGTTGCATATTGGCCATTTTAGGCCTCTTAAGGAGTTACATTGGGTCCATTTTTACTTCTACCTTTTTTAGAGCCAAATGAGCATGTAGAAAAGCCTGAGAATAGACTACTAAACATGTCTCAAGGGTTCAAAAATCCAGATTTCAAAATCTCACTCTCCCACTCGAAGGTATACATAAAAGCATGCATTAGAAATACTTGCCATACAATGTCAAAACTATGCAATATCGTACATTTGCTTCCAATTCTCATATATACCTCACATATTCATATAGTTACACATGTTCAAGAGCTTATACATCGTACACATCATGGAGATACATCATTTGACAACCATATAGCTATAATACAAATATTTTACAACTCTATTGCCAATTTTCATGTATTTAAGTGTGGTGGCTCCCATTTCTTTGCTTTCTTGATCCACCTAGACATGTTAGGTAATGGGAAGGGGAGAATGAGATTCTAAGAATTCCTATAGCTCTTCTCTCTTTCAAGCATACATAATAGATACAAATTCAAGTATAAAAATGCATGCATGACTATCTTAAAATGCATAAACCTACATGGAACATTTTTTACATTCAAAAAGTCACATATAACATATATAAACTTGTTAAGGTAATGGTTTAATCTCACCCATTCTCTTTGGGATTTTTAGACTTGATTCACTCATTTTCTTAAGAAACTTTTGACTAAGCCTCACTTTTTAGAGACTTTTGGCTTTGTCTCACCCATTCTTGAGGACTTTTTACTCATCCTCACTCTAACTAAGGAACTTTTGGCTTCACCACACTCAAGTAAGCCATTCATGTTCATAAAAATATCATTCAAGTGCATAAACAAAGCATCATAGTACCATGGCATATAGATACATGCTACAAACATCTTTCATGGCTTAAACATACACACACATATTCAAAGACAAGAAAACATCCAAAGATGCATGAGAAAAGGAGAGAAAGCTACCTTGCCTATAAGAACACACTTTAATCTCTTGAAATTCCTTCCTTCCCCTCAGCCAAACACCTACAAAGAGGTGGAGTTTGATTCTTTTGGTCTACACATATGAAATGGGATCCAATTATGCTATTAGAACATTCACTAAAGCTACACACACATTAGAATGACTTAGGCACTTATATGGTTCAATTATGGTTCCATAAGGCACCTAATGAAACAAGACTAAGAATTCATAACCTTGGCTCCTTTCTTTCTTTCATTCTATGGTTCTTAACTATATTTAAACCCCTTGAAACCATCACCTAATCAAATTAAGGAGCCTAGCTATAGGTTGCTTCACTATGCTACAATATGGAACCTATAGCTCCATTTCACTTTCTAAGCTTTCTAGATTTTTTTTTAGGCTTTCTCTCATACTCTTCCATCATATATGATGCAAAACTAAGCTTGGAAGAAATTAAATACTCTCTAGCTACTCTCACCATGTTTGGCCGAGACATAGCAAGGGAATTTGGCCTATGGACTTTGCAAATTTTCCTTGATGGGAGAGGCACTTGGGAGGCTTCCTAGAGGTCTTAGGAACTCGAACAAACACTTACATAAGCTAGAGAATTCTTAAATCAAATCAGATTTCACAATGTCTCCATGAATCCCTAACTTTGTTATCTTGGATTTTACTAGGTTTTCTTTCAATTTCTTTGCATCTTCTAGCTTCCCATAGTCCAAAATCTATGAAGCTTCCTTGGTTAGGTCAGAATTTAGTCTCCCATTGCTGGGCTCTAAGTGGGATGAAATTCACACAAGGAGGGACAAGGAAGAAAAAGCATGGAAGAAAACAAACTGACCTTAATTTCTAGCTTTTCTCAAGTGCTCTTCCATGTGATGGATTCCTCTTTTCCAAATTCTACTCTCCCTCCTCGATATGTGGCTCAAAATAGAACCAAACTCTTCATTAAAACTATAGAAAGAAGGGTGGGAAGGAGAGGAATCAAGTTGCTAAAGGAAGAGCCATGAAATTCTATCAATTTCTATACCTTTTTCCTTCTTTTTCTCCTCCTTCCTTGTGCATTTCTTTGGACAGAACCTCCTCTGGCTTAGGCAGCAACTAGGTTGGTCTAAATGGAAGAGAAGAATGGGACGCTATATAATGATCAAGGTCACTTAATGAACTTTTCAAAAAATTTTATTTTGTCCTTTTTTCTTGGTTTTTTTTTTGTTTTCAGTTTGTTTTAGCTCCTTTTTGAAAATCGTCTTTTCCATCATAAAAGTTAGGTTCTCAATGTTATAAAATGTCTTTGAAATCACCTAATTCGGAGCTAAAACCTTCCTGAATGAATCAGTCAAAGTTCAAGTCAACCATTGTTGGAAAACGTCCATCGATGGAGTTTTGACTGTCTCAGAGCTTCTCATGGTTTTTAGAGTCTTTGGGAACCTAGAAAACTCAAATTTTTCATTTAAATAGCCCTCCTATGAGTTTTTCAAAAAGTGCCCAAAATTACGAAAATACCATTACATTCCGTTGCATTTTCGTTAAAATTTGTTTGACTATTTTAACTCCGGTTTTAGGGCACCTTTAGCTTCCTGAATTTGTTATTTGAGATCTAGAATATTGCTCTAATTTTATTGGACCTCAAATCATTCTATTTGAGGGACTTTCTTTTGTATTCGGTGAATTTCATATATTTACAAAGGAATTGTACGTTACATTTCTCACATTTTCTCATACTTTCAAAAACCCAAATATTACATATTTGACAACAAATTGCCCTTTTTTAATTTTTGTTTTAGTTGCAACCTTGTGAGTAAAGTCACCATATATCATACGATGATGTAAGGATACTTAAGATAACATTTTGAAAGTGCATACCAAGTTATTGGCAGGATATCAGTTGAATTAGAATATCTAGTGACAACAAAGAGTGTAGTTAATGTGTGAATAGAGTTTTGAAAAGTCATATGTTATCCTTTTAGTTTGAAACTTTTAAGGAGACCTTCCAAGCCCTAGAGGAAGCTATACCTAAAAACTTAGGAATTATGGAACTATATTTTTAAAGCTTTTATTTTGGCCACTGTTGACTCTTGAAGAAAATATAGTTTTAGCTAAAGTTCTTAAAGGTTGTAATGTATGTATTCTTAAGGACTTTGTATAAATAAAGTGTGGCTCTAGATGTATAATTTTTAAAGGCTATTGGACCTAATGGATACGTATTATCAAGGCTTCCTATTTGATTAGATAAGAGCTTCATACCTTATAAGTTTTCATTAACATAGTGAATTACCTTAGGAAATAGCCTAGTTACTCTAGTTAACTACAAACTAAGTGGCCCTAAATGTCATCAACTAAAAGTAAGTCACTACATGGTAAATTTTTATTTAAGGAATTATTATTACTAGTTACATATGGTTCTCACTAATAGTAGTTATCTAGGGATTTGAAATAGGGTAATCTAATATTTAAAAAGTTCAAATTTATTCATAATTTTTAGTTTTCTTGAGGTTTAATTTACATGTTTTTGTGTTATTTATCTAGAATTAGATAGTGAAATGCTTACTTTGGCTCTTAAAAGAGTCAGGTTTTACAAATCACTTATCTCAAGTATACAAAAACAAAAAACAAAAAGGCAATTATCTAAGACATTTAGACATGTAGTAGACACTTACAAGCATGACTTCAAGCATAGAACAAGAGAGGAAAAAAGGATCAAACTAAACTTAAGCCCAAAGCATAATTAAGAGAATGTGGCAAGGCAAAATCAGCTTTAATAGCCTTAATCTTGATGAAACACCCTACTGTTTAGATGATGGCAAACTCTAACAAACTATCAAGAAACAACCTCGCAAAAGCTCACAGGCCCCTAATTTCACTTGCAGAATGAGCATTAAGATCCCCCCAACTTTGATTTGGGCAAACCACAAGCAAAACCATAACTAAATAGAGTTCCATTAGAAAGAAGCAACTTTTCCTACTATGAAACAAATTGGAAGTGTCTTCAAAAAGCCTTTCACTTGAGGTATGAACTCTTATTAACCTTTGATAAGTGCATATTTTATAATTAAATAGGTGTAGATTTTGGGATATAGTAGATTAAATTTTTAAATATTTTATACCTATTTAATCTCTTTTATATATTTTCCTCTTAAATTTAATTCTTAGATAAAAACAGAATTTGGATAGAAAATTATGTTAAAAATAAATATAAGAAATAATATTTCATTAGGATTAGAATTAGAAACTAATATTTAAATTACTTTATTTTATTAGTTATTTTATTATTCTTAGTTATCTTTTTATTAGGCTTTAATAATTATCTTTTTGTTAGGATTGGAATTTAATATTATCTTTAATTATTAGAAGTTATCTTATGGACTCTATATATAGTCCATAGGAATTAGGATTATGAACCTTACTATTGATTGAAGAATAAGAAGTATTTTTCGATACTCTAAAAAGAAGGGAGGCATCCAATCATTATTCTGAGTACCTCAAGAATTCTCTTTGAGATATTTAGAGTTCGTGGATGCAATCCTAAAGCTGAGTGCAAGAATTTTTAGGAGTATTGAGGCTGAATCAATTCCTCTTCCTTATTTCTTTATATTTTTGTGATTGATTTTTCAAGATTGGGGATTTTAAAATGATGTTATTTGTGAATTCTTCAATTATGTGCTTCTACATTTCTCAGTTGGGGGTAGGGATATAGCCCAATTGGGAACTAATTTCTATTATTTGTTTTAACTTTCTATGGATTTTTATTTATGAATATATTTTTAAATTTCAATTATATCTATTTCTCTCATATTTAATGTTGATTTATGATTGGCCACCATTAAATCAAATATATGTGTGATCTTGATGCACTGGAAGGTGAATAGAGAACCTAGATCTAGAGAAATAGATACAAACATTTAGGCTAGAGATAGTTCTAGAGATTTGTGGTGACTTAAAACTATTGTTTCATGATTTAATTAGTTGTTCGAGTATCTTGGGAAAGAATTCAACTCTAATTCAATACAAACTAGTAATTCGGAAGAATATTATGACACTTTAAAAATAGTTGTCACTATACTTGCTAAAAGTCAATCCGACGAGTAGAAACTAGTAACATATAGGGTAAATCTGGAGCTCCAACACTTCTAGTGATTGTGTTCTTCTCATAATTAATTCTTGCTTACTTTTATTTTTATAGTTTCTACATACTCTCATCAATTAATTTATTTTATATCATTTTTTCAAATTATTTGGATTAGTAAAAGTGCAACCTCTTTGTGGGTTCGACCCCAAAATACTTTGGGAATTTTTACTACACCGATCTTGTACGCTTGCGAGAGTGATCAAGTTTTTGACCTTCATCTTCACCTTTACACTACTTCTGACTATAAAAAATAGTAAAGATTGTGAACCATAGAGGTATTATAGCTTGTTTACACAACAAAAAAAAAATTCAAAATCACCATAAAAGCATATGGAATCAATGGTGTCAACAAATGGTTGAACTTGGTTAAAATTGTTTTCATGAAAGGATAAGAAGGAAATCAAAGCCTCTAAAGCAAATGATTCTCAAACATGTATTATATTACCTCAAAACTCATATTCAAAAGAACAAGGAAAACTTTTCACAAAAATAGGTAAAATAAAAAAGGAATGATGAATTCAATTCACAAAAACCTCAAATCTTGCTTATTCATCCTAAAATTCACAGGGTAAGTGAAAAACAAAATGTGGTGAGATGCCACTACAAGACTTGCTTTTGCCAAAAAAAAATTCCTAGGAAGATAAAAAAAAATTCCTTTTCAAGGAGAAAAGGTATTGTAATTGTTTTCACGAAAAATCTTAATCATTACTAAGGCAATATAGGCAAGACAACTGCTTAAAATTTTGAAATATAAAGCTTAAATTTGCACTTCTTTAAGCCGATTTAGCTTAAAACTTCACTAACAAACTCGAAGGCAAATGTTAAGATCCTTATAGGCCAAATATTCTCATAGGCTCAAAATGATTTAGCCTACATCAGGGACAGATGCACAAGGGCATAAGGGGGTGCTTGTCCCCCCACCCCTTCCCTCCCCCCTCCCACCCCTCAAAACCCAAAAAAGAAAAAACCATTGAAATTGTAAGGAATATTATAAATTGTCATGAAGTTAAAAATTTTATAAAGGGTAAGGATGTAATGACAAATCATTAAAATAATTATTTTACGTAGTTGAATTTATTAAGATATTCATTGTAATAAAATTCTACTAATTTATTGCATAAATCTTAAATATAAGAAATACATTTTGTTTTAATAGATTATTTAATATTAATCATACTGACGACTTATTAGCAAGATTTTTATATTAGTGATTTCATTGAGAAGACAGGTTCATCTCAAGATATAAGTACAATATCATAAACTTGATGTTTCTGATTTTAAAAACATGTCAAAATCTCCCAAAGAGTTGGAAAAATAATAAAATCTAATATTTATTATATAATTGATTTTTTTTCATATGTTATTAACTCTTTTCATTTTAACTGCAACAAGTGAGATATTATTTTTAGTTATAAATATCATAAAAAACAAGTTTAGGAATAAGATGAAAGATGATTTCTCACTGACTGCATGGTTACTTATATTTAAAAAAATTGTTAAAAAATTTGATATAGACTTAATTATTAATGAGTTATATAATATAAAAAAATCTTTAAAATTATAATATGAACTAACTGGTCCAAATATTAAATTAAATAAAGATGCCATATCATTATTTAATTTTTTATATTTAAACTCAAAAAGTAAAACTTTATTCACAATTTTTCTTGAAAAATACATTATAAAAAACAAAAAGGAGAAACGGCAACACATATGGCTCTAATCTTTCTACCTCATCGAGTTTTTGCTTCTTAGCAAAAAAGTTTTGGCCATATTCTTACAAACTTGGTATGATTGAGAACACTAAATCGTCTAAGACAAATGTAATCACATGGTACTCTCGTCTAAGGTTGGTGAAATCATGTGGCACTTTCATCTGCATGCAACACCACTATAAAAAGGAAATATCTTCAAGAAATTTGTTCTCATTCATATCAAAGTTTCTTCTTCATCTTTTCAAATCACAAATGCATATGAAGCTTTCAACATCATCAACTAAATATTCCTCTTCATTCAAGTTTTGTCCAAAACCCAGAATTTCTAGCTTCTGATCAACATGTTATGTTTCCAAGATTTGCACTGTAAGGCTTTCTACCTAGTTTGCTTTTACCAATGAACTTAATTAGCTTCCATTTTCTTGTTCCTTTGAAAAGTGTTTGTGGATTTCTAGTTTCACTTAATTGGTTAGTATTTTAGTCCTAGGCTAATGTCTTAGCTAACTAGTTACAAGCATCTAAAAAGTGAGTGAATGAATCTTACTAAGCTAATTTTAATCTTAGAAAAGAAATCTAGATTCAAGCTAATCAAAGAGAATATGATACCTAGACACCAAATTAGATTATATACTAGGCTAAGAATAGCCATTTAACTCCTTATTATTGTCATTGTTATTCATTTGGCAACTTTAATAGATCAATGTTCCTTTCAGATTTGCCAACCTATCTAGATAACAACATGGAATTAATCAAGAAAATTTGAAACTATAAATTAAGAGAAAAATTGAAATTGAGAAGGAATCATTAGTGTGAGTTACACAAAGTAATTAAGAAAATTAAGAACTAGAATCACACTAACCTTGAGAAAATTAAAAAAAGCTCTCTAATTCTTCAAGTATCTTCTTAAACCTCGAATCTATATAATGCCAAGAAGTTCCCCATTTTCTCTAAAAATCTATTGACCTTCTAAGATTAGGAATATAATGTGTTAGCCATTGTCAATGACAAGTTAGAGATTGATTTGCAGGAATATGAGAAGCATGACTACATATTTCTTAATGCATTCTTTGATACGAAAAATTTTTATATCTTATTATGCTTAACTTATTTCATACCATAAGTGCTAAATGCAAGAAAAAGTATTCACAATGATATTTTTAGAAAAGGTTATTATGCCATTCAACATCTCAAATACAACTCTAATAGCTAAAATTTGAGTCCTTTTGCATTTTAATTTATAATCCATATATACAAATGTGGTCTTATACCATAGATCATGTATATATACACACACCATATTCATAAAGGGAGCAAGTAGCTATTTTTTGCCAAAATTACATATTGTAGCCCAAATTTTAAAAATTTATAACTTTGGCTAAACAACTTTCATTAATGCAAATTAAGGTCTATGGAAACCTTATGATCTAAACTATATGCGGTAAAAATTTTAAGTTAAAATAAATCTATTTGACCCCTCAGAAGGCACATAAATCAAGACTGCATCAATATGAATAGTAATTTCATAAGATAGCTTTTTAGGGCTAACTTTAAAAATTCACCAAATATTCTATAAAGTTTAAAAAAATATAAACTTTAACTCTATAAAAAGCTTTATACGTCCTTCAATTGCTCACCAAATTCTAGTGCCAAACTAGGTCATTTGAGCTATTGAGGTAAGAGATTATATATTAAAGTCCAATTGGACCACTTTGGGTTAGAATCTAAGGTAAGTTTATGAAAGATGATGAAAGGAAGTAAAAGCCCAATTAGATGAGAAAAGAGACTAAAAAATGGTTCAAAACTAATTTAGGGATAACAAAAAAAAACCTCACAATGCAATAGGAAAAAATCATGAATTTAAGTATTTAGTAGTATAATAAGAGAGAAAGATATTTCCCATTAGTATATGACTAAACAAGGTTACTAGATTAACTAGAGCTGATGAAATTGGTTAAAACCTTAATTACATGTAAACCTAGATAACCATTGGCACAAGTGTAAATGGAATTGTTTTAAATTATTCTAAGTTATTATGAACCCAGAGAGTGATTATATGAGTATAGAGGATCTTGAAATATGTATGCCTCAAAGTTATCTAGAAAGAGTGGGTTTTTGGGGCCAGAATCAGAGTGAAATGAATGTAGTGGCAAAATCATAATTTGACCAAAATGGTACAACGTGAAACTAAAAATATTTAGAGTTAAATAAAAAGCAAAATTGAGGGAGTTAAGGGTACTTCTCTTTGTATATATGAATTTAATGAGCTAACTAGAAGACTCAGGAAATATAAAATAAGTCAAAACACTAGTGGTATGAAAAACATGGAAGCTTTCCACACAATGCTATTTTGAGCTATTTTACACTATTACAAATCCCTATAGCCTAAGAAAGTTAGCTTAAAGGTTTTAAAGCCTTCTAAAATAGATTATGGAGTTTAAATCTCTAGAAAAATTGAGTTAGAATGTAAAAAATTAAAGTACAAAAAAAATTAAGACATAATAGGCATTTGTAAATTTGTTAAGAAAATGGCTTTTTATATAATATTATAATTGCTTCATCCACTTAGCCCCTCCACCGACCTCACTCTTATTTGCCACAGCAAAATTATTCTCTAATAGCCTCTCATGGTTAAGGAGAAGAGAGAAAAGAAGGAGCAAGAATTTTAAAGTAATTTTACTCACGTTTTGCTCTTATCATAGTTAGAAAGAATAATCACCTCCTTAAAAGCTTTCAATCTAAGGTTTTAGAATTTCACAAGGAGGAAGTTGAGGTTTTTCAAGATGGGAGAATGAGCTCTATTGGAAATTCCAATCGATGCAAACAGAAGCACTTCAAGAATGCTTTCAAATAAGGTATGTATCAAGTAAGGAAGATAAATGTACTTGAGGCCCTAACTCTATAAGTATCATACCTAGAGAGAGAAAACCCTCTCTCTCACTTCCTTTTTTACAATTTATGGTATATTAGATCTATAGAAGTGAGCCATGGCAAGAAAAGAGAAGAAAATGGCGAGAGAAGGGAGAAAAATCTAAGAGAGTGCATGGTAGCACCCTCTCAACTACCCCTTAGATTTTTGGGGTAAATGAGCTTGTTGATGAATCCATGATATTTAAAGATCTTAATGAAAATTATAAAAATGAATGGAAGCATGGATTTCATGGAAATAGCTAGATTTTGAAAGGTCAAACTTTAAGGTCAAAGAAAACTCTAAGTGAGCCATATAAGTAGATTCAATTCTTGGCTTATATTTGATGGTTCCATTGAGCATCTTGAGAGCCTCGTGCATCATATGTGAAGTTATAATGAAGTTAAGAAGCCAAAGTATTCAACCTCAATAGAGGGCTAAGGGCATCAAAAGTTTCAATATGCCTAAGTGAGAAAATGACCTTGGGAATAGTATTTGACCAAACAAATAGTAAAAGAGGGATTTGTGGCTCATTTTAAGAATTTATGAATCCTAAGATGGCTAAGAAAAGCTCTTTATGAAAATTCTAATTTTGGGCTTAAGTGAAGGGCAATATGAGAAACCCATGAAGGCTAAAGAATGATGGAAATCTAGGCCTTCTAAGAAACTTAAATGGGATGTCTTGAGAGATAGAATAAGTAAAAAGCTAAGTTAGAAAGTGGAACCATAAGATTAAGGCTTCAAAGAACTCTTTAAGAGGACTAGAGAGCAAGATACATAGCATGAGATTCATTGGAATCTTGTATTAGCTATTCATGTTAGTGCTTATTTCAATGTTTTAGGCATTACAAAAGAAGCTAGCTACTTTTTATTATAGTGTGGGCCAAGGGAAACAAAATAAGAAGAGAAAAACAAGTGAGCCAAAGAGATGTCAAGGTTCTTAGCTTCAAAAGGTAGCTTACTCTTCCTTCCTTGCATACATTTGGATGCATTTGAGTTGAAATGAATTGTGTGTATTGGTTGTTTTATGATTGCTTAGGTTATGTTTGAATTGGCTTTTTAGCATAAATTTTATGTATGTATGAGTTATGCTTAGCTTTAAGCAAGAGTGGCAAGAATTAAGCATAGTAGCTCTTTCCTAACCTAGAAATGAGCCTACCTAATATGTTTTCATAATATGGCTAGATGAGTATGAAAGCTTTATGCCAATTTCATGTTTAAGTTGTTTTATATGCTCATAACCTTACATACTTGCATTCATACTTGAATTCTCCATTGTATACATTAGATTGGTTTGAGTGTAGCTATTGAGATTCTCCCCAGAATCTTGCTTCTTTTATCTTCCACTATGTCAAGTGAAGCTAGCAAGGAATAAGAGAGAGAATTAAGAACATAAGAATATGTAGTTAACATACCTATGATGTACATATGATTTTCATGTCAACTATGATGTAGGATATTAACAATTTATAATATATATTGTGATGAAATGTAATAGCTACCAATGTAGAAACACAAGACTATGAATATATATATCAACTTGATGTACTTATATGTATTTGGAACATGATGTGTAATATAAGGTTCCATGAGGTTTATATACATAAGGACAAGTGAGATAGTGATTTTCAGAAGCCAGACATATTTCATGTGTTGATCCCTTTAAAAATGATGTGTGAATAGATTAAATTTTGCTCAAGGTAAGAGATTGCATATTAGAGCTCAATTAAACCACTTTGGAACTAAAATTTAGTCTAAATGAGTTATAAATTGCAACCTTTGGGGTTGAAATTAGATGAACAATTAAAGGACATATAGAACTTTTTATGGAGCCAAAATTTGTATTTTCTGAATTCTATAGAATATTTGATAAATTTTCAAAGTTAATCTCAAAAAGTTATTTTATGCAATTACTATTTATACTAATATAGCCTTGATTCTTGTGCCTTTTGAAAGGCCAAATGGATTCATTCTAACTTAAAATCTATATAGCATGTAGTTTAGATTATAAACTTTTCATAGACACCTCATTTACATTAATTGGAGTTATATAGTTAAAGTTATGAATTTTTGAAATTTGAACTAGAAGATGTAACTTTGGTAAAAAAATGGCTACTTGCTCCCTTTATGCATATGGTGTGCATATACATGATCTATGGTATAAGACCAGACTCATATATATGGATTATGAATTAAAATGTGAAAGGACTCAAATTTTACCTATTGGAGTTGTATTTGAGATGTTGAATGGCATAATAACTACTGTTAGAAGTACTATTATAAGTACTTTTTCTTACATTTAGCACTTATGGTATGAAATAAGTTAAGCATAGTCAGATGTAACACTTTTTGGTGGCTATGGAATTAGTTTTGCTATAAGCTATAACATTATAATAAGAAAAAGAGGATATAGAAAGGGATAACTTCCTCACTAATTCCTTACTAATTAGTGAAAAATGATAAATCCTTTACCAAGCCTCACAATTTCAAAGGGAAAAATAGGTGAACAGTGGTGTGAATTTCTACAAGAGGTTAGTAAGGGATTGATAAGGAAAAACCCATCGTTATGTGGTGAAGGATGATTCTGTTAGTAATCCCTAGTTATCTAGTGAGGGATTATTAGGTGTTTAAATTCCCTCACTAAATCCAATATTCTTACATTTAGAGAAGAAATAATGAGAGACTATTCCCTTGCTAATTACATTTTAAATTAGCAAAGGATTTTCCCTCGCCAGTCCCTCAATCAATTTTAATAAGACTTAAACCTTAGACCCCTAAATCATGTTTGTTCCTTTGCCTCTTATCTCCCCCAAATCATGTTTGAAGTTGTCACCTTCACCCTAAATTCTTATGTCTTCTCTAACCATTCCTATTGTTACTAACCATTTCCTTTGGTTTGCATCTAGTTTATACTCTATTGTATTGTGGGTTTTGGTCATAAAAGGGTTGGTTAAAGTTCCAAATCCTCCATTGTCCACTATTATTGGTTGAATCCCTAGCATTACATCTACACTCCTTTAACCACTAACCTAAAGAATATATCATTTGGGCTACACTCGATCAACCATGATGCAAAGGAAGCTTGTTTTAAGACAATCATGTTAGCCACCTTACTCAGTTTTGGCCACCAATGCATAGGAGCCTCATTTACACAAATTGGTCTCTTTTTCCCTTATCTAGCTAGATTTATTTTTGACTAGGTGTTGGTTTGGTTAGCTTCAAGTTCTGATGCTTTATCTTTGCTTGTTTACACCGAAATTCAATAATGTGAAATGTAACAACCCTAATTCCTAATTACAATGATTAGGCATAATTATATGATTAGTATTCGTAAATCAAAATTTAAAGTCATTATAATTAATTAAAATAAGAAAAAGGTGAAAAAAATTGAACCTTGATATTATTAGAGTTATTAGCTAAACCATTACAACTATTTAAGTCTACAAATGATCCTACTCATCAATTAAAGACCTTTGATTCATTGTTACTATTGATTTCGACTCACTAAAACATCTTGTAAACATTCCCAAAGCATTATATAACATTATCATACTAAGTTTTAAGGTTTTTAAGTCAAAAATAAGAGTTTGGGAACCTTCGCCTCGACTTGGACCTTCCCCACTGTGGCTAAATTAGTTACTGAAATTCGAAACTAAAATTTTGTACTTTGCGCCGTGACTCATGGTTTTTGCGCACGTGGCAAAAGTGCTCTCAAGAACTACTATTCACACTTTCACAATTCTCACCATGGCAGGAGAGGATCTTAGAGCTCTCCAAGCCCACCTCTTGATGCTTGTCAGGGTGAGCTTCTCTTGCGCCGTAGTAAGGTTCCTATCTATTATCTTTCCTGGGTGAATTTTTCACCTTTTGCTGCCACAAGACGTCTTGTGCCGCGATGCTCCTCGCTTCTGACTAACTCTTAGCCACAACTTAGCTAATCTTGGTTGCGACTTAACTCTCTTCTGTACCTATACCTCTCAAATTTCATCCCATACACTCTAACTCTTCCTCTAGCAACACTCTAGGGCCACTTTACCTTAATTTATAAGGCTCTAATGGTATTCAACTACCTAATTTACTCAGTATGTCTCTCATTGTGAAACCAAATCCTAGGTGTTAATTTCTACTCATCTACTATTATACATCAACAATTTCATAAAGCATTAACAGCAAAAGGATTTATAAACTACCAATGTTATCATTCTAATATAAATTCCAATAGAGGTTCTATACATTCTATTATAAGTTAACTTTTAGTGTAACACATGATTACATTCTCAAATAATAAATCACAATTTAGGATCAACAAGGTTCCATATCAGATATTATAAGTGCATACATCATATAACAATTTAGTATAAGGCCTAACTCCTCAATAGATACATTCTAGGTTATCAAAAATACAAAATTCCTACACTTGGCAACATGATTACATGATGATATTATATAAAAGAATAACCAAAATTTAGCATCTATCCTAAGTTAGAACGAGCCAAGTGTAGCACCCTCCATTGGATCTTAACTCATGAATGTTTATCCACTTGCTTCCTTTTATCCTTACCCAAAAGATCTTCACCTGAAATAGTTAGACCATGAAAGGGATGAGATGTAAATCTTAGTAACTAGAGGAAAATTTCATTCATATATTCTAATTTAATTAACATATATGCATTTAATCCAATAAGTATAAGAAATATCAGTCATGTTAGCAAATGAAATAATTAGGCTATCAGTAATTATTATCCCATACTAGCAATCACATTCGATATGTTAAAGGCTAATAATACTGGGAAAGGCCCATTCACAGCGTCACTTCTATATTGAGCATAACTAGGGCTCAATGCATTCAGAGATCTAATCACAATGATATAAGGGTGGCAGCTATACCGTAACTCCACTATGGACTCATAAGGTCCAATCATAACAAATCAAATAGCCAACCATTCATTTAGCATTTAAAATCATATATATGTAGCAGATATAAGATTAAATTGAACATATGTAAAGAATACAAATTAACCACAGTTACCTCACTCTGTAGATAATTTTTTGAGAGTTAAACCAGACCATTACTACTCGTACTCATCATTTGTAGCAATAAACCCAATACTCAAAGAATTAAACCACCAAAGACCACTTAGAGAATATTGACCCAACCACTATAAAAACCAAATTCGGATTTGGTTGTGCCTACACCAGTAACTTTAGAGTATCACTTAATTTTCTGGATAAATTCGTATAAAATAAAGGCTCATATTATAAACCAATTATAGGGGTCTTAAACTAGCAGTAAATGCATCAAAACAAGAAGGTTATACTTACCCAATATCCCTCCTAGCCTTAACCTCCGAAAATCCTTCAAAAAAACATCAAACAACACATATCAGATTTGGGTGTAGATGAAAATGTTCCAACTAAAAAACTAATTAGGCCAAATCGAAGAGAAAGAAGAGAGAATTAAGTCTTATGAAGGTTACCTTGCCTAATTTTGGCTTTAGGAGTGGGAAAAAATAGATTTAGGTCAATAACTTCAACTTCTCTAATTTTCTTGTGCCTTTGAATTCTGCAAAATGAAGAGGGGGTTGATGAGGGTTTAGGGTTAAGTTTGGATTGTAGGCTGATCCAAAGGCTTAAATCCAAATGAGGTTTAGATTTTTGGTTTGTTAGGTCAAGTTAGATGGGTTGGACTGTAGAATTTCTAGAATTTTAGTAGGGTCCTGGGCTTCTAGCTTACTAAACTAGATTGGACCATTGCCAAGTAGTCTCTCTTGGGATTAGTCTCATAATAAGAAGTTAGGCATGCTTAAAAATACAATTAGACCTCCATTAGCCTTTATCCATAAGATACTTAAATTAATTATGGATCTAGATTAAGTTTATAACCCAATTGAATGTTAAATCCACATAATAGTTTATCCCTCTGTAAGTTCCACTTCCTCTTTCCACTTAATTATTTTTTTTAATTGCCCATACTAATTCTCTAACTCATCATAATTAGTCTAAATTAATTTCGGGATGTCACATGAAGCATGGTAGTCTTTATTCTCAATTGGCTTATGATAAATATTTGTTACCTTTCCAATGCATCTTCTAATATGTAGTGTTGCCATTCACATTAGGTTATGGTTGAAAGCAAGTCTAGTTTTGATTTAAAACTAGAACCATACTTTGGTTGAGAATTGAAACTAATTCTCGTTTTTGTTTTGGTTTTTAAATAGAATTGGTTGTGGTTTTTAACCAAAACTAGTTATGGTTCTTTCAATTTTCAACCAAAAAATGAAATTGGTTAATAATTTGATTTTTTTCTTATAATTCTTTAACTCTTCATTTTTTTGCTCCTTTTTTTTTTTACTCTTTAAAAACTAGGGAGTTTAAGACCTTCTATTGCATGAGGCATGAAGACTGCTGAGATTTATACCTTGGGGTGCTTCACTATTAATATGAAAATATTGATCCATTATTATTTTGTTAGGGTTCTACCTTTAGCTTAAGAGAATTGAGTGCAAACTTCCTTGAATATGATTTTTGCTTGACTTTGTGTGGTTGGTGCTTTATTTTGATGAATGGGTACTAAATATGATTAATGCTTTACTTTGTGTGGCTAAATATTGACCATAATTAATCCTTATTCATGTTAGGAAGCACTAAATTATGAGTAAAAGTATCTATACCTTATAAGTTGGAGTGAGGTGTTGAATTTATTGTAATCCAATAAGCTATGTCTCTTGTGCTTATGTGGAGTTTCAAATTTGTTCAAAGTGTTTTGTTGCATAATAGTTTGACATAACAATTTATAAGTTTATTTAGATTAGTGAGCAATGTATATAGTGGTGGCATTGTTATTAGTTTGATTGATATATTAGATGACACAATTGTACCTCCTAATTCCTTAATGATTTTAATATTTTGATTCATGGAAGTGGAAGGGAGTTAATGTACTTTTTGCTTATTCATTGCTCTTTGTTTTAGGGCTTTCACTTTTGGGAAATATTAAATAAAAGTGCTAAATTTTCAATTTAGCATACATATGTTCTTTTTTTTGGAAAGCTTAAACTTCTTTCCTTTAATTAATAAAGGTTAAGGAGAATAAAGGATTGTATATGATCTTGCAAATAAGGGTTTTGAATGCAAAATGTTAGGTGCATTATGAAATATAAGCTAAACATGAAACGTGTTTGTTCTTGTGTGCATATTTATTTTTCTTATTAGGAGTGTTGTTTTTCCATATTTCATTTCACTAATATTTGTGATATTGGTGGCCAATAGTGGATTTCTGTTTGGTATTGCTTATTTTGTTTATAGTCTTTGATTTCAATATCTTAGAATAGGTTTTTATAGCCAAGATGGCTTATTTGATATAATTATGTAGAATAGATTTTTGTTGTTTTTGTAATTATTATTGTGCTATGTCTATTCATTAGTTATATTGTTTTATAATTTTAAAGGATTAGGCTATGTGTTATTGTAGTTTCTTTCTTTTAAGTGAGCTATATATCTAGCAAAAATATCAATTGAGCTATATATATTACCAAATAGTTAAAGAGGAAAGTAAAAAAAATGAATGGTAGAAATTACCTAAAATAAAAGATATTAGATTTTGTTCTATCTTTTTTCTTTAAATATTAGTTGCCATACACTATTATAGAAGGGCTAGAAAGAAAGAAAACAACCAACAAAACAAGACAAAATAAAACCTTCATCAATTTTAGTCATTAACTTATAATTGCTAATAATCCTAGTATAGAAGCATGGACAATCACTCAATTGACATCAACCTAGCCACCTTATATCAATTGACATCAAATAGGGAACTCATATCAAGAAAAGAAAATAAATAAAACAAATAAAAAATGCTCTCGAGGAAACCCAAGCCCTAACCTTGGTTTTTCTAGGGACTTAGGTTCTACCCAAGTGTGATTGTCTTGCCTTTGAGATCATTCCTCGTCAAGATTAGAACCATTGTCTTTGGTAACATTTTCATTATGTGTTTTAAAGACATCAATGTTGTTTGACATTTCTTAAACCATATTGCCAAAATTGAAATAATTCAACCAAATTGAAGTTAAGGATACTAAAATCATTTTTGTTTTTTGAAGCACATCCTGGAATTACTTAATGCATAGGACAACAGTTAATAAGACAACAATCCTAAGTTTTGAACTAACATATGATATGTTCTTTAGACAATACATCCCCAATATAGAATAGCATTAACATCCACTGGAATTGCAATGCAATTCTCTTATGAACTTACAGTGTTCATTGGAGAACATGACATTGGTGCAATTTTAATGGATGAAAACATCACTTAAAAGTGTGGATGTGTAGCTCAAACCACTCGTTTTCATTTTAGTTCAAAACTGTGGAACAATATTTTAAAATGGTTGTTATCCTATCAATTGTTATCCCATTGCTTCAAGTCACAAAAACAATTCAATTTTCCTAACCTTACTTTTGTGGAATGATTTCAATTTCAATGATATGTTTTAGGAAAAATGACACTATTTTTTCGGAAGCACATTTTTAAAATACTATTGGTGATATAGTGATTTTAATGCTGATATGAGCAACCATCTCAAACATAGAACAATTACTCTTAGAAAAAATCCAAGTCCCTCAAAAATCATAGTTGGGCCTTAGGTTTCCCCAAGCACGTCCTCAAAATACACCCACATCACATTGCTTATAGAGAGAATCGAATTCCTTTCTTCTTCATCAACACAGAGCAAACTGCTCTTCAATTGACTTTCCCAAGTTTTGAACTAAAATAGGAACACATTCTATCAGATGTACATCTCAATCATAAATAGTATGGCCACTCTTACAAATGAGAATGCCGTTTAAGATTAGGATGTGTGACCCAATAGAATGTACTCTCATTTTAATTCAAACTTAGAAAGATTAAATCAAAGTTAAGAATATTTAGTAACCCGTTCAATGCCATTGAAGAAGTGAAGGAGTTTGAGTCTTCTTTTGAGCAATTTTTATTTTTAATTTTTTGGTTTTAACAAGGAAACAACAAGGAAATTCCCTCACTACATAGCAAGGTAAACTCCCTTGCAATTTCCTCGGGAATTGAATACAAATTAGCAATCAAATTGGCAAAGAATTTTTTGTCACTATTTTGGATAGTGAAGGATTTTAGCAAAGGATTAGAGAGAGAAAAATTTCCTTGCTACTTAATGACTAATATATAGCAAGGAACTTATTCCTTGATGTTCCTTTACTAAACCCTCACTAAATTTATGTAGGGACAAAATAGCAAGAGAATTTTTCTTTGCTAGATTCTATTTTTCTTGTAGGGTATTTAATAGCAGGTAATGAATTAATTTAATTCTTTTATATTATATTGTGGGCCAAGAGGCAATTTAACACAGGGAGATATATCAACAAATCAAAACATTTTTGTATTGGAAAGGAAGATATTCATTCACGATTGATGAAGTACAAGGACATACCTCACCGATGGTTGTATGTGTTATTTGTTGCTTCATTTCTATTTGCTCTTGTACTCTGTATTTTCATGAAAGATTAAATACAAATGCCTTAGTAGGCACTCATCTTTGTAGCTAAGCTTGCTTTTCAATTTTCACTTTTCCCATTAGCATCATAAATGCCACAACTAATCAAATGAGAGCAACTACTTTGTTTTACAACTTCAAATAAGTTAATTTTTTTTTCTAAATGATACACGTTGGCGCAACGAGAGAAACTTATATTCCAACATGTAGTATTGGAAGGTGTAAACACAGTTTGAGAGATGTTCTACTAACCATAGTTTTGTTTTGTTATTTTTCCCATCCCATTCTTAGACTCCAGGATTGAATATCATCATAGATTCTATAACGGGTGTGATCTTACCCGAAAAACCAATAGTCAATCTCTGCTTCAAGACTTATGGCTACATAAGTATGCAACAAGCTGTTATCTTTCCTAGTGATTTCGAGCTAGGACATTATATGAAGATCCCTCCACTGTCCATGTTGATAGTTCACGGATAAAACACCAATACCTATAAAATATAGTCATATTATATCTGGTATGTATTCAACACTCATTACATACAATATAATACATCAACCTACATTTAAATACTAAATAACTCGTAGTGTTACACTATCTGTGCTAACATCAATAATTATTAATCCATACTTATACTAGTCATTATTCTAACTAGAGCTGAAAATGATATATTATAGCAAGACAAGAAATGGCACCCTTGCTTTGACAAAATACTTGCCTAATCATGCAACCAAGGGTTAATAGTAGACTTGATTGATAAATGATTTAGATGGATTTTGTCCTATTGGATTGCTTGCATAGTTTGACTTTGTGCATAGATCACAGTGACTATAATTGTGGGAATCATCAATATTGGCGTGGCATGGTGGCTACAGAATATAATAGAGAACATATGCAATGCTGATTTACTGCCTCCACACAATCCATGGACATGCCTCGGTCATCGTGTCTTGTTTGATGCATAAGTGATTTGGGGTTTTGGTTGGTCAAAGACGAACTTTCGGAACTCTAGCGAATTACGCAGCTCTCAATTGGTTATTCCTTATGGTTGCATTGGGACCATTAATTGCATGGCTACTCCAGAGAGCCTTCAGTGCTCACAAATGGATTTCCCACATTCACCTTCCTGTGCTTCTTCGTGCAGTTGTGGTCATGCCACCAACTTAATTTCACAGTGAACTTCAATTCTTGGGTTATTGTTGGAATCATTTTTAATTACGTCATATTCAAGTATCATAAGAAGTGGTGGCAATGCTACAATTATGTTCTACCAGCTACGTTGGATGCCGGTGTGGCTATTATGGGGGTTCTTCTCTTTTTTAACTCTTTCCAAGCCGAACATATGTTTGAACTAGTGGGGTTCACAATGCGGGCACTGTAATCTGGCGTAGCGTCCAACTGCAAAGGGTATAGTTGCACTTTGTTGTGCGATAATTATGTTATATAGAAGATTCAAAATGTTTTAAACAAATTTTAAGTTTTAAAAAATTTCCCCTTACTTAAAGGACAGAGTAGGAGATTTGGATGCGTGTAATTGTTGCTGGCTGCCCTGTGTATCGATTAGGTTTATGTGGAAGAGAAAATGTGGAATAATGCTTCCGTAAGTTTTAATTGGATTAGGTTGTGTGGTTATTTCTATTTGAACACCTTGAGTTTGAGAGGTACTCAGTGATCCTAGTTCTAGTTTCTATTCTATTTCATATCACAAATTTAATTAATACGTTCTCAATTTGTGTCAGTTTATTATATTATCACATTAATAATTAATTATTTCAATATATATTATTAAAAATATAATAAATTTTTCAAAAAAATAATAAAATATTTTGAAGAATAAAATTTAATATTAATATGTATTTACATCCAAAACTTGAATTTGTATGTCCTTCAAATTAAAAAGTCAAAAATAAAGTAAAATGGATAAATGATACAATTATAATTTTATCTTTTTTAATTAAAAATTAGTTAAAATCTCGTTCTAATTATGAAGATAATATTAAAAAATAATTTATAAATCATCTAATTATAATTTTCTTTTCCCCAGTAATTTTCAAGCAATAAAATAATACATAACTTTTTATTCCTTTTCTTTTCATTCCATCTTATTTCATTATTTAGGAATTTTGAGTCATATCCCATTGAAAAAATGTTTTTATTTAAAATTGTTTTTGTTAAAAATATTTACCTATATCTTTAAAAAAATTAATTATATAGGTTTTGACTTTTTCCTTTTAAAAAATTTATAAAAAGTCTTACTTTCTCTTGCCTATTACTAACACTTTACATTCTCTACCTATGACCAAGTTTGCACAGAAAATATCCAAAGGATCTGAGTCATTTGGATCCTTCTGGAATGGTTTAAATTTAAAAAAAAAGAGTTTATAATCTTAAAAAAATTAAAAGCCAACTTTTTTTAAAATCTATACCATCCAAAAAAGATTTAAATAATTTAGATCCTCTAAGCATTTTCTACCCATACTTGACATGGCCAAAGAATCCCAGGTACTATCCACTGAGGATAAAGGCGAAAAAAGGGTGAGGGTGAGGATAGGTCTCTATCATGTAACACGTCATACTTGACATGCTATGAAAATCATAGCTCTCCATACGGAGGGGCACCATTTTTTATTTTCTTTGAGATTTTTTAATATCTAATGGATCTTGCATAACATAATGCAAGATCCATTTCGGGGTTGAGAGTAGGGGGAGGCACGTGGATTAAGGGTGAATGGGTAGTATAATATAATATAATATATATAATATTATAAATTTATTTTTTTAAGGTTATATTTTAATTAAAATTTAATTTTTTATTTATTTATGTGAAATAATACTTTTATTATTACTAAAAATTTTATGTTAAAAAAAGTTTTAATTTATTTAGAATAATAGATCAATATAACTATACTTATATTGTACTTTGATACAAATTATTTCATAACTAGTCCTAAACTTGGAAAACAAAAAAAAAGTTGTGTTAGATAATCGGCAACTAACATAAAACTTTGTCGAATATTTATGTCATGGATCAATGATGTGTTAGAATTAATGCTATGTCATTGCCTAAAAATTGCTTGTTTGAGAACTACAATCTTTGGCTTTGGAATTGAATCATTTCCTTATATCTTAGAGAACTTTTCATATTGTATAGCTCGAGTATAGTGTCAAATGAGTAAGAGTTACTACATTGACACTTGGATGTAGTGAAAAATAAGTAAGGATTTTCACATTTTTGTAAATGAATATGGGTAAAGAAGCCAGTTCATGAGAGTAGGATTTATTTTAGAACTTAAAATGTAAATACACTTGCAAGTAAATTAATGAAAATAGTAAATACTATAATTAGGAGGAGGATTACTTTTATGTGCTTGCAAGAAACTAAATGAGTAGGAAAAAAAACAAAGGAATTAGACACATAAGATTTTAAGCTCTGGTATGCTGACAAGACTAAATCTAAAAATGGGATATGTATAATTGTGGATAAGTATTGAAAAAAAATATATTGTGGTGAATGTAAAAAGAT
The DNA here is from genome assembly GCA_026724425.1 of Erythrophleum ivorense. Taxonomy (NCBI): domain Eukaryota; kingdom Viridiplantae; phylum Streptophyta; class Magnoliopsida; order Fabales; family Fabaceae; genus Erythrophleum; species Erythrophleum ivorense. The sequence continues at coordinate 22,942,766 of JAIUCV010000011.1, forward strand.
TAGGAAACAGAACTATAACATTAAAGTTTGTAATAAAAATGAAAATTTTTAATGTTATTAGTACTTATGCACTACAAGTAGGATTAGGAAAGCATTACAAGGTAAAGTTTTAAAAAGATTTAAAAGGTTTAGTTTAGGAAATACTATTAAGAAAAAAGATTCTTTAAAAAGGGATCTTAATGGTCATGTGAAAAGTGCATATAAAAATTATGAGGGTTCACATAGGGGATAATGATTTAGAAGAAGTAAATACAAAGAGTAAAACTATTTTAAATTTTTCATTAACATTCGAATTTACAATAGTTAATATTATTTTAGAAAGTGTGAGGACTATCTTATCACGTATAAAAGTAAGAGTATACTCTCAAATTGATTTTTTTCTAATAAAAAAAATAGATAAAAAGCTTTATATAGATTGCAAAATTATATTTAGAGAGAGTTTAACTACTTAGTATGAAGTATTAGCTATGGATGTTCGAATTAAAAGAAAAGTCAATAGCAAAGGCCAAGATAAGATGTTAAGAATTAAGTGGTAACAATTGAAGGATGATAAAGAAAAAAGCTTATAAAGAAAGATTTTAGAAGAAGAATCCTAAGAGGCATAAGAATATTCTAATGATATGTGGAACAAGATGATTAAAGAGATTATAAAGGTTACAAAAAAAATATTCAATGAATTAAAAGATTTTAGACCTAATAATAAAGAATTTTAGTGGTAGGATGCAAGTGTGCATGATAAGATTAAAGTTAAAAAAGAGTATTACAAAGCATGGTCTTTGTATAAAAGTGTTAAAATTAGGAAAAATATAAGGTAGCTAAAAAAGACACTAAGCAGGTGGTGAGCGAAGCAAAAGTTATGGTATTTAATGGGTTATCCCAATTCTTAAGCACTAGAATTGAAGAAAGAAGTATTTACAAGCTTGTTAAAAGCGAGAATAGAAAGACAGGAGACATAGATTAAGTGAAATACATTAATGATGAAGAAAGGGAAGTCTTAATCACAGAGCAAGATATTAAGAAAAAGTATAAATGCTATTTTTATAGACTATTTAATAAAGGACACGTGATCTTATTACACTTAGATAAATTAGATACTAGAGATGATGACCAAAATTATACCTTTTATCATAAGATTCGTGAGTCAGAGATAAAAAAAATTACAAAGGATGAAGAATGAAGAGCATTTAGACCGAATAATATACCTATTGAGATATAGAAGGATTTAGAAGTGAAAGGTATAAGTTGGCTCACAAAATTGTTTAAGAAATTATGAGATATAAGAAAAGGCAAAACAAGTAGATGAGAAGTATTTTAATATCTATTTATAAAAGCAAGAAGGATATACAAAACTATGCAAATTATAAAAAAATTAAGCTCATAAGCCGCACTATAAATATATGAACAAGGGTAATTGAGCAAAGATTAAGCTAAGAAACTTACACTATAAAGAATCCATTTAGTTTTTTTCTAGAAAGGTTAACGATGGAAGCAATATACTTATTGCAAAAATTGATGGGAAGATATTGAAAAAAAAAAAATTTACAAATAGTGTTCATTGATTTGAAAAAAACAAGAGAGATTTTGTAGAAGGTTTTGGTAAAAAAAAAGAGTTTATATTACTTACATTCAAATAATCTAGGATATTATGATAGGTTACAACTAGTGTGAAAATAAAAGGTGGGTTCATAGAAAAATTTTCGATAACTATTAGCCTATATCAATGGTCAACTTTGAACTCTTATCTCTTTATTTTAGTTTTGGATGTGTTCACTGAACATATCTAAGAATTAGTACTACAATATATGTTTTTGTAGATGATATAATCCTCATTAAAGAGTCGAAAGAAAAAATAAATGAGAAGTTAGAAATGTGAAAATTAGTTTTGGAAGCACATGAATTTTGTATAAGTATAAGTAAAATAGAGTATATAAAATATAAGTTTAGCAGGAGTATTAATTCTAACGTAGAAATGAAAATTAGAAAATATACCATGCTACAAGTCACACAATTTAAGTATTTTGGATTCATCATCATAACATGATAGGGAAATAGATGAAGTTATAAATCATAGGATTCAAGTAAGGTGGATGAAATAGAGTGTTATTTCGAGTGTTATTTATGATAAAAAAATATCACTTAAGGTTAAGAGTAAATTTTACAACACAGCTATATAACTTGCAATATTGTATGGGATCAAGGGAGAGTATTGGAGATATAATTCAAAATTATTATAATTAATTTTTACAAAATCTTTTTAGTTAGTTTATTAGTTGAAAATTTGAAATTTTATCTAATTTTAAATTAAATCAAGTAATAATTAGTTTCCATGATTTTGTACTTTTAGTTACCACTTATTTCTACATTTTAGTTATTTGTAAGCCTATAAATAGGCAACTTTAATTATGGAATAAAGTAAAGTAGTAGGCTATTTTAATAAAGTTAAAAAAAATGTAGAAGAACTAATATTATACTTCTTCAACACTTCCCCTTAATTCAAAATTGCAAAAAAATTAAACTTTATGGAGCACTTTTCTCCACATTTTCATATTTGTGAAACACTTCTCTTCACTTCATAATGCATTTCTCATCATTTTGTTGATTCATTTTCTCACTAATCTTTAATTGTTGAAACACTTCTCACCAACTTTCAAAAAAGAGTTTCTTCTTCAATCCATTGCCACAAGCCAAGACCTTTTAGATGAATTTTCATTTTGATAGTCCATACTTGATAGTTTTTATTATTAAAAATTAGATATGAGAGAGCTAATATATTACTAGAAGTCATGAAGGTCGATCACTCACTGGTCCTTTAAGATCCATTAGCGTTCTGATATTATGTTAAAAATTTAAAATAGTAGGCTATTTTAATAAAGTTAAGAAAAATATACAAAAGAACTAAGAGTAATAAAAAGTTAACAAGAGAAGATAAGTGAACACACTAAATAATATAAAATTAAAAAAGAATGTATTAAAAAGAAAGTTGAGATCGTAGATATTGTGAAAAATATTATAAAATCACATCTTAAATAGTTTGGGCATGTGTAAAGAAAATCTATAAAAGTGCCAATAATAATAATAACTTAGATGGAGAGTAGTCTGATAGTTAGAAATAAAGGAAGATCAAGAAAAATTATAAGTAAAATCATTAAAAATGATTTAAACTTAAATAATTTGTTTATAGATATGATTTTTGATAAAATTTTATGATATCGTTAGATCTATGAAACTAACTTCCTCTAATAAGAAAAGGTTTGTTGTTATTGTTATTGTAGAATAATAGAATTGATCAATAAAATAAATAAATTGAATGTTGGAATTGATCTATTATTTTAAATAAATTAAGATATTTTTTGTTTTAAATAAATTTTTTAATAAAACTCAAAATATTATTTTATATAGATACATTAAAGAGAATTAAATTTTAATTAATTTTATAGTGAATAAATAAATAAAAATAAATAACACTATTAAAAATAGGTTTGATGAATGTCGTTCTAACTACTTGAAAAACATTATTAAATCATCTCAGCTTATTTTAAAATAACTTAAGCATTGACATCTTTCAAAATTTTAGCCCACATTTGTCTTCTAATTCCTTATTAAACATCTAATTGAATTACCATTTTTTTATATAATTTTCTTGCCTCTGTCTACATAAAGCCAATAGATGAATAGTCATTAGATGAAAATTCTTTTAAATATTTTATTTCTTATCATAATAAGTATATAAATCTAACCACTAGGATTATTAACTAATAATAATAACAATGAGTGTGTGGATGTTAAAAAAAAAAAATTTATAAGAGTTTAGAATATTGTTTCATTGTATATACTAGAATATTTTTTATTTCAATCCTATTATTTTACAATTCTATTATTATAGAATTGAAATATAATTAAAAAAGTGTTTAAAAAATCATATAAAATCTAATTAATTGTTATTAAATAAAAATAAAAATTGAAAATATTTATTTAATATTTAATAAATAATAAAACATTTAAAATATATATACTAAAAAATAAATTAATAAAATAAATATTACTGTAATAAAATATTACATAAGAAATTTTTTATATAATAAATTAAATTATTAAATATGAATAATATATATATATAATTAAATAATATAAAATATAAATATATAATTAAATAAATTTAATATAATAAATTAAATTATCAAAATATATAATAAAATAAAAAATTTAATATAAATAATTTTTTTAATTTTTTTCCTTTTTTTATTATAAAAAATAATAAACTTCCTCCGTCGAACATGTTCCTTGCTTTTCTTCTCCACTGCAATTTCATTCCTCCGTAGGCGTCCGCACGGGAGCTTCAGAGGATCCAAACGCAATGCTTCGCAAAGGCATGCTCGCAAGATCAGCTTCATTAGGATCTCTACCTTGAAAGTTATAGCCATCACCTATCTTAGAGAGACAGAGAGATATAGAGAGAGAAGGGGAAAATGGCAGGAAAGCATATCCCAAGATCCAAATCCCGAATCCTCCTCCTGGTTCTCCCATTTCTCGGATTCTCGGTCCTCTTCTTCCTCTTCTCCCTCTCTCCACTCCGCCATCCCACCCATTCACAGTTTCCGAACCCTAACATCAATGCGGAGACCTCGTTTGTAGCCTCACTCGAGGACTTCCTCACACATAAAGCCCCCAAATCACCCTTCGTTCGCGATGATACAGTGGGTGGGGCAGTTGAGGAAGAGGAAGTGGGAAAGCTGGATACTAGGGTTTATGACATGGAGGTGGATACGTTGTATGGAGATCCTTACTACCCAGTGGGTCTGCCTCTTAAGGTTTATGTGTATAACATGCCAAGCAAATTTACCTATGATATGCTCTGGCTGTTTAGGAATACTTACAAGGAGACCTACAATCTGACCTCTAATGGCAGCCCAGTGCACCGTCTCATCGAACAGGTACCATCACATTTCGCAGGGTTTCTTTTTTTCAATGATACTTGTTGTATTTTCTCTTTTTCTATGTGATTTTTATTTTGTAATTGTTTTCACTAGGAGAATGTTTTGGTTAAATATATGATATTCTGATCCCAATGACTAATGAAAGGAGGATTGGAAATGTTGATGTTCCTCTGCTAGTTGAAAATCATTTTAAAGACATTCCCACTTAGCCTACATTTGGTACACATATAGAAATTGAAAGGAAATGAAATGAAAAGTGAATAAGATGAATGAAAAATAACTCTGTGATATGAGTAATAATAATAATAATAATAATAAGAGTATAATAAACATTACAAAAAAAATTACTCCTTTACATTTCCATCATGCAACCAAATGTACTTGGTTTGAAATTCAAGTTTCAGAGCCAAGCTAGTAAAATCATTAAAGAAATAAGTTTACTTTCAAATCTATTGAAGTTATTGTTGTCATTACTGTTGTTGTTATATTTTGGCATTTAAGGTTATTTCAAACTAGTTGAATCACTGTTTTGTTGAGGATTAATTAACTAGTTTCCGAATGGTATTAACTATTATGGCTTGTTTGGTATGGATAATAGACGAGTGAATGTCAAAAAAAAAAAGGTGATTTTGTTGATGGAAAAAAAAATTTGTACGCCCCTACTTTAATTTAAATTTAAAAAGCTATGGATATTATTAAATAATGATTACAAAGACATAATAGATATTACATATAACTATGTAGAGGGAATCCTTTTACCTTGCACAAAACTAAATGTCCCCTTAGTGTCTAGCTGATGGAAAACTCATAGTTAAATGATTGTCCTTACCATTTTATCATCTATACTGAATTGGCATACCAGCAAGATTTTTTTTTTCCTTATTTCTACTAATAAATCTTGGGATATAGGAATATGCTGTGCTGTTGGTAATATGTGATTGCTTTACAACTTTCCATGTCTTTTTTCTGCCCTCTTTATCAAATGATCTCATCTTTAATCTGTGTAATTTGTTGTCAATGCAGCACTCTATTGATTACTGGCTTTGGGCAGATTTGATTGCTCCAGAATCAGAAAGACTTTTAAGAAGTGTTGTTAGAGTTCATCGGCAAGAGGAGGCAGATTTATTCTACATACCCTTCTTCACTACCATAAGCTTCTTCCTGATGGAGAAACAACAATGCAAGGCACTTTATAGGGTGTGAGTGCTCTTTCAAGACTCTAATATTTCCCCTTACCGTTGTCCCTTGTCTGTTTTGGTACCTTTGAGTTTGATTATAAATAGCATGCAAGAAATTTATTTTCCTGCTGCATGAAAGGTTGCTGCGTTTTATCTATTAATGGTTTCACTCAGAATGTGTCTTTTATTACTTCTAAATTCATGTGTTATATATATATATATGCATATTGGTTCCTTACATACTTGCTTTAGTTGATTTTTCTCAACATTGCAAGTTCAGTCCCATGGCTTCTTTGTGGAAATATATGACTTTTCACCTTCTAAGTTGGGTGTTCTTTTATTCCTATGTGGTTCGCTACAAGTTACAACATCAGGGGTGGATTCTCATGATGTCTGATGTTAATTTGCACCAGCAAATTACACTAATTCTTATTTGCTTTTAGATTTTAGAGTCTCCCTTTCATATTTAATGCTGGGATGTAAATGAGATAGTTTATTGCCTCACGTTTGCTTTTCTTTTCTTTTTTTTTGGGGAGAGGGGGGGGGGGAGGTTAACACAAATGCAAAACAACTAGGTTGTCTTAGTATTCATGATGTGATCTCCCCTCTCCTTCCCGTCCCATTTAAAAGCTTTACTTCCCAAACATACAGTGAAGGATTAATAATATTGAATTATGATTCATATTTACAGCGGTTAGATTGTGTTATATTATAACAGCTAATAAAATTTCTACTATCCTTTCTTTGTATCTTTAATACTATTTCTTCTTAATAAAAAAATAGTGCTTAGAATCCTTCACGTTTCACTAACTTGTTGGTTGTACGTTTTATTGGTTTCCCTTTTTCTTTTTTGGTTTGGGATACTTTCAGTAATATCCAGACCTATTAGATGGAGGTTGTTGTTGAGCAAATGTTTTTATAAGTTTGATTTACTAAGTTACTTTTGGATTTAGTTTTAGTTCATAGTTCCATAGTAGCAGTTCTTGCATTCTTAGGCAAGTAGTAAAAACTTGTCTTTATGCAACTTTTTTAAATCAATGAAGAGGAAATTTTCAGAACATAAGCAATGGGAAGTCATTTCTACTAGATTGTATGTGCAATTTCATCCCAAATCTGATGTCATTTTGCCCATAAATAAACTTTCTGTTCAGTATACCTTAACCAAGTCTATAGTCCATTTCTGATATCAGTAATTTACATGAGTTCCAAAAGTTTGTATTTAAGAAATTTCTAGGGTAGAATCCTTCTGTTCTGAAACCCTTAAGCAAGTCTTTGGTTCATTTCTGTTACTTTGCTACCCATGTTACTTAATCCTAATCCTTTCGGAATCCTTCATATGTTGCTGTCAGAATCTTCTTGAATACTTGTGAAGTTCTCTTACATCAGTTTCTGATAATATAGGCCGTATATGCATTAATTACCATTGTAACATTATGTAGCTGACCATGGTATCATGTATAAAATATGTTAATATTATGGGGCCAGAAAAGATAGATTAGATGCCTGTTTTATGTAGGTTCATGTTGTATTTTCACTGCTCTTTTCTACTTAGTTTTACACTGGGAGTATTTTTGAAAGGCAACATACTGATCACTTTCTTTTTCAATTTTTTATGATTATTCTCCTAATAGTTGAGGGAAGTCACTTTTCATCTTCAATAGGAACTCTCTCTACATCCCTTGTGCTTTAGGTGAATCGAGGATGTACTGTAATTTTTTTTTAATTAATAATTCACTGTCTTATAGCTCTAATATACTTTTAGTTGTGGGCATAGGAAGCTTTGAAGTGGGTGACAGATCAACCTGCATGGAAGCGGTCTGGTGGAAGAGACCACATACTTCCTGTGCATCATCCCTGGTCATTTAAATCTGTTCGCCGATCCATGAAAAATGCAATTTGGCTGTTGCCAGATATGGATTCCACAGGAAACTGGTGAATGCCTGAGTTGATTTTAAATTCATATATGACAACGCTATTAGCCTTTGAAGCTGGCACTGAGTGATCTTTTTATCTTGAAGGTACAAGCCAGGGCAGGTTTATCTTGAGAAGGACCTGATTCTTCCTTATGTTCCCAATCTTGATTTATGTGATGCCAAATGTTTATCTGAAACAAATCCAAAGAGAAGTACACTGCTTTTCTTTCGTGGTCGACTCAAAAGAAATGCGGTAAGTTTACTACAGGTTGAAACTATGAAAGTAAGAAGTATTGTACTTGTCAGGTACTGAGTAATTGTTCGTTTGCCCATAGGTGCTTATGACTAATAATAACATCCTTATTTATTTTTTGGTATAAAATAATATACTAGTTTATAATCAATTAATCATGGCTTGATCCATTAGTCTGAATTATTTTTTGGACCATTCTTTGTGGTAATCAGGTATATATTGTCTGAAGCAATAGTTCTAGACTTCTAGCATTCTTTATTGTGACCATTTTACTTATTATGCATCTCATGGAAAAGCATTTTGTTGCTTTTTAGAAGTTAAGTTATCTGTATCATGTTTTGTTTACACATATTGAAAATGTCAACTCATGAATCTGGAATTGTAGCATCATGTGTTTATTACCTCAACTATAATCAGAGTTGATTGACCTATTGTGTAGAACTTTAATAGTATGGTGCCATCCTGTTAAGACATGCACGGTTGAAAACTCCCAACTTAATTGCATGTTGGTTGTTGATTTCTCTGATTAAAAGATTTTGATGGAGACCTGTTTTTCTTGGGTTACTCTTCTACCTTTTGTGTTCATTTGGTATATGGCAGTGCCATATGATTATAAGAGCACCTCTTTAAAGGTGTCATCAGGTATCCAGTTGTAATATTCTAGGTCCTTGACTCTATCTGAATCATCCAAGACTCAGACAACATTCCTGTGACTTCATGTGCATACTAGAGGTTATTTCACTTTCAATCAAGGTTTTCAGACTGGGTTTATAAGACTTGATTTGCTTATATTATTCATTTGCTGCTAGGGGGCCAATATTGGATAACTTACTTTATGATGTGGTGAAAATATAGCAAGAGAATGCATATCTAATATCTAGAAATGTATTTTAAAATTCTAATCAGTCACTCATTATATGATTTTTGCTTACTGACATCTCTTGATAGATTTGTTGTTTGTTCTTATATTTTGGCTCAGAAGTCTCTAATTAGGTTTGATTTCTTTCTTATCTTGCAATTTTTCAGGGAGGAAAGATACGGTCCAAACTTGTAACAGAGTTGAGTGGAGCTGAAGGTGTAATTATAGAGGAGGGTACAGCTGGAGAGGGAGGAAAAGCAGCAGCTCAAAGTGGCATGCGCAAGTAATCTAAGTTTAACACTTGAAAATATTTAGTCTGGTTACATACTTTGTGGTAATTATTGTGTTTCCATCAATGGACCAGGTCTCTGTTTTGCATGAGTCCAGCTGGTGACACCCCATCATCTGCTAGATTATTTGATGCTATTGTTAGTGGATGCATTCCTGTAATAATTAGCGATGAGCTGGAGCTCCCTTTTGAAGGAATACTTGATTACAGGAAGGTGTGTATGCATTTATGTTTGTTTGTTGCCTTGATAGATGCATATCTAGGGAGCATCAAGTAATTAATTTAGATGTAAAATATTATTATTAATTAATTGTAAAATTAAAATAAGATTGTAAAGAAAATAATTGGTAGCTTTGTTAGGTAGCAAGTTAGCCTAACTGGTGTGGTTTTATTTTAGCCTGGAAGATGCGGGCAAGTTGCTATGTTATCATCAGTTGCATTATGTCTATGGCAGCATATATAGATACAAGAGCATATAATGATTTAATGTATCTATGAAGCATGGATACAATCGCGCTAACACGTCAAACTTCAAGAAATATAAAATGCATCTCGACAAGGTGTATGTTATATATATTAGCATGTGTTACATTCTAGTATTAATTCTTAGAATTTCCCATTTACTGAGCTACTTCTAAAGAAAAGCACAATCAGCATTTATCCTATATTTTAAATACCTTGGAAGCTTACACTATTATTTTTCAAAAAAATATCTACTAAATAAAAAGTTGTCTAACTATATTATTCATATATGACAAAATCAGCAGGAAAGAGCTTTTATTATCTGATCAAGAAGGGGTGTCTAGTCTCAATCAATCTTTGCTTTCTGGTCACGTTGCTGTTTCAAAACCAAAACATTATTATATATTTATATATATATATTTTGTCTGACATGTTTTGGCAGTGTGTTCTGATGGTAGCTGAAATGCCTGAAAATAAGTTTGTAGATGCTTTATAGATGTATCTCTATTGGACATGCAATGTTATTTGTTCTTGTTCATATTGTCTATAAGAAACCTACCAGTCTGGAGATGAATATTGGTTGGGTCCATGAGTTTTTTTTTCTAAATTTTATTTGGTTACATGAACACACAAATTAAGTGAAATTATAAGGAGGACATGATTGAGTCCTTGACTACTATTATTTTATTGACTCATTGGCTGAAAACATAGCAGATTTATTAAAAATATTCACACTTCCTTATTCTTAAGATTTTATAGAAGGCAGTGTACATATGACATTTGTGATGATTGTCTTAGTCGGATAGCTGCATTGTCAAGTCTGCGATATATGGCTGATTGAATAGTTGAAGCTTTAGAATATATTTATTTGGATTCTTCAATGGGAAATTGCTGAGGGTTTGACTCCTTTATTGTATTATCAGATAGCACTGTTTGTTTCTTCCAATGATGCTGTAAAACCAGGTTGGCTTTTGAAATTTTTGAGAGGCATTAGCGCTGCTCATATCAAAGAAATGCAACAAAATCTTGCCAAGGTTTGTGATCAGCGTTATTACTTGACTTGCTAATGTCTATTTAGAGCTTTGTTGTTTGATTATTTTGTTTTATACCTTGCAAGATATGGATGGCATCCTTTTAGAATCAATTTGCATAAGTATTGTTTGGTGGTAACTTTCCACTATTGCCCCAGTATCATTCTTATGCATTAGGCTTGGGAACTGGTTATGTATCAAAATTTTCTAGCAGTAATTAAGTTCCATTTTCTAATAAGAAAAATAAAAGTTCATCTTTCTTTATTTTCTAAAATTGATATTTTGCCCATTGTCTTGCTGGGTGTTTGATTCTTTTGATTTTGATTTCTTCAGTACTCAAGGCATTTCCTGTATTCCAGTCCAGCTCAACCATTGGGTCCCGAAGACTTGGTTTGGAGAATGGTTTGTTACTGTCTCCTATTTTGAAGTTTCTCTGCTATGTTTCCTTCTTTTTTCCTTTTTTTTTTTCTGAAAAAAAATGTGATGGAGTATAGGAAGAGAATATTGGGGGAAATAAAGTTGGGAGAGAAAATTGACAAGATAAATTGACTTCAGCTGATTTGAAACAAGTGACATACAACTAGGGCTGCACACAGATCAAGCATTTGCCCAGCCTGACACCTGGCCCGATTTTGTTCAGAGCCTATTTTTTAGGTCCGATACCCAACTTGGCCTAGGGGGGCCTGGTTTGTGATTGGGTTAGGTTGGTTTGGTTTGAATGGGCCTTCCACTTTTCCCCCCTCCTTTCTTGTACTTTGAAGGAGTAAGAAATTTTAAATGCTCATATCTTTTCAATCACTTGACCATTTTGGACATATGATCGCTTATTTTAATATGTCTTTGCAAGATCTATATAATAGAAATGAAAAAAGTGGGTCCAAAGGAAGAAACAAGAAGAAAATGTGGATGTAGAGGGTGAAACTTTAAAGGGCCATAACTCGGGGCCTAATGGTCCGCTTGGGGCGATTTGTTAACCTTTTGAGATCTAGGTGATAGCAAATAACAAAGGCAGTTTGTCTACTAATTTTCTCAAAAAACACGTTTTCTATCTTAATTTTGAAATTTTTTTCTTTCAACTCCTTGCCTCCTTTATCTTGCCTTCTTTTATTTAAATGTGACAATCGTACTCAAGAGCAAACTAGCAAAGGCCTTGGCCCCCTAGTTTCTTATAATTTGTAAGATGTGTTTTAAAATTTTGTTAGAATTAAAAGATGGCCCCTTAAAAAAAAGGTTTTCATATAAGTCCCTATAAAATAGTTTTTTTAAAAAAATATTTATGGCTGACCTAATTGGGCCAAACTGACCAATATATATGGCCCAAAACCCAACCAAGGCAAGTCATTTTTTTTGGGGGGCTCAGTTCGATATGGTGAAGCAAGACTAGGGCAACTAGATTAATGTGCAGCCCTACATACAACTAGTGAGAGGGCTATTTATTGGAGCCCATAACGAGAAAATAAAATAAATAAAAATAAAACAAAATAAAATAAAGTTCCAAGATGCACTCAATAAATAATCTAGAATTTCCTACACCTAGAGTAAATCTTACACAATTTTATTTCCCCTAATATTCCCTTCCTATTCTCCATCAAAATGGCATTAACTTTTTCAGATGCAATGCACTCTCAATATATCGTTTGAGTTCACAACTTATGATTATTATTATTTTTTTCTGTGGGCCATCTGATGCAGGATGTTACATGGTCAATAAAATATTGTTATGGTGAGATATCCTAGGTTTAGTCTTGATGAATGATGACAGGCCGAACTGTAGCAGTCCGTAAGCTTTATTAATTTAGAATAAGTCTGATTGGACCATGCTTAAATGCTGTATTTAGGGCCCTCAATTTGCTTAGATGTTATTAGATTCCTATTAGGAGTTTGCGTCCTTGTATAATGCAAATAGTCACACATCCATGGGTTGAGGGCTATGACTTATGAGGGTTACAAGGCTTAAATTGCTTAAGTAGCATACTACTAGTAATTTGGGCTGAAGCATTTTAAATCATATTATTGTGCAAATTATAGAGGAATTAAGCTCATGAGCCACACAATGAAATTATGGAAAAGAGTAATTGAACAACGATTAAGGAAAGAGACCCAAGCTACGGAGAATCAATTTGGTTTTATGCCGGGAAGGTCAACTATGGAAGCAATATATTTGTTGCGAAGATTAATGGAGCGATATCGAGAGAATCAAAGAGATTTACACATGGTGTTTATCGATTTAGAAAAAGCATATGATAGAGTACCAAGAAAGGTTCTATGGAAGGCTTTGGAGAAAAAAGGAGTTCGTATAGCTTATATTCGAGCAATACAAGATATGTATAGTGAGGCTACAACTAGTGTAGTAACAAAAGGTAGATGTACAGAAGATTTTCCGATAACTATTGGTTTACATCAAGGGTCAACTTTGAGTCCTTATCTATTTACTTTAGTATTGGATGTGCTTACTGAACATATCCAAGAGCCGGTACCACAGTGTATGCTATTTGCAGATGATATTGTCTTAGTTGGGGAATAGAGAGTGGAAATGAATGAGAAGTTAGAGAGGTGGAGATTAGCTTTGGAAACTCATGGATTTCGTTTAAGTAGAAATAAAACCGAGTATATGGAGTGTATGTTTAGTAAGAGACACATCACTTCTAGCGTAGAAGTGAAAATTGGAGAACATATTATACCACAAGTCACACGATTTAAATATCTTGGATCCGTCATACAACATAATGGGGAAATAGAAGAAGACGTAAAACATAGGATTCAGGCGGGGTGGATGAAGTGGAGGAGTGCTTCGGGTGTTATTTGTGATAGAATAGTACCACTCAAACTTAAGGGTAAATTCTATCGTACAGTTATAAGACCTGCAATGTTGTATGGAACTGAATGTTGGGCAATAAAAAGTCAACAAGAGAATAAGTTCAATGTTGCAGAGATGAGAATGTTGCGTTGGATGAGTGAACACACTAGGCGAGATCGGATTAGAAATGAATACATTAGAGAGAAAGTAAAAGTCGCCCCTATTGTGGAAAAGATTGTAGAATCAAGACTTAGATGGTTTGGTCATGTTGGGAGAAGACCTATAGAAGCCCCAGTTATGAGAGTAGATGAGATGGAGAACAATCCAATAATTAGAGGTAGAGGAAGACCAAGACAAACTATAGGAGAAATTATTAAGAGAGACTTAGATTTAAATGGTTTGTCTAAAAATATGATTTACGATAGGTGCTTATGGCGTCGATTGATCCATGTAGTCGACCCCACTTAGTGGGAAAAGGCTTTGTTGTTGTTGTTGTTATTGTTGTTGTTGTTGGGCCTGTTCAAGTTACATGATTAGTCATTATACTAAGGTGATTTACAAGTGGTTAATAATATATGATCCTAGGTCAAAAGAAGAGTGCATGATCCACGCTTGTTTTGTGCGCTATGTTAATACCTACGATGCATCCTCAGTAGTATTCCAATTTGGCAATTTAGAGAGAGTGGCAGCCGATGAACTTTGTAGGATGGTGGCAGCAACATGGTGGGTCTTCCCTCTTGTGACTTTGGGGAGGCGTATTGCCTGGGCTAAATCATTGGAAACCAGTTGGCTTGAACTTGATGAGACATCAAGCATTTGAGTGAGGTACTGTGTAACAGGCTAAGCCTATATCATTGGGACTTGGGAGTTGGGAGAACTGTTATTGTAGGCAAATAAGGCGGTATACTCCTATCAGTAGGTAGTAGCTTGGTCTTAATCATCATATGATTGGCATGATTGGCCCAATTCAAGTTAAGTGTAATAATATATAGAATCTCTGCAGCTACTAAGCTTTTAAATTGATTTGATGTCATCTAAGATGTACTGCCCAAGGAACCATATATGTTTCGGTCGAGATTTTCTTTTTAAACACAATGATTTTGATCCAGTATGTTTCTTGCACCTACTATGAGGTGATTCATTTATTCCGCCAAACCTAGAAAATGTTGCTAAATGGAAGATGGTGTGTTACTTGGACAATTTGTGCTGGAAGTTATTAGAAATATCAGTGGAGAACGGCGTAGTCTGATCTTAACCACAACCACCATTTTGAGGTTGTTTGTGTTAAAGAGGCACCCCCCATCATATTACTGTGATATTTCCTTTGCATGTGTGCTTCTTCTTTCCCCCATATTCTGGAGTGTTATATGGAATGATGGCGTGTGCCTTCTATTTAACTATAATATTTTCTCTTATATCATGCAACAGTTGGCTGGAAAGGTGGTGAACATCAAGCTTCATTCCCGAAGATCTCAACGTGTAGTGGAAGGATCTAGAAGTTTGTGCGTGTGTGAATGCAGGCGTGCTAATACTACTAATACAAGTCCGGGACATCCAGATCTCTCTTGACTTCATTGTGTAAATGCTATATTTGTGGTTTTGCTCAATTTTCTGGTAGTAACCACTGAACAGAGCTGATAGTATTCTGTGATGGGCCGCAATACTAGTTTGGAAAAAACAAAACAAAACTAGATGTAATTTTTTATGTTTACTATTAAATTTTTTAATCAAAATATGACAAGTTTATAACTTTTATAAATAGTTGTAAAATTTTTAATTAAATTATACATTTATTATATTTTAAGTGAAAAATTATACACTTATTACATAGTAATAAAAAAACCTCAACAAAAATATAATAAATTATATTTAAGTCTAATTCTTGTATTTGAAATTACGTTTACTTGAGGTGAAAGAATTTTATTTTATCAGAACAGAGAAGCAACTAGTTTTTGTTATATGATCAACTCGAGACGAAAGAAAATGGCCAACAAAGATCACTATCAGCTAACATGAACTAAGTTCTTTCCAGAAAAAACACTGCCAAAGCACATTATTTTACTTGAACCAAAGAGTTTTGGTATACTCTTTTTTTTAAAATGAATTTGCTATATAATCTCCTAAGGCTGTCTTTCTTCCTCTGGACGGTTGAATAACGCTACTTCATTAGAGGTAGGTTGCAGGATTGAATGAAAATATTTTAGTTTTCAAAAAATTCTACCAGTATTATCAAGTCATATTCATCTGTGATTTTAACATTGAGCTTTTTCAACATTAAACATGTAATATTCTGAGGGAAGAGTTACTTAACAATTTGGTTAATCTGAAGTTGTATTTTAAAAGGAAAAATAAATCAAACAGAAGTGGGTGTTTTCAACTACATGTAAAATTAAAGATTTTCTGTCCAATATATTCAATCCGAGAGTTAAGTTCCATACAATTGGACGATGAACCTGTGCAGCAAAGTATGGCTGTTGGGTCAAAAAACCTGCTCTCACTTTGGAGAAACTTTTAGGTAATAGATACAACCTATCCAAAAAGAAGTGTAAATTATAATTTATCCCATCGTGATTGTTTGTTTTCTTGGTCACTGTATCCCTTCGTAATTTAGTTTAAAGTTAGTTTGTTCTATTGTGATTTAAAGTGTGTCAACTAATATTACTGTGATTTGTTTAATTATCACTTAATTACTTTATAGTATTTTATATACAAATACTAATAAAAATACTAAAATGAATGTTAAAACGAGAACAGTTTAGTTGTTAAAATCTTTTACTTCGTTATTAAACATTTTCACAGTGCTTAGATGCTATTATTAGGATTAAGTGAGTAGTTTTAATTTTGAAATGTGAACTTAATTCCAATAACAATAAAATCTACAAACTTGGTCAAGGAGTAAGTGAACCACTACGTTTAGGTGTGACTATTGTCAAAAGTAAGTTAAAAAATATGAAATCATAAAGGACAAAACTAATTTCGATCCAAATCATATACAATTAAAGTAAAAAAGAATTATCTTTCCTTTGTATAAAAAAAAAGTAAAAAAGAATTAAAAAATTAAAAAAAATTAAAGGTAGATTATGTTAATGAAAAGTAGCACACATCCATCCCTCATTTAATAATAAATTGACTTGGTGTGGCGTTCAAGACTTGGTCTGCCATCAACACACCGACGGGATTGGCTCGCAATCTCTTTCCTTCTATTTCTTTCATGAAAATTTTTTTGTTAAAATAAAATTTTAGTTCGTTAATTTTATTTATTATTTTAAATTAATTTTTTGAATTTGAAATATTTTAAAACAATCTTTTAAATTCTAAATTTATCTCATTAAAATTGTTTAAAATAAAATTTGTTAAGCTATAATTGACGTAAATTTATATGTCATTCTTCATATTTTTAAAATAATGAAATGGCAAATCTAATCATCATTTATCTAAATAAAATAATTAAAAACAAAACGATACGAAATGCGTCCGCGTGGTCTCCTTCGTCGTCCTAATACAAACTCCTTGGGCTCATCTTCTAATAAAAATCCACCCAGAGTTTTTAACTACAGTGGTACTCAACCAGCTAAACATGCAGAGCAATAATGGCACAAATGCATGTTTGGTTTAGCGTTGAAAGGTGAAAAAATCATGATTTGCAATCTACAAAATACAAAAATTATAATTTATTATTTTGACCAAAATCACGGTTTAAAAAAAAAAAAATTGAACCAAAGATGCACGATGGACATTTCAAGGGGTTCAATTTCTTTGTTGTTGAGAGTGGGTTACGGAATTTTGATCCAAAAAGCTTTAATCTTGTTGACCCAGTAGAGAGGAACATTTTGGGGGGTACCAAACGGCGGATGATTTCAAATATTTCTTTTTTTCTTTGTGTTATTTTTTATTTTATTCAGATAAATGACGATAGGGTTTGTCACTTTATCATTAAAAAAATAAAGTAAATTATGCCAATTTTTTTTCAAAAAAATATTTTGTAATTTAGTCTAATTTTAATTTTTTTTTCTAAAATAATCCCTATTAATCTAAATATATATTTTGTTTATAGAAATTTCTAAATACTCTTACAATGCCTCATCATTTATGCTCTCTCTAATTAAAAAAAATTCAAATCAAATGAAATAGGACTTACCTATTAATAAAATAATGCCAAGTTATACAATTAAATCTCATGTTCAATTATCTATTACTTCGTTATCGCATAAATAGTGTGTTGTATAAGGCTCATACTCTATTACCTACTGTAGCACCACTATTGTATAAGGTTTATTGTATGATTTGGCTTTATTTTACTAGTTAGTGTATAGATAACATGATATAGTGAGTATATATAAGATTTCTTATTTCTTTTCTACTAAAAAATTTTAAATAGAAGGTATTTTAGCCAAAAATTAAATTAAATTTGATTAATAAGGTAATATTTTGATTCAAAAGGAATTTATATGTATTTTAAAAATAGAGAGGATGTTTATATAATTTCAGTAAAACTTAAAGAAACTTTATATAATTTACTCTAAAAAAAATATGAATAATGACATGTGAATTCTTTATTAGCTAATATTTAACAAACTTCATTAAAAAGGATTTTTATGAGATGAATTTAAAATTTAAAAAATTATTTTAAAACATTTCAAACTTAAGTAGTGAATTTAGAATGTTAAATAAAATTAAAGGATTAGAATATTATTTCAACCTAAATTTTTAAATACACTCTTAACCTATAAAATAGGCAGACGCCGCAAAAGAGACGTCAAATAGAAATTTAACGAAATAAGGTGTCAATGGATTTTACCATTTAGCACGTTTATTTTGGTGAGAACTTTTCAAGAACACTTATTAGTGTATCAAGTAAATATACTTAATAAAAAGTAATGTTTTTAAAATTAGAATTATTATTTAACGTAAAAGTAAGAGTTAAATTATGGTCAAACTAATAATAAGTAAATAAATATTTTTTAAATTTTATATATTATAATTTTAATGTAACAAATAAATATTAATAAATTTTAAATATTTAATTACAATTCAATATTTCTTAAAATATTTGAAAAAATTATTTTTTAATTGAAAAACAAAAACTAACATGATAAAAAGTTAAGAGCATTTAATATTAAATTTTTAAAGTTTATAAATTATATTAAGATTCTACTTATCATTAAAATAATAATAATAATAATAATTTTGACAAATACCTTAATATTTGATAGAAATATTATTAAAAAATAGAGCATGGTAGAAAACAAATGCCAAAAATAATTAAGACACGCCTTTTGTTTCTTTTATATATATATATATATATACATATATAAATTTCTCTTGATATCAATCCAATCTTTCTTTTAATATCTTTTATTTTTAATTTTCCAAATCTATCCAAGATAATCTGTTCTACTTTATAAGAAAAAATTCTTTTAAAAAAATTCAATGATTGGTTCAATTAATTTTTGACCAATTTAATTTTGACCAATTCAATTAATTTTTAACTTGTTACACTAATAAAAAGACAAAAGCTATATTTTGTTATGGAATCGACCTATCTATTTTTTAATAATAATAATAATTATTATTATTACTATTATTTACTGGTCTTAAATATAAAAAAAATAAAGAAAATTATTGATAGAGATGAAGAAATTAAATCAATTATTTCTAAAAATGTCATATTTTAATTTATTATAAAGTACTAAATAAAAAAATGTAACTTACTGTTATCAAAATAGAATTGTTGATTTTTTTTTTCTTTTTTTGGGTGTTTGTTTCATTCCCCTTTTTCTATCGTTTCATGGCCAGAGGAGCTATTTGTCATGACGATGCAAAAGCAGCCAATAATAAACACATTGAATTCAATTTTAATGCAGAGCCATCGGCGCAACGAAGGAAAAATAAACTGGGTATACACTATGCAGATCACGGCCAGAGAGCTCTCAAGAAAACTTAAAACGACACCAATTGACCGTACATGATTATCAAGTAATTAGAAACCAACTAATTAAAATAATAATAACCATCATCCTCACGGCGATCTAAGAATAGAGATCTTTACACGGGTAATACAAGTGAATCTACAAAACGGAAAACAAAAAAAATATAAAAGTTTGTCTGATTTTTTGTTTCTAGAGCAAATTTTTATTTTTAAGAACAAAAAAAATAAAAAAGATTTATTTAATAATTTATTTTAATAAATTATTTTATAAAATATAAAAATAGAATTGTGTTTTTCGAAACAAAAAAATTAAAATATTTTTTAGGTGTTTTATAAATTTTTATTTTGCAGAATTAGAAAAAAAAATAAATAATAGCAATTTTTCATAATAATGATATGTTTGATTTTATTCTGATTTTAATATTTTTAAAATAGATATTTTTTAGAACAAATTTTAAAAGCAAAAAAAATTAAAAAATCTGTTTGAATTATTATTTAAAAAAATTATTAATTTGAATCATTATTTTTTTTATTCTTCATAATAAAAGTTAACAAAACATCTAAAAAATATTCTGATTCTTTTATTTTCGAAAATAGAATTACATTTTTATGTTTTATGAAAATTTTTTTAAAAATATATTATTAAACAAGTTTTTTTTATTTTTAAAAATAAAAAATAAAAAATCAATCGGACCCTATTTATAAGTAGGAAAAGTAAAGAAGGAGAAGGGTACATTAGTCTGCTGATTCTCTTATATTCAAAAGGTCTTTAGATGAAAGAGGATGATATAGTAGATGGCGTCTAATAAAACTCATTTAATTCTCACGCACTGTGTTACTATTTATCTATTGTCCCTCAAGTTTTGTATATTAAATTCATGGTGAGAAGTTTTTACGACTATAGTAATCTGTCCCTTAAAAGGATTTCATTGTTTCAAGCACAAAGGCCAAAGTGATGTTGTTCCCTCTCTATTTGGTGTTGTTTCTCTCGTTGAGAACATCTTGGTAACAGTATGTGATGTTACATATTTGATTATTTGGTCATTTATAATAAAATAAGAATATAAAATCCTTCAGAATAATTAATTTAGTTTTTTAATCTTTATTAATGATTTTTCCAAAAATATATTTATATTTTTCTCTATCTTAATACCATGTTTCAAGTGACCAAAAAAGGATTAGATTTGATTAGATTCAATTTTTTATATTTTTGTTGTTAGATTCTTTAATTAAATCATAACAAATATATAGTTTTCTAAATTAAAATATGAAAAATAGATAGTTTAATTAAAAAAACTATACATTTGTTGGCAACAATTATATACATATCATGTTATTATTAAAAAAATTATATATTTGTCATATTTTAATTAAAAAATTTAATAATAAAAATGTAAAGAATTACATATAAATTTTTTATGAAAAAAGAAAAATTTAAGTGAGTCAGGGAAGATGGGATTGACAATAAATCAATATTTGCAAGCCGTACAAGGGAATGGAGTAACGGAAGTGTGGAATGGGTAAATTCCTGTCCCTGATCCTTTTGGCTAAAATTCAAAATCTCCATAGGGTAGTCTTACGTCCGTTTCGTTAAAGTGAAGAAAGACGTTTTAGTTATATAATGTTTATTATATTTATATAATTATTATTTAATAGTATTTTTATTTTTTAAATAAAAATATAAAAATTATTTTTTATCTATAAAATTATATTTTTCATTTTATTTTCATTCTAACAATTTTTATACTTCTATAGCTAGAAAAAGAAAGAAAAAAAAAACGTCATCTTTTAGACTTTTGAAATCTGAATACGTTGTGCTCCTTTCTTATAATAAATGTCTAAATTATATGACTTTTTTATTTTAAAAATTTACATACTTTTTTTAATTAAAAATTGTGTTATACTAATCTTTTATATAACAAAAAATTTGGGGAAGAATCGAAGAAGAGATTGAGGGGAGAGAAAATAAGTGAAAAAAAAAGATTAAATGATAAAACGATGAGGTGTAGTATGAGTGGGATCCGAAATTCCTAGTTAGCATATACCATGAAATCTTCTGTTAATAGAGCTAAAAGCATTAGAAATAAGGATGATATTAGATTTTTTGAGACTACTAAAACTATATTGAAACAAGTAAATTTTTTGGGCTTAAGAAATTTGAATGAGATTTTATGGACTAAAAGGAGTTTTTGCCAAAAAGATATTATAAATTTTGTTTTTTAATTACAAAAGAGACACAAGTTATTAAGAGCTAACAGAGGAGAAAAAATAAAAAAAAAATCAAATCTAAATATATTACATCTCTTTAACACTTTTAAATATATTTATATTTATATTTATGTAAATGTAAAACTTAAGACACTTAAACCATTATAAGGCTTTCACAATAAAAAAGGAGTAAGCCGGAGATGGAAGACTTGCATTTTGTTGACAATTATGACCAATTTGTCATACAAAATTATTATCATCTCTTTTATATATAAAAACCCGTGGAATTTTGCTGTTTATTTTGCATTATTCTTTAAACTATTTATAACGTCACGTCATTGAAATTGGTCATACACTATTTTGCATTATTTATCCATACTTTGTTTTTTATTATAAGACTCACATGTTTTTTTATGACCTCTAAATTTATAAGGGTTATTGTTTGTTATATATATATATATATAAAGTTGTAGTTTTACACTGTTTTTAATAATATCACATCAATTATTATTTATGCATTATTTGTTTACCGTTTATGTATTGTTTTTTTTTATAGGATCCGCATTTTTTTCTTTTTCCTGTGGAGCTCATCGAACATTTTCTAAATCTCTTACAAGACTTAAAGGATTCTTTTTAATTATTTGTAATAAAATTAGAAACAGAAATAAATGAATTCTTGTGAGACTCACGCGTAGTAAAAAAAATTCCTGTAGGATCCACGCACAGTTCATGGATCCCACAAAAGATTTTTTTTTTAAAAAAAAGTTGTAAATAGTGTAAAAATAATAAAAAGAATAATGAAAAACCACCATGATTATATCAATTATTATATATATTAAATGAGAATATGAATATAATAGAATAATTATATTTTATATGATATAAAAAAATAATATTTTATTTGTATATTTAATTAGAGAAAGAGGGTGAGGCACAAGACTATAGGATCCATATACTCTTACTCTCTCTCTCTCTCTCTCTTTCTAAAGCATATGAGTCGAATACACTTATACCCAATATCTATTTCCTTTTAACATAACAGTTTATTTTGATGCAAAAAAATATGTAATTTTAATTTCTTTTCTTGCTGCCACCAAATTGACACGAAAGTTTTTTTTTTTTTTATTCCTATTTTAATAATTCTATGTTTCAAACATCTCCAATGTACTTAAGCAAAGAGGAAGATACGTGAAGCACTGTGGAAATGGCGTTGTTAGTAGTCATTGTTATAAATGTAAACATAAGCAACTACAATAAGGGGATGCATTGGAACCTTTTTTATTAGGATACATATTTTTTGTTAGAATTTTTTTTTGGGCTAAAAATTGACTTAAAATTTTTCTTCGATGTATTTTGCTACAAAAGAGTTTCCTGTTCAGCAAACTTAATTTAATTTATTTTTTCCAGAAAAAAGTAAAGATTTTTCTTTTTCAAAAATAGAAATTGTTTCAAGTCATTATCATCAACTCATCGCTGCTTGTCACTGTCCCCTCCACCCGCAACCTTTTCTACCGCCATCATCGCTAGAATAAAAGTTTGTCACAAAACCACTTTTTCAAAACTAATTATTTTAAATTTTTTAAATTTTTAACAGAACATTGCCTTAATTCTTAGGACAATAGTTTTCTTCCAAGTTGCTAGCAAGGGAAGCAACCTGGTCATTTATTTAGGGCTCCGTCCAAGTTTTCGGGGTTGAAGAAGTAGCTTATATTTTAAGAAAGGAATTATCTTGATTAAATAATGCATTTAGCACAACTTTAAAAGATTAAGAATATATTACACATACATTTCTTGAATTTTATTAAAATTACACAATTTTTTTACTTTTAAAACATACATAAATATTTCTTAAATAAATTTTTTTTAATATTTTAATCAAATTTTAAATTTTTTGATCAAAATACCTTCTATTTCAAAAAAATTTATTAAAAAAATATATATAATAAAAAACATTTCAGTCAACAAATTTAAAATTCAATGCATTACAACACTCGTGTTTGATGTATATTAACAAATGATGTACATCATTAAAAGCTTATTAAAAAAATTGATAAGATAAAAATTTAGTAAAGGAAAAAGAGTTTACAATATTTGTAATATAAGCTATCTCATTAAAAAGTTTACTAGGAAAATCCAATGGGATAAAATTTTGGTTAAGGAAAGAAGAATACAACATTTCTTTTACTCCCTCTAATGACAATATTACTTTATGTTTTTAAAATGACATGTCATAATTCTATACATCAACTTTTCAAATATGACAGTTGATAATTTCTTAGTGAATAAATCTGCTAAATTATCACATAAGCAAATCTATTGAACTTATATCACCATTTTTAAAAAAATTATGAGTGAAAAAGAATCTTTGTGAGTAATGTTTTGTTTTATCTCATATTATGTATCTCTCTTATCTGATCTATACATATTATAGTATCTTCTTATAATATTACTATAATTTTTTTTCTCTAAAGGCAAACCACACATGTTTTGGATACATTAGGTCATTAGTCTTAGCCAAACATACTCTCGACTTGCCTTATATACTCCAATTATTTCTACATGATTTGATAAAATAATAACTAAAGTTTGTTTTATACAACGCTATAATATAACTATAACCTATATGTTAAAAAAATATTAATAACCTATTTGAAATTAAACTTTATGTGAATCAAATAAGTATTTTGCATTAGTATAACTAATTAATCGTGATTCAAATTCAATTAAATAACTCTATATCAATGATCATTTAGAGATATCACAATAGATGCTTAACTCCATTCTAATGTCTTTTCATTAGATAAGAATTCAGTATTATTAACAAATTAATAGTAAATATAATATCAAATCATATACTATTAGCAAGATATATTAATACATCTATAGCATTAAGATATGATACTTCATTATCAAGAAATTCTTCATCATTCACTTGAGGATAAAAAAGGTTTTATTCACATTTAGCAATTTTACAACTATTGAGATACTTAGTGGATATATTTTATTCACATAAAATTACTTTAAAATTTTGTCAATATACACTAATTGATAAAAAAGAATTCCATTTGTTAAATGCTTGATCTATAAGTCAAGATAAAACTTTATTTTTTTGAAATTTTTATCTCAAACTCTTTCTTCAAATAAACAATGTTTTTTAAAGCTTTGCAAATACTTTAATACTACAAGTTATACTTTGTATTTCACAACTTTATTTTTCTTATTTCATTTTTTCACAAATACCCATTTATACCATGCTAACTTTACACTTTAGGTGTTTGGACTACAAGTCCTAAATCTTCACGTTTCGAAAATAAATTTAATTATACTTGAATTATATCTTTACATTTTGGCCAATCATTTCTCTATCTACATTCTCTAACATATTTAAGTTCAAGATCCTCATTTTGTTTTATGATTTCTGACAATAACATTGTATGGGAAAAAATATTGTTGACAACTATATCTTTTCAATTTCATTTTCTTATAGTGACATGATTTATCTAGGTCTCTTCATTATTTTCAATTTTTTTTTGAATTTATAATTAGTTATATCTTAGGTCTCTTTTGGAGTACATACCTCCTTAATATGATCATCTTAGTTATTTATTTCTCTTTGATTTTTTTGAGGATTTTATCTTTGGAATCAATTGATCTATTGTGCTTCAAGCATGACTTACTTTCATTTATACTAACAAAATATATGACTAAGACATCAATTCAAATTGGAACATTTTTAACTAGTATATAAGATTTGATAACTCTCTTTATATCAATAAATGCATCTAGCAATTAAGGGTGTATAGGTAACCTAACAACTCAAGAAAATCTAATATGGGCTAACCATCTCAAGTCAAGTAAAAATATAGAGACAAAATTGGGTTGAGTGTCGAACAGGCCATGCAGCCCAATTTAGCTCAGCTCAACTCGCCCGCTATATTAAAAAAAAAACATTAGGACTTACATGAAGAGAAATCTTTTCTATGGCCATTTTGTACTTTTAGCTAAAAATTTTTAAATACATTTAACTATGAATAAGCAAAGGGATTAAAGACTCTCTTAAACCTCTCCTCAGTATGATTATCATATTCATACCAAAACAAAATAAAATAAAATAGAAAACTTATATTCTTTGAATTTGAAAGTAAAAAATTCAACTTTGAAATAGCAAACAACTTTTTTTTTTTTGGAAAAAAATAGTTAGGCAAATCACCAATAGCATTTACACTACGTTTATCTTAAAAAAAATCCAATCAAACCATCAAATTCCAAGTTATTGTATTTTAAAGTTTTAGCATTTATATCTACCTTTTTCTTCTTATTTCCTCCTTTAAGCCCATATTTTTTTATTTCTATTGCATATATCTCCCAAAAAAAGTATCAAAATAAGTAGTCATATGTCCAAAATAATTGAATGGATTCAAATATTTTTAGCTTTCAAAGTTTTAATTTTCTATTAAAAGAGTGAGAGAGAGAGTTTGGCTTGGTTTGACTCAACTGACCAACCTAGCCTAGTCACATTTCTTTTTTCAAAGTTGGTCACAAACTTTGAAGATCGATTTAAACTAAGCCGGGCTCCTGGTTGAGGTGAAACTTGGCTCAAGTACACTTTACTAGCAATTAATTTGTAATATTTTGTAAATGTATTATTTTCTAAAATTTTAGTTTACATTTCTTTGTACAAGGATCTAGATGAGATAATAATAATGCATGCTATATAATCTTCTTTTCTAGCTGCTTATTATCTTCCTTTTAATGTTAGGAAAACTATTTTGTCAAAATAATAATCAACAAATCATGCCATAATAACAATCCCTAGTTTAATCCATATTAGGATATTTTGAGGATTTTGCAAATTCAAAATTATTAGCAACAATTAAGTAGTGTTTGAATAATTAAAAAAAATTTAACCCTTTCTTGATATTTAAATATTTCATATAAAAATTATTAAAGACTACCCTTTCTATGTGTTAATTGATTATGGGTAAAGAAATAAACACTACTCCTAGCTCAAATGAGATGACTAGAGATCATTATCTAATATTTGGGAAGACAAAGAGTGCCTTGTATCCTAAGCATAACTTGCTTATCTAAAAATTTTCTTTTTTCTTTTGAAATTTGGCTTATCATTAGATTTAGATTTTATCTTTAACTACATTTACTAAAAGTCCACATAAGGAATACTAAATGATTTTTTTTTATGAAACCCTAGGATAAATGTGTGAGGAATGGAAGTGTGTCAAAATGGTTGAAGAAATGGAAGAATGCACAAGAATGAAATAAAAACACATGGCTGTTGCATTGACGAAGTTAAATAAGTAAAGTCCAATGATAAAATTAATTTTTATTAGCCTTGGACTTTAGTTAAAGAGCATGGTGTTGACCAAACAAATATTATTTAATGAAGATATGATATGAAATTCTTTAAAAATCAAATCCTTATGAGATTGCTTCTTTTTACCTTATAAATTTAGCATGCATTCAACCTCTTATTCCTTGCCTAATTTTTTGTCTTTTTCTCTTTCTTTTATTTGGTTGATATAAACATTGCCTCAAACTGATTTTTCCATTGCAAAAGAGTAAGAATCCTACTTTTTATAAATTCTATGCTTTTTAACATGAAATGAATATGTATAAATATAGTTCTATTTTTTTTTGAATTAATAGGTGCATTGAATTTGGCATAACGATTAAAGAACATTGGGTCCTTTGATTTCTTAAGGGAACTTATCAGTTCATATAAAGAATCAAAGCTAACAGCTCACACAAGAGGAAATTTGAATCCCTACATGCTTAATGTCCCATTTATAGCATATATCTAGGTGCCTTTCATTTTTTTTTTCAAATGCAATAATGTACATAGGAAAAGTGAAGTTGACAATTAATTCAAGAAAATATGAATTCTGCAAGATTAATGTCCTTGGGCAAGTTGAAACATTTCGCATGAAGAATAAAATGATAAGGTTTTAAGATTTCATAAAAATGATCTAAATATTTAAATTGTAGTGACATTTTGTAAAGTTAGTAACCAGTGATACTTTTCAACTTTGCAATAATATTGCTACACAACAAAAAGGACTTAAAAATTTCTACTAGCGTGTTTAATGGATCGGTCATACCTAAGCTTCTTTAAATGCATTTGCAATTTTGGGGATTGCTACAAGCTAAAAAGACCAATTCCTTAAATTGCTCCTTCCACT
Source organism: Erythrophleum ivorense (assembly GCA_026724425.1). NCBI lineage: Eukaryota > Viridiplantae > Streptophyta > Magnoliopsida > Fabales > Fabaceae > Erythrophleum > Erythrophleum ivorense. The sequence continues at coordinate 22,970,816 of JAIUCV010000011.1, forward strand.
TTTCTTTTTTGCTACTTTTTTAATATGAAGGGTCTCTAAGTTTTTGCAACTTTAACTTACTAATTGAGTTATTCTGTTAGATTCAACATCGTTGCCACATTATTACCCCTAATTATAGTTAACTCATTCATCCTTCTTTCCAACTGCTTAGTCAATATATTAAATTTTTGTTGAAGCTTACTTGACTTGAGTTTTTGCATTTGTCCTTCAAGTGTATCTTTTTCCTTAATGACCTTCATCAGTTTGACTCTATTATTCCATATCTATCTCTTCTCTTTTAAATGTTCCTATGCATCTTTCACAACATCTTTCATGTTCATGTTCATGTTTTCCTCTTTTAGTTTATTTATATCTACATTCTCTACACATTTCTTTTGCCACTTTACTCTAGCAACCTCTTCCTATAAAATTATGCACTCATTTTGCACTTGAGTTAATTTTTCTCTGTAATATCTGGTTCTTCTAGAATTGAACTAGAACTAATGAGTTAATGAGAGAGGACCCTAAAGCAAGGTAAATTAAAGACAATTAAAGGTTAAATATTAATTAGAACATCTAGAGATGAGGTTATGAAGCTTTGGATGGCATGCCATAATGCTTAAATAAAGAAATCGGTGTACAAGTGGCAAAATCGTAATGTCAGGAAAAATATAAGCAATTTAAAGGAAAAGGTTTTAAATGCCAAAGATAATTTTACTAGGGTTTTTAGAGGTCCTGAAGATCATATGAACCATCAGAATGGCTAAAATTCTTTTGGTGTATGATTTAGGATATAGATTGATTGTAATTTTGACTAGATTTATGGTGTACGATTTAGGATATCGATTGATTGTAACTTTGACCAGATTATTTGGTATGGTTTTAAATACATTTTAAAATAAATGCTTTTAAAAAAATGGAAGTTTAAATTTTTACATAGATAAGATGGTTTTCAAAAAGGATTTAAAACGAGTTTAAACGACAAGGTCAAAATATAGTGGTAAAATTATAGTTATAGAAAAAGTTAAAATATTTTTTTATATATAAATATTTCAACCAGACTTGTTTTACACCACCAAAACTGAAATTCCAACACTTTGAGGACATCTTAACTGGAGGAAAAAGAACGAGGAAGACTTTTGGCCACATTTAAGGTAAAACTATGTACTTTTAATCTTTCTCTTAGTTTTAAAAGATGATCCTCTCCTTCTAAGCTTCATAACTATGGTTTTAAAATCTTGATAGGAGGAAGTTGAGTATTTATAAGAGGGAGGAAAGAGCTATTCTTCGAAAATCAATCTATGCAAATTAAGGAGCTTAAAGAGAGGTTTAATTTGAGGTAAGTATCACAATGTTTGGAACAAGCATAGTAGGAAACCTAGAGCTCCTTTGCTTCTTGTGGAAAGAAAAAGTGATCTCTCATATGTTTTCTTGCATGCTTTTGATAATATAAGGCATGTAGAATTAGGGTAGAGTTTGAGAATGGAGAGAAAATGGCAAAAAATTTGAAGAAATTCCATATAGGCTCATTTGATGCATCTCTCTACCACTCTCTAGTTTGGTGGGGTAGGGAGTATGTTTTTAAGTTCTATGAAATTTAGAGATCCTTTTGAGAATTATGAAGACTAGGGAAAGCATTAGTTTCAATTATAGAGACCAATAATAAAAGTTGAATTTTTCATGTGTATAAAAAACCCTAACTAGAATATATGGCCATGCATGAGTATGACATTATATATAAGACCCCTAATGAGATTCATGTGAGCCTATGAGCTATCTAAGAGGTTAGAATGAGGCCTTGGTGCAAGAAAATGATAAAACTCCATGGAAGCCAATAATGGTACTAGTCTCAACCTAAGGGGAGAAAGAGTGGTTATTGTGACAACCCTATCTTCTAATCATTGTAATTATAGCTAAATACAAGATTATTAGTTAATGATCAAGGTTTGAGGTCATTATATTTTACCGTATTACGAAAATGTGAGGGAATTTGAACCTTGATGTTATGGTCATCACCATGCCACCTTAGCAAAATAAAATGTGCATAATAGAAATCTTACTACCATAAGAGGCTCATGATTTAATCATCCATTAATTTCAACACTCAATAACCTCCCGGCTTGTACTCTTAAATCATTCCCCAAATTTCACAAATCGATAGCCGCGGCGAGTTGGACCTTCGCCGCGGCCAACCTATGTGGCGCCGCGGCAGAAATGCTTCCTGGAACCTTTACTCGACTCCCAGAATTCTCGCCTCGGCGCAATATATTCCCGCCGCGGCGAGTTTTGCTTCTGTCCAACACAAATTTTAATTTTTTCGACTCGCGCCGCGGCGGGTTTTGGTTCTGTTACCCCCCCTGGGTGAATTTTTCGCTTCGCGCCGCGGCTAGGTTTGTTGCGCCGCGGCGCCTTTCAGCTCTGTCTCCCCTTTGGCCGCGGCGAAGCCTTCTTGGCCGCGGCGGGATTCCCTTCTGTGACCATATTACCCAAATTTCACCCTCTACACTCCAATTCTCACCTTAGCAACACTCTAGGTCCACCTACCCTTGTTTTAAGTGATCCTAATGATGTTTATCTACCCTATTTACCCATCAATCCATCCATTACCATTGTGAAACTCAAATGTCACTTCCTACTTGTTCCACTAACTCATACCAACAAATTCATAAATAAATGGCAGCAAGATCACATACATTATCAGCAATTTACATCCCATGCAAATTTTATAAATATTCCATTCAACATTAGCTTACCTCTAAGACATCATATGTCTACAATTCCCATAAGGTGATCCATATCACAATTTCAGCAGAACTACATACATATATATATTGCTATAAGTTCATACATTGATATCCCGCTATGATGTGCTCTAAATCCTTAACGGTTACATTTCAATCAAGCAAAATATAAACGCCTACACTTGGCAATATGATTACATGATGATGCTATGTAAACTAATAACAAAATGGCATCTATCCTACTCTACTCAGACCAAGTGTAGCTCCCCACACCCGGCCTCAGCTCATGGATGTTCATCCACTTGCTTACCCTTATCCTTACCCGAGGAACTTTCACCTGAAATATTAATCCCATAAAACGGGGTGAGATATAAATCTCAGTAACCAAGGCAATTCCATTATATATCCAGTTTAATTACCATATATGCGTAAATCAAAATCAGTATCAGAATCATATCCATTATAACAGCAAATGAAACAATTAGGCTATCATGATTACTATCCCATACTAGCAATCATATTATCACATGTTAAAGGTCATTAACACCGGAGAGGCCCATCCACGGCACCTACTCCTTATTGAGCACAACCGAGGCTCAGTGCATCTGGGGTTTGATCATAACCCGGTGCTTGATCATAGCACATGCACGGGTGGCAGCCGCACCACAGCTCCACCATGGACTCACAAGGTCCAATCACAAATCAACAGATAGCCAACCAATTCATTCAGCATTTTTCAATCAATCATATATAGCAACATATGGAATTAAATCAAATATACACATGGAAATGATATAAACCCGGTTATCTCACTTGTAGACACTTGTACCAATCACCAATGGTGCAGAATTCCTCCTATAACCATAACATCACATAATTACTACTCTAATTCATCATTAATAATCATAATCAGTACCCAAGGAATTTAAAATGCCAATGACTACCCAAGAATCATTTACCTAGCCACAACAAGACCCAATTTCGGATTTAAGTTTCCTCCACCAGAAAATTCAATATTCCACCCAAAATCCTAAGCAAATTCATACATAATTAATACCCATTTTATAAATTAGCTATAGGGGTCTCAAATTAACCATTAAAGCATCAAAATGGAGGGTTTAAACTCACCCAAGGTCAGCCCTAATCCCAATCTACGAATTTCATTAAAAAAATCCCCAAACACTCATATTTCAGATTTTGGGTAGGATGAAAATGCTCCAAATGAAAAACTAATCGGACCAAATTAAGGAGAAAGATGAGGGGATTAAGTTGTATAACTATTACCTTGGCTGAATCTTGCTCTAAGTATGAGAAAATGCAGAATTTTGGTCCCAAACCCTAGCCTCCTTCTCCACCTCCGATTTTGCCTCTTGAATCTTATGTTTCAGCAAGTGAGTAAGTGGGTGGGGTATTAGGGTTTAAGTTGGGTCAAGTATGGGTCAAGGGCTGCTCCAAGATCCATCTCCACATGGGCTTCAGATTTTTAAGTTTGTTGGGCCAGTTTAGAGGTGTTGGGCTGCAGAATTTACTGGGCCAGTTTTTATGCATTTGGGTTGCTGAAATTTAATTGAGTTTGGGCCAAGTTTGAGAAGCTCAAAAATGTGGATCTGCACAAGGATTATTGGGCCACTTAGAAGAGTCTATACAAGATAAATCTTGGGTCTCCATCCCACTAAATTATGTTAGGTCTGCACATAATCCATTGGGCCTCTATTAACCTCTTCTCATGATCTATTAATCTAGGCCTAGATAGAATTTCTATCCTAATTAAATCTCAAACCCATATTAATAATTTATCTCTCTAAAGTCTCCATTCACTTAACTTGCCCAATGAGCCCATATTATTTACTCTTAATTAAATTCTAATCCATGATTAATACCTTAATTAATTATGGGGTGTTACAGTTATGGAGTGTTTTTATGAGTTCTATGGTTTCAAAAGGTTTAGATATGAGCATTAGATACTAATGGAACCACTTGATTGAATTTAAAGTCTTATTTTGAAATGTGAATTTTTAAGGCACTTAAAAAGGTTAAATAAGCAAGTTGACCTTAAACTTGTGTAATCTTACAAATGATAATCCAAATGAATTCCATTAGAATTATATAGCTCATAACAAATGAGATTGGGAGCCTAGAAAGTGAAATCCAAAAATGGCCTCTTAAGAAACCTAAATGGCTTGAAGTTTCATATTAGATTAGAAGGAAATTAAGTATTGATAACAAGACTTGAAATGGATCCTAATGAGTTATTCAGCATTACACATTACTATAGGTAAGCCAAACAAATGCAAACTCCCTTGATGGAGGTGTGAACCAAAAGGGAAGAGGTGAGGGACTAAAGAAAAGAAAAGTTTTATGGGAGTTAGTGATAACTTGAGGCTCCTGGTTCCATGAGGTAGCTTTATCTCCCTATCTTGCATGCATTTGAATGCTTGAATTAGTTAAGATACTTGTGTGTGTTGTTGCTTGATTTATTTTTTACCTATGCTTTGATATGTTTTCTATTATGAGTTTTATATTTGAATTTGATATGTTTTCGGCTTATTGCTCCCTATAGCTAGGAATTGAGCGCATCTACTCTTCCTTAGCCTAGGGTTAAGTTGAGTTGAGCCCAGTTAGTATGTTGATATGCCTTGCTAGTTGAGAAATGAGTTTTCATGCTAAAAGTTGCATTTGAGTTTCATGATGCATTAGAATTACGTACTTGCACCACATTGATTGCATTTCATCATGACATTCGTGTATGCATTGATTTGGTTGAGATTAGCTACTAAAATTATCCTTAAAATCTCACCCATGTCCCTCACATTAACCATTTTAGGATTCTTGAGCAAGGAGAAAGAAAATGAGAAGTAGTAGAGATTAGAATTCATGTACTTGAAGCCTTAATTGTAATCATACAGTTGAGAATGTATATGATATATTAGCAATGTTGTAACTCATATATGACAAGAATATGTGATGTTAATTGTGCATGAATTTGAGCATGTTAATATATAGATCATTTTGATGTAAAATGCAACCATGTGTATATGCTGTCCATATTAGAAGCCATAGAGATACACATGCATGAATAGATAGTAAGCACATGTGTACATGATGGATCTTGTGAAAATGTCAAGATTATATGATAAGGACATGTACAGAAGCTTAAGTGCTTGAATATATGCCATTTTGATGTATGATTGGTGTATAGATGCTTGAACTTGTGTATAAGAAGCTATATGGTTTATAGTAACACTTAGGTGTTGGATGGTTATCTTTTGATGCAAGCTCATTCCATGCATTAGACCTTATAGAAATAATGCTTGGGATGATTGCAATTTGCTCAAGGAAAGAGATTGCATATTAGAGGTCAATTAGACTACTTTGGAACCAAATTTTAGTCCAAATAAGTTGCATATCTACCTTTGAAAACCCAAATGATCTAGTTTGGGGTTGAATTTATCATGCAATTAGACAATTTATAGAACTTCTAACAAGTTAAGAATAAATTTTTATGAAATTCTACAAAATGTTTTATGAATTTTCAAAGTTTAAAAAATGATGTAGATTTGACACTATTATTGTTCACTACAACAAATTCTATTTTTCATGTTTTTTGAATGGCTAAACAAATTTATTTACACTTGGAAATTTTTATAGTATAAAGTTCATATCATAAGCTTTTTTCTAGCCACTAAGTTTGCATAAATTAGAATTACATAATCCAAGTTATGAATTTTTAAAGTTTGGTGCATAATATGGCAAATGAGGCAATTTTGGGCTACTTAACTTCCTTAGGCATTTAGTGTATATCTTATGATCTAGTGGGCCGAAACAATTTTTTTTTTTTAATGATGATTATGAGTAAAAAAGAAAAAGAAAACCAAATTTTTATCCTTATAGCTCTTGTTGGTAAGTAAACGGACTAAAATCCATTGCTAAAGGTATTGTAACGATAGTTAAAGTGGTTGCTAAAACTTATAATTTATATAAATACATGTAAATGAAGCTAGGTATGACACTTTCCAAATATCGACTTTTTTCTTCTAGTTTTTCTTCTTTTACTTTTTATCCTCCAACTACTTAGCTAATTATTCATTGATTGTTTGCAAGCTATTACCCAATAAAAGGCTATGGGGTTCAAAAGAGAGATCAATGCCCTTGGTCATTTCTTTAAGCCACATTTGATATTTCTCAATCGTTGCAACAATACTCTTATCCAATTTGAGTCTCCCCTTGCATATCACAATGCTCCATGCATTCTTTATACTCTTACTTAACTATTTAGTTTTTGAGTTTCTATGGTAAAAAATGAATTGGGCATATTGCTTCTTTAAATGGAACACCTTTTTTATACACAAATTGTTCGCATGCAATTGCAAGATTGTAAGTTATGCAACCATGAGAACTTACAAAAGGTATATTTTGAAATACCTCATAGCAATAAATAATCTCATCACTTTATCACCAAACTAATTTCCACCAGATTGTATTCTCATTTAACAGACAAAACAATTAAGCCTAACCGTTATGATTCATTTTCATTAACCCCTTACCATTATTTGAAAAGGATAACACAAAACCTTCACGATGGTTGAAATTCGTAATCAAATAGTGGTACAGTGTCGTGTCTCTCACTCGTTTTATACTTCTTCCTATACATGCAACTGACGATCCATATAGTCAAAAGTTGTAGACAACAATTTAATTTCTCTCCTTTTTCTTGATGGCAAAAACTCAATGTCAAAAAGGTTTATGCTAAAATAGCTGGTTTGAGATTTATGCGATGATTTTTCACTATCCATAAAACATTTGTTGCCATTAAGTCAATTATTCTAACCATTAATGGAAATAAAACTAATCTACATGCTAGTAAAGTAAATACTCATTTAAAGATGACCTAATCACCTCTTTTAGCCATGATCCCTAAATGCTTATCCATATACTTTCTCAAGAGGCCCTTGATATGCCCTCGTTGGCATAATTTGATTTTATTAGGATTTTTGCCTAAAACTTGAGCCACCACACATTTCAATGGTAAGTGCCTATGATAAAGATTGAATGATGCATTTTTACTCATAAGCATATTCATTGAGCCTTCATATTCTTTTAGAGTAGGTGTGACTTGAAAGGTCAAGAATGTAAAACACTTAAGATAATTGAGCCCTTAATATTGAGCTAAGGCTATGAAAGCATATAATTGAATCGACATTTGTAATAAGTTAAGGACATCCCCATAATCTCCCCAAAAGTCTTGGAGATGCCTTCCCTTTATTAGGCTTTCAAATAATTCAACTTCTACCTTAACTCTGATCTTTGTTCCAATTACAATTACCCCTGTTAGGCTTGAACTTAAAGACTGTGCATTACATAAAGGTACCTTTGCTTTTCATTATGCTGATCAATTCATCGTAACAAAACACACTAGTCAAAGTTAAAAGGATTAGGATGTCTTTTATAATTAATCAATGGATTATTAATGTTAGCCTAGTAATTCTAGTTGTTCCTCAAGGAGTTTATTGATCTATAGGGATATGAGTTTTAGCAATCAACTTGAGAAGGAAAAAGTCCTTACACAATTGATACTAGTTAAACGACATTCAATAAAAAAAATGGGATGTTATAACAATCCACTAACATATCAAGTATAGATATGACCATTAGGAACAATGTATTGGTATGAGAAGGGAAAGGAAACTTTGTACTTTTTCTTAGAGGTGCCTATTGCCTCATGGAAGAAAAAGTTGTTGATAATCAATTTAAAAGAAATATTCCTTTTTACATAATTGATGTCTAAAAAGAATACTATTTCAAATCTATCACCAAAACATGGTATTCATTTGATAATGTACTGATAAATGTGTAACTTTGATGGACAAGGTTATAAATATTTTACTATTAAGTTAGATCAAATTTCATATAAATCTTCCTTTTCCTCAGGAAGCTTATTGCCTCATAAGGAAAAGGATGTCAACGCTTAACTCAAGAGAGAAAGAAATTCCTACATAATTAACACCGATATAGTTGGTCTAGCCTAAAAGTAAACATTAAGAGAAACATGTCCCTTTTGTACGCTAATCATTTTATATATATATATATATATATCAATTTTCTTTTAAGGGAAAAAATGCATGCCAAGAGGTTTTCCTTTCAATGGATTTTTCTAAAGATGAATATGATATGCATGATTATGATCCTTCAAGGTTGAAACCCATTCGACAAAAGTCAACTTAACTAATGCATACCTTCATCATGGTTATGGTGTGTCTAATTGTATAAGGACATCCCATTGACCACTCCAATAATTAGTGACAATGTGTCACTTCTCCTATAAGCTTTGTTATGGTGTATGTATATGTAATGAGATACTCTCCTTTGTCCTAATTTGGGTAAGTCCTAAATTGAGATCAATAATTTATAAAGGTCTAGCCTTAATTATTTGGATTACAACAATGGCTTGCTTATTAGTATTTAAGTTGCAAGATAGATCTATAATCCTAAAGATATATTATCCCCCAAATTGCCTTCATCATAAGATAAGAATCCTATTATATAACTCTGGCGATAAGAGGAAAAGGTCTTACATAGGCCAAACTCATATTACAAGATATAATTTAAATGAGGTCTTCATGATAACCTTAAGAAGTATAAGGCTTCACAAGAAAATTAATATAAATATCTACTAACCTAGTGTGTACTTGGACCAAAGCATAGGGCCTACAATATGTATAAGGTAATGCATATAGTGATGTGTGTGAGGAGATCATTTATACCTATTACCCTAATGATTAACCAATCCTCATCTATTGGGAAAATTGACAAAAACAAAAAAAAGAAAAACATATATACAGATATAGCCATCTACCATTGGATTTTATTTCACATGTTATCCATTTTAACATATGTTATATACACAATTAATGAAAAATAAAATAACATAAACATGTGAATAAAATATGATATCTACCTTAATCATGTGAGGCAAACAACATATGAAAGGATAATAAAAATAAAGAACATGCCATATTATTTTATACAACTAACTTAAAATTAGGCTTGACTTTCAAATTGTCTCTATTGAAGTTACCAAATTGTCAAACCTAAAATGTGATTCCATATCTTTTGATTTTTGTTTTTGAAAATCAAAATTTTCTTTTCAATGCTTTTTGCAATCACATTTTGAGTGTGGCAACTTCTTTAGGGGTTATGGAGTATATGTTAATTTTGCATATGCATTATAAGTGGTCAATAAATTGCTTGTTCATAAATATATTGAACTTAAAAAGTTTTTAAAGCTTTATGGTGGCATAAAGTCTATACACTATTAATCTTCAAGACTATAGTAAAAAGAAATCTTCTATGGCTATCAATTCATCAAAGTATACCATGATTTTTTTTATGTATATGCACTATTTATTGAGACGATGAAGTTATTGATTATAAAATAATAAAAACCAAAAGTGATGTGACTATTGGCCATCTAATTATGTTTAACCTTAATGTGATGAACAAGAAGTTCCAAAGATGGATGACTTATATCAATTTACTAAAGATTTATGTTAATAACATGTTGTAAATCTAATGAAAAATATAAGAAATATAACAAGATTAAGAGAGAAATTTTAGAGAAAAAAAGTGGACAATTCTCATTTAGTGTCACATGTTCAGTAGATAACCTTTATTTATAGGTTTTCAACTATAAAGATTAATTTAAGAGTTACAATAACATAAATAAAAAAGTAATTTACATAATTATATAATATAACCTTTTTGGGGGTTATAAGGTATATGCTATTAAAAGAAATCCTAGACGGTCATTTTTTTTAAGGGTTATAGACAACCACATAATTATATCATTTATAACAAATATAACCTTATGTGAAAACTTTATTAATGAATAATTACTAGGTGGCTATAAATTGTAAAATTTTTCTACATTATATATTCATTCTAAATTATAGGAAAACTTTGTGTGTTTATTTGCCAAAATACTAAAACCATATTTTTAGAATCATAAGATCAAATTTAGCAATCTTCTATATATATAAAATCAATTTTTTTAATCATCATAAAATCAGTCTAAAGTAATTTAATTTGTACATAGAAGATATTAAGAGGAGTGTTCATGTACATGAATGAGATCAGTGGTCCAAAATTATTATTAAAAAAGCGTACTTATATTTTGACTAAATTAATGATTTAATCTTTAAAATATAAAGTTTCTCAATTTAGTCCATAAAAGATTATTTTTCTCTTAATTTAGTTTTTCAAAGTTAAAACTTCTCAAATTAATCTTCCTAAACCTTTTCCTCCAATCAAAATAGTCCGTTTGTAAGTATTTATGGCATTTTGATGGGTTAAAATCTAGCTTTGATACACAAATGATATTATTTTTTGGGATTGAAAACATGTGAGAAGTTCATATCAATAGTTAACTATGATGCGGAATTTTATTTCTATCTAATTGAGGAACCATGCTTTGAATTGGAAAAAATGTTTAAAATACTAAATTGGAAGGTATTTTTTTTTAAGATCAAATTGAGAAAAAGAAAATGATCATTCAATGACTAAATATAGAGACTTTATCTTTAGAACACTAAATTAAGAAGAGAATAATCTTTCAAAAAATTGAACTATTTATTTACTCCATTTTTTAAGCCTCAGTTTCAGAAATTTAATTTAAATAAGCTTATAGTTACATTATAAGCGTTTATACTAAGCTTACTGAAATAATAAATTTCCCGTGATCATGCTTGATAAGTGCTTATCAAAATAAGATAAAATGGTTTATAAGTGTTTATTGTAGATAAGTTCAAAAAAAATATTGGTAATTCAATTTTAATGGAGTCTAAAATCATTGATTTTGCAGTATCACACAATAAAGATTTCATACCATCATGTTAAAAAAAATTTAGGTGGACACAATCCATCTTAGACGGTAACTTAAATCCATGGATAACCATCATTTCAACATATTAAAAACTCACTAAAATGTCACCAAACATGTAATATGATTCTTTCTATCAATGTAGTATATTTATATTAGTGTATTTAATTTACTAAAAAAAATATTTCGATGATGTTAATATATATCAATGACACATACTTGAAAATGACCCACCCCAGACCAACAATTTTGTCAAGGCTCCGTTTGTTTTATAGAATTTTTTTTTTGAAATTTTTTTTCAGTGATCTAATTTTTTTTTCAACGAGAGAAACCATTTTTATTTTTATTTTAATTATTACTATCAATTTATTGTTGTTATTGTTAGCTAATAATGGGTCAGCATTCATCGAATCTCATCATGAGCTGCATTTACACCCAAAATGAATGGAGTCAAGGTTTTAGCTCAAACATAAACGTTGATTCAAATATTTTTATTTGAGCCAAATAAAAATTTTGAAAATAAGATAGGTGGGCTCAATATTAACATGTTTTTTTTATCTATGCTCGACTAAATAATTTTGAAAATATAATGAACAAGGTCTCAAGCTAAAGTTCAAGACCAAAATCTAAAAAATGTTCAAGCATGAGTTTGACATGAGATTTAGAAATTTTTATTTGTGTTAGGCCAAAATAGGAAGTTTGAAATGAGTTTTACTTGAATCTAAGTTTGGATTCAATTTTTTATTTGGTCTAAGCTCAAAGCTTAAAAAAGATTTGTAAAAATAAAAAGTTTTAGGTTTGAATTTGATTTTTTTTTAATTTAAAATGTTTAACCATTGTCTTGTGATCAAGTCTATCAACTAATGTCGTTATTGTTAACTCTTAACTTGTGGTCACTACCGCATTGCATTAGACTATCACATTGCTATCATAGTCTATAATTTGACTTTTTTTTTTATTTCAAGCAAAAGAAATATGTGAAATAATTTTTAATGAAATAAAAAAATGTTTTGTTAAAAAATTAGTTTCTAAAAAAGTTTAAAAAAAGTATTTCCCCACAAAATAAACAAAACGAAACTCAAATTTTGAGGGTAAAAATTCATCATCACCAAAAAATAGTTTATACAAAATAATAAACATAAATTACACAAATCTTTCTTGAGTTTTGCTAAAATTACACAATTTTTTTATTTTTAAAATATATATTGATCTCTTTTAAAACAAAAGTTATTCTACACTTTACTTTGACTCTAAATTTTTTGACTAAAATACCCTTAATTAACTTAAATATATATTTTGTTAAACCAAAAAAAATATGGAGGTGTTTTGATCAAAAACTTTAAAATTGAATTAAAGTGTAGAGTAACTATTTGTTTCAAAAGAAATTTGTATATATTTTAAAAATAGGAAGAAAATCTATATAATTTCAACAAAACTTAAAGAATATCTATATAATTTATTTAAATAATAATGTTGCTAGAGATTAAAAATTCAAACTTCAAATATCAAAACAAAAATGTGAGTTCTCCGGTACCTTAAAAGGCAAAAGAGCATGTTTTACATGTAATAATTAAAGAATATTTTTTATTATTTGAATTTATACTATATAATTATGAAAAATAATAAAATATAAAAAAATTTTAGTATGTGAAATTTTTTTTTTGAATATTTTTAAAAATTTATTTATGAAGTATTTGAGTGTAAGAAATATAAGCATTTTAAAATTTAAAGTAAATTATACAAACTTCTCTTCAATTATATTGAAATTATAAATACTTCTCATACTTTTTAAAATATATATCAACCTCTTCTAAAACAAAAAATTATGCTACTTTTTAATTTAATTTTATTTTTTTAATTAAAATGCTTTCTATTAATCTCAAAATCACCTAATATGTATTAATGTTAAACAAATATTATTTTAGTCAATATATTTAAAATTGGACTAATATATATATATATATATATATATTTTAGTTCCATTTCAACACCAAAATGCGCGGGTGTAAACTTACATTATTACAAGCTCCCAGGGGTTTAGGATAACCAATAGTCTTTCAAACAAATGATTTTATACTACTCCCTCTAGTGCAACTTATACCTAGTGACAAACCAATGCAACCCTCCAAGAGCCAAGAGCTAGTGTTTTGTCCTAAGTCATATTGTGGGAACACTCTCTAAAAGTTCCAATAGCTCTCTTGTCTAATGATTCTGATACCATTTAGCTCTATTCAACATTAGAGCCTATGGCATAAATTTACATTATTACCCACTCTCCCACCAAAGGTCTTGAAAATAACCAATAGTCCTTTATAGAAATCATTTTACGCTGTTGCCTCTCAATAGTGTAACCTATACACAAAGATGCTTAAATTAATTATAAATAAACCTTTAAACATTAAAAAATAATTATACTTATATACAATTTTTTATATCTTTATTACCAAACTCCTTCATTGAACATGATAAGTAAATAATTATTTAATAATAATATGACAAATAAAGAATTTAATTAAGAATCATATAATTATTTATAAAAATTATATATTTGTCATAATATTATTAAAAAAGTATATTTTTATTAAAAAATTTAATAATTAAAATATAAACAATAATATATAAATTATTTTTTTAAAAAAAATCCACATTCTGAAAGTCTTTGAAGAGTTAGATAAAAAAAAATCTTTAAAAGTAACCAAAAAAGAAGAAGGATTTTTTTAATTAACAAATGTATTTTGGAGAACATGAAAATACGAAACGCGTTTGCTATTACTGGGCGCATATATCGGGAAAGCACATGCGAAAACATTCTTGATTTGAGAGAGAAATAGAAAGAGAGAGAGAGTGTGTTGTGAGGTATAAAATAGAATACGATATTCTTAGGAGGGCGATATGAACGCGCACGTCTGATAGGGCATAGTTGTCCCCTTTTATTCCTTGCTTTTACGCGTTCCCACGTCTTAGGGCACAGTCTGTAATTCTCTCAAAAGCCTAAGGCTATTCTCGGAATCAAAAATTACAATATCTTACACGAAAGAGAAGTTCCCATATTTTTTTCCCGTTTTCGTTTTTTTTTTTTGGGGATACATGGATATGGACGGCGTGGAAAGTTCCCATGCAAGGCATAGCAGGAAGAGCAATCTCTTCCTACTTTCGCCTCATTTGTAGATATATTTTTTATTTATAAAATAAAAAATATTTTTTAAATGATCAATTTCAAGATTTAGTATCGTAAATTATCTTTTTTTAGGATCTCGATCATTTTCTCAATTTTTATTAATGTTATTATTTAAAATATTACTACTTTAGACTCTTTATTTATCATGTGACATTTTCATGGGTCAGCAATAAAATTTCACCAATGCTTAGATCTTGAATCACTCTTATTTTATCAAAAAATTCTTCAATAATTGGTGGAAAAAACTTTTCAATCGTAAAACACAAATTACAATAAGTAAAAGTACATTATGTAATAATTAGACTAGTCTAAAATCGCATATTAATTAATCATATAAACAAAGAAATTCAGTCAAAAACTCTAAATCTTAAAAAATAATAATTCGAGGAGTATTTTTCAGGTTCAAAAAATAAGTTGGAATCCATTTGTAAATGATAAAAAATTGAAAAGGTTTTTTATTTTTTATTTTTTGGGGCTAAAATTTGATAAAAATAAAAAAAATGGTAAAATGGATGGCATTTGTGTGAATACCGAAAACAATCATGGCAAAAGTTGGAGACGTGTAACGCGTGCTGAAGATATCACAGCAAAATGACAGCTGGTAACGTCTTAACGTGTCAACACGCACGCAACAGCCGCGTAAGACAGTGGTTTTAGGTTTGGGTCAAATTTCTCATGCAGCATCAAAACTGGAAACCAAGATACCTTGTGGGAAGGAGATTGGCTCCACATTCGCGCATCTTTTTGTTTTTGTCTTAATAAATAAATTTTATTTTTTATGGGAGAAGATCTATTAGCCCAAAATGAGACAATAATTAATGGTGTATACTAGTCGAAATTAATTTTCATTTCGGCCTGATTCAAAGTTGAGTGAAAACAATAAATTCGAGGCTTGGGTTGGTCAAAAAGTGGGCCAAGCAGTTGAGCTTCAAACTAGGTTAAATTTTTTCTTTAAATGAATATTGAAACTTTAAATACTTATATACTTACAATAACTTTATTATTTTATTATTTTGGGTATATGATCACTTATCTTGATATACTTTGACAAGACCTAGAAAAAAAATATGGGTTCAAATGAAAAAGCTTTAAAAAAAATGTAGGTGAGTGATAATTCAAAATTTGGTAGTTTAATTAGATTTTTTTTTGTCTTTTTTTTTGAAATGAATGTAATGCAAATGGGCAAAGGTGGTTTAGCCTACTTATTTTCTCCAAAAACAGATGTTTACTGGCTCAATTTTGAATATTTTTTCTTTTAACTTCAAAAACACATGTTTTGGATCTTGTCTTCTTTTATTTACATGCAATAATTATATTTAGAAAAAGATATGACAAGAGTTTTAACCTTCTTAACTATTTATAATTTATAAAAAATATTTAAAAAATTTTGGCAAAACTTATAAAAGAGCCTTAAAATTATTTCTTTTCTTTTTAGTCCTTATATTATATATACCCACAGGTGTCTGTTCTCGACTAAGCAATTAGACTTGGCCCTATCTTTTTTTTTTTTTTTTCATTAGCCTAACTTGACTTTGCTAGATAGCACCGATTTAACTAAGCCAAATGAACACCTTTAATGATAACCAGTCATTTTTTTACTATATATATATATATATATATATATATTTAAACTATCTTAATAATACTTGCCACTTTAGGGGAAGTAAATAACAATTAATCCGATTATAAAATTATTTTAGAGTACTTAAAAAAACGCTACACTAACTTTTTTGTAATAAATAGTAAGCTATAATTATTTCTACTGTGTTTAAAATAACTTTACATTTATTATTTATATAATATGACAAGTATTAAATATATGTTTAACTAGTATAAAATAGTCAATTTTAAAATTTATAATAAATTAAATCTATTAGTTTTAACACAAATTGTATAATATTGAAATAATAGTTTAGAAAAATATTTTTTTAAAAAGTTATATTTTAATAGAAGAAATCGATATTACTAGCAAAAGTATTTTAATCATTTTTTGACTTCAATAAATATTTATATATTTTTTATTATACAAAAAGGTTGTATAATTTAAACCTTTTTTAAGAGTAAAAAGAATATTTTACTTATTGTTTTATTCAAATTTTAGATTCATTAAGCCATTAATAAAGCTACACAGGTTAGTGTATTTACAGCTCATGCAAAAGCATTATTTGAAAGAAAGGGGAAAAAAAACTTTAGTTCTAACTCTAAGTCAAATTTTACCTGTGAAAAAATTTGAACACTTTTGAAGCATGCTTTTTAAGATGTCAAGAAATCAAAAGATGGATAAGACTGCATGTTAAAACTCTTGGAACTTTGGTGGTGCAAGAAGTGTAGAGCCACTTAAAATATATCACCATGCATGTTTAACATGAAATGTAAAACATAAAGTGATTAACATTAAAAGAGTTTATTGCCTTCTCTTTATTAAAAAAAAATAATGTTCTATTTTATTATTATGCTTATGGAAGAACTCTTGTCTTATAATATTCATATTTGAATAAATATTGGAGTGATAATACATTTTTATATAAAATTTGTCAAACTTTAAATTTGAATATATTAAAATTACTAGTAATTAAACTCCCAACACAACTCATATTTAATATTATTCTTTATTTTACTTTTGTATAATTTATTTTATCTTAAAATGAAAGTATGTGTGTGTGTGTGACAACACTTGTCTTATAACATTCATATTTGAATAGATAATAGAGTGATAATACATTTTTATATAAAAATTTGTCAAACTTTAAACTCCCAATGTATTAAAATTAGTAATAATTAAACTCTTAACACAATTCATATCTAATATTATTTTTCACTTTACTTTCACATAATTTATTTATTTTTTAAATAGGAACATATGTGTGTGCCCGCATATGTATGTGATCACAAGCACACATACATTTTAGGTGTAATTATATTTATTTATTTATCATTAAATTCTATTTTTTAAAGATAAAATTCTATTTAAATTTTATTAAAAAAATAAATGGAGAGCAATTATTGTAGTACAAGTTTTCTTTATCCTATCGTAAGATTTGTGACCCATCTAGACATTAGGTCATGTGGAATTAGCAGATGACTATGCTGCTCAGATAAGCTAGGAACAGAGACATACTCGTATCGAACGTGTATCCAATACAGATATGCGTATGATACAAATTTGTATGTATCAAAAATGTTTTTTTTTTCTTGGGTGCGTTTCGAAACGCGCCAAAATAGTTTCTAAATGGCGTCATTTTGCCAAGTTTTTTTTTTTTTCTCGTTAGGAAATCTAATCGCGTGCCCAATCCATTTTTGCTCCATACTCCTTCGTTCTGCTTCGCTGTTTGTCATGTTCCGCTGTGAGAGATCACTGTTCCTTTTTGTCATCGTCCGTGAGTGAAGCAGAGGGAGATTCACCATTCATGGTCACCGTTGCTCCATACTCATCCATTCTTCTTTGTTGGGGCGTTCAGTAACTGAGCTTTGAGCTTCTTCTTCAAGCTTCAATTCTTCTTCTTCTGTTCGAGCTCCAAAGCTTCTTCTTCACACTTCATTTGGATGCTTCAGCCTTCAATATAAGTTTATTCTACTATTTAATCATTAAAAACTACATTTAGTTGCTTTTTTTTTTTTAAGAAAATTTTTGTTTCTTCTTCTCCTTCTTGTTCAAAATCATAGAATGTTACATTGTTTAAGCTGTTCTTCTAGGCTAGAATTATAAATTGATTAATTTATTTTTATACTTTAAAGAAGCTCTTCCACTTTAAAGAAAATTTTGAGGTTGCAAATTTATTTTTAAATGAAGCAGAATTGGAATAAGAACTTATAAGAAATACTAAAAATAAGGATGGAAATAAAAATTCTAGTATTAATTTGTTTTATCCTTTATACTTTTATTTGTATATTGTAACTAATTATGAATATTTTATTAATATTTGTAGCTTGTTTTATAATTTATGTTATAATTTGTAATCTATTTAAGATACAATTTACAATTTAACAAGCTGAATTATTAAATAAATAAATAAATATATATATATATATACATACACATGTTACATATATTAAATATATCATTACATTTATAAATATATATAATTATATATATTCCAATATCACTATCATAAAATTTTAAATATTATTATATCGCATATATCATGTTGTATTATATCCAATACACGTATTTATATTGGTGCTACATAGGTAGAGGAATATACTCAAAAATCTAAGGCCTGTTTAAAACTGTTCTGTAGAATAATTTTTTTGTTTTTAAGAACAAAAAAACAAAAAAAATTGTTTGATAATGTGTTTTTAATGAAGTGTTTTAGAAAACAAAAAAAACAAAATTTTGTTTTCAAAAATAAAAAACTTAGAACATTTTTTAAGTGTTTTGTAATTTTTGTTCTACAGAATCAGGTAAAAAACAGAAAACAATTACTTTTCAAAATAATGATTCAAACAAATTTTTTAATTTTTTTGTTCTAAAAAATTTGTTCTTAAAAACATATGTTTTGAAAACATTAAAACAAAAACAGTTCCAAACAGCCCCTACATTTTTCTCTATTTTATGCATTGAATTTCAGAGTACTCAATATGCAAATAAAATATTAAAACATCATTAGAAATATGCACGGTTATGATGATTACATTGACACTTATAAAATAAGGTCCCAAATACCAATTTATTTATTTATTTAGTTTTTTGATAGACATTTCCTCTGGCCTTTTGCTTTTTGAGGAATCTGAGACTTGGGTTCCTCTCATAATAATGAATTATAGCAGTGGATAACATGCAGCCCACAATGCTGCCAATTGCGCAGCCATGTGTGATGGCTCTAATTTTTTTTAATTTTAATTTAAATAAAAACAAACATAATTTGAAATGTACTTAATGCTGGCCCTTAATTTGTTATTTAAATTTCATTAGAGAACTGGTTAGTAAAAGAAAAAAATATTTACTACATTTTCGCCATCTTAAAATTATATTATCTGTGATTAAATATAAAATCAATAATAACATGTGACTATATTTTTATATTATTATCTTAAATTTAACCATAACCATTTTCCTTTTTACTGAATCTTTTTGGGAACATATTGATTTCTTGAACTTTTTTGGGGGTGATATTCTCAGTATCCAAACAGATCCCTTTTGCCTTTTTAAGGTAATAGGTTTTCTACTTTTGGTCTTATCTAGTTCTAATTTTTTATATAATATATAAAAAAATTTAAATTGAAATTTCTTACAAGTTAATCCAAATTATGTCATTAAATTACACTCTATAACTATATTAGACATGCAGACAAAAAATCAAATAAGAATCCCACTCCCACGCTCCAAGACGACCTCTTTTAATAGTAATATATACAAGTTCCATAGGCAAATACCAAAAAGAAATTTGCAGAATAATTTTAAAAACTGAGAATAAAAAGAAGAAAGTTAATTGGTATTTTGACCCAATAATTTTATTTAAAGTGATTTTTTAAGTTTAGATGTGTCAAAATAATTTTTTATAATACTTTTTGTCCTATAAATATCATAAATTATCAAATTTGTCAATGTAATCCAATTGGAATAATCCTTTTCTTAACTTTTTTTAAAAAAAATTAATTTAGGTATAAATTTAAAATTTTAAAATGTTTGATAACTAATAAAGTCAATAGGTTATCTCAGTACAATACAGTTGAAGTTATTTCAACAACAAAATTGATAAGTTTAACCGTTTGAATTAAAGTATATTGTAGAGATTTTTTTTAAATTTTATTAAAATTATAAAATTCTTTATTTTTAAAATATACATAATTTTTTAAAAAAATAAAAGTTACTTTACATTTTATTTTAATTTTAAATTTTTAAAAAAATTAAGTTTTTTTTACCAAAATACCTTTTATAAAGAAAATGTATTTTGATCAAAATTTAAGATTAAATTAAAATATAAGATAATTTTTATTTTAAAAAAGATCTATATATATTTTAAGAATAAAATAATTTTTTTTATCATTTTCATAAAACTTACAAAAAAATTTGTATAGCTTACTCTTTTAAATCATTCATCGATCTAATATCAAAATAAATAAAATTGAGGGCTAAAATTCTAATTTAGCAAAAGACGAAAATGCCCATTAGACGCCGGTCTTTCCACCTTGGACGTTTTAAAATTGCAACCTTTCGAGACTATTTCTTTCTTCCCTCATATCGGAGAACCTTCACACTTTTCAAACACAACATTTATTTTTATTTTTATTTTTTTGGTATAATTTAGCATTTTTTTTGCATCAAATATATTAGTCTACTTTATGGAAGGAAGCCTTCAATCATGGTCTCGTTGTGCTTGTAGTTTTTCTCACGACTGAGTCCATCTGTTTCGCTCTGTCTCTATGCGTGTGTGTATAAGGGACAGTTGGAGAGCAAGCTCTTCAAAATTTTGAAGCATTCCATCATATTCGACACACAAGCCCCTTCTTCTGCTTTCATGGGGTTCTGAGAAGATCAAGCAGAGATCTGAAAACTGAGTAGCATTTAGCTTATTATTTCATTAGGTATGCTTTTTTCACACCATCTTTGTGGTCAGTTCTTGCTTGATCCCCTTTGTGAGAAATGATATCATGTATTTTTGCTTTTTAGTTTATTGGTGGCTTTTCTTGCATATGGGCCGATTGATTGCAGAGAAAAAAGCAAGAAAGCAGTGGAAAAGGAAAATGGGCAAGATTTTTTTTTTTGGGAGTTCATTTCTTCTAGATTTATGGTCATTATTTGTGGGTTTAAGCAAAGCTGGGAGGGAAGTCAAGGGATTTACCAACCCAGGCTGACTTAATGTTGATAAGATGGGGTTAGGGAGATCAGCGTTATGCTTCTTTTCGTCTGCTTTTTTGTCATTTCTAATGAGAGAGCCCACTGTTAAGGATTGAACTTCGTCATCAGAATCTAGTTCTAGTGTGAGCTTTCGGAGTTGATTTGGTTTGTGAGAAATTGTGAGAGGAGAAAAGTGGATTTTGGGAACCAGATCTCCATGAGTTGAGTATTTGCTTTTGGTTAATTTAGATTCGGGTGAATCTGTTACGTCTCACCTTTTCTCCTTCTTCTTCTTATACCATTTGGAAGTTTTGGAAATTCGTGATTACACTATTGTTTCATAGGCTATTTGGGCAAATGCTTTATAAAATATTTCTCAATTTTTCTTTTTAACTGAGAATTTGGGTTGGGTTATACTTTGATTCCTAGATGACAGAGCGATTTGTGACGAAGGTTTAAAAGCTTTGGGATTGTGACTCTTACAATGTGCCTTTGTTATTAACTCGTCATGTAAATTTCATTTTAATTTTTTTTCTTTATCATTGTACTCTGATCTATAAAGGATTAAAATTCTTCTTTGAACTTTGGTGATAGTTATTGACTTTTAAGGTACCGTGTTGTGTTAAATGAAGTGAATTTAATATAATGCTGGTATTGATCTCCTTTGGTGCATTTCTGATTTGCAGGGCATAAAGATAATCAATCTTAGTCCCTAGACATGGCCTCAAAATCATTCAAGGCAAGCCGATCATCTCTGTCAGTAACTTCTGATGTGCCTGATGGCCAGAAGCCTCCTCTGCCTCCAACTGTAACATTTGGCCGGAGAACTTCGTCTGGTCGCTACATTAGTTACTCTAGGGATGATCTTGACAGTGAGCTAGGGAGTAGTGACTTCATGAATTATACAGTGCAGATACCACCAACCCCGGATAACCAACCTATGGATCCATCAATCTCACAGAAAGTTGAGGAGCAATATGTGTCGAACTCTCTCTTCACAGGTGGGTTCAATAGTGTTACACGAGCCCATCTAATGGACAAAGTGATAGAATCTGAAGCAAACCACCCACAGATGGCTGGTGCAAAAGGATCTTCCTGTGCAATTCCTGGTTGTGATTCAAAGGTGATGAGTGATGAACGTGGTGTTGATATTCTTCCTTGTGAGTGTGATTTTAAGATATGTAGAGATTGCTATATAGATGCCGTAAAAACAGGAGGTGGGATGTGCCCAGGATGCAAGGAGCCATATAAAAACACAGACTTAGATGAAGTGGCTGTGGATAATGCAAGGCCCCTTCCCCTTCCTCCACCAAGTGGAATGTCTAAAATGGAGAGGAGATTGTCCTTGATGAAGTCAACTAAGTCAGCACTAACGAGGAGCCAAACTGGAGACTTTGACCACAATCGGTGGCTCTTTGAAACAAGAGGGACCTATGGTTATGGAAATGCTATATGGCCAAAGGAAGGTGGATTTGGGAATGGAAAGGAGGATGATGTTGTCGAGCCAACTGAGTTCATGAACAGACCTTGGAGACCACTTACGAGGAAACTGAAAGTACCTGCTGCTGTTCTGAGCCCATATCGGTATAGTTTAATCTTTTAGTTGTGAATGCCTTTTTTCCCCCCTCTTCTTTTAAAACTGGATTAAGCCATTTATAAAACATTGCATTTCCTCCTGGTTTTGAATGGCCACATCATATACATTTTAATTTTAATGCAACATCATGATTGGAATCTATACCTATGTCCATGCAAAAAAGTATATATTAATTTGTAATATGATTGGGTCTGCAAGCTATTGTTGGATGTTAGATAATCAGCTAAGAGGTAGTCAGTTTTTAGGTAATCAATCTCGCATAATGATAACTAGCTTTGTTAAGGGTGTACTTTGGACTCTATTTAGCTAATTATTAAACAATAAAATTGGTGCCCAAAAAAAAAGTAATAAAATTATGCTTGATTTCTATTAGAAAATAAAATAAAATTATGCTTGATGGAGTGTTTCGTTAGTGGCTATTTCACAAAGGAAGCTTGATTATGAATAATAATCTTTAGGTTGTATTTGGATGGATTAATTTAAGGGGGGAAAGTAATTTTTCAAGTATTTGAATTACTTAAGTAGAAAATTCATTGTTTGGATTAGCTGTAAAATGTGGTTGACCTGTCTTCATTACTCTGCCAAATTTACATTGTAAACAGTAGTTAACTGCTACATCTTATGCATAGCATATGCATTTTGTTTTGCTTTCTTGTATTTGGTGAAAATGTGGGCTGAAGGGGTTAGATTAAATTCATTTGATCATAACCTGCCCTTGATTCTTTGGGTGGTGATGTTATAATATGTTGGCAAAATATGTTTCACTGCTTTATGCTGTGATAAATTAACAAATAGGTTTACTTATTGCAAAATGGCATTATTATTGACTTACCCAGTCCTTTTTTTTCATCTTGTCTTTTGATTTATCTCCTTTTTCCGAAACGTGGTTGCCCCTCGATTCTAGAATTGAATTGTTTCTTCTCATAAAAAAATTCGACTTTGTATGTGTTGGTAAATTATTTATACACGTGATGAACTTGAAATACTGTATGTTTTCATTCTTATCATCTGACAATTGCTTTTCTTCTTGTTGCATTTGTTTTTACAGTCTTCTCATTTTAATTCGTATGGCTGTTCTGGCTTTGTTCTTGGCATGGAGGGTGAACCATCCAAATACTGATGCAATCTGGCTATGGGGCATGTCTGTAGTTTGTGAGATATGGTTTGCTTTTTCTTGGCTTCTAGATCAACTCCCTAAGCTATGCCCAATCAATCGTGCCACAGATCTTAATGTCCTGAAGGAAAAATTTGAAATACCAACCCCCAACAATCCTACCGGAAAGTCTGATCTACCAGGAATAGATATCTTTGTTTCTACTGCTGATCCTGAGAAAGAACCACCACTTGTCACTGCGAATACTATCTTGTCTATTTTAGCTGCAGATTATCCAGTTGAGAAGCTTTCTTGCTATGTTTCTGATGATGGAGGTGCACTTCTAACTTTTGAGGCAATGGCTGAAGCTGCAAGCTTTGCTAATATATGGGTACCCTTCTGCCGTAAGCATGACATAGAGCCCAGGAATCCTGAATCATATTTCAATTTGAAGAGAGATCCTTATAAGGACAAAGTACGGACAGATTTTGTCAAGGATCGTAGACGGGTGAAGCGTGAGTATGATGAGTTCAAGGTCAGAATCAATAGTCTGCCTGACTCTATCCGTCGCCGGTCAGATGCCTATCATGCGAGAGAGGAAATCAAGGCCATGAAACTTCAAAGACAAAACAGGGAAGATGAACCTGTGGAAAGTGTAAAGATTCCAAAAGCAACATGGATGGCTGATGGAACTCATTGGCCAGGGACTTGGTTAAATTCTGCACCTGAGCACTCTAGGGGCGATCATGCTGGTATAATTCAGGTATTTAAAAGATCCTATTGGAGTTCTATTCAACTTTGAAATTATTCTTGGATATGAAAATGAGCGTATTATTCTTCATCAATGATGCAGGTGATGTTGAAACCTCCCAGTGATGAACCTCTTCTTGGAAGTGCTGATGATACTAAGCTCATTGACTTGACTGATGTTGATATCCGTCTTCCCCTTCTTGTTTATGTTTCTCGAGAGAAGCGTCCAGGCTATGATCACAACAAAAAAGCAGGGGCCATGAATGCCTTGGTTCGAGCATCAGCTATCATGTCGAATGGCCCCTTTATACTCAATCTTGACTGTGATCACTACATCTACAACTCGAAGGCAATGAAGGAAGGTATGTGCTTTATGATGGATCGTGGCGGTGATCGCATTTGTTATGTCCAGTTCCCACAGAGGTTTGAGGGGATTGACCCCTCTGATCGATATGCTAATCATAATACAGTCTTCTTTGATGTCAATATGAGAGCCCTTGATGGACTTCAAGGGCCAGTCTACGTGGGAACTGGGTGTCTTTTTAGACGGGTTGCCCTTTATGGTTTTGACCCACCTCGCTCAAAAGAACACCACCCAGGTTGTTGTAGTTGCTGCTTTGGCCGCCGTAAGAAGCATGCCTCAATGGCAAACAACACTGAAGAGAATCGGGCATTAAGGATGGGTGATTCTGATGATGAAGAGATGGATCTTTCAACATTCCCTAAAAAATTTGGAAACTCAACTTTCCTCATTGACTCAATCCCAGTGGCAGAGTTCCAAGGCCGGCCACTTGCTGATCACCCAGCTGTGAAAAACGGACGCCCGCCTGGTGCTCTCACCATTCCTCGTGATCTTCTTGATGCATCGACTGTGGCAGAGGCAATCAGTGTCATCTCATGTTGGTATGAGGACAAGACTGAGTGGGGAAACCGTGTTGGATGGATCTATGGATCTGTTACTGAGGATGTGGTTACTGGGTATAGGATGCACAATAGGGGATGGAAATCTGTATATTGTGTGACCAAGCGTGACGCTTTCCGTGGAACTGCTCCAATCAATCTCACGGACAGGCTGCATCAGGTCCTTCGATGGGCTACTGGCTCAGTTGAGATATTCTTCTCTCGAAACAATGCCCTTCTGGCTAGCCCAAGAATGAAACTTCTTCAACGAATTGCATACCTCAATGTCGGCATTTACCCATTCACTTCCATATTTCTCATTGTCTATTGCTTTCTTCCCGCACTTTCCCTCTTCTCTGGCCAGTTCATTGTTCAGACCCTCAATGTCACATTTCTTGTTTATCTCTTGACCATCACAGTGACTTTGTGCATACTTGCTGTCCTTGAGATTAAGTGGTCTGGTATCGAGCTAGAAGAATGGTGGAGGAACGAGCAGTTTTGGTTGATTGGAGGCACGAGTGCCCATCTTGCTGCTGTGCTCCAGGGTTTGCTGAAAGTCATGGCAGGGATCGAAATCTCCTTCACACTGACTTCAAAATCTGGTGGTGATGATGTCGATGATGAGTTTGCTGATCTCTATGTTGTCAAATGGTCATCCTTGATGATACCGCCAATCACAATTATGATGGTTAACTTAATAGCAATAGCAGTTGGAGTAAGCCGAACCATATA
This sequence comes from Erythrophleum ivorense, assembly GCA_026724425.1. Lineage (NCBI taxonomy): Eukaryota > Viridiplantae > Streptophyta > Magnoliopsida > Fabales > Fabaceae > Erythrophleum > Erythrophleum ivorense. Next base: position 22,997,439 of record JAIUCV010000011.1, read on the forward strand.
CAGTGTAATACCGCAGTGGAGCCGTCTGATTGGTGGTGTTTTCTTCAGTTTCTGGGTCTTAGCTCATCTCTATCCTTTTGCCAAAGGTTTGATGGGAAGAAGAGGGAGGACACCGACCATTGTTTTTGTATGGTCAGGGCTGATAGCTATAACTATATCCCTCCTGTGGGTGGCAATCAATCCCCCTGCTGGTTCTACACAAATTGGCGGTTCATTTCAGTTCCCATAATAGGTCATTCTTTTTGTATAAGTTGAATCTGTCTTCAAAATTTCTTATTTAACATTCTTTTTTTCTTTTTCCTTGTAATTGTGTTAGTACTGTGCTGATGAATTTTGTTTACTAGTTAATTATGTAATGAGTAAAGATTAATAGCAACTGGGGACTGCTGGCCAAGGCTTTTTTGTTACCGACCCTCTTGCGTGATCTCTTGCATAAATCTGCATTTGCTGGCTGATTTTGAGGATAATGACTGAAAAGACTAGTTATACTCAAATGCAGACCCTAAAAAAAAAAATTGTAGTTATATCTAGAAATCCGCATTTGCATGATTGATCTCTTGCATATACACACATATATGACAGGTGTTCAACTGGTTTATGAATATATGAAATGTGGGATCTGAATCTGAGCTACTTGTGGTATGGTATTGATTTAACCTTATCGTATTTTCAAGGGCCAGCAAATTTTTGCTTATTTTTTAAATATTTTTTTAAAAAATAAAATTCATAAAAAGTACATAAGCAATCAATATATAACAAAATTATTTAGTAAGTGTTTTTTATTTGGCTAATCTTTTAATAATATACTTTTTATGTCAAATTACTAAAAAAATATTATAAAAATGAATTTGTAATTAATATTGTTTGAATTAATAATTATTTTAAATGTTTTTTATAGTTAATTTTCTAAAAAATCCAAATATATAAAAAGCACAATAAATATTTATATATATAATATTAAATTAAAACATATATAAAAAACACATAAAATAATTATATAAAAATTTATAATTAAACTTTTTATTTAACAAATATAGTAATTTTTTAACGAAATATTTTAATTGCAAAGCAAAAGAATGAGAAAATTGGACAATCAGATTAAAATAGTGAAGGGGTAAGTTTGCAATCAAAGATTGAGTAGGGCTAATTTTGTGAAGGGAAAAAAAATAATTTTGTTGCTTCTCTTTCTACTTCAAGGTAGAACCTTTAATGTCCTGCTTGCTTCGTCTAACAAAAAATTAAATTCTACTATCACTCAAAAAAAGCTTTATGCTAAATATAACTGAAAACTAAAAATAAATATTTTTTAAAAAATATATAAAGTTATTTCTCCCCATCACGGCGAACAGGCCTAAGCGTAAACTTGATTGCTCCCGATCCACATAAGGCGTCGCATAAAAGGTGAAATTGATACGTCCATATCCTTTAAATGAACAGTGACAACAATATAGCCTCTGTAATATTTCATTCACCGAACTGGATTTTGTGTTGTAGTGAACAGTGAGCCATGGATTGGTTGCCGTTTGCATGTAACAGTGACAACACTAGCCTCTGTAATTTTGTAAACATACCACCGAAGAGTCCCGCATATGATCTCTTGTAAAAAATCCTTCAATTCCTTCTAAGCTTTGAGAAAATTTTTTGCTATGCTTATACCAGGAAAAAAAAAAAATGCTTTCTTCCCCAGATTAAGTGAAGCTAATGCATCAGAGAGTAGAGTATGCCTTGTTCTCTGACTAGAGTTAAACAAAATTTCTGCCTCACCGCAGATATTTCAGAACTGCTCCTAGGTTTAATGTATGCTGATTTTTTTCTTTGCTTATTGACGTTCACATTTCTGTTTATTAATATCCTATAGTTACGTTTGGTCTTTCGGAGATAGTCAGATTAATTCAGAAGTGGGCACCTTTCAAGAGTTTGGTCCAAAGCAGGTTTGTAATTGTACCTTCCTGAAGGTTTCATATAAAGCATATTCCAATAGCATTTCATGGTAGCAATATATGATATTTTGGATAAATAATCTTCAATAAAACTTAATTGGTTGTGGCTATCATTTTGAAGTTGGCTTATGACATCTTTCTCCATGTGCCTTGGGAAGATTTCATCTCAGTTTTGTTGACTTGTGCTCTCACATTAGTTGTGTTGGTTATACAACTTCAAATTTGCATGCGGTACTTGTATTTGTTGTTATGCTGTAATAAATAGACAACAAAACAACAAAATAAGCTAACATAAGAGATTAAACACTAAAAACTACAATCAAATTATTTACAAGACAATACTATAGGCTTCAAGAATTTACACCAAAAACCACAAAACCATGAATTCAAGTAAAAAGCCAAATTTTACAAAATGTTACAATTTGGTCATATTTTTAGGGATTTGCAGAAAATAGTTCTTAGTTGCACCTAATGAACAACAAATGCTAAACAATGCTATAGGTACAAAAGAGCTAAAAACCACTTAAAAACATATGATAAGTCACATACAACACTACCCAAAACTCAATACAATTGAGCACTTATCAAATGCATTTCTACATAAATTCACCAAACAAATTTGGTGGTCTTTTCAAGCAATGTAGGGTCTTAAGGACCTTAAACTAATTTACACATTTATGTATTACTACCTATGTATTTTTCGTGTCTTTTGTATTTTAAAGTCCTTGGTCCATGTTTGGCCAACATTCTTGGTCAAAGTCAATAGTATCCTAAGCATGGGTCATTTAGCTATGGGTGTCATCTAGAATTCAATCTTTCACATATAGGGTTCAAAGTATTCTGGGAAAAATATGGTCATCTACGTATACATTGGTATAATATGAGTAAAGTCCTCTATGCATAGGGTTCAACATATAAACATTTAAAATTAAAGACTTTAGTTCTTAACAAATTGTTTGGGTCTTAAAAGAATCAATAAAAGTAGCTTTCATGCCAACACATCATCTTATATACACACTTATAGATGTATATGCATATAGAGTATCAACATATCACATACTTTGTTATGAAGAAATTCAAGTTACTAAACCATATATGAGACTCAATATCCAAGGAGCCTTAAGTTACATGTAGTAGGATAACTAGATGCATAACACAATTGTGACGACTCTAACTTCTAATCATTTTAATTAAGGTTAAATATGTGATTAATAACCATACACCAGGGTTACATGATATTAAGACTAATTACAATATGGAAATGCGGAGAAATTTGAACCTTAATGTCATTAGAGTCATCAACCATATAATTATAAGCACTTACATACCTTGAGGAAATAAACATTCATTCATGAGCCATTGATTCTATTACCGATTAATATCAACTTACAAGAGTCTTCTACTAATGTTCCTAAGTTGTCTTTTGAGAATACCATGTGAAAAACCAAAATTTTTTGGTTATTATAAAGGTTTCAGGAGGTTCGCTACGGCCAATTTCCTCTTAGCCGCGGCCAATTCCTCTCGGTCTCACTCCTTACTTCGTTATTGCCGCGGCGAGTTGGACCTTCGTCGCGGCCAACCTACATGGCACTGCGACGAAGAAGCCTCCTGAAACTTATCTTGCTCGCCTCTCATTATTGTCCTCGGCCAATATCTCTTTTCACTGCGGCCAATTCCTCTCTGGAATGCTAGGCTCATTTTCACAAAACTTCACCGTGGTCAATTCTTATTTAGTCGTGGTGAATTACCCTCTAGATGACTCCTAATTTTGCCTTTTACGTTTTGCCGCGGCAAATTGCTCTCTGGTACTCTCCCTGGGTAACTTCGCCACTATTGGCCGCGACTAATAATATTTTAGCCGCGGCCAAATGCCTTATGATCTTACTACTCCGAAAATATTTTCTCATACTCTTCACTCTCTATCTAGGAGCTCTCTAGGGCCACTCTCCTACTTATTATGAACTTCTAATAACATCTATCTAGCTAAATTGCCCTAGCCATTAAATCATTACCCATCCCACAATTAAAGATGGATTCTCCTACTCATTCATTAGTCTTATATCAGCAGATTTATAAATTTCTCACAATGGTCATTCGATCATATTTTCATCAGATAATTCATACATGGCTAGATCAAATCTATAATCCATATATCACATGATTTCATTACTCAAATAGTCAATTAAAAACACAAGGTTGCAAGGCATAATAAGTGTCATCAACTCATACACCCCCTAACAACTAGTATGAAACCTATTTCTCATTGGTTACATTCCATGTTATCAAAATATAAATTCCTACACTTGGCAATACAGATACATGATGATGCTATACAAAGGTTAACAAAATTAGCATTTACTTTATTCTACTCAGACCAAGTGTAGCTCCCCACACTAGGCCTTAGCTCATGGATGTTCATCCACTTGCTTGCCCTTATCCTTGCCCGAAAAACCATTACCTGAAATGTTTAATCCTATAAAACGGGATAAGATGCAAATCTCAATAACCAAGAAAATTTCATTCATATATTCTAGTTTAATTCATATATATGCATGATTTCACATAAGTATCAGAAAATATACTAGTCATATCAGTAAATGAAAAAATTAGACTATCATGATTACTATCTCATATTAGCAATCATACTTTCACATGTTAAAGGCCATTAACACTAGGAGAGGCTCGTCCACAGTATCTACTCCCTATTGAGCACAACTAGGGCTCAGTGCATCTGGGGTTTGATCATAATTCGGTGCCGGATCGAAACACATGCACGGGTGAATGCTGCACCACAGCTCCACCATAGACTCACAAGGTCCAATTATAATACAATAAATAGCCAACCAATTCATTTATCATTTCAAATCATTCATGTATAACAAATATCAAATTAAAATAGTTATATGTATGGAATTAATATAGTCCTGGTTACCTCACTTGTAGACAATTTGCAACAGCCACCAATGGCACAAAAATCTCCCTATAACCATAACATCAGAGAATTACTACTTTAATTCATTATTTACAGTAGCAACAAGTATCCAAAGAATTTAAAATACTAATGACTACCTAAAGAATACTTATCCAGTCACACAAATCCCCAAATTCAGATTGAGTATGTCCTCAACCAGAAACTTCAATATATCACCTAAATTCCTAAGCAAATTCATACATAATTAACACCCATACTATAAATTAACTATGGGGGTCTTAAACCAGTAGAAAATACACTAGAATGGATAGTTTATACTTACTTAATATCAGCCTTAACCTCAACCTACGAATTTCCTCTAAGAAAATACCAAATAACTATATTTCAGAATTTGGGTATGGTGAAAATATTCCAAGTGAAAAACTAATTAGGCCAAATTAAAGAGAAAGAGATGGGGATTAAGTTATATAACTATTATCTTAACTGATTTTGAACTTAGAAGTGAGAAATGGTAGAATTCTTGCCCCAAACCCTAGCCTTCCTTCAAACCTCCGATTTTCTCCTTTGTGTTTCAAAAAAATGGGGAAGTGGCTGAAGTGTTTAGGGTTTTAGTTAGGTTAAGTTGGGTCAAATATGAGTTATGGGTTGCTCCAAAGATCCAACTCTTAATGAGTTTCAGATTTGAGCTTTGTTGGGCCAGCTCTTATGCATTGGGCTGCTGAATTTTAATGAGGTTTGGGCCAAGTTTGAAGAGTTCAAGGATTTGGGTCTGTACAAAGGTTATTGGGCCATCACTAGATGCTTTCTCTTAGGCCAAGTCTCACAATAAAAAAGTTGGGTCTGCACCTAAAATTATTGGGCCTTCATTAGTCTTAACCTTGGCCTACTTAATTTAATTTAGGCCTAGATGAAGTTTCTATCCCAATTAAATCTCAAACTCATATTAATAATTTATTTCTCTAAAAGCTCCTTTCACTTAACTTGTCCAATTATCCCATATTAATTATTCCTAATTAACCTAATCCATGATTAATACCTTAATTAATTTTGCGGTGTTATAACAACCAAAAGAAAACTTAAAAACATCACTTTTTGCTTGGACAAAAAACTAGCATTGTGGCACCATCCTAATTTTTCTCTAGTGGTAGAACAAATGGTACTGTGACACTAAGGTTGTCTTCAACCTTAGTGCTATGACAAGTACTATACACTTCAAAGAAAATTTTTAGCCTAACTATTTTAAAGACTTGAAATGAGTTTAGATAGTATAAAATCCTTTACAAACCTCAAGGACATGTTCAAAAATCATAATTTATCAAATAAAACCAATGATCTAAGAATTTGCCATTAAAGGGGGTCTAGAGAGAGAAAGGATGTGAAGATGCAAGGAGAGTTGAACTACGGCCTCCAATAAGTTTTAATCATATTAGAAGCTTTAAAGCCTAGTGAAACATCAATTGCAAATAGATAAAGCCATTAAAAAATGGTCCCAAATGTTTACTTAAAGAGACTCATAGAGAGAGAAAGTGGAAAGGGTGAAGAAGATAAGGTTTCATCACAAACTAGACATGTAATAAGCATCTAACCATACCAAAAACATTATTTATTGCTTCAGTTATATCATACAAGGCAAACTAAGAATTTCAACATTTGAGTTTCAAGGGATTTTAAAGAGGGAAATTGAGCTAATGAGAGAGAGAGAGAGGAGGGGATGATTCAATACTAAGAATCTTAGTAAGACAAGAGGTGTTTTACTTTGAGTTAGGCTGCAAGTTGCTTTGGTTTTCTCCCCTTTGAGTTCTCTTTTGTACTTTCCTTACACTTTGCATGTTTCTCTCTCTTATTGCTCCTTCTATTCTCTCAACTATTTCTTTCCATTTCCTTGTAAGGCAATAAATGATGAAGAGGTTTTTAAAAGAAAAGTGTACTATTTATCTTGCAAATCCTCTAATAAATTCCCCTATCTAAGTCTTAATGGGTTGAAATTTACTAACTTCATGAAAAAGTTAGTTTGATAGGTATGATGGCAGATGAAAGTTTATGTTATTTGTTTAATACGAGGTATAAGCATTATTATTAATTAAGGAAAGATGCATATTAAAATTTTCAACTTTTTGAGTTCGTTATCATCATATATACTTTAGTCTCGCCAAAGTTAAATTTTAATCTTGTCCTAAACTTTTAATAACTATATTTTAACCTCTAAATTTTTACTTAAATATTTTTATTTCTCATATATATTTCTTATATTTTTAGGACTTTTTTTTGGCATTTTGAGTTTCTAAAATTAATCTCCCAAGTATTTATTTCTTAATTTCTTTTAATTTTGTAATTACTAATAATTTCAAGTAGTTCTTGAAAATTCATATTAAATCCCAAAAAAGTCTAAAAATTTTCTTTATGTTTTGTAATTATAAAATTCATTGAATTTTCATTATTTAGCCATGAATTGATTTTTAATTATTTTCTTAATATTTTTTAAGTTGCTTTAAATTGCTTAATTATTATTAAATAAATCTTAATTGGGAGGAAGATGTTATATTTCTCTCCACCTTTTAGGAATTTCGTTTGCAAAATTAAAATTTACCTTATTGAAATAGCTTTGGGTATTTTTCTCCTTGATTTTATCCTCTATCTCCCATGTGGCCTCTTTTAAGGCAAGCCTTTCCCAAATCACTTTGATTAGAGAGATCATTTTATTTCACAAGAATTTTTGATTAGTGTCCACAATCCATATAGGTTTTGGTTGATAAGACAAATTCTCTTTGATTTGTATAGACTCTTCCTCTATGATGTGTGAAGGATTAGAGACGTGCTTTTAAAGTTGAGATACATGAAAAACTGGGTGAAGATTAGATAGTTTGGGTGGTAAAGCAATTCAATAAGCAAAGAGTCCAATTCTCTTTATGATTTGTAAGGGTTTGATGTATCTAAGACTTAACTTTTTGTATTCAAAGGGTTTGCTTATTCTTGGAGTAAGAGTAACTTTGAGAAACACATAAGCAGTAAGCATCCTTTTTGGGATTAGCATAACTCGCTTAGAGTTTTCTTGCACCTATTCTAGTCCTAGTAACCTCCTCTTTCTAACCTTAAACCAACATATGTGTGAACTACACTTTCTAATATAAATATTTTCATAAGGTGACATTCCAATACTAGAGTAAAAACTATTATTGTAAGCAAACTCTACTGATGACAGATATTTATCCTAGCTCTCCTTTTGATCCAAGGTGTAGGCTTTTAACATGTCCTTTAAAGTTTGAATCGTTTGTTTCAACTAACCATCCATCTAAAGATGATAACTCATACTAAAATGTAGTTTGGTGTTAAAAGCTTCTTATAACGCTCCCTAAAATCTAGAGGAAAATCTAGAATCTCTATTTGAAGGTATTCCATGCAACCTCATAATCTCCTAGAGATATAATTGGGCACCTTTATCTAAGGAGTACTTGGCCTTAATGAGTAGAAAATGAGCAAACTTGGTTAATCTATTTACAACTACTCATATAGCATCTGTGCTAATTTATGTCCTAGGTAATCCTACAACAAAATCTATAGTAACATTGTCTTGTTTCTATTCAGGGATCTCAAGAGGTTGGAGTAAACTTGAGGGCTTTTGATGCTCTATCTTAACTTTTTGAAACACAAGGCATTTTGCCACATACTTGGCAATTTCTCTCTTTATTCTTGACCACCAATACATCCTTTTTAAATCTTGATACATCTTAGTGGAGCCAGAGTGAATGGTATACTTGCTCTTTTAGGTCTTATTTAAGATTTTCTCTTTAAGCTTTGCTTGACTTGGAACACATACTCTTCCCTGAAATAGAATAGTTTCATTAGAAGCTACTAAAAATCCATGATGTCTTAATTGTTTCTGCAAAGACAAGTCTCACTCCTAGACTTCTCTTATCTAATTCCTTATATCACATTCTATTCTAAGTTACTCAAATGTCAACTATGGGGTAGGATAGTAATGGAGAGTTTGATGTTTTTAAAGTAATCTAGCATTTTAATTTTCTTAATCATCATTTGGGCCACTTGCAGGGATTTTTTGCTAAAGGCATTTGCCATTACATTAGCATTTTTTGGATGGTATATAAGTTTAAAGTCATAGTCTTTAATCAGTTTCATCTATCTCCTTTGCCTCATGTTTAATTCTTTCTGGTCAAAAAGATATTTAAGGATTTTATGGTCATTAAAAACTTCAAAGTCAACTCTATATAAATAGTTTCACAATATCTTTAAGGTAAAAATCATGGTTGCTAACTCTAGGTCATGAGTGGAGTAATTTTCTTCATGTAGCCTAACCTGTCTCGAGACATAAGCTACAATTCTCTTATTTTACATTAACACAAATTTTAAACCTTTTTTTGGGGCATTACTAAATATCTCAAAATTCCCTTATGGATTGGGGATTATAAGGACATGAAAGGTGGTCAATTTTTCTTTTAGAGGTTGGAAACTACTCTTACACTCAAGAGTCTTAAAAAAAAAAAGAGTCCCCTTGTTGCTTAGTCTAGTTAAGCATAAAGCTAATAGGAAAAACCCTTGAATGAATCTTTGATAGTAATCGACTAGTTCTAGGAAACTTCAAATTTTGATGACTAATTAAGGCTTACTTCACTCTATTATAGCTTCTGCTTTCCTAAAGTCTACAAATACTCCTTCTTATAAAATCATATAACCTAAGAATCTTACTTTTCTTAGCCAAAATTCACATTTCTCCAAGTTGGCAAAAAAGTATTTATCCTTTAATACTCACTAAACCATTTGTAGGTGCATCTTATGCTTTTCTTTCATCTTAGAATAGATTAGGATATCATCTATGAAAACTACAATGAATTGATCTAAGTAAGGCCTACAAATTTTGTTTAAGTAGTCCATAAACATCAATAGGACATTGGTTAATCCAAAAGGCCTCATTAGAAACTCTAGTATTTATCTGAGTCTTAAAAGTAGTCTTAAGTATGTTTTATGTTCTGACCTTAAAATGATGATACCTTGACCTTAGGTTAATTTTAGAAAAGAGAGATGTTGCTTTTAATTGGTTTAAAAGATCATTTATCTTAAGGAGTAGGTACTTATTCTTCATGGTTAGCTTGTTAAGTTATCTATAGTGCATAGTTTAAGGCTTCCATATTTCTTCTTCATAAATAGCATAGGAGTTCCCCAGGGTGAGATACTAAGTTGGATGAATTTCTTAGACAAACAAGTCTTCAATTTAAGTCTTAAGTTCTTCAAGGAGAAATCCTATAAGGTGCTATAGAGATTGGCCTAGTTCTTGGAATTAGGTTTATGGCAAAATCTACTTTCCTTTCTGGAGGGAGGGTGGAAATCTTAGAAGAAAAAAAACCCTAGGTATTCATTCATTACAAAGATGTCATTTAATCTTAATTCCCCTTTCTGCTTTGAGAATTCTAAAGTAAACACTATATACTCATTTTGTTAATCTCCATACTTATAGGGTCCGTAGTAAGGTTGGTAATTTTAGATCTCAAGATAGGTGAAAACATCATTATCTTATGGAGACAATCAATGGTCACCCTATTCCCACTCTACCAATTCATGTTAAAGATAATGTTAATATTGCTTAAAGGTAGACAAACAAATGAGCAATAAAAGGTATATTTTCAATTTGAATTAGATAACTTAAGCAAGCAACTGAGGTACAAACATTTTCTCTAATAAGAGTGGAAATATTCAATATTAAAGGTACATAAAAAATATTTAAACCTAATCTCCTTGCATAGTCAATAGTTATAAAGGAATGCGTAGCTTCTAAGTCATATAGTGCAAATAAAGGAATATTGTCAATAAAACATATACCTTATATAAGATTGGATGACTTATCTTATAACACTATGAAATTAATTAAGAATAATTATGATAAATTAAGGGATTAACATGGGAGACTCAGGAGGATTAAGGAGAATAAGGGTTTTTAAAGAAATGAATTTATTTTAGACATTTCGAGATAATAATCATTTTTAGTCATTGTTAGGTAAAGATATATTAATCATGGTTCTAGGCTTACTTAGTGAAATTAATTGAGGGAAGATGGACATTTAATTTGGGCCTTATGATTAATTCATTTATGCTATGAGTCAAGTAGGGAAACCCACTCCTAGTTTGTAAGAAGGTCTAATCTTATTTCTTAAGGACCCAACACACATTTATATCAACTTAACCCTTAAACCCATGGCCTAATAAGCACTTATCTGAATCCAAATGGATTTTGGGCTAGCCCAAGCCCATCTAAAGCCTAATATATTTAGACCTCACTTCCTTAGTGTAACACCCGGTACGTTGTACAATCGCTGGAACGGGCCAGTTTGAAAAGCAAGTCCCTTGAGATGAGTGATTCAAGGCTAAATAAAATTTGAATAAAATTTTAAATAATAGAAAACCAGGATTTGAGCCTTGAGTTGCCCAAAAACTAGGGTCAGAGTGATTCGAAAAATTTGCCGAAAGGCCAGTGGTATTTTCGTAAATAAGTGTAATTTTAGAAAAACACCTAGGAGGGCTTTTTAAATGGAAATTTTGAGTTTCCTAGGGTTCTCAGAGGCCCCAAAAATCATGGGAAGCCCCTGGACTGGTAAAGCCCCTTCGGTGTACTCTTTTCGACGTCAGTTGACCTAAACTTTAACCGGTTCGTTCAGGAAGGTTTTAGCTCCAATTTGAGTGATTCCAAAGGTATTTTATTAAATTGGGAATCTTAATGTTATGATGGAAAATACGGTTCTAAAAAAGGAGCTAAAACAAAGTCAAATCGGAAATGCCATTATGGAAGAGCAAAAATGGAAACAAAGTGCACAAAAGAAGCTTCCAAACTCCCTTTTTAAGCCACGTTCAGCTCCCCCCTCTCTAAACCGACTTTCTTCTGCCCAAAACTTAGAAATGGAGCTGCTATCTTAGGCACACAAAGGGAGGAAATTTTGGAGGAAGAAAAGCTAAAGAAAGGATGAGAAAGTGTAAGGTTTTCATGCTCTTTCCTCTTGAAACTTCATCTTCCCCTTCTTGCTTCATCTTTCTATGGTTTTAATATATTTTTTGGTGCTAATTTGGGTCCAGATCAGAGGAGGAAAATTTGAAATTTAAGGAGGAGAAAGAGGGAAGAGGAAGGGCTCTTGAAGGAAGCTTGATTGCAAGGTAGTTTCTCTCCCTTTGTTGCTTCTTTTTCTCCTTCTCCTCTTCCATGGTAGGATGTCTTAACCAGAACCATGAAGAGGCAAGAGTTTCTATTTTATAATCCAAAAAAATCCATCAAACTAAGGCATGGGAAAATGGATTATACCAAAGAAATACATGAAAAACTAGTAAAACTCAAGTTGAAAAAGTGTAGGGTGCTTGAACATAAGTTAAAATCTGGGTTGATTCAAGACTTCCCCATCATATGTGAGTGTTTGTTTGAGTTTTCAAGACTCCTAGGGAGCCTCCCAAGTGCCCTATCCATTAAGAAAAAATCCCAAACTCTATGGGTTTTTAATGGAAGCATAACTAGGTCAAGACCCTTAGAGATAGCTAGGGAGTATTTTAAATGGTTCTAAACTTGATTTGGGACTTTATATGATAAAAGAAGATAGGAGAAACCCTTGGAAAAAATTTAGAAGCCTTAGGTTGGGAGATGAGGTAATGGCTTCCACAATGTAACCTTATAAAGCAACATGGACCTAGGTTTGTGAAAGTGAGTGTGTGATGGCTTCAAGGACCTTAAATGAGGTCAAGAGGTCTAAATATGGCAAGAGAATGGAACCAAGAATGTTAATTATGGTAGTTGCTTCATTAGATCCTTAATGGAACCATATTGTGACAAATAGACCAAAGTGTAGTCTTAAGAGTGAGTTAGATGTCATAATTTGTTCCAAGAGTATAATTTAGTGTTGTTTATTGTGAATAGGCTAAAGAAATCCAACCCCACCTTCTTGTGTTTGTGGAACCGAAAAGGAGAAGAAACAAGCAAAGTAAAGCTTGAATTTGCACCAAGGTAGCTTTCCACCTTTTCTTATTACATTTTCTTGTTGCATATGGTGTCATTGTGTTCTTGTGTGTATGTTTATATGTTTGAGACATGCCACTTGATGCTATGTTGCTATTTTGGTACCAATATGCTTTCTTGAATGTCTTTGAATGATGGAAATGGCTTATAAGGGTGAGGTAGTGCCAAAAGTCCCTTAATGTGGGTAAGAAGATGCCAAAAGTCTCATGGCATGGGTGAGACAAGGCCAAAAGTCCCTTGGGTGGGTGAGGCTAAGTCAAAAGTCCCAAGAACTAAAAGTGAGGCAATCCAAAAGTCCTAGAGCTCATTCTTATTCTTGACATGTGTTTGTGACATAAAAATGTAGAAATTGAATGCTTCATCGATTGAGTAGTTGCATACTTGTACCCTTGACATGTTATATGCCTTGAAAATGTGATTGAATATGTGTATGAGCTATTGAGATTCAATGAATCTCACCCCCTCCTTTCTCTCATCTCATATGATCTAGGTGGAGTTCAAGATCCAAAAGATGGAAGCCAAGGAGCCTAAATCTCCATCTCTTGGCAAACCTTTCTATTTTAATATACTATGATGACTAGAATGTAAAAGTAGATATGTAAATGTTATTTTTGAGCCATGACACTTTGAACAAGTGTAAAACTATGTAAAGTTAGTGTATGTATCCAGAATAGAGTCTAATGAGTAGAATTATGTATTTTGACCACTTGGGAGCCCATTTGTGTATGTATGTTTATGGAAGTGGCATGGTGAATTTGAGTTGCATGAGAGTTCAGACCTTATGAAGGACTTATTTATGCTTTCTAAGTTTCTCAAATGTGTGTGAAATTATGGATGGCTCATTTGAACCAAAGTTGCCTCTTGTTGGGACCAAAATTGCCATAAGCTTGAGCTACAGAAAAATCTGACCAAATGACCTCTTCTTGACTTGGAATTTTGAATGCAAGTAGATCTTGCCTAGAGCTTTTTGGGAAGCTAAATATCAGGTCATTTGGAGGTCTGTGGAATTTTCTATGATTTTTCAAAGTTGGTATCAGAATTTCAGATTTGCACTGGTACTGTTCATTTGGTCAGTTTTGAAATTGTGTCATCCGAGGGGCAAACGTGGTCCAATGCTACGAAATTTTATGGTTAGAAACTAGGCATTCACAGTGACTTGTAGCAACTAGAAGCACCTCATTTGGAGGTCTGAGCTGAGAGATATGAATTTTTGAATTTCTGAGACAGTAGCAGTAGCTCAGCATGACCTGAGTCACTGTTCCATTGAATTTGGGTAGCTAAGTGTGCTTTCTCTAGTCTGATCTATTTTTACCATAAATTTAACGTTTATAGATTTCCAAATTGGTATTATTTGCATGGATTGGATTTTTGTGATTTTAGTTATGAATTTCCGAAGTTGTGACAGAAAAACTGAAATTCTGGCCGAAAATAAGAATGTGAATTTGATGGTCCCCTTTGAGTTCCACGAGTTATGGGCTAACTTTGGTTATGAAAATGAGTTGTATATATGTAATTAAATATGAGAACATGTTGTATAAGCTCATATGGTCTGTGTGGCACTAAATGGAATTTTTATACGCGACGTAACGCGAAATAAGGCATTATTTTAATGTCATTTTCCATTCCCTTTTGTTCAATTGATCATGTGAGACTTAGAAATGATCGAAAGCATTCTAGAAATATATGGTGTTACACTTAGTCTGCAGACCCACTCATTCTTTACTTAATAAGGACTTCATTTTCACACAGAAAGAGAGGAAGCTATGGTTTTCTGCATTCATCTACTACTTCTCACTTTTAAAGGCAGATTTAGCTAAGATAATCTACATAAAACTTGTTTCTCTCATTCTCCTTTACATTTTAGTCTAATTGGCTTGTCATTTAGAGGATCTTCATCTTCTTCTCAAATTTGAACTTTTTATTTTGATGGATTTTAGTTGGATTTTCAAAGGTTAAGGATAGAGGGGTTATTAGGTAAGTATCTCTACCTCATTTTGATATGTTTTATATGGGTTAGTGACCTCAATGGTTGAAATTAGAGTGGTGGTGAAATTTAGGTTCGAATTTGGAATTCTTTAAAGATTGGGTAATTGAATTCTAGGTAATTCTTAACGGTTTAATTACTTGGTGTCTAATCTATACTATAAATAGAGATTAAAAATATGTATTGATTTAATCTAGGACCTCTAGAGTGTGAAAACTTATTTTGGCTTCAGAAATTGACTTAACTAAGTGAGGTGACCGGGGTTTGAATTTTAATTCTTTACGTATGTGCTTTATTAATATGATATCTGTTGTATAAATATGTTTTGTTATATTAAATGATTGGTTAGCTACTTGATTATTGTTGTGGACCATGAGCATGTCTTTGGTGAAGTTATGGTGCAACTGTCACTCGTGCATTGTGTTTCGATTAGACACTGAGTTGTGATCAAACTTACGAATGCATCATGTCTAAGTTGTGCTTAATAAGGAGTTGGTGCCGTGAATGGGCCTTTCCCTGTGTTATTGGCCATTGCATGATATATGTGATTACTAGTATGGGATAGTATTAATTGGTAACTCTACTAGTTTATTTGCTAATATGATGAATGATTATGATGTTTATTTGATTTAAAAATGCATTTTAACTGATTAAATTGTACATATATTTGGAATTATCCTTTGGTTATTAAGATTTGTATCTCACCTCGTTCTATAAGCTAACAATTTCAGATGAAGGCTCTTAGAATAAGGGGAAGGAGAAACTAGTAAATGAGCACCCTTAGTTTGGAGGCCATGTGTAGGCTTTCTACACCTAGAACATTTGTTTTAGAGTAGATGCTATTATTTTGTAATTCATTTTGTATAGCATCATGACGTACTCTTATTGCCAAGTGTAAGCTTTTAGATGTTTTGTAACTAAGATTAAGTTCATTAGGAAAGTGGACCTTGCAGTAGTTGAAATCTGATGTATGTACTTAATTATGTTCTGATGTGGATTAGTGCTGATTTAAAATCATGACTTGTCATTTGAGAACACAATTATGTCTTATCATGAATGATCAATTTAAATATTATTGTTTGGATTATATGCTAGAATACCCTTTCGAATTATGATATTAGGACTTTGGGATACCTATTGCTGCCATAATATGTAAATATATTGATATGTGTTAGTAATCACTTGTAGTGAATTCCTTCTAAGTCTCTAAACAATGAGGATTAGTGAATTAGGGTATTTGAGAGCTAAGAAGTCTAAAAAACCATGTATGTTAACTAGAGAGTTCTTAGAATTCATCTAGAGTTAGCAAGGTAGTAAGTCACAGCGCAAAATGGGAGAAACTAGGTCTAGAGGGTATCTGAGAGTAATCCCACTGTGGCAATAGTCAAGTGAAACATATAGAAGAGTTCCGATAAAGTCTTTTGTTGTGGCGCCATGTAGGTTCACTGTGATGAGATTTGGGAAAATTTCCTTGGACGTTCCAGAGAGAAACCTCGCCGTGATGTGAATGGTTTAAGTAGCAGTGAGGCTTGGCTTTTTAGGAACAGTAAATTCCTGAAAGTAATTTCGCCGGTGTGAAAAGGCACGGCCGCAGTGAGGGTCGTATAATTTTGTTTTTAAGTTGTAGAAATGAGTTAAGTTGCTGCATAAGTATATCAAGTTGCAGCGTAAGTCCAAGAATCTAATTTTTAGATTCCAGTAACTAATTCAGCCACGACGAAGATGTCCAAGTTGCGGCTTAAATAACAAACATTTATTTTTAGCCCCTAGAACTTAGTTTTCATGATGTAAATGGCATGTAATGATTTGGGGATAATTATAAGAGGATTTTATGAGTGTAGAATTAGTGGTAAAATGGATCGAAGGACTAATTTGACAACTTAAATTTCTTATAGGCTTAAATTACCTTATTTTCTAAATAATGATTTCTAAAAATAATGAGGTTCAAATTCCTCTGCATTTTCACTTCTAAAAAAATATTAATAATTTTTAACTCAAGCAAAGAGCTAATTATGACTAATTAGTGTGTTAGTAGTTAAGGTTGTTACATATCTACTCCTTTATCATGGAAAGTGAAGACTTTCCCCTTGTCATAGGCTTTTGAGCCAATGCTTTACCTTTTGGTGCCTTTCCTTTGAGAAGTGTCTAGATTTACCACAAGCATAATAGACATTCCTATGCGTCTTACCACACTTGGTGCATATGGTGGTTGTCAGGTTCCTACAACTTGCTTCCTTTTTATGGAATTAAACTTGGGCTTAAAATTCTTCTTTTGAGTGCCTCCTGCCCTTTTCTTATTCCAAAATTGTTTCTTTTGCTTCTTTATCTCTGTTTCTATCAAGTGCTTTTTAATGGCCTTACAATTTTTATTAAGGTAGAAAAGTCTTGGAAATCTAAGGTGATCACAACTCCTTTAATCTCCAGTCTCAAATCTACTTTGAATTTTCACATCTTCTAGGCTTCATCTAGATTTGCTTTTGGTGTGACAAAAATTTTGATAAGGTCTCAAACTTCACCATTTATTGATCCATTATCATGCTTCCTTAGATCAATCTTAGGAACTCTGTCTCTCTCATTCTTCACTTTTTCTAGACAATACTTTCTAAGAAAGTTAGTCTTGAAAAATTCCTAGGTTATCTTAGTTTTCCAGGCCTCCAAGGTCTGCCTCATTTCCTTCCACTAGTTATTTGCATCACCTATTAGCATGTAGAAGGCAAACAACACCTTTAAGAATATGCACATCCCAACACTCCAAATATTTTCTCTAACTCCTCTAGTTACTCATAAGCTATAGAGGAATTGTACTCTCCTTAGAAGGATGAGGGTTTGACCTTTCTAAATCTGTTATGCCATAATAATTTGGATTAGAGATAGGATTAAGTTCCATGCCCCTATTTTCATTGACAAAAACCCTGATTTTCTGATGCTATTTCTTGATTCTCAATAGCTTGGGCTTAGTTGTCATTTCTATTTTCTTAGAGTTGTTGGACTAGCTAGTTTATGGTAGCAATTTGTTCCTTATAGTAGTACTCGTCGCCTTAGCTTGTTCTCTCAAGCCTCGTTTGGTATGTAGAATGAAGTTTAATGAGAATGGAAAGGAGAAAAGGAATAGGAAGGGAAATGAATCTTGAGACTTGAATTTTGTTTGGTATGGAATAATGAGGAATGGGAATCAAATGCCTTTTTTATGTTTAGTTAAATAGAAAGAAGGCAGAAAAAAGAAAAGAAAAATGGCTAAAAGACCATAATATCCCTACATTAAAAAATATTTTTTTTTAAACTTTGTTTTTAAGATTTCTGGAACAAAGGAAAAATAAAAAATTAAATAGGAAATGATGCCCATCTGAGCCCTAACTTGACAATGGTCTACATGAGGTGAATAGAGAAGCTTCCTCCTTCAAAGATGTTGACCTTAAGGCATGTGCGGCTATTGACAGTCATGGTAGCCTTATGGCTCTGATTGACAACTTTTTTACCTCAGCAACCATCTTCTTTGGGTGTTGTCGGATTCCCTTCAACATAACTTCTTTCTCACTCAATCTTGTTATGATTTTCTTCTCTCCCTCAACCAAGCACCTTTGCTGTCTCTAGCTCATTAAATTGAAGACCATTGAGGCTATATTGTCGAAGACCTAGAGCCTCCATGATCACTTGGTGAGTTCAAATTTGACTTTACTGCTTAAAATCTCTCCATACAAAATGGAATTTTATGAGCATATAACGGATTAGAACCATGGGTTTTGGTCATGCATATGTTTGAAATTTCTCCTTTCAATAAATTTGTTCAAGCATGTCAGAAACCATATTTTACAATAGAGAATGCATGTGAATATTGTCAAATTTGGCTTGGAAGGATAGGTGTTTGATGAAATGCTTGAAAGAGTTGTGTTTCATGTTGTTACCATATAAGATTGATGATATCCACTTTACATTAAATGCTCATATCAGGTAGTAATATTATATCTCAAATAATGATTAACTACCATGAGAACCAAAAAACTTTATTTTCCACTGGTCTTTCAGACACACAAGGTTACTAATGCCATAACAAGCTAGGAAATTTTTAGGATAATTTACTTCTTGCTTGATATTTTTGGGATAATTTTGTTATGCATATTAGAATGAAGATATATAAATGAAAAAGATTAGCTAAGTGATTAGAATTCAATTGTCAATGGTCATGTGGCTTGATTAGTATTCAATTTAAATTGGTGATGTGGCTTAATTAGTATTCAACTAAGATTGGTGATGTGACTTGATATTGTGAAATTTTGCATCTTCTGAGTTGTACATAAGGTTTGTGAACAGATACATGTTAAGCCTTCTATTCCTTTCATTATGTGTATAAATGCCATGTGACATTATTTGATGACTGCTTCTTATCTCTCCATTGTAGGTTATGATGGCTACAACGAGTGTTGGTTACAGCAGTGGAAGGGGTTGTGGAGGGGATGGAGATTGCTCAATTAAGGTAGAGATTAACAAGTTTTAAAGGAATTATGGTTGGATTGAAATTGCTTGCGTTATTTTGGATGATCCTTTTCTATGTGTGTGTTGTAAAAATCCACATTTGATATGCAAATGTAAGTATTTGTTATGTAAAACTGTAATGTTGATATTGTGGTATAATCTTGGTTATGTAATGTTGTTTTTTTATATATAATCTTGGTTATGTCACATTGTAATACTGACTTAGGATTTGAGTGAGTGGTTAACTTTGAATTTTAGAGCAATCAATTTAGATTGACTAGTTAATTTGTTTGTTGTGATGTAATTTTGACTTGTTAATATATATATGGAAGTTGTCAGATTTTATGTCTCTTCATTTGTTTTCTCATTAATTTAGCATATATATGATGGAGTGATTATAATTTGTTGATATAAATAGGATTTCATAAGTTTTTACATTTGTGCCAAGCATTTACATAGTTTTGGACTTTGTCAATTTTTTACTTATGCAAGCAAGACTTCTCAAGTTTTTACATAGTTTGCTGATTATTAATGAATATTATCTGTCAAGCATTTTGATTCATATCTACCATTGTGCACTTAATATAAAAGAATATTTAATCCAATTGTCTCATTTAATTCTACATCATATTAGATATGATATGTTTCAGGATAAGTGGTTCACAAGATCAAAAAATTACAAAATACAAACAAGTCATAAATAAAGGAAAAGTTGCTAATTGAGATAATGGATACCATTCTACCTCTTTTATAGTTTACACATTGGTTAAGGTAAGCATTGGTCAAGTTTTGAATTATCGGCATTTCAATTCCTTTAACAAATATAACAACTAGTAAGTTGATAAATTTGACAAAAATGCATATGAAAATCCAATACACTTGACCATATATAACAAATATAACCCACAAAATATGGAGACTATCATATGCATTATATACATCAAAATACAAGGACTACCACTTGAATTATGTACATCAAAATATTAGGATTGTTATTGCCAAATATATATATCAGTGCCTTATAATGCCATTCATAGCACACCTAGCCAACTTTTTACATCAAGAAGTAAGGCTTCTCATGGTCACACTTGTTGCTTAACCTATAAATACATTAAAAAAAAATTCAAACCCTTATAGGCACTAAGGTGAATTGCAGTCACCTATTTACACCAAAAAGATATTACCTATTGGGTACACAAGCATTGCATCATTGATATATCTCAAGATCACCAATAGTTGAATGGTGTCTTTTTGTGTGATTGCACAAAAAAATTTCAACAACTTTAAATATAGGTACATCAACTTTAACACAAACTAAAACATAAACTTTAAATCAAATTATAGCAACTTCAAACAAAATTACAACAACTTTAACTTATAAAAAACATAAACCATAACTAAACAACATAGCAAACTTTAAATAAAAGCACATTAAGTATAAATAACAAAATAATAGAAACTTTGAATCAAATTATAGCAACTTGAAAGAAAATATCAACAACTTTAACTAAAAATAAATGAGAAACGATAACTAAATATCAAAGCAACTTTAAACTAAAAGCATATTAACTCTTAATAACAAAATATTAGAAACTTTGAATCAAATTCATAGCAACTTTAAACAAAAGGACAGTTGCTATAAATAACATTATAACCGAAGTGAATGTTTTTTCAAAAGCAAAGGTATAGAAAGTAGTACATTAGCAATGATTAAATGGAGTATCAAGAACAATAGGATAATGCACTTAATTTTAAAAAATCAATATAAAATAGCTAAAAATAGAGTCTCTCATATGACAAAGCTAAATTGCATATTAGCAACAGAACATGTTTAGCCTATGCTGATTATATTGATTGATCTTTATGGAGGTAAAAGCAAATACTAAAGAATCACTGCTAATAAATTTGTTTATTGAGATATTTGACAAGACATTAACAAAAAGAATTCAAAACCAATTTTTAGAATGCTTAACATTTATCTAATTAAAATAAGTTGCATCTTATACCATAAAGAAAGAAACAAGAGGAAAAATGGTTAGCAAATCCAAATGAAATGAAAATCTATAAATAGCTAGAAATTGAAAATGGCCTATCACTATATAAATAAGCTAATACTTAAGTAATTTATATATCATAGGCATAATGCTATATTTCAAGGTAAACATATAGGGATATGCAAACCAAATGAATGAAAGGGGTCAAGTTGCAATAAACATCAAAATAAATTTTTAAGTTGCTTGATTTGTGCATTTCTCAAAAGGTTTTAGATTCTTTTTTCTTTAAGAACTAACAACTAGCAAAGTGCTATTGCATATAGTGAGATTGTGAGAAAATTAAAAATTAAATGCCTAAAAGATGAATCTTGAGAAGTTAAGACCTAAATTTTAAGGGAAAAGAATGGATAGTAGACAAAGTAAAGGGAGTATTATTTGAGATATGGTGTTAATGTTGTATGGGGTCATAATGCACTGATAATTATATATTCACCAAAATCAGAAACTACATGAACCATATCTCCTTTATCAACCTTATTTCCCATTTCATAACATCATCTTTTTAACTTTGTTATCCTCTTATCCATACAATCCTAACCCATGTCCATCAAAATAGTGCACTTTTCATTTTGCATATCAATTCATCCTTTTGTTTAGGCATTTCATCATGTATAGTCACAAATCATGTGCTCATTGTTTCAATATGGCAGAAGAAATCAAGGGGAAAAAATAGTCTTCTATTTCAAATTTATAGCCATGAAAACAAACCAAATTTGTTTGTCAAAAAAGGAATGACTTGCTTGCCATAAAAAAAAACCATAGTTAATTTAAGCTTCTATACTAGCTATGAAAGAGAAATGGTGCATCTACTCCATTAGAAACATTAAATTTGGAAGGAAACAATTTGAGAATACAAGAATTTTGAATAATATATCTAATCTAGAAAATCAATTAAAAAATGGTGAATCTCACCTTGTTTAACTTAGAGGAAAAGCACTCGAGGGAAGTTATCATAGCAACCCATGTCTACTAATAATGTGTACAAGCTTTGGTGACTTGAGAAAGATGGAAGCAAGGCTAGAAATCTCAGATGCTTTGCACATAGGTCTTAGGCTATTTTTAGTGCAATGTAGCTTAGATATAAATAATGTTATCCAATTGGCAGAAAATTTAAAGGATAGAATGGTCATCTACAATTCCTCTCCCTTGCATTCACTTGCTTTCCTTCAATCCAACTAAGAAGAAACGATGCTTGAATTTGATGGAATGTTAAACGTCATCAAAAGAGCTATCGAATGAACCAAACACACAAAAGTTACTTTCCTTTTTTTTTTTCCTTTCCTTTCCCATATAACCTATGTACTAAACATTGCCTTAGGGAGGTAGCCATCCTTTCAATGGCATTAGTCATGCCATTGTTGTAGCTAGTGTTATTGGAGTTACTCCTCCTTCTTGGTGCCATAGCTTTCAACACAAATATAACAATTGTTATTGAGATGATTAGGCTTAATAAATCTTACTCCATTTATGGAAAACTCTATGGCATCAGGAAATGAGATACAGGCTCTTAAATGCTTGCACTACTATCACTTATATTACCTATATGTCAAATAATCTCTTTAATCTTTAATTCTATCTAGACTCCTTTAGACATCTGCTAGACAAACTGCTTTATTACCACTAATGTAACCTCCTTAGTACTTACATGTAATATAATTATTTTAGGTTTGGTTTAAGTGTAGTAAAAGCTAATTAATCTCTCACTAACCACGAAAATAGTAGGAAAATTATATACAACACAGACATAAAATCTAAATTTTCCATGTGACTGAGACACTAAATGCATAGTCATCAAAGTATTTAGTGGATATCCTTATCATGAGAATATCAAAGTATTCAGCTACCATGTGTGTAGAAAATATTTTTACTCTTTTTGTCTATTTAAGATCTATTGGCATTATGGATATAAAAGAATAAATGTCATGGCATACTCATAAATAGCATATAACTAAGACATCAGATGGCGATACGAATAATAATCACATATCAATAGCCATGCATATAAACCATCACTGAAATTTCTGATAATCTTGTATCTTAATATGCTAGGGCATTAATCATAAATCCATTTAGCGGATTATAGCTCCATCTCCCTTAACGACACAATTAGAGTAAATTAAAAGATGTATAGACTTTACACCTAGTGTCTTATACCATCGAGTATGGGCCTAAGTTTTCATAAACATCACGTAGATAAAGGTGGTTGAGCACTTTCCCCAGTTCATCAAATCTACACAAGAAAATAATCGCTAAGATCCATAATAAATGCAAAGAAACTAATTATAAAATATGCTATCTAAGGCGTACCTTAAAATGGATCTACATCACATGTAAAAGAAATAAGGTTTTCTAGTCCATCTCTGAAAAAATGCTTTATCCTCATAAAAAAAGGGAAGCTAATCCATCACCATAAAGAAACTCCATCTGAAGAGAAGCTAACGTAGAAATCATCACTGAAGAACCATCTTTCTTAGATACTAATGGCATCTAAAATTTGATTATCATAAATGTGCTGAAAACAATATTGTGAAGTTGTGCAGGCATAATTTTATCTTTAAGAGAATAAACTCATTAATTCAAATAGATTCATCAGAGTATGTGTGTATGTGTGTGTATATATCAACACAAATATCATCATAAATCAAGCATCTCATGTATTAGAGAATTCCAACAAAATCTTATACTTGCATTGAAAGTTTGCAAACAATAATATAAAGAGTAACTTAATGGATTCTAATGGAACCCATCTAGTTTGTTTTACTATCACTTTTAGTATTTTTTCTAGTCTTCCATATTCTAGCATCCTTGGTCCAAGTTTGGTCAAAATTCTAGGTCAATCATTTTAGATTCAATGGTATCCTAATCATAGGTCATTCGTATGCAGGTGTCATCTAGAATTTAATCTTTCGCATATAGAGTTCAAAGTATATAGGAGGAATATAGTCATCTATGTATATGTATAATTTGAATAAAGTTTTCTATGCATAAGATCTATCATATAGACATTTAAAATTAGAAACTTTATTTCTTAACAAATTATTTGGGTCCTAAAAGAATCAAGAGAAATAGCCCTCATGCCAACACATCATCATATACATACCTATAGATATATATGTATACATATTATCAACATATCGCATAAAACTTTGTTATGAAGAAATTCAAGTTATTAAAACATATATGAGATTCACAATACCCAATAAGCCTTAAGTTACATGTATGATTTCTAGATGCATAACACAACTAAAATGGAGCCTAAAAACATCACTTTTTGCCTAGAAGCAACATTAGTGCCCCAACTTACCTATATGGTGTCGCGGTGCCACCTTTATTTTTCCTTAGTGGTAGAATGAATAGTGCTACAATGCTATAAGGTTGGCACTACAACACCAAGGTTGTCTTCACTTCGAAGAAAATTTTTATCCCAACTATTTGAAGGACTCCAAATGAGTTTTGATAGCATAAAATCCTTCACAAACCTCAAAAACATGTTTAAAACCATAATTCATCAAATTAAACCTAGTCAAGAATTTACCATAGAGAAAGGATGTGAAGATGCAAAGAGTGTTGAACTAGACATGTTAGAAGCAACTATTCACCCAAAGAGACCTATAGAGAGAGAAAGTGGAAAGGGTGAAGAAAATGATGTTTCATCACAAATTAGACAAGTAATAAGCATTCAACCATACTAAAAACATCATTTATAGCTTTAGAAACATCATACAAGCTAAACTAAAAATTTCACCATTTGAGCTTCAAGGGATTTTAAAGAGAGAAACTGAGCCAATGATAAAGAGAAGGAGTTGATTCAGTGCTAAGAATCTTAGTAAGACAATAGGTGTCTCATCTTGAGTTAGATTGCAAGTTGCTTTGGTTTTATCTTTTATGAGTTCTTCTTTTTTGCACTTTCTCTACTTTCTGCGTGCCTCTTTCTCTTGTTGCTACTTTTGTTCTCTCAACTCTCTCTTTCCATTTCTTGGTAAGGTAGTAAATGAATAAGTGGTTTTTTAAAGAAAGTGCATGATTTGTCTTGCAAATCCTCTAGCATATCATCCTTTTTAGGTCTTAACATGTTGAAATTTACTGACTTGGTGAAGAAGTTAGTTTGATAGGTACAATTGCAAATGAAAATTTACTTTATTTTTTAGTATTAGGTATTAAAATTATTATTAATTAAGAAAAGATGCATATTAAAATTTTTAACCTTTTGAGTTTGCTATTATCATAACTTTAGTTTGTTCATAACAATTTTATTTCAGCAAATGCTTAAATTATTCTTTAGTCCCACAAAAATTACATTTTAGTCCCACAAAAATTATGCATTTTTTACTTAAATTTTTAATAATTATATTTTGACCTCAAAATTTTACATGAATATTTTTATTTTTAAATATTTTTCATATATATTTTAGGGCCTTTTTGGCCTAAGAATTTCTAAAAATTAAACTCCCAAGTATTTATTTCTTAATTTTTTTAATATTATAAGTATTAATAATTTCAAATAATTCTTAAAAATTCTTAAAATTTCACGTTAAATCCTAGAAAATTTAAATTTTTTATGTTTTATAATTATAAAATTTTGCTAAATTTCCATTATTTGGCCATGTATTGGTTCCTAATTTTCTTCTTAATATTATTTAAGTTACTTTAAATTGCTTAATTAATATTAAATAAATTTTAATTGAGAGGAGGATGTTACATAGGGTGGACCTTGGAATTCTTAAGTAAACTACAATTTGTAGGCTACTTTCCAAATCCTTTGGAAAATCTAATAAGGCCAAAATATTTAGCTACTAACTTGTGAAGAGAATGGTTGTTAAGTGAGTTTTGTAAAAAACAATGTAGCTTAACATAACCAACTCTTCTATTAAAAACTTTCGTTCAGTCCTACCTTTGTTTGCATTTTGCACCATATGACTTTGGGCCCTTTGTAAATGATGTCAAAGGGATTGAATGATGGATACCTTTTCTCTAAGATTATTGTCTAACAACTTGTTAGGTGAATTACCAACCATGTAGGGCATGTGAATTAGGGGAGGGATCCCTTATACAGCTTTAAAGGGAGTAATCCCAATAGATAAATGGAAGCTTGTATTATACTACAATTCCATTAATGACAACTACTTGAGCCATTGCTTAGGATGATCATTGGCTATGCATTTAAAGTAACCTTTAAGACATCTATTAAGTACTTTTGTTTGCCCATTTGTTCGAAGAAGTTAAGCTAACGAATAATGAAGTTCCACCTTACATAGTTTGAATAACTCTCTCCAAAACTTCCTACAAAAATAGGATCTTTATTTGTAATAACTGTCTTATGGAAACCTCAAAGTTTCATTATATTGTCCATAAAGACCTTAGTCATGTCCACTACTAAAAACGAGTATTGTAAAGTTACGAAATGGACTATCTTGCTCTACCTATCTACTACAACCAAAATTCCAAACTTGTTATAAGATTTAGGAAGCCCTTCAATGAAATTCATTACTAAATTTATCTAGATAACAAATGGAGTAGGCAAGAGATGAAGTAGTCTTGGACTTGCCATAGTTTGAATCTCAAATCTTTGATACATTTGACATTCTTTTACATAATTCCTTACTTCTTTCTCTATTCCATTTCAATAAAACACTGCTACCAACCTTTTGTAAGTAAATGTAACTCTTAAATGCCCACCAAGAGAATTATTATGAAAATTCTGCAATAGTTTTCTTTTTAACTTTAAAACTATCCCTACCACTATCTTTCCTTTTCTTTTTGAAGTTTGATAGCTCCAAGAATATTTAGGAAAAGAATCATAATTATGTTAAAGTTTATCCATGAGAGTTTTAAGGCTTTCATCCTCTTTTTTTTTTTTAACTTGATTATGCAAGCTTGAGGAAATTGTAATTATGGCCATACACATTTTAGCACGTGGATCTTCTTCTATATATTTCCTTCTTCATAATGCATTGGTCACCATATTCTTCTTCCTTTTCCTATAAAATATTTCATATTCTAGGCCCCAAAGTTATGCACCAACTTATGTTCATTAGGAAAGACCACTTTTCGCTCTAATAAATACTTAAAAGCTGAATGGTATGTTTTAATAATGAAGTGATGTCTTTGCACATATTATCTCCATTGTTTTACTACAAAAAAATGATGGCTATAAGTTCTTTCTCATGTGTGGACTTTACTATCTTGGCTGGAGAGAAAGCTTTACTAATGAAAGTAATTAGATGTCCTTTCTGTATAATATTGCTCTTATGCCCAAATTGGAAGCATTTGTTTTAATTACAAATGGTTGAGAAAAGTAACATAAAGCCAATACCAAAGTGGAACTCATTCTCTTCTTAAGTTGTTGAAAAAAAAAAGTTTCAGCTTCTACCCCCATATAAAGCCTTTATTTTTCTTTAATAATTCAATTAATGGCTTACATATTGACCTGTGATTCTTTATGAATTTTCTATTGCAGAATTTGAGGCCAAGAAAACCCTTTAAGGCATTGATTGATTTTGGTGTAGGCCAAGTAATCATAGCTTTAATCTTTTTAGGGTTTGTTTCCACTCCTTTCTTTGAAATTATATGCCTTAGGTAGTTAACTTGTCTTATGCCAAATATAACACCTTAAAATTTTAATGTATAATAAGATCCCTAATAGTTTAAAATTTAGTAAGGAATTACAATAATTCCTATTAATGTAAAATAAATTACTTTAAGGTAGAAAACAAAGATTGGTTAATTTTAGAGGTTAAAAATTATCTTACGGAACTATAGTGGTATTTGTCATGTATTATTGGGATACTTTTGTGTATTAAAATCTTAAAACAAGTTGACCTTAAGAATAAAAGAATTTTATGAGTTTCTATTTTACTTTCAGTTTCAGTGTGTAAAAACAATATGTTATGTGTCTCACTTTGATCTTGGTTGAAAAATATTATGTACTTTCCTATACATATCCCATTTTCCTTTTCCTTTTCTTTTTTTTTTCTTTTTTCTTTATCCTTTTTTGCTTTCATATTCTCTTCATCTCCAGAAAACCTTTGTACATTTAGAAAACACTCTTGCGATTTCCTCTCCAAGTGTAGCAATGATGAGTGTTAAATTTACATGCATTTCCTAAGATAAAATTGAGTAATTAAATCTAGATTATGTAATTTTTATGTGCTTTTTATATAACCTAATCAAGTACAAGGGAAAGTGAAAAGCATGAGAGAATTAGCAAGAAATCAAGCATATTCAGCAAGGAATATGGACTAGCTATGTTAGTGAGTATGAGCATGTGAAAAAGGGAGGTTCTGAGCAAACCAGAGGCCTACACAGGCTAGCCATATAAATTTACATGGTTGTGTAAACTTACACAAGCAAGCCATGTAAATGAGTGGTTTCAACAAAATTTGCTTGTGTTCAACTAAAATTAGAGCTATTCGTGAGGTACCTTTAAATTTTTAAAAAGGAAGGTTGAGAAAAGACCTAGAGAAGTAGAGATACAGAGGAGAAGAGAAGATTCAAAGGAACACATTGAAGATATGCTAAAAATGTGAAGCTTGCATCAAAGAATCCCTTAAATCTACCATTAGTTTCATCTTTACCTTTTTCTTTAGCTTTTGAACCATGGATATATTTAGTTTTATTGTTGTTTGCTTGTTGATTCTCATTATAAGTAGCTCGATTATATATCTAAAGTTTAGATAAATATATTTACTGATTAAGTTGATTTTAGAATACCCTCATGACAATTTTTATTGAATTAATCTATTACTCTTTTATATTATTTATGAATGATTGGTCATTATTCATATGATGCATTATAAGAAGATTAAGAGGTCAGTTACAGTGCAGATCACTAAAGTAATATACTCAGATAGTAATTTTATATAGATATGAGTTACATTTGAACAGTTTGTGAATATTTGCATTGAATCCTTTATACATAATGGGTTTATACTAAGTAGATGATTCAAAAGTAGACATAAGCTTAATATGAGCATGTTGACTTATCTCAAGAAGGAATTACACTTAAATTAGTAGGATTGTCATTAATTCAATTAATTTAGTTGGAAGAGTTTATTCTATATAATGCGTATGAA
Organism: Erythrophleum ivorense; assembly: GCA_026724425.1. Taxonomy (NCBI): domain Eukaryota; kingdom Viridiplantae; phylum Streptophyta; class Magnoliopsida; order Fabales; family Fabaceae; genus Erythrophleum; species Erythrophleum ivorense. The sequence goes on from JAIUCV010000011.1 coordinate 23,026,890, forward strand.
GGTAAATAGAACATTCTAGATTTTAGAGCCTTTACATTCAAATACAGTCAATGGTTGTGTAATGAATCTTATTATTTTAACTTTACTTTATTAGTTTTGATTCCAAATTGATAATTTAGATAATAGGATTAGTTTTGATAATTGGTAATTAAATTTATTCCTTGTGGAAATGATACTGTACTCATTAATTTATTACTTGTACAACTTGTGTACTTGTAGAATCATTTACAATAAGTTTTTGGCATTATTGCTAAGGAAGGTAATTCAATACCAATTGAAAGATTTTTATTTTTAATCTAGATATTTTGTTTCCACTTCATTTCTTTTGTTTTCTTAATTTATGACTTAGTTTATCTATAGTTTCTTCTCTTTAGGTATTTTAGCATTATAAGTCACTCGTTTGGTGTTAATCTTTTAAGGCTTGAACCAGAATGCATCCTTCTTACTAGATGCAGGCAAGCAGAGGTTCCATATGAACCTTAACTAATAAATCAACAAGAGGATTCAGTAGAAGATATACTTTAACCAATTAGAGCTACTCCTAATTGCCTCCACTGACTAATATGAGACTATGCCATGCTAGATGTATGTGTTGAATAATAGTATTGTTAGCTTAATAAATTTAACTAACAACTTTAAGATGAAATCAAGGATGATCTAAATGATTCAACAAAATGAGTTTGACATCAAAGTTATGGAAGATCCTAATGTATATTTGATTGGATTTATAAGAATTTGTGATACCATCAAGACAAATAGGGTTTTCACTGATGTAATCTGACTTAGACTATTTCCATTCTCTCTTAAGGATAAGGTAGCACTTTGGCTTGACTTTATGCCTGCCCAATCTTTTTCAACATGGGATGAACTTTCACAAGTATTTTTTAGCAAAATATTTTCAACCAAGTAAAATAGTAAGATTGAGGAATAATAGTCGAAGCTTTTTTCAGTGTAATGAAGAATCTCTATATGAAGCTTAGGATAGATTTAAGGATTTGCACAAGTGTTGCCCATATCATGGTATTCAAGATTGGATGCTTGCATAGATCTTCTATAATGGGTTAGAGTAATTCCTCAGAGTCAATTTAGATGTTGTGGCTAGAAGATGCATATTGGCCTTTAATGCTAATAAGGTAGTTAATATTATTGAAGAGATGGCTGCAAACCACTATAATTGGAAGTGAAAGACATAAAAAAGTGGGCAATGTTATGGAAATTGAGACCATTCATGCGTTGAACAAAAAAATTGATTCTAAGTTTGATATGTTTATAAAGAGGTTTAATATGATAAATGTTAATGCAATCTCAAATTTTCCATTATACTCAAGCTATGTGATCATCCATATAATGACTACCAAAATAAATTTTTAGGATTTTAAGTGTCTATAAAAGTGCAGTATGTCTTTACCATGTTTGGACCACAAAATAACCTTTATTCAACTAATTACAATCCTGGATGGTGCAATCATCCTAACTTATATTGGAAAAATCAGAACTAGAATCATACAAGGAATTTAGGAAATTAAGGTGGACCACTTAGACTAGCTTTTTAGCCTAGGAATAATGGGATTCAATTTTAGAATAAAAATAAGAAAGGGTAGGAAGTTGCATTTGAAAAATTCTACAATTGCCTTCTAAAAGATTTGAGAAGTTGGAATCCAAGTTGGATCAGCTAACAAGTCATAATAAAAATTTGGAAATGGAATTTAGCCAATTGGTTTAATTATCCACTACCAGAGGTCAAGGCCACTTGCCCTAGCAAAATTGAGGTCAATCCTAAAGAGTAATGTGAAGTTGTTACATTAAGAAGTGGGAAATAATCAGGCAAGACTTTTGCTCACACTAAGCATTTGATTGAGGAGGATGATGTGGTTAAGGAGACACCAGATAACACTCCCATTTAGAATGGAGATGGAGAGAATATTATTAACCCATCAACATTAGCACCAATCAAGACATATCTTCATCTTATTCCATTTCCTCAAAGGCCAAAATAACAACTAGATAAGCAGCTTAATAAGTTTTTGAATATAGTTAAATAGATTCACATAAATAAACCTTTTATAGATCCATTATCTCAAATGCCAATGTATGTGAAGTTTCATAAGGAAATCTTGTCAAGCAATAGAAAGTTGAAGGATCACGTTACCATTGCCTTTATTGAGGAATGCAGTGATATCATCTAGAGAAAGCTACCCACTAAAATTGGCTGATTTAAGGAGTTTTTCTATTCCCTATATCATTAATAATGTCTTTCTTAATAATGCATTATGTGATCTAGGAGTTAGCATGGGTTTGATGTCTTTGTCTCTTTACAAAAGGCTTAACTTGGGCGAATTAAAGCCTACAAATGTGACATTGCAACTAATAGATAGATTAGTTAAGTAACCAGTAGGAGTGTTAGAAAATGCCTTAGCGATAGTCAAGAAATTTCATCTTTTATTAGATTTTATAGTTTTTGATATAGATGAAGATACATTAATACCATTGATTTTAGGTTAGCCATTCTTAGCAACAACTGGTGTTAATATTGATGTAAGAAATGGAACATTAACCTTGAAGGTTAAGGATAAAGTAATTGAATTTAAGGTATTCAAAGACATGAAAAACCCATCGTTCAACAAAGAGTGTCATAGACTAGATATTAGTGACAAATTATCAAAGGAGACATAAAGCAAAGAGTTCTTAAAGGAATTCCTTAAAGTGTATCCATAATATGTTGCAACCTTCAAGGACAAAGATAAAGGTGCGAATACAAAGAGGAATAAATCTACAAACATATTAAAAAAATATTAAATAAAAGTTAAAGCTTTATTTAGTTTGTAAGGTAGGAAAGAATGTGGCTACCTACAATTTAGGCATATTATAACCTTAAGGAACTCTGAAATTCAAGTTAAAGACTCTATATTAGAACTATTTCTCTTCCCTTATCCTCAAGTTTAGTTTGTTTTGTTATGTTTTAGTTTGCATGTGGTTTTATTTTTAATTTTTGTCTTTTGTTTTGTTAGGTATCATGTTCATTTGGATGGCTGATGGTGGAAGTTGCAATGTTTTCTAATGACATCCTTAACTTCAAGGATTTTCTTATCCTACTTTATTATGCTTGTATGTTGCATTTTGGTCTTTATATCTTGAGTTCACTTGAAGACAAGTTTCATGCTAAGTTTAGGGCACTACCATTGTAAATTGATTAAAAGGTTGTGAATAAATTTTAGTTTTTCCATGGATCAATGAGTTGGGATTGATGAATACAAATATTTGAATTTGAGTGGCTTATTTTGAAGTTTTCTAGGTTTTTGATAATGGGTTGATTTATCTAGAGTATTTAAATTCTTGGAATGTCATAGCATGGGTGGACACAAGTTAGTCATGTGAATTGTAATACCATAATTTCTTAACTCATTCCATGTTATTTTTATCTCTCATATCAATCAATTCATATGAGAGGTAAGAAAATGACATTAAAATATTGATTATTTTTGCGTTGCGTTACGTCACGTATAAAAATTCTATTCGGTGTCACGTGGACTGTATGAGCTCATACTATACTTTCTCATATTTAATTACATGTATACAATTCATTTGCATCATAAAATCATACCCACAACTCATGGAAACCGAAATGGAACATAGAATATGAAGGTTTATTTTCGATCAGATTTGGCCCCTTTTTTGGCCAAACATTGAAAAATCATAACTAATTCTAGAAATATCAAAAACATGCATTTTTAGTCATTCTAGAAAGCTTCAGATGTCTAATTCGCAATAAAAATATGTCCAAACCCTAGCATCCATCATAGAGGATGTTTGACATCCAAAAATGTTTGGAGCTCAAACTATCTCCTGATGTTGTCATAGATTCTGCAGCAAACTTTGAAAATATCCAATTAATTCTACAAAAATTTAATCCATGCAAATGATACCAATATAAAAATTTGCAGATGTTAGCTAGAGGGAAAAAATATTTCCAACCCAGCTCAGGTAGCCCAAATCTCAGAATTTAATAGAATAGTAGCTCAGGTTGGGTAAGGGTCCTGATACTGGACAAAATGTTCAAAAATTCATGTCTCCTCCTTTAGACCTCCAAATGAGGTGCTTTTAGTTGTCACGTGGGAATGTCTAGTTTCTTTGTATAGAATTTTGTGGCAATTGGATATCATTTGCCCTATGAGTGACATAATTTAATTTCAGACTAGTGCTACAATATCAAGGATCAAAACCAGAAAAATTTTTAACTTTAACAATTCTCAAAATATTCCATAGACCTTCAAAAATTACCAACTTTAGCTTTCCAAAAAGATCTCAATAGGATCTAGATGCATGCTAAATTTCAGACTAAGAAGAGCTCATTTAGACAAAAAGTGACATAGCCTCATGCAATGGTAAATTTTTGCTTCATATGGGTTACCAATTTGCCCAATTGGCTTTCTTAATTATTTGGTACCTCTTGGGCAAGTTTCAAAGCACAAACATGACTTGTAGAGACTGCCCAAGTGGTTCCAAACTCCATGCATCTTATTTTGTTGTCTCAATATCCATTTATGCACTAAACCCACATGCGATTCAAGGGTCCAATAACATAATCTCATTGATTGAATACTACATACATTATACATATAGTTTATATGCCATGTTACATATGCTCAAGGTTTTACACAACCAAAAATAATATGTACAATGCTTCTTGATACCCCATTACAATTTAAACTACAAATTAAATAAAGTGTAATAATTTAGTATTCTTGACTTGCATTTCCTTGGCCTTAGGCACCACCTAGACATTTTAAACATGAGAAGGAAATGGGAGTGAGATTCCAAGAATCTCAATAGCTCACACACCCATTCACATTACATTCAAGGCATACATACATTAAATATATGAATATGCAAGCATAAAGTGTGCAATAAATATCATTTCATGCCACATCAACATGTCAAGACCACTTTCATGCTCTAGGGACTTTTGGTTTAGCCTCACCTAATTTTTAGGACTTTTGGATTTGCCTCACTCTTGGGTTAGGAACTTTTGACTTAGCCTCACCCATTTAAGGGACTTTTAGCCTTGTCTCACCTATGCCATAAGACTTTTGACATCACCTCACTTTCATCAAGGGACTTTTGGCATCACCTCACCCTTATGAGCTCTTTCCATAACCATAGTCATTCAAGAAGATATATTGGTACCAATGCAATTTCGAGACATCAAGTGGCATGTTCTCAAATCATATGAGCATATACAAGCACACAACATATACATATGCACACAAGAATGCAAGAGAATGAGGTAGAGAGCTACTTTTTAATTTATGCAAGCTTACTTTGCCAATTCCTTTCCCTTCTTGGTCTCATAAGAGCACTTAGGTGGAGTAGGGTTCTCTTGACCTAGACATCATAAACATCACACAATTACACACTTGAAGCAAGCCAAGACACTAGGTTTACTCTTAAACACACACTTAGTTCCATAATGCACATATTGGTTCCATAAATGGTCCATTGAAGCAACTCATATCATCTAAGTTCTAGGCTCCATTCTCTTGTTATTTCTAGACTTCTTGGACTCATTTAAGGTCTTTGGAGACATCACATATTCAATTGCACCATTAGAAGACCAAGTTGCTTCATAAGGCACCATGATGGACACCATTGTCCCATCTCCCAACCTATGGCTCTTAAATTTTTCCCAATAGTTCCTCTCATCTTCTAACATCATATGGAGTCTTAAACCAAGGATAGAACAAATTAAAACACTCCTTAGCCCTATGAATCCTCCTTGACCGAGACAAGCACATAATGGGATTTCTTGGAGTTTCAAAATTTTCCTTAATGGGAGAGCCACTTGGGAAGGTTTCTAGGGGTCTTAGGAGCTCAAGAAAACATTTAAATAGTTAAGGAATTACTCACATGAAATCAGATTTTACAAAACTCTAAGAAAGCCTACACTTTTCTATCTTGATTTCCTTTGGTTTTTATTTGAATTTCTTACCATATTCTTAATCCTTGCACTCTTTTTTCTAAGTTTCTCCCTTGGTTCTACCTAAAATTCATCTCCTTCTATCCCCCCTAGGCTGGCCGAAACTACCACAAAGAGGAGCAACTAAGATGAAGCATCAAGAATGGAAAAATAACTTAGTTTCAAGCTTGTTTTCAAAGCTTTTCTTCCTTGGTTCTCTTTTCCTTGGCAAATTTGAATTTTCCCTCTTAGGTCTGGACCAAAAATAGAACCAAATCATTCAAAAAAATCTATGGAAAGAAAGGAGGAAGAGAGGAAAACAAGATTGGTGGAAGATAGAGTAAGAAAATCCATGAAATTACTTAGTTTCTCCTTAGTTTTCTTCCTCTTTTTCTCCTCCTTCTTGTGCCCTTAAGAGAGCAGAATAACTTTTGTAATTTGGGCAGAAAATTTCATGCTCAATAAAAAGGAGAAGATGGAAGAAAAGTGTGGAAGTGTTTAGGATATTCTAGAAGCTTTTATTTCCAATTTTGTCTTTTCGTAATGGCAATTTTGTTTCAGCTTTGTTTTAACTCCTTTTTGAAAACCGTCTTTTCCATTATAAAATTTAGGCTCCCAATTTAATAAAATGCTTTTGGAATCACTCAATTTAATGCTAAAACCTTATTGAACGAACCGGTCAAAGTTCGGGTCAACTAATGTTGAAAAACATACACCGGAGGAACTTTACCAGTCTTGAGGCTTCCTATAGTTTTTGGGGCTTTTGAGAACCTTAGGCAACTCAAAACTCCTATTTAATCTCCTATGTGGTTTTTTAAAAGTTGCACTTATTTATGAGAATGTCATTACGTTTCGTCAGTTTCAGTCACAAATTATTTCTCCATCATAACTTCGTTTTTCTTTCAGTTTGAGCCTAGAATTATTATTTTTAGGAGTCTAGGACTCAACCTAAATTTTTTGGGACATTATCTAGGTCATTTCAGAGAACTTACTTCTATATGACTCATTTCGTTATTTTACAAAAATTACGTTCGTTATATGAATATACATAATCATGTAGCTTTATGTCTTTAAAAAGAGTGTATAAACCTAAGATGCACACAAGTAGGTCGCCCATGTGTTGCAACCCCTCAATTTTCACACTTTTCTTGAGATGCACACTGGCTGGCTATGTCAATTAACAAACCCATATCCACTACCCAATGGCCAAAAAAAAAAAAAGGAAAAAAAATCAACTAAGCAATAACACAAACCCTACCCAATCTAGTCACCTATTTTAGCAACCCAATTCTATTAACCCCATTCCATCAAATCCACACCCACTTTTAATTCCATATTTAGCCTCACCCCACCATCTAAGAGCTTATCTTTATTTCCTTTGATTTTATGTCCCTTATAATTTAGCTTGCATTTTTAACTATCTTTTGCATTATTATATTACTTCTTAAAATTAAGTGATATTTTATTTTAATATATTATTGATTATCTCATTGATATCTTTATTTTATTGATTTATTTTAAATCTTTTGTTAGTTAATCAAGCTCTTTATCCTCATACTTTTGATGAAATTGGTAAAGGAGTAATCTAACTTTTTGATCATTAATTGTATTACTTGTTTGCATTAAGGACAATGTAAAGTTTAAGTTTGGGGGAGGATTGATTTGAATGGATTTTATTGTCTCTAAATTGAGTAAACTATTATTTTCATATTAAGATTGAATATGATAAATTTTTTTTTGCTAATGATGCTTAATTAATATCTAAATTGTAAGAAGTAGTTTGCTATTATTTACACTGCTAGAATTAAAGAGGTGTAGTATGTTGTAAAATAAAATTAATTTTTTTTCTTTTTGAATAATAGATTGAAACATTACTTTTTTGTTTAACCCAAGAATTTAGTAACAGAAGTTTAATTGAGTTTTTTTGATAAATTTTCAAATTTTCCTTCTTAAATCAAGTTTAATTCATGTAAAATAGTCTAATCACTTATAACAAATGAGATGAAGTGTAAAATGCACTCATTTATGAGAACTTGTAGTGAGTTGAAATGGACCATAAAATGCACTCACTCACAATGAAAAAAATGAAATGAAATAGAGCATAAAATGCATTTATTGAAAAAAAAAAGGAATTGATATTTTTATAGAATTCTTGTGTTTTTTTATTAAACTTAAAAAGAAGGGAATTTTTTTTTTTAATTTATGCACTATATAGTTTTGTCAGCTACTAAATTTGGGTGATAGAAATGAAAAGAAAGGAATGTGTTTAATTTTATTTCTATTGGATATTATTCTTGTTTTTTAATTTGGTTAGTGTAATTGATTGAGATTTGCATTTGATAACTTAGCATTTATTCAAGTATTATGAGCATATTATGAGCATAGTTAGCAAATTATATAGTGTGTTCAAGGATGAGCAAAGAATCAAGCGATCACTTTTGCTTCGCCTAGCACCATACTTGTTGTCTTTTACCTCTCCCTCATTCTTGTGCCTTCATTTTTGGCAAGTTGCACTATGAACATTCTTCATGTTCACTAAGGTATCTCTATTCTTCCTCCTTTTTTCCCTTTTTGTGTTGGCATAAGTTGTGGGCTTGTTAAATATGGGATTTTCACTTCCCTTCTTCATCTTCTTCCTTTCTTTCTTCTTCTTTTCCATGATTTGTTGAAGCCAAAATTTATGTAGCCACCATTTTGCCATTAACACTGTGAATAAGCTTCCAATTGGGGTTTTCATTGATTGTGAAATTTACACTTCCTTCTCCACTTATCAAGCTCCATAAGGTAAGATCTAATCTTAATTTCAATTATAGAGTTTATCTTAAAAACTCTAGGTTTAGGGTTAGTTGTAAAATGGGGAAATGAGGATGTAGATTGAGGCTTTTAGGTGATTAGCTATCATTGAGTAAGATAGCAATTAGAAAGTTCAAACTTGAGCTCAATCAATGATTTAGTAAAAATTATTGATGTTGTTAGGAAGCTGTGCGGACACTTGCACTGAAAGAGCTTTAGCTTTGTCAAGTGGAACAAGGACCACTATAGTGCTTAATACTAGTTGTAAGTAGATATTAAGTTACAATATGTCATGAGTTTTTACATTATAGGTTGATTTTATTTTATCACTTCCTTAACCTTGGTTTTTAATTATATGTACTCTTATGGAAGAGACTCTTAACCTGTGTGCCACTTGTTATGATGATATAATGACTTGAAGCAACCTTATCTCATTGTATTCCTATAGCTATAGTAAGTGCCACTATATGTTGGCATGGTGTGTAACATATTAGTGAGGAATAATATTGGCTAATGATATTGGGACGAGAATTAGAATGGATGAATAAAAGTTTATTAATGAGAGTAAAGTTCGTATTGTGTGATATATATATATATATATATTCAAATTGTGCCTTCTTGGTTTAAATTCATTTGCTTTTGTTTTCTTTTATTTACCTTAGATTGAAGTTTAAGTGATATTCTTTTAACTATTTTATTCACCCAATTTTATTGTTTCTCACTTTACATTTTCTTTTCTTTTTTATTAAGTTTATTCCTAATAAATTAACCTTTTTTACTTTTTCATCACATCCTTATTTACTTGTTTAGTTATGATATTTAATGAATATTAATTTGACTATTACCATGTTATTGTCTATTGCTTCTTTTATTGTATGCTACATAGATTTTATATTTGCACGGGAATTTGTGTTAGAGCTTGTGGTCGTTAGCTAGGATAACAACTTACGTGCACCAATATTAGTGATTGAAAGCCCTCGACAAAAAAGGTGTTACTTGTTAGGTGTAGCTACTTATGTACAAGAAGCTGCCAACAAGGTGTAGCTGCTCTTAAGGAATGGATATGTAAATGTGATACAACATGTAAGAATAGGTGAAAAAAGAGTTACCTGTTAGATGTAACCACTATGTAAGGGCAAGGAGCTACCAATGAGGAGTAGCTTCCCTTAAGGGAATGGATATGTACGTGTGATATGATATGTAAGAGTTAATGGAGAAGGAGTGGCCCATTAGGTGTAATCATTTATGAGAGGGCAAGGAGCTACCAATTAGACATAGCCGCCACTAAAAGAAATGAAATTAACTTTTCTTCATTAATCAATCCTTTGTCTAGTAAAAATTTTTAAGGCTTAATTACATGAGAAGAATTAGGCAAATACTTTGTTAACATGGATACATGAAATATAAGATGTACACTTCCAAGGTCAAGTGACAATACCAAACAATATGCAACATGACTAGCCTTATCTAAGATCTCATATAGTTTAATATCCTCGGGCTCATCTTCCTTTCCTTACCAAACCTCATTAGATTGGTGGCACTTGTGAAAACACATGATTATCCACTCCAAACTCTAATTTACAATGCCTATGGTTTACATAAGATTTTTGCTTGCTTTGAGCTATTAACAATTTTTCCTTGATCCCTTGCGTTTTGTACTAGATTTAGGTCTAATATCTTAGTCTCATAGACTTCAAACCACCAAATAAAAAACCTGCACTCTTGTCATATAATGCTTCGACTGGTGCCATTTGCATGCTAGCTTGATAACTATTGTTATACACAAACTCCATTAGGGACATATAACTTTCCAAACGACCACCAAAATCAAGCACATGCCTTGAGCATATCTTCTAGGACTTGAATGACCTTTTCTAATTAATCATCTATCTCAAGATGAAAAGCCATATTGAGACTTACTCATGTGCCTAAGGCTTCTTGAAATGCCCTTTAGAAACAAGAAGTGAATTGCAGATCCATGTCAGATATTATATACATTAGTACTTCATGCAACATCACAGTTTCATCTATATAAATCTAAGCATGATTAACCACATTATACATGGTTTAACTAGGAGAACACAAGCTAACTTAATTATTGTATTTACAATCACCCAAACAAAATTATATCATTTTAGGTAGGATGTAGGCTGGTAACAAAATCCATTGTAATTCTTTCCACTTCAATATCTCTTGCCACTAAAGCAATCCTATTGGCTTTTGATATTTCACTTTAACTTGCTGACATGTCAAGCAATGAGAAACAAGTTTGTTTATATCTTTCTTTATACCATCCCTCCAATAGAATTACTTTAAATCATGGTACATTTTCATTGACCCTAGATGGATGGTGTATGCAAAATGATAAGCTTCTTTTAAAGTCACCTTTTTCAATTCTTCCACATTAGGCACACATAATCTATCATTATACCTTAGTGCCCCATCTAAGTCTTTGGTGAATTCACCACTCTTCTCACTTCCTACTTCTGTTATCAACTTATTCCATCTTGAGTCTAGACTTTAAGTTGTCTTTACCTTTTACCCAAGTGATGAGCAAGCCTAAATGTGAACTAAAAATGCTCTTGCTTAAGTTATTTCAAATCTTACCCCACTTTTCTCCAATTTATGACTCTCTCTTACCAATGGTCTCTTAAACTCATAATATGGGCCACAATACCCATAGACTTCTTGCTTAATACAATTGCTACCACATTTGCTTTGTTAGGATGATAGAGAATAGTGCAATCATAATCTTTAGAGTAAATTACATAGATTTCCTCTAAGTTTCATTGAAATTATAGTCTTTCCCTTTATTTTCACATTTATAAACCTTCCCTAAGTTATAGAGAACTCCCTTTTATTTTTAGAATATACACAAACTTTCATTGAAAAGATGCAAAATGTCTATGTGATTTTAGAAAAAAAAAAGTTAAGGGAGATCTATGTAATATGCTTTTTATTTCAAGGAAGCTTGATGCATATTTTGAAAATAGAAAGGTGATCTGTATGATTTTAGAAAAGCTTAAGGAAGATTTATGTAATTTGTAGTTTTTTTAAAGAGAGGTTTATGCATATTTTAAAAGTTGAGAAAATCTTTATGTAACTTTAGCAAAACTTAGTGGGTATTTATGTAATTTTCTCTAATCCTTAAGTAACTCCATCCATTTATGTTGAGGAAGGTTAAGATCTTTTTGCTAAAAGATATATTTAAAACTCTTATGATCAATGCATATCTCGTAAATCTCACTATATAGACGGTGTCATTAAATCTTAAGAGCAAACATTATTATTGCCATCTCTAGGCCATAAGTAGGATAGTTCTACTCATACCTTCTAAGTTGCCTTAAGCCATAAGTAATTACATGCCCATGTTGGATGAGGACGCATCCTAACTCAATCCTCGAAGGATTACAATATACTGTATAACTTTTAGACCTTGAAGGCAAAGTAAGAACTGAGGTTAAGGTTAAACACTCTTTCATTTTTCTGAAACTTTCTTCACATGCATTTGACCATTGAAATTTAATATTCTTCTAAGTTAATTTCATTAATGAAGATTCATGAAAGTCTTTCACAAAGCAGTAGTAATATCTTGCTAGTTCTAAAAAGCTAAGAATTTCCAAAATTGTGATTAGTTAATGCCATTTTTGAACTTTTTCCACTTTACAAGGATTAATTGAAGGTCATCCTTCAAAAATAAGAAAGGCCCAGGAAGGATACTTGGTCTAACCAAACTCGCATTTAGAAAACTTCACATATAATTATCGTTCCTCAACCTTTGCAACACCAATTGCAAGTGTTGCTCTTTTTCTCTCTGACTTCTAGAATATTCCAAGATATCACCAATAAAAACTATGACAAACATGTTTAGGAATGGTTTAAATATCTAATTCATCAAATTCATTAATGTTTCAAGTGCATTGGCTCCACTAGAAACTCATAATGACCATAATGGGTTCTGAACTTGTCTTAGGTGTATCCTCCTTCTTAATCTTCAGTTGATGGTACCTAAAATGCAAATCAATATTGGAAAAGCATTAAGCACCTTGCAATTGATCAAAGAGATTATCAATGTAAGGTAATGGGTACATGTTTTGCTTTGTCACCTTATTAAGTTATTTAGTCGATTCACAATTGCAAGGATCCATGTTTCTTTTTCACGAAGAGCACTTTAACACCCGAAGAAGAAATGCTTAGTCGGATAAAACCTCTATTTAATAAGTCATGCAATTGATAATTTAATTCCCTCAACTTGGAGGGCGCTATCTTGTTGAGGGGAATAGAAACAGGTCGAGTGCCCAGGATTTCATCCCTATTGAATTCTGTTTCCCTATCTAGTTGCAACCTAGGCAAATCTTTTGGAAAACATTAGTAGACTCACAAACTATTGGAACTTATTCCAAGTTTTTCACTTAACAAACTCACAAACTACTAAAACTTATTCTAAGCTTGTCACTTCCACATCAGTATCCTTAACACTCTCTTTTCAACAATCTTTGAAACCCTAAGGTTGAAATTAAGTTATTGATATCTCACTATAGTCACCCTAAATTAAAAAAGATGATTCTATAAGAATATCAAACTTTATTGAATTTAGACTGAATGCGTTAAGTTCCATTGCAAGAATTCATCATTTTCATTATAGTTTTTTATTTTTACATTCATTATAGTTTTAAAAGAAAGGATAACTAATTTAAATGAGAAAATTCTGACTATAATGATAATATTAGCTAATTTTTTCAAATTAATTATTCTTTTTTTAAACCATGATGAAATTGTTTCAATTATATATATTTTTAAAGTTATAATGAAAATAATTAATTTTTTGAATTATTTTTGAATTTATATTAAACTAGAGGGGAATTTGTTGTTTGTAGGATATAAGGAAGTTTTATTAATTTTTTTTATTAATATATGTATTATGAATATAGGTAGCTCTACTTTAAAGAATTTAATTTAAAAGAATAATTAAAATAAAGAATAAAAATTGAATTAATGTGAAGATATGTTATTTAATTAAAAATTTTATTCATTTATATAATAAAAAAATTATAAATTCTTTTCTTAGCAACTATTTAATTTTTTTTTTAAGAAGTGTAATGCAATTGCATTACATTGTAGCATAGTGTAATGCTATTACATTATATGTAAGCTATTGTCAGGCTACTTTTACTAGCTTGTCAATCATATAAGAAGCCTTCGATTTTTCATAAAATAAAAATAAAAATGACAGAAACCAGATCCCATATTTTTTATTTTTTAAAAGTTAGAATATAAATAAATATTTTGTTAGATATAATTCTAAATAAAAAAAATATTATTTTAATAAAAAATGACTCAAAAATTTTAGAACAATGTGTTGACGTGGCTGAATTACGCACATCGCCGCAGGGACCGCAACGCAAGATTTAGAGGTCACTGAAACAAAACAGTTATGTTCTCTTTGTTGTTGTACTGTTATTATAGGAAAAGGATGTGTTTTAATTTTTTTTTAATTTTAAAATAACCCTACTCAGCCTTCCATTCCTCTCTTAACAGCGTAAGTGGAACAATATAACAGCAGATGATTCATATTCGATAGAGTGGGGTCCTTTCGTTTTCCATTATTTGCATATTTTATTAATCAATTTGCCACCCTCCCTTCCCTCGCAAATGTATTCCGTATGAGCTTCTGTCTCCTTCCTCTCGCACCACGTTGCGCCTTCATGCAATATTTGATACTTAAATTATATCTGGTTCAAGATGAGTTCATCGAATTGACCAATCCAAATTGTATTGTCTTTATCAATTAGTGGCTTACGAATCAATCACCATACGTTACGTTTTGTTTGAGTTTTATAATTTATCTGTCATAAAATTGTTAAAAAAATAAAATATTTTAAAAATTAAAATTATCATTAAAAATTATAATTATCATTAAATATAAAAAACTTACTATTAAAATTATCATTTTCTTACTTATATAAATAACAAGTATTAAATCAAATGAGAGAGTACTAAATTTAATTGACTCATTTAATAAAACTTTTGTATTATTTAACCATTCAATTGTTATTGTTATAATTTTTATATGACCAAATAAATTTTATGCTAATGCCTAAAATTTGTTATATATTGCATAGATAAATATAGGATAGATTATTTTATTTAATTGAGTCACTTAAAATTTTTAATTCTATTAAAATCTAAAAAAATTAAAAAAATAAAATTACATATTTTTAATATAATTTTTAAAATTACGTACATCCATTATGGCTACACGTTGCTGCACATTAACGTGTAGGGCTGCAGCAAGCTGTTGCAACTTGCTGCAGCCAAAACGCTTGCTGCAGCCAAAACAATTTAATTTAAAAAAAACGGGTTGTGGTATTATTGATATCGCAACCTTCAAAAATTTTTTTTTTTAAAGAGTTGCAGTAAAAGTGATATTATAATTTCTTTAAATTTTTTTTAAATATTTTAAGAATAAGTTTTGATAATTATTTATTTTTTTAATATATTAAGGTCAAAAAGCCACGTTACGCTGTCTGCCACTCCAATATGCAAAATGATAACATTTAGTTTTATTGTCAATTTTTTTAATACAATTAATTTCAAAAGAATTTTTAAAAATTTCATATTGAACCACGCAAAAATGATATCCTATAATATTTATGTTAAAAAAAATCTAGTAATAAACATATAAAAATTATATCTAAATTTTTTTCTTACATAAAAATATTTTTCAGCTTTTGTCAACTAGATGTTAAAGTTCAAGACACGTCATTCTACCTCCTCTATCAGTGACTTTCCCCTTTGGAGACAGAATGCAATAATGCATATAATAGGATAAGAGGCTTGATATTGGGAGGCAGCGAAGAAGAAGAAGAAGAGGAAGAATGTTGTTGAAGGTGTTATTCGCAGCAGCGACGTTGGGAGTGGTTGCTGGTGGTGACTCGTTTAGCAGAGATGACTTTCCACTCGACTTCTCGTTTGGTGCAGGAACCTCAGCTTATCAGGTTCTTCTTTCCATAATTATCAAAATCTTAACCAAGCCAACGATATAAATTGATGGCTGATTCAAAATTTTTTAATTATCAAAATTTTTTTCCCCCTTCTGTCTGAGTTTGTATGTCAACAATGGCCTGTTTTTTCTTGATGGAAAAGGTTGAAGGCGCTGCAGATAAAGAAGGAAGAACGCCCAGTATATTTGATTCCTACGCCCATTCTGGTACTCTCCCTCTCTCTCTAATCTCAGAAACTTAGGAACCTTTCACTTCCTTTCGCTTTCTGATATTATTATTTATTATTTGAAACGCCACCTTTTTGTAGCTTTCAATTATTACAATAGTTATACTAAAATTATTTCAACATATAATTAACATCAAAACTGTCTTTTTGTTTTTGTTTTTTCATTTTAAATCAAATATATACTCAACCCTGCCATAGCATTTACTGGAGAGTAGAGGAGTTTTTAATATTAATGCAGTCCAAAAGTTTTGATAATGACCAATATGTAAGTCCTTACTCATGTTGTTATCTTGACTCTGATCTACGTTAAAAATGTTTTTGATTTACTAATATTTAAGATGATGAATGATATCTAAAATATTTGAGTATTATAGAATGATACTTTTTTGGATGATAGTTTACATTGGTAAAAAAATTATGGGGATCTTACAAATTTTTTTATCTTTGTTAATTTTTATAAATACCGCATGTATTCTTTCTATGAGAAGTTTTGATTATTATGCCAAATGTGTATTCGACAAAAGAACCAAGAAAAGATTATGGTATTCTTATGCTTTAATATCCTGTACCATAATATCCGAGAAATCATGAAGTAAAATAATAATGTACCACCATAGTCTAATTTTAATATCCTAGATTTCTATTTAGAATTTGAAAACAGTTATTGATTAGTTATTAATTAATTAAAAGTTTATAGGTCAATTTTGTAAATTTAGAGTTAATGATTTTCTATTTAAATTTAATTTTTAGTTAACATGACGGGAGCATATGGAGACATAGCAAGTGATCAATATCACAAGTACAAGGTTTGTATATGTGGCATACACAAAAGAGCATTATAGATATGGTGAATTAGACCTCTGATTCTATAGCGATGATCACTAAAAATAAAGGACAATTTGAATCGTGAAAACACTAAATGATTAATAATTGTTCTTTTTTGTAATCAAAATCATGCACAGATTAATTGTTTCTTTTGGGATGTTTCATTGCATCATCTTTGACAAAACCGAGATTGATGGAAACCATTGTGCATTCATTTGTATGACTTGCTAGATGTGCACACTGATTTGTTGCAGGAAGATGTGGCACTCATGGCCACCATGGGGTTAAATGCCTACAGATTTTCCATATCTTGGTCAAGACTTATCCCAAGTGAGGATCCAAATGTTATTGATATCCCTCAAACTCTTGTTTTGTGTCTAACCATCTCGTTCTCATGCATTTCCAGATGGAAGAGGACCAGTCAATCCCAAGGGTTTGGAGTATTACAACAACCTTATCAATGAACTGATCAGACATGGTTATCATCAAATCTATATATTAAACACCTGAATGCTTGTTTGTTGCATTAGAGTGGGGTGGGAAAGGATGGAGGGGACTGGAAAAATATTCTAAGGTCGTATGTTTTAGAAGCATTGCCTCTCCATTCTTTCAACTGTTATTTACACTTAATCACAAGGTGGACTCATTTTAAAACAGATTGGGCCTTTAAAGGTATAAAATTTTAGGGCCAAGCTTAGGCTGATTATAGTTTGCTTTTCTTGGCTTGAACCTGGCCCAATAAAGAGACAATAAAGCCCAGCCTGACCGATTTATTCATGCCCAAAAATTTAGTTTGCATTTCAAATTTTATTTTTCATTTTCTCTCATGATTGAGTGTTTATGGTTTTCAATTTTCGACTCCAATTATGACTATTTGTCACATATCTATAAGGAAATTAATGTTTAGGAAGTCTTTTTATAATAGTTACAAGTAGTTGTTGATGACTCAAAATTAATTTTACATAATATTAAGTAATTAAGCATTATGAAACTAGCTTCTACCACCCACATTTATACTTGATTAATCTTTTATTAGTCTTCTGGTGACTATATATATATATATATATATATACGCACACACATACACACTATACCAAGTTAGGTTGAAATTGAAAAAGATTCTGAATTTAGCTCGTTTTATAAATTAGACTTTGATATATGGGCTCGGCTTTATTTATCATGCTCTTTTTTTTTAGATCCCTATTCAATTCGGTGGCTTGTTTGACCTGTGATCAGATGTATTATTATTTTGTCCTTACTAAGAATTAGTGGAAATCAAATATAAAGCGTAATATTGAAATTAAGTATCTGCAACCTACCCCACCTTTAGTAATCATTCTAAGTTCCAAACAATGAAAATAGGACTTCCATCTCTTCATTAAGCATCCAAACTATATAACCCTCCCCTTGCTGACTCCATTCTGTCCTACCTCTAAGTAATATTTATATCTATGTTTTCATCTTGTAGAAATCCAACCACATGTTACATTACATCATCATGACCTACCACAAGCGCTTGAGGATGAATATGAAGGATGGCTTAGCCGAAGATCTGTGTATGACCATGGCATCTTGTGCTAACTAGCATGTTATACATTTGGAATTTACCAAGATTTACATATCTATTTATGTATGCTTTGCAGGGAAGACTTCAAAGCATATGCAGATTTGTGCTTCAGAGAGTTTGGCGATAGAGTTAAATATTGGACCACATTCAATGAGCCAAATGCATTTGTGCTGATGGGCTATGATTTGGGATTAGGACAGCCTCAACGATGTACTCCTAGCCTAGTAGCTAATTGCTCTAGGGGCAATTCCTCAACTGAGCCATATATAGCGGCCCATCATTTGTTATTAGCACATGCATCTGCTGCTACATTGTATAAGAAGAAGTACCAGGTAATACCTAGTAACTAAGAAGTATGGACATTGACATAGACAAACATGGATATCGCAACCCATTGCGGAAAAAAATTCCGAGTACCCACATGTCATTTAAAGTATCGAAAAGTGTCTAATATTTCGATCACTTTAGGAAAACTTATTATGAAGTATATTTTAGTCTGGTCATGATGATATCATTTTGAATTATGATAATCATGATATATTTAGTCCAAAAAATCTTTGTGAATTGCAGAACAAGCAGCTTGGATTTATTGGTATCAACATCTATGCTATTGGTATTTCCCCTCTAACAAATGCCACTGAAGATATAAGTGCTGCTCAGAGGGGAAAGGACTTCCACATCGGTTGGTAAGTAGCAATCACCAGTTCATTACTTTCTCTCTTAATATATCCATTGTAATTCTGAAAAATGGCATTCAGGCATTGCAATTCAATAAACAAGGCATAGATATTCATTATCATTAATTCTTTATGTTGGAAATTATAGACATACCTCATGTGATACTCACAGTCTTAGGAAAGTGCTTGTTTTACGAATTTGGATGAGCTTTAGGTGCCAGTCACAATTTCAATCATGAATAAAGCTTTATCTACAAACAAATCAACAGCTTTTTTTTGTAGTTGCGGAGCATCTATCAGAGTTCTCCACTATTTATATACACATCTCAAATCTCCAAGGCCTAATGATGGTGCCTTAGGAGAACTACCAGAGAGAGAAAGTACTTAGAGATAGGGGAGGCTAATATTTTAGGAAGTGATTTTGCTCAATACATGAGCCAGATACCTTTAAAAATGGGATCTATTTTTTTGTTTTTTAGTGTCCCATAACTAATGAGAGCCTCTCTATTTATAAAAGGTTTCAGGATACTTGAAATTCAAATGGAACAAATCGTATTGTTTGAATTTAAATAGAACAATCTGATTCAAATTCAATTAATTTGCTAAACCAATTTCAAATAGTTAGTTAATTCAAATAATTAAATAATTAATTTAAATCCATTTGAATTTAATTGTTCTCTTTAAATTTGAACTTGTCTAATTAAAATAATAATAATTATGATTTAAATTCTCATTGTTAAAACTCATTTGATTTAATTACTTACACAAATTGAGTTATATATAAATGTTGCAAGTCATGTGGATGTACCCCGTGGTCATTTGGAACTCCCACATGTACACATAGGCATCAACATACTATCTCTTACTCTCATGGTCTTCCTCTCCTAGTTATATAGGAGAAAATGAAACATGCGAACATATGAGATATGTACTAGTCAGTAGTGTTATATTAGGTCACCATCTAACTAACTTAACATCCACTCAATATTTTGATACACCTTAGGGCATCTTAAGTACACTTCATTTTGCACATTTAATCCCTCTAACCAAATATCCATGCCTAATCTTCTTATGCATTTGTACTCATGGTTACCTTCCCAAATAAAGTTCATGTAATTGCCCAAGCTATGAGCTACAAATCATGTATGATATAGGATGAGTTTTCCTCAAATGCTTATGCCAATCCATATGGAAATGTTCTAAGATTATTTTCATGTATGTTTCCTGAAACAAACTTAGAAACCTCTTAGAACGAACTATTGAGATCTTTACCCTTGATACATAATCTGCTTGATCCATGTCCTTCATCTCAATGTGGAGGACAACCACTTCTAAATGTTGACTATTAACTCCTTGTCATTCCTAGTTAGGATATCATCCACATATAATGAAAGAATGAGAAACTTATTCTCGAGTCTTTTGAAATACACATAATGCTCTTCTTGAATAATTCTAAAACTTACTGAGACAATAGCTCGATGGAATTGAAGATACCATTGTTTGGATGATTGTTTATGGCCATAAATGGAATGTCTCAAGTGACAAACTTTATGCTCTTATCCTCTAACTTAAAACCCAATGAATTGATCCATATAGATCTCCTTTTTTTTATTTTTTCCATTGAGAAATGCTGTGTTTACATCCATTTTAAACAATTCCAAATTTAAATATGCGGTAATAGCTAAGATGAGCTGGATCGATGCAAATCTCACCACAAAAGGAAACATCTCTTTGTAGTCAATACCTTTCCTTTAGGTGTAGCCTTTTACTTTGATCAAGCCTTTTACTTTTCAATTTATCCATTAGCCTTGCGCTTAATTTTAAGACTCATTTCTTTTTAATTGTCTTGCACCGAGGCAGTAGGTCAATCAACTCCCATGCATGATTCTTAGCCATGGAGTCCATCTCATCTTCCATTGTAGCTAACTGCTTATTTAGTGAAGATGAGCGCATTGCTTCTGCATAAGAAGAAGGCTTGTCAGTTTTTATAGATATACTCAAGAAAGACTCATTTATTGGAATAATTCAATGCATGCTTCTCCTAATTTATGAATTTTAAGTGTGCTCCCACTACTCCCATTATTCTCAATAGTCTCAGGAGTTGGTGGTATTTCCACTTCTAGGTTAGGAGGTTAGGGTCTTGAGATTCTTCTAACTTATAAAGCTCAAGATCCTTTTTAACCTTACCTATACTAGAATAATCATCTTTTAAAAATTTAACCTTTCTCAGTTAATCTTCTTTTGGGGTGATCACTATACGTGACATAGCCCTTGGAATGTTTAGAATACTTGATGAAAATACTCTTATTATTATTAAAGCCCAACTTCCTAAACTTATGGAAAGGGTTATAGATATATCCTATGGATCCCAAGGGTGTAAGCCATCCAAAATATTTCCACAACTCATATGTAGTGGAGGGGACTAATTTTGAAGGAACTTGGTTAAAGATCTATGCTGCAGTCAGAAAGGTATCCCCCTAGAAACTAATTGGAAGGTTGGCTCAAGCCATCATTAACCTAATCATCTCTAATAGAGTACGATTTGTTATCTCTATAACATTATCTTGTTGAGGAGTTTTGGGTATCAATAATTGTCGATGTATTCCCTTTGCCTCATAGAATTCTCAAAACTAATCAAATAGGTATTCTTGGCCTCTATCAGTATGAAAAGCCTTGACACTTGTCTCTTTTTGATTCTTAATCTGTGTTATGAAATGTTTGAAACAATCCTATTCTTTGAAACAGAGTGCTAATAGAAAGATTGAGCCATAACATAAGTAGTCATACATGAATGAGATAAAGTAATAGACCATGTTGCACCTTTACATTCATAGGCTTGCATATGTCTGAATAAACAAGTTTAAAGGGATGAAAAGCTTTCTTAACTTTACCAAAAGGGTTCTTGTTAGACTTTCAAGCAACATAGGGTTTGCGTATACGGAGATTTACCTCTGCAAGAGAGCCTAATAGCCATTCTTTAGCTAATTTAGACATTCTTTCTTGTCCAATATACCTTATTCTAGTATTGCATTTTATGAAATCAGATATAATATTAGAAGAAGTATATGCAAATAAAGCAGAATAATTATTATTAGACACAATCTAAATCGAGTATGAATAGTCCATCTCTCATAAAACCATGACCAAATAAGATTTTATTGAAAAAAAAAAAGACAAATCATTATTCTCAAAGTTAAAGGAAAACCTGAGTTCATCAATGCTAGAACTAAAAGTAGATTATGTCAAACAGAAGGCACATAAAGTACATCATGTAGGTGCACTGTGTGCCCATTGTGTAAAGTAAGCTAATAGGTTCTTACATCTAACCTTTGCTCCATTGCCCATCATAATAAAGCATCTACCTACTGATATCCAATGGTAAGAGAAGAGTGTCTCATGTTTAAGCTTGAGAAGCAAGTCACATGTTTCGTTGCTCTTGTATCTACACTCCAACCATACAGAGCAAGAGTCATAAATACAAGTGTACATACATAAGAGAAGGAAGGGTTAAGATTAAGACAAACCTTCTTGAGCTTAAAATAATTCTGAGCAAAATGATCCTTCTTCTCACACTTGTAGCACTTGAGTTTAGATACATCCTGTTAAACACCAAGCTTGCCTCTTTGGTGCTTGGTTACCTTCCCAATCTTGGCCATTGATTCTCAGCTCTTTGCTATCTCTTGTGCTAGGAACTATTTCCATTACATTGTCCATTCCATGTAACTAATGCAACACTACAGTTTACATCTATGCATTCTGCCTTGAGCTCTAAATGGCAAAAACTGTTCTTAAAGGTCTTTATACTTTCATTATGTGTTAGTGCTAATTTCACTTGACCCCAAGAGGGATCAAGAAGTAGCCTAAAGACAACAAGGACCTATTACTCATACAAGAGAGCTCATATTCAACTGATTTCATGTCCCTTATCATAGTAACCATCACCTTAAGGTGCTTAGCCATGTTATGTTTTAGATCAATTATGTACTGATTTAATTTTAGTGTTAAGGAATGAATCCTCATGGGAGTCATGCCGCCAACTCTGAGATATAGGTATTTCCACTTTGCCTTGGTTGTTAGGTAGTGCTTAAACTCTCTAACAAGATCATCATGTATGCAATTTAACAAGATAAAACATGCAATATAATCTTTCTTATACCAGGCAACATAGACCTCTTGGTCATGGTGATGTTGGTTCATATTCCCAAGTCCCAACAACACACGGTTCCATGCTATTAGTTAAATGTTCTACTAGGTCATTGTCATTAAGAAAGTACATAACCCTCCTATGTGATATGTCATAGTTCTTGTCATCAAATTTTTCCTTGTTTAAGTGAGTTATTAAGCTCTTGGATGCCCTTTCACTATATCATCACATTGGTTTAATTAGGCATATATTTCATTTATGCTAATTAAATTAAAATACTTAATTTCCACTTATATTATTAGATAAATAATTTCATATGTTGCCTAGTAATAATCTCTAATAATATAAGTGATTATTAACATTTAATTGATTTTAGCCTAGTGTTGAGGGAACACCTTCCACTATCCATGTTAAGGATATTGCATACATTTATAAGTAAGTCCAAATGGAAGGACTCCATTGATATTTTGGTGCCCAAGCCCAGAACAAAAGACAATATATATGAATTTGGTGCATAGACACATCCTTGTCCTTTTACAAGGTCTCAATAAATTTAATAGATTTCCACAATGATTACAAAGATTGAATACTACTACATCAATCTACCGTAAAAATAAGGATGTTGCACCATTTCCATATATAAGAGTTGTTTTGGAAATCCTTACATCATACAAGATGGGGACTTAATCAAAATGTCAATGCTCTCTAATAATCTATAGCAATCAAGGGTTTAAAATGGAAAGAGCCCCAATCTTACCATCTAAGGGAAAGGTCATGGCTCTAGGGTGTATTTAGATTTACACATTGGCACATGTTCATACAACCAATTATAATTTTTAAATATTCCTCTATTTAACAAATAAATAAAAAGGAATGTTGTTCATAACTAATATTAATCTCTGGGTTGCTGATATGTTAATTAAGGTGTTAATCCAAAATTCAGAAAAACATGTTTTTTTTTTTTGGAAAAATCATTATTTTTTTAAATTAAAGAGACAAATTATTGTAAGATTCAAAAGTATTGATTTTAACCATGCAAATGAAAATATTACAAAAAGCTGAGTTGAGGTTAAAATTTGGGCCAAAACTGTCTTCTGAAAGCCCTTCACATGCCCCTATGTGCCACATGGCATGCATGGGCTACATGTGCCTTCTTTTGAGTCTCATATGGTCACAATTTGCATGCTTTTATTTCTAAATATCACCTTGATCTTATTCCAACATTCAAAAATGAATTTTTAATATTAGGCTAGATCATACTCTCTATGAAGGAGAGTAATAGCCTAGGTCATCTCCTTTGTGAAGGACCTTTCTTGTTGATGCAGAACTAGCATAAATATGGCCTTTATGCTATCTTTCAGACCTCAGTTCTCACTCATTTTAGTTGCAATTCATGCAAGCAATAGTTCATTTTCCCAACAATTTTTTTTTTAAAACAAGTTTCAGCATTCAAAACAAAGCTAAAAAATTGCATTTTATCATGCATGAGTTAAAAAAAATGTCATATCTCATCCTACATGAATCAATTTCGAACCCAATTTTATATGCAAATTCTTGACATTATAAATATTATATTGATGCAATTTTCACAAGCTAAAACATTGTATTTTGAAAGATGCTATGAGAAGAGCTTTTTAATGCATGTGAGGAAAATAGTATTCCTTTATTAGCATAATAGTACTTTCAACGCACATGTAATGGATGAAAGCATGAGAACCATATGTTTTGGTGTTATTGTTGGTTGCAATAAACAACATTGTCAGTATAAAACGGTCTGAATCGTGCGTGAGGACGCTGTCCTTAAGAGTTATTCCGCCACAAGTCGGCAACTCCCCAGGATTAAACGGACCTTTCTTATAATAGGGAAACAAAATAGTAGAAACCCAAATAACTCAGAAGAACTGAAGAGAGAGAGAGGAGAAAGCTCTAAAGATGTCCGAGAGCTCAGGGTAAATTGTACAGGCACCATGCATCATCTTTTATAGGCCGAGGATGCAGGGAAAATGCTGGGCAGCAATAAAACCGGTTAATGACAACTTAATTAAAATAATCAGTTTTGAACGTTGGAATTAAAAAATAATTAAGAAAAGTAGTTTTTGAATGTTAGAATTAAAAGCAGCTTAATGAAAAATTAAAACTAATAATTAAAGGTTTAAACATTCAGAAATTTATGA
Organism: Erythrophleum ivorense; assembly: GCA_026724425.1. NCBI lineage: Eukaryota > Viridiplantae > Streptophyta > Magnoliopsida > Fabales > Fabaceae > Erythrophleum > Erythrophleum ivorense. The sequence goes on from JAIUCV010000011.1 coordinate 23,052,253, forward strand.
TCTCAGATTCAAAACTGCTAAAAACATAATTTGTTCGGTAAGCTTATTATAAGCAAAATATTTTTGTAATTTACAAAAATATTTTTAGCAAAAAATACCCAGGACTGCATCTAATTCGTGCACAGGGGGGAAAATTAGAGATTTTCAACTGTGTTGCCCATACGTTGGCCCGTTGTTGTGCGCTCAAGCCCACTCCTCTTCTTGACCCATTCACTTGTCTAATATCACATCTTAGTATATATACACTAAGGCTTCCTTTGTTTTGAACAACGTGGCACTTGTTTTGACACACACACACACACATACACATACACTAAAGCTCTAACATTTGGTACTACTGGAAAATATAGACATATCTCAAGTGATGCTTATAGTCCCAAGAAAGTGATCATTTTATGAATTTGGAAGAACCCCATGAGTTGATCACGATCTCAGTCGCAAATGAAACTTGGTATTTGAGTAGATTAACAACTCTCTTCTTGTAGTTTTGGAGTAGCTACCAAAGTCTTCCATTATGTATATACATCTCCCATATGTTTAAGGCCTAATGATGGTGCTTCAGGAGAACTACTAAAGAGAGAAAGAATTATTTAAAGATGGGAGAGGCTAATATTTTAGAGAAAGGTTTAACTTAATACATGAGCATGATACTTCTGATCTTATTTCTTTTGGTGTCCCAAAATGCCGAAGAGCCCTTCTATTTATAGAGAGCTCTAGGACTCTTGAAATATGAATGGAACAAATTCTTAGGTACAAACCCTTTCATTTGAATTTGAGTAGAACAAATCTTATTAAAATCCAATCAGTAAGCTAAACGAAATTTCAAATGGTTAATTATTTAAGTAATTAAATGATCAATTTAGATAATTTCATTTGAATTTAATTGATGCCTGTTAATTAGAACTTACTAATTTAAATAATAATACTTAATTACTCAAATTAATTATTATATAAATTTTTATACTCAGAACTCATCTGATTAAATTAATTAAATGCACCAATTAATTATTATATAAACATTACATACCATATAACCGTACCCTGATTTACTTGACTAAAATTCATCTATGTTGTTGTCATGTTGCAGGATTCTCAATCCCCTTTTGTTTGGAGCTTACCCTGACGTAATGAAAAAGAATGTAGGCTTAAGACTTCCTTCCTACACCAAAACGGAATCAAATCTTCTTAAGGGCTCAATTGACTTCATTGGAGTAAACTATTACTACACATTATATGCTAAGAGCAATCCTGACAGCCTGCAGGTGGAGAACAGAGATTTTTTGGCAGATACAGCCGTCGAATTTACAAGTATGTTGTAAACTGTTTTTCTATACTAAATATGGCTATAAGGCCAACTTCTATTTTAAGCTTTATCAATTTAGTTATATACGATGGTCTGTTCATGGTTTGGGATCTCATCTTAAATTTGTTAATTAAGATATTGCTGGCATATGTCTACTTTCTTGCCAAACAATATTATATATGTAATAACATTGTGAATTTCCCCCTTTCTTTTGTTCATAACATTTATAGTTTTGACAATGTACTTCTCTTGCCCTAGTTAGTACTTGTTATAAGATCTTTTGTGATGAAATTTCATCTATATGAGAATATGTCATATTTTCTCACTTATAAATGTTAATAAGGAAAAAAAAAAATTGAGCACAGTTCCTAAGTGTTTTTCTTTTGTTGTTATAGTCAGGGTATCCTCAAAGTTTGTTTGAGATATTGCCTCCTTGTGCAATTTTAAGAGTGCACTTCCCTACATCAGTAAAGTGCATTTAGAATTTTAATTATAGAAGGATCAGACCCAGGTAATAAAAAAGAGATGCTATCTCTTTTTACCAAATTGAGCTAACTCTTTAGGGTAATTATAGGTGTTTATTATTAAGTTCTTAATGACGATTACAAATGTATTGTTGAGTTATAAAAAATGCACTCTTGTTATTTTTATTGGAGAACCTAATAAGATAAACTAAAAAATTTTATCCTGAGTGTTGTCCCTAAAAAAATTTAGTTGTCATCGGTATTCACCTACTTGATTGAGCTTTTAGGCCTAGGTAATTAGTGAAATGCGTTCAGTCAATCTAAGAAGCATAGACATTTACACAGACATGACAACACAACAAAATCTGAATTGTCCATATGTAATTTAAAGATTCTAAATAATGTTACATTGTGTTTGATACAAGATTCCTACATGGACTCGATTCCTTTATTAAAGCATTCGTACTTCTTAGTTATCAATTCCGTCTGTTCCACACCTTCATCCCAATGTGACAAATCAATTCTTTCTTCTTGTGGCAGGTGTTCAAATGGATCCATCTACATTAGAGGTAAGAGTTGAAAAAAATTTTATCATTTTTTTTAATGATATAAAGCTTCAGTGTTAAGGACTAACTTGTTGGTTAAATTAGTTTCCAAGTATACCTTGGGGATTGCAAAGGGTACTGGAGTTATTGAAGCATGATTATGGCAACCTTCCAATTTACATCCATGAAAATGGTATGCCTCTCTCTATCTCCCTCAATGGTATATGAAATTTTATGAACTGCGTCTTCTCTTTACAATGAAATACGGACATCGAAAGGAACACGTACCTTAGTATTTGTGTCATATCGAAATCCTAATTTTTTAAACTTTTTATTTAATGATTAACTTCCAAATTAAAGCACGACTAGCATTCTCTTTTCTTCTAAATATTTCCATCCTTACACTATTATATTCCAAATAAATCAACTAAATGAAAAGATATTAAATTATATTATTCAAATAATTTGCGTACAACTAAAAACATTAGGAAATAACTTTTATTATCTCATTAAGATGGGTTTCTAATATCTAATTCTATCTTTTTTTTATTATCTATTTTTTTTTTATTTTCCTTTCTGGGGATAAATTGTGCCTGAGCCATGTTCGAGCTGTGATCAATGGATGTCTTAGCCGAAAATTAATTTTTTTTTCATTTGAACATGTCCATATGGGCAAAATATCTTTTACATTTTTTTGTAAATGCACGCTGTGCATTTTAGATAATGTGAGTCTTTCATTGCATCTAAGATAGATAGCGTGCCACCTTGTGTTTTGAGTGGGCTGGAAAGATAAGCACTTGTTTGATTTGCTGGGGCAGACATAATATATTTATATAGTTTGTATAATGTTATTGTAATTATTATTTTATTCATTAAATAATTATTTTTATCATTAAATCACTTTTTTAAAAATATAACCATAAAAAGTTATTTCTTGTTTCACTTATTTGCTTTTTGTATTTTATCATCCAACCGAACTGGCTTTTAGTTTTAAGCAAGTGAAACGCACCGTTTGGTCTATCACTCCCCTCTTCAAACTCATGCTTTCACAGCCGTGTTTTCTGGATCCTTCACCCCCAGCGTTTTCACAACTCCATCTTAAACCTCCACCCTTCATCCCCACCATTCCTCTTTCGTCACATCTTCGGCATCTCCGTGTGCTTCTTCCACGAAACATCGAATCGTGAAATGGGAGAGAGAAGATTGACTTCTATGAGTTTGGATTTGAATCCGAAGTACTTGGAGATTCCTTAGCCTCAGCTACTCATGGGCTGCTTGCTCAAGTGTAGATTGTACAGAAAATTACCATTGCTATTGCTTATTGTTTGTGCTTGCCTTATCTATTGCTGTAACATTTTTGTGGCATTAGTGAATCTCGATTAGACTGCATCCCCAATTTTTTCTTTTCTTTTTACTAAACAAGCTCACTTTCTTTTCCAAATCACTAGCTATCTTGTGTTTATATCAATTTGATTGAGTTGTGGCACAATATATGCCCCAAATGAACAATTTGATTGAATTGTGGTTGAATAAAAGGAACACTAGTTGAATAAAAGCTTTGTGAGGAAGATGGCAGTTTGGAAGGAACTCCAAGTTAACAATGTGAGGTGTATGTACTGAGAGAGTAGACACACACAGTGCAAGAGGATAGGGCATATTATATTTGCTGCTTAACTAGCTTCTTCTTTGTGTGTGTGTGTGTGTTAATTTAATCAAAATCATGCTATATAATATGATGTTTATTAATTTGTTTGTTTGATAAAGGGGTGGCTTAGTGGGAAAAACAAAAAGTTAGAAAAACTTCTATCTATTAAGGATTACAACTCTTCTAGACATAAATGACATGAACCTTTGTAATTGCAAAACTTCAAGTGTAGAGAGCTTAAAGGAATGGAGAGGGCATTTCAGCAATTGCAGAAGAATTATATTCCTTGTAGCTTCATTCAGTTTATTCATTCAGAAAGACGGCTCCAAACTGAGACACGTTGTCAAACGCATCATTTTGAGTTCCTCTAGAATTTATCAGAAAAAAAATGATTGAAGGCCACTGTTTTACTCAAGTAAAATAGTGCATTTTGCATTTTCTAAAAGTAACGTGGCATACTATCTATCTACCTCAGATGCAACAGATGGTTCACATTATCTAAACGCACATCATGCATTTAGATAGTGAAATGCAAAGGATCTTTTGTCTATCCATATGTAGTGCCCGGATCCTCTATTGTGGATCCATATGTGTATGGGGGCACCACAGTTTTTGTTCTTATTTCTTTTTTAATTTTTAAACTCTTTATATTTAAAGTTATCTTACAGCCCCCTCTGCAACACGCGTGGATCCTTAGTAGAGGATCCGATTTCCCATACGCATGTTGAACTAGGATGATCCTCTCCAGGGATTGGAGAAGATATAGACAGGCTTTCAGTTCTTTTTTTTTTTAAGGGTTATAAATTATAAATTTAAAAATAAAAAATATAATTGAGATGTCAAAAATTATAGTTATGAGAGAAAATTATACTTAAAAAATGTTAATTGTATTGCACAATTAAAATTTTGAGAAGTAAATTTTTTTTAAGTTACAAATTTTAACTTCATAATTATAATTTTTATCTTTAAATATACAATTTGAGACTTAAAAAAAAAAAATCTTATTTTCCCCTTGACTGTTCCTCCCCACTTGTATCATCCTAATGCTGAACATATGTTGGTGGTGTGCCACGTAGTGTTAGTGTTTGAAATGCTGTCATGCTAAAAAGTGAATTCATGCTTGCTTGCAACAAACATCTCCTGCAACAAAATCAACCTCGGTAACAACTAATGGCATAATAAGTGAACCTGCCGGATAGCTGGGCTTGGATATATAAGTTGGGGCCTTTGAAGAAAAACTACCAAACAAAAAATTCAAACTCAGACTTAGCACATCCTGAATTTTTTTAAAAAAATTAACTTAAAAATTTTGAAAAGGAAAAATTAAGAAGTTCCTTTAAAAAAATTACAGTATAGTACAACTTTCTTTAAAAATTACTAGACTATATATTCTTTTACATTAATGAAATGAATTATATATATTGGATATATATTTTTTAATTGGATTGGATTGAGTTTGGTCAAGTTTTCGACATCAAAGTACGAGCTCAACCCAAATTTATCCGAGGATCAATTTGAAGCCCATAGTCTTGTTTCTTGCTTCTTTTTTTTTTTGAGGCCGAGCTGCTTAATATTAGGTCTTGGGAATTTACAGGTCAACAAACTCGACGGAATTCATCGCTGGATGACTGGCCAAGGGTGAAGTACTTGCGTGCACACATTAGGGCTGTGCTTGACTCACTCAGGTATATCTATTTTTATTTGAGTGACAATACTATGGGAATATTATGTTTCACACAATAATTATTAAATATAAAATAATATTTTATTAAATAATTACTTAAAATATTAACTCATTTAATAATTAATAGCTCTTAGAAAATTAATTTAATTTTTGTGCAATTGATATGTATAATTATAATAATAATTTTATTAAAATAAGAAAAATATTATTATATATATTTAATAATATTTAGTAATTATTGTGTTATAATTAGAAAATATAATATTTTTAAGAACGTAGTATCATTACTTTTTATTTTTAGGTGTGGATGTTAAAAAGGACGTTGGATATCTTAAATAATCAACATTTTCACATATTCCGATTGATTTCTTCTCTACCTTTACTTTCAATAATTACACATCTACTAATTATTGTTATCGTTTTTTTTTTCTGTGTCATTTTTCCCGTATGCTAATAGAGTTCCTTCCTTTCGTTTCCTTGGTTTCTTTATTCTTGACACATTGACAGGAATGGAGTGAATGTCAAAGGATTTTTTGTGTGGTCCTTCTTGGATCTGTTAGAGTACCTGACTGGATATGAATCAACCTTTGGCTTATATCACGTAGATTTGAATGATCCCAATTTGAGGAGGCAACCTAGGCTGTCTGCTAAATGGTACTCGCATTTTTTGCACAGAACTATGGACCCAAAGCTCGCTGCAGAACTTGAGAAGAATGCACATGAGCCCTCACACCCTCTTTCATTGCATAATTGTGCTTAGGAGTGATTTGAAGATTGTAAACAAACTCAAACTTCGCAAACTTAGTAATTTCCTATTCCATGTGAGAATAAAGTGACATGGTGTATTATTGAAATTGACTGGACACTTCATGAGGCATCTATTTTATTATGCATATGTTTTATGAAAGCTTAGTGCTGAAATAAGAAGATCTTCATGAGCCAGAGAAGTGGAGTTCCTCTTTCACCATTGAGCGATGTTTTAAATTTAGTTGGATTATATATATTATGTAATGAGTAAAAGATTAGTGGCAACGGGGAAGTGCTGGCCAAGGCTTTTGGTTATTGACTTTGTTGCGGGGTCTCTTGCATAAATATGCATTTGCTAGCTTTTTGTAAGGATAATGACTAAAAAGACTAATTGTACTCAAATGCCGACCCAAAGAAAAAAATTATAGTTTAGTTATATTTAGAAATTTGTTTTTGGTTGATTGATCCCCTGTGCACACTTGCTCGCGCATACACACACATACATAGGAAAGATGAGTTTGAAACAATGTCATGCATATCCACTTATGGGTATAAAATCATTGTTTAAAAATATGGATTGGACTTGTTAGTTAGACCAAAAAATCGGTGAATTGATCATGATAGCAGTCCATTTAGACCATAAAATTGGCTTATTAAAAAGTTGGTCAAAAATCAATTAAATAAATTAAAAACTAATAAAATTGGCTAAAATTGAGTAAGTTAAAAGAGAACCTAATTTGGTTTGCATAAAAACTGTTTGGACTGAGGGTTTTTAGCACTACCCAACAACTTAGTCCAAGGAGTAATCACTCGTTTGGTAGAATCTATGAAAATGATTTCTTTTTCTTTCAATTGTATAATATCTATTATATTCTTATAATCATTATCCAACAATATTATTATTTTTAAATGTAAGTGCATAGAAGTCATTTCTGATCCTCAAAATTATCATTTTTCTATTCTTTTTATTTCGGTTTCCAACTTAACCATTATGCATACCAAATGGCCCTAGAGTCACAATCCTTTCGTTCCCTTCCCTTTTATTAGCCCACCTTTCCATTTCTCTCATTAGTTTAGTCAATGTGAGACTTTTAAATAGAGAGATAAGCTATAAAAGCAAAGAAGAGAGCTCGCGGGGAGACCAAGAAGGTTTTTCCTGAAGATGATATTAATGCCATATTGATAATCCTTGATTACCTTAGAGTTCATACTAATATTGCTATGGAAAATGCTAAGCATGTTGACAAGGAGAGTCTTCTAGAAAACACGATATGACTCGTAAGGATTTCAAACTCTAGCACTTAGTTTTGCACATTGTTTCACTTATGTATTAAATACAAGAATTTATCTAATTTAAATAGTAATACAACCATAAAGCATAAAGAATGTGAACAAGTTAAAATTTTTATTATGAAGTTAATAAGCTTATTGCCCCTCACAATATTGTATACCATTACATAAACTATTGAGAGTAGAATACTTCCTTAAAACAACCAATTAAAATCCCCACTTAAAACATACCTAAGAGACTAATAAAACCATCACACACTCTCAGCACACACAATGCCATAGCCTTAAAGGGCCATGTTGTGGCATGGCTTATACAAAGGCAAATAGAATGCGAAGTCTTCATATGATGCTGTGGCCCTAAAGAGCCACGTAGCCATGCCTTCACCTCTATTTGAACAACATTGTGGTGCCTTAAGTGCCATGCTATGGCATTACAACCTTTATGATATTTTCCTAGGGAAAAACTTACAAGGTGCCGCAGCATTGAAGGGTCATGCTACAACATCCCCAGTACGAAGTGTAATACCATACTCTTCTAACTTTCCCATTCTATTACTTGAGTTTAACTTCATACACTTTGCATGAAAAATCCATATATTTTAATGTATTAATTTGCATTACGTAAGGCTCCATTTACTCATTTCATACTTTGTGTGTCATATGAACTCATTATTATCATTTTCCATCCATATCACATCCGTACAAATAAAAAACATCACAAATTATTCCAAGAGCTTCGAGTTTGGCATCATACATCAGAAAATTCAAGGTTTGCTTTCGGGTTCACTGTTCCAATTTTTTGATATAGATTTTGGAAATTCATAATTAATTCTAGAAAAATTAAAATTAAGCATAAGCTATACCATCCTAAAAAGATTGGATGTCTATTAATCACTAAAAATAATTCTAGATAATGTAAACATCAATTGGACTAAGAAAAACAATGGAATAATACCAAAGGTCTATCCACATTATTGGTACTATCCTCCAACTTTAAAATTTTGGTTCTCCTTCTATAGAGCTTTAAATGAGGTGATCTTAGTGGTTATGGAAAGTTTATAATGCCTAGTTTGTGCTTATAAAATTTCATAGATATTGGGTTTCATTTGACCTATGAGTGATATAGAAGAAATTGACCATATAAACAGTACTCATACTAATTTTACATAATTTAGCCAACTTTGAAAAATCATAATAAATTCTCTAGGGTTTCAAATTGGGTGTTATTTAGCTTTGTGAAAATCCCTAGTTGAGCTCTATAAGTGTGCCAAATTTTATTAAAGACTAGTCTATTTGGTCAGTTTGTGATTTAGCTCAATATTTAGTCAATTTTAATGCTATAATTAGGTCAAAGTGGCACCAAATGGTCTTCTTAATATACCACAGTTACTTGAGCACGTCTTATAGTACAAAGACAGCCTAGGGAGGCATCTCAAATGGTCTCAAGCATCATAGAGCTCAAACTCATCATGCCACTCACACTTATACACATGCATATCATAGAATCTAAGTGGCAAAACTCATACATCAATTCATTTGGTTCCAAAATTCATACATACATCATTATTATACATATTTGGACATGTTCAAGTGCTTACATCATACATACATCATGAGATTAAAATTTTTGACATCAAAATGCTTTAGAAATGCCTATTCTTCTACTCCTTTGTTAAAGTATTATGCTCTAAGGCATTTGGCCTCCTTTCTTTGGTCTTCTTAACTCACCTAGACATGATTAGGCATATGGAGGGAAGGAGTGAGATTCAAAGAATCTCAATAGCCCTTTATCCTTTCAAACATGCACAATGGATGTATATTCAAGTCAAAGAATGCATGCATGGTATAAACATGTCTTATGGTCACACATAAATTATTTCCCTTGTCATAGAAACTCATTCTAGTCAAACATAAGCTCTTAAGGGCATTGGTTTAGCCTCACTTACTTTTAAGGGACTTTTGACTAAGTTTCACTCCTCTTGAGACTTTTGGCTTTGTCTCACTGAATTCTATGGACTTTTGGCTCATCCTCATTCTTGCTAAAGGACTTTTGGCTTCACCAAATCCATTCAAGTCACAATGCATCTATACAACATATTTCAAGAAGATCATGGTACCATAACACATAGGTAATAGCTAGAAACATTTCTCATAGCATAAACATACATATACACATCCAAAGACAAGAAAACATCCAAAAGTATATGAGAGAAAGATTAGAGAGTTATCTTGAAGCAAAATCTCAAGCTCTTCTCTTACTTGTTTCTTCCCCTCTCTTGGCCATACACTTGAAACTTAGAGCCACTAGGTTTTATTGGCCTAAACACATAAAATGATACATGGATCACTTATGGGAACAAGCTTTAGCCTTATATAAGCCCTATGTAAAGCTACTTTCTCATATGACTTCATTATGCTTTCATATAAGACACAATGAAGCAACTTTTGAAATTCATGATCTTGGCTCTTATTTCTTATTCATTCTAGGTCTCTTGACTCCATTTAGACTCCTTGGAGTCATCACGCATTCATTCTAAAGAGCTTAGTTATAAGTTATTTTTTTACATCTCATTATAGAGTTCACACCTCCATCTCCCAAGATATGCTTTCTAAATTTATTCCAAGGCTTTATTTGATATTCTTCTATCATATCTAGTCCTATTCTAGTCTTAGAAGAATTTAAAACTCTCCTTAGGTGCTCTATCTTGTCTAGGTTGAGACTTGAGTTTCCTTGTGCACCCATGGAGTTTGCTTGCTTCTCTTTAGGGAATGGTCACTTGGGAGACTTTTTAGGTGTCTTGAGAATTCACATATACTCTTAAATAGCTTAAATTATCATTAGAAGTCCCTTACTCATCAAAGTGCAACAAAATCCCTAACTTTGATAATTTGATTTCTAATGCACCTTAATTGAATTTCTTTGCATAATCTTATTCTTCACACTCCAAAACTTATTTTTCTTCCTTGGTTAGGTTAGAATTTATCCTTCCTCAGTTGGGCCTATGTTTGGCTAAACCACCTCTCAAGAAAAACAATAAGGAATTACAATGAAAGCTAAAAGAATTACCTTGCTTCTAAGCTTGTTTCAAGGGCTCTTTCACTTGGTGTAGTCCTCTCCTTCAAATTCTAATCTCTCCCTCTGAACTAGGCCCAAAATAGTCCCAAATCATTCATGGAAATCATAGAAAGAAAGAGGAGAAGGAGGAGAACATCTTTTGTAAAGGAGGAACTATGAAATCTTACACTTTTTCTTACCTTTTCTTGAATTTTTCTTCCTCTTCTTCCTCCTTCTTGGTGCATGCTTTTGGGTAGAGCTCTCCTATGGTTTGGGCAACAGCTAACCTGCTTTAAAATGGGAGAAGAGTAGGATGCCACTTATAAGAAACAATGGTCTTAAAATTGTTCATTTAAAATTTTGTTTCTGTCCTTTTTCTTTACTTTTTCATTTTAGGCTCATTTTAACTCCTTTTTTAGAACTATATTTTTCATCATGAAATTTAGGTTCTCTAATTTATAAAATGTCTTTGGAATCACTCAAATTGGATCTAAAATCTTCATAAATGAAAAGGTCAAAGTTTGGATTAACTGTCATTCTAAAATGTAAACCGAAGGGATTTTAATTGTTTTGGGGATTCTTATAGTTTCTACAGCCTCTAAGAACCCCAAGAAACTCATTTTTTTCCTATTTAAATATCTCTCCTTTGAGTTTTCTAAAAAGTATCCAAAAATACAAAAATGCCACTACATTTTCGTTAAATTTTGTTTGGTTATTCTTGCTCCATTTTTAGGATACCTCTAGCTTTAGATCCTCATTATTTAAGGTTTAGAATGTTGCTCTCATTTTATTTGACCTCAAATCTATCCATTTAGGAGACTTCCTTTTATATCTGGTGAGTTTTGCACATTTATGAAGAATTGGACGTTACATTTTTTACGTTTATAGAGAAACCGGATGTTGCACGAAGAGCCCCAAAACTAGAAATTATAGCAAGATTCAAACTATACATAACCCAACACACCCTTAGATTGAATAAATAGGTATGAGGCACCTCTAATAGCTCAAGATATGGTCTTTAATGATATAGAGATATAAGGACAAGTGATTAAACACTAACCTACACCTACAAGGATAGATTCAAGCTTTAAAACTAGAAAAACTTGTACATATCATAGCATACTAAAACCATGATAAAAAGGGAAAAAAAACTCATATGAACTAATAACTCACATGCCTAAAATCATTAGTACTTAACCATTTGACTCCAAATCGAGCCTAATAAGTTTCAAATGTTAAATAAACCTCAAAACATTTACTAACTCAAAATTAAACCATGTGACCTCCTTAGATTTACAATTTAAAACAAGTAACTATCCCACCAAAGTTTCACATATCAACATCAACCAAAATACTAAAGAAATTCTAAGCGATTAACAAAATAGTGATAAATATTCAGTAGTACCATTTAAGCTAAAAGAATCATGCATGTATATAATCCATCATTAAACATAAGTCAATTTAAATAATACGATAATTACATATGAGATCCCTTTTATAAAAGAAATGGAGTATAATCTAAAATCCTATCTATAATCCTTGCATGTACATCTTTCGAAATATAAGATTTTGCAATTGGCAATTCACCTCACTAGTCCCCAAATAAGCATTTCCACTACCATTTAATTCTTACATTTAGTAGTACATGATGTAATGTGGCATAATAATAAATTAATGGACAATTACACAAGGATTAGTATTTCTCAGCTATATAAACCCATTTAGGCAAGGCATCAAATCCTATACAATAATTTAACTACTATAGTTAGCTTCCACTAACTTCTCCTTGCTATTAAGAGGTCTTGCTCCTAAAAATGTTAGCTCATGATCGAGATGAGATATAAAATCTCGATAACCAATAGGTAAATTCCATTCACATTTATATAGAAATACCAATGCTAATGCTTTAAATACAAAAACCATGAAACATACCATGCTCAAAAGAATTGACTAAATGAGTTAGACTACAATACCACTACTATCTAATACTAGCAATGTATATAACAAAGTTATTGGCCAATAATCCAGTAGACGAGACATAAGGTCCACAACTTTTTATAAATAGGTAGAATACACCTATGAGGTCCACAACTTTCTCATTCCACTAGAACACAACCATAAGGTCTATGGTTGTCATTAGGACACACCTACAAGGTCTATAATGAAACATATCACAAGTAGTCAACTTATCAGGCATTAAATATCAATGTGGATGCATATATACATATACACATACATGTATAAGCCATTAAACATGATTTCACATGAACATAAATGGAATTAAATTTGTGGTTACCTCAAACAATATTTCCACATCTAAAATTAGTTACTAACAACCACCAAGTATGAGTACCAACATACATTAACCATTAACCTAATGAGACATATGCTCTAAATCAATCAAAAGTCCATTAATCACTTAGTTTCAACTTACCCATGCTTTTAAAAGTTGTAAAATACCAATTTAAGTCCACAAATCCAAGCTAACACAAGGGTTCTTTCAGATTTTTCACACATAGAGAGCAACCCATATGAAAATCATTTATCAAGATGAAATTGAAGTAGAATAACATCATAAACAAAAGGGTTTATCTACTTAATACTTGTTTGAGCTCCTTCAGTCACTAATCCAATAAGAACACACCAAAATCTCAAATGTAAAAGCCTAGATCTAATTAAACTTCACCAAATCAAAAGATGTTTAGTTCAAAAAAATAGGAGAAAGAGTAGATAAACTTTCTCAACACTCATCTGAGCCAAAAATACCTCCTTCTATGCAGGTCTGAGCTCCAAAGTTAAGAACCCATACTTCCTTTTCTCCTTTAAGCTTCCAGCACCTTTTCTTCTCTTTCTCCTAGGGTTGCTCGAAAAAATAAGGCATAATGGTGTGGAAATAGATTTTTAATTCAAGTTGGATCATGGATATGTTTTTTAGGCTATTTGGGCTTGCAAATTTTCTAATTAGACCTCTTATAAATTCCATTTTAGGTATTTTTAATTGGTAATAATTTAATCTTAGGGATTAATAAGCTCTAATTAATTTTCGTAGGGTCACATAATTAATTTCCACTCTTTCTAATAAAAAACCCATAATAAAGAAATTATTTTCTCCAATAATTACCAATTTATTTAATTGCCCAAAAAACCCCTAATTTATTTATTTTTCTTTAATAATCCATATTAAATAATTTTGCAATGTTACATTCTCCTTTTCTTTTAAGAATTTTATTCTCAAAATTAACATATCCTATGTAAACAATGCTAGATAGTCCTTCCTTATCACCTCTTCAGTCTCCTGTATGCCTTGCTAGGAGTTAACCCCTTCTAAACCACTATACCAATAGGATATTCTTATTGTGTAATTGCTTGGTATCTCTAGTCCTTTAAGCTTCAACCATGTAAGATAGATTGTTTAGTAGATGTATAAATTCTTAGGGTCATATTATGCTTGTGCTAAATAAGTCCCGATTGAATTCCACAAGATTCCTTATACAACTATATTCAAGGTTCTTAACTAAAATAAATCATGATTCCTTCACTTTCTAGGTCTCCTAGGAATGCCAAGGTAGTACGCTTTGAGCCAATTTTTCTTCCTTTCTAACTCTTAGCCAATCAAGGAGACAATTTCTAAATGTTCATCTCAAATTTAATTAAAAAGGGTAATATCAAGAGCTAAGTGAGGAATTTCACTTACTAAATTCAAGTTTTTTGTCCCTCTTTTTTATCATAATTATCTATTTTAAGTCTTACAATTTAGTAACTTTCACCTTAATTAACATGAGGAAATCAAGATCCACATGTAAATGAAAGAGTTTTAAGATTGATAGTGATGAATTACCCTTAATCCATAATGAAATTAAAGCCACTCCTTTTTCATCTAGGGGTTGTATTTCTCTCATTTTAAACCATTTTAATCAAGCAAATCCCTCATTTACAAGGTTATCTTACTACATACCTATGCAGGATATTCAATTCTCCTAGTAAAGGTATTAGATGACACTATGGGTTAATCATCTCTTTAGAATGTTGTATTTGTTATTTCTTATTCAAATAGTATTGTTGTCTCTCATCTGTGTGAGTCTCTTATCTTTACTCAACTATAAAATTTTGTCCTAACTTTAAGTGATCTACCTTTTTTTGTCACATATATCCTAAGTAAAATTTTTGAGACTAGTATAAAGACTAATATGTTATCAACCTATTAGAAAGTCATTAGGTAATCCAATGCCTTCATTTCAACATACCCATTACTAAGTGTAGACTTTTAGGGCTTATGCTATGTTCTTAGTTCATTTATCATTTCAAGGGCAATAATGGAGCATCTAGGACATCATGAGAATCCTTTAAGTCCTAGGGAATAAATTTTCTTGAATTTCAATATACTATAGCTCAAGTAGATGTTTCATTAGATTCTATAATTACCATAATTTACACTAGGTTGATTTGTCTAACACATCGATAATTCTTAATCCATAAAGGTGGTTTATTTTAGATCATTCATCATGCCTAAAAGATGTAAAGCTTGCAAAAATCCTTAGGAATTCTTCCAACATCTGTAGTGATATCATTGAAATTCCATGCATATATTTCTAAGGTTAAAATAGTTTAGTGGGTTCTATGTGTCCTATCTTAAGTCTTAGTTATAATAGGTATTTAGCAGCTTACTTAGCGACTTCTATCTTTGTTCTAAGACAACTAAAAACTTATATACATCCTTATTTATGCTTTGATCATGGTATTATCCCTAGAGTTTTTATAACCCATTGGGTATGCCACTATTTTTTTTTCAAAGTATGCTAAATTATCTAGCTTTTCTTTTTAAGACTAAAATTCCATTCTTACTTAAGAAACCTATAACACCATATTTCTAAGACTCAATTCATGCAATTCTGATGCCTCATCTCATGCTAATTCCATGGAAAGCAACATAATGGCATAGGAAGTCATGAATCAAGATGTATTTTCCTACATGTAAAAATTTTCTTTCAATATCCTGTGGGTTATATAGATACATCCATCTCATTCTCACATTTAAATATACAATTAAAACTCATAAAAAGCTCAAAAAGTGTCCCATACCTCCAGTAAAGGGAGTAGATACATAAAACATAAGAGTGTAGCCTTAAACTAGTTTCTAGATTCTATGCCTAAACTTTGAAAAATTATAACTAATTCTAGAAAAATCAAAATTAGACACACTATACCATTTTGGAAAGATACAGATGTTGAATTTATGCTAAAAATAAATCTAGATGATGATAAAGGCTGCTAGCTACCAGAAATTAATGTAATAGTACCAAAGGTAAGCGATCATCCTTGGTACTAATCTCTAACTTTAAAAATTTATATCTCCTTGCTCAGAGGTCCAATTGGGGTGTCTCAGTGGCTATGGAAAGCTTGTCATATATAGTTTATTTTTACAAAATTTCATGAGCATTGGACATCATTTGACTCACAAACGACACAGCCCAAGTTTCTGATTATATGAATAGTACCTATATTGGTTTAGTAGAAAAATGGAAACTTTAGAAATTCATAATTAACTCTACAAAGCTCCAAATAATCTGGTCTTTAGCTTTCCAAAAACCTCTAGATAGGATCTACATGAATGCCAAAATTCATGAGCAAATTCGTTTATTTAGTTAGATCTTGGCACTAGGTTACAAAATGGCTCATTTTGTGTCATATAAGGGGTCCAAATGGTCCATTTCAAGTTCTAAGGCACCATGACCACTTGAGCATGTGACAATGCACCAAAATGACTCTATAAACTTGTCTCAAAGGTGCATAAATCTAGATTTCTCAAACTCACTCATCCACCCCATGATATACATAAGAATACACATGCTAGCTTTGGCCATCCAATACCCAATTCGTGCTATCTCATACATTTGGCATCAAGTTTCATTCATACATCATACATTTGGGTATTTACATATGCTCATATGATTATGCAGTAATTTCATCATAGGATTACATTATATGCCATGTGTATGGCTACAAAAGAGACAAAACTAGGCCATTTCATGCAGTTTGATGTCAATCTCTTTCTTCTAGACTTGGTGGCCTCTATTACTTTGCTCAATTGCTCTACCTTGTCTGTTAAGACATTGGAGAGGAGGGGATGAGATTCAAAGAATCCCAATAGCTCATCTCCCTTTTAAGCATACATAAAGTATGCAATACAAGTCTTGAAAATGCATGCATGGGCATATTGAAATGTGTGAGCATTCAAGAAATATTCTTAGCATTTGAACAAGTCATACATAGCATACATAGGCTTGCCAAGCAAATGGATTAGTTTCACCCATTCACTTATAGATTTTGGATTTGACTCACCCATTTTCTCTAAGAGGTTTTGACTCAACCTTACTTTTGGGAGTCAACCTCACTCTTAGGAGACTATTTATTTTGTCTCAACTAAGTTCAAGGGTTCTTGGCTCATTCTCACCATTGCTAGAGGGTTCTTAGCTTCTCCACACTTAAGCAAACCGAGACAAGCATATAAAAAATCATTCGCATGCATGAAACAATCATGGCATATGAAATCATACTAGAATACTTTTCATGGCTTAAAACATACATACACATATCTAAAGACAATGTAAGCACACATTCACGCATGAGAGAAGGTAGAGAGAACTATCTTACTTGCATTTACATACTTTTTCCTTGAACCTTGAGTCCTTTCCCTTGACCTCACACACCCAAAGAGGTGGAGATCATTTCTCTTGGCCTAGACACATCATATGAAAACTAATTACACTAGAATCAAATTCTAAGGCCATACATTCACTACAAAAGCTAGGTGACTCTTATGGCTCTTTTATGGTTCCATAATGTACTCAATGAAGTAATCTTAAGAGAACATCATCTTGGCTCCATTCTCTCTATCTATTTATGATTTTTGATTCCATTTAAACCTCTTGGAGTCATCATATAAACAATTCAAGGAGCCTAGCTAGATGTTGCTTCTTTAAGCCATATTATAGAACATACAAGGCCATCTCACTTTCCAAGGCTTTTAAAATTTTTCCAAGGCTTCCTCTCATACTCTCACATTATACATGATGTAAAACTAAGCTTAGAAGGAATCAAAACATTCCCTAGGAGCATGAACTCTCCTTGGCAGAAGCTATGCTTCTATATGGCACCAATGGAGTTCCTTTGCTTCATTTGATGGGAGAATCATGTAGGAAGCTCTCTTAGTGTCTTAGGAACTCATATGAATACTTAAACATCATAAAATATGGCTAGGGTTCATGGTAGAGTTTAAGGTGCAACCAAAACCCTAGCCTCCTTATCTTACAAATTCATGGCTTTTACTTGAATTTCTTTGTATATTCTCACTCTCCTTCCTTAAATTCCTAGGATTCACCCTTGGTTATGTCCAAAATTCAAGCCCTCTTGCAGCTACATATATGGGGTGAAATAGGGAAAAGAAAGGGGAAGGAGTAACTACAATAGGATGACGATTTTACTTTGTTTTCATAGCTTTGCTTCCTTGTTTCTCACTTTTCCTTAGCCTCTTCTCTTTAAATTTGAATTTTTCCCTTTGTTTTACCCTCAAAACAGCACCAAAAACTTTAAGAAAACCATAAAGAGAAAGGGGAGAAGGAGGAGAAAAAATTCCTAAAGAGAAGGCTAGGAAATTCTAACAAATTCTTACCTTTTTCTTGAGTTTTCCTTTCTCCTTTGCCTTGTTCTTGTGCACCTTCCTCCCTTGAGTCTTCTCTGGTTTTTGGGCAGAATAGGTCGATTTAGAAATGAGGAAGAATGGGGCGTGATTCTTATATGATTCTTATAGAGAGTTTAAGAAGCTACTTTTTCATAAAATTTTCATTTTGTCCTTCGTTCTTGGCATTTTCGTTTCTAATTTGTTTTCACTCCTTTTTGAGAACTATCATTTCCATTATGAAATTTAGGTCTTCAATTTAGTAAAATACCTTTAGAATCACTCAAATTGGAGCTAAAACCTTCCCAAATAGATATGTCAAAATTTGGGCTTACTGTTATTGGAAAAAATCCATCGGAGGGGTTTTAGTTGTCCCAAGGCTTCCCATGGTTTTTAGGGCTTTTAAGAACCCTGAAGAACTCAAAAATTTCATTTAAAAAGCCTTCTTATGAAAATTTTTAAAATTTGCTTAAAATGACAAAAATGCTCTTACGTTTCGTCAATCTTTCGTCATAATTCATTTCTTTATTTTAGCTCCATTTTTCTTTTCGTTTGAGTCTAAAATTCTCATTTTTAGGAGTTTAGAATACTTCCTAAATCTTTTGGGACCTTAACTAAGTCATTTCAGGGGACTTACTTTTGTATCTGGTGAATTTCGTTAGTTTATAGAGAAATTTTCTCACATTTTCTCTCATTTTTAGAGAATCAGATATTACAAAACCTACTATGATATGAGCATATTCAATTAGTCTTCTCATTTGGGATGATAAGATATAAAAGCTCAATAGATCCTTTCCTTATTCAGTATCCCCTAATCATGATTAAGGTTAGGTAAGGATTTTCTATGAGAAGTTTCAATTATCCTCTATGTCTCATGCTTTTTTTCTCCTAGCCGTTTATCATCCTTAAACTCCTATGATCATGTTTTTATTTGGTTGCATTCACATACTTTCTAGCCCCATCCTTAAGGACATCATTTTGGATTAAACATTATTTTTATTTTTATTTTTCATTGGGGAGGTGTAAAAGTAGACTGGATGCTAGTCAATCTCTTAATCTTAGATACTAACTCCAAAGTCATTACTACATCATTTATAACATTAAAGCTAGCAATATTAAGTTTAAGTATTATGTCTTATCATAACAAGCAAGTTTGTCTCAACTATGAACATATCTATCACTCTATGACTTGTAGCCCCTTAAACACTTATCTAACCAAAGAAGTCCATGGTTCCCTTCTAGACGAGTTAACATAAACAAAATCTCCTTTTCACCCACTATAAAACGACACTACTTAGCCTAGATTGACATCAATTTGGTAGTTAAAGCTTATTTGACATGTAAAGTGCTACACACCTTAATAGGCCTCTTGCACCAAAGTGCCTTAAATATGATTTTTACATTCTTTGAGTGTATCTTGCACATGGAGTGCCTTTATGAACCACTCGAACTCACATTCATAGTAGTATAAGTAGATTGAGTTGCATAGGGAGGCAATGTATAAGCATTATTTGTTTTATGCAACTCATCCTCTTTACTTTAATAAGAATTTAAGGTTCCCATTACCATAATTCCTTTTTTACAAACTTTCTTGCCTATTTACTTAACCACTACTAATCCTATTGAGTTTACTATATAAAAGCCTTAAGGGTTGTACATAGGTAATTAGTCTATCACATACTCTACTTTTCACATTAAGCACGGAGCACCTTTCTCCTAAGGGAAAGCCTTCAAGGTATTACCTTTGCCTAAACCTAACCTCTAAGGTTGCTACTTTTTGTCAAATAAGGGACCCTATAATTCCAATGATTATTTATTTGCATTCCATATAAATACCATGAAAACTAGTCCACTTTCATCAATAGTCACTGTAGGATGGTCAAAAGTCTCAATTTCAATGATCATCATCTAGTGAGTAAAGATGTATTACCTATAATCAAGTGGCTACACTTCTAGTTAGTCTGAACTGATTACATTGTTGGGGACTTTTAGGGTTATAAAACCTCAACTATTTAGACCTTTCGATACATATAAGATTCTAAACTCATTACAAATCATTTGTGAAGGCCTCTTACTTTTATTTGCTAAACACTAGCTTGTTGTGTATTGATTTCAAGTTCTAGTTAGCTAGCTCATATCCTAATTAACTACAAGTTTTGATAGGTTTATTCTAACTCTTACAAAAGCTTGTATGAAAGGATCTTTTAGGTTATAAAAACATTATGGAATAGGATAACACTTTTTAGATCCAGTCTTAGAGGTTGTGACTACATCACTTAAGGATTTTATGAATAAAAAGGTACCATTTATAACCTAGCCTATGTAAGGAGTTATCATCATATATATTTCTCCACTTTCCTTTTTCTTTCTAAAATGCAATCCATAACCTTATTGCCCTTATAAAAGTAGCCAAGTCAATTACTTTGTCTCAATATGTAACATGTATAATATCATGCACTTTATAAATTTACCAATCAAAATTTACCACTACAAAATCATATCATTAATTCCTTAATACAAATGGTTCCAAGCCAGGTGGAATATCTTCCACATAATTATTTAACTTTGGACTCCTCCTCATCATTATAATAAGAATCGGATTAAACATTTACACCTGTCTTGCTCCTATTATAGGAACTTTGTTTCCCTTTTAACCCTTTATACCTTTAAGAACATATTTGTTATAATAGGTGATTTAAAAAACATAATCCATATAGTTTAGTCTTACTAGCAAATAAAAGTATCTTAGCAACATCCTACTATATCAATTCACTTGAAGTGCAAAAACATATATGAGAGGGTTTGTACAATTAGTTAATCCTCTAAGCTAACATTATACCAAATATGTATAATGATTGCCAAGTATCTAACTATGATTCTAACTTGGAGTAAGGTTTTCCCAAACCATTTCTTTGATTAAAAAAAATGTTATTCCATAAATTATCTAACTTATAGATTAAATACAAGAATTTATCTAATCTAAATAGTAATACAACCATAAAGAACAAAAAATGTGAACAAATTAAAACTTTTATTATAAAGTTATTGAGCTCATTGCCCCTCACAATATTACATTCCATTACATAAACTATTAAGAATAGAATACTTCCCTAAAGCACCCCATTAAAACCTCAAGACACTTACCTAAGACTCTCAATTAAAACCTTTGCTCAGAAGATACCTAAAACCCTATTAAAACCATCACATACTCTTAGCATGCATCATATCACAACATCAAATGGCCATGCCATGTTGTGCCTTGTACAAAGGCAAATAGACCTAAGACTCTTAATTAAAACCCTTGCTCAAAACATACCTAAAACCCTATTAAAACCATCACATACTCTTAGCATGCATAATATCATGATATCAAATGGCCATGCCATGTTATGCCTTGTACAGATGCAAATAGAGTGCAAAGTCTTTGCCTCTATTGGAATGATGTCATGATGCCTCAAGTGCCATGTTGCGACGTCGCAACCTTTACAATGTTTCCTTGGGGAAAAATGCATATAGTGTCATGGCATCTCTAGTACAAAGAGTAGCAAAACTAGGAATTATTGCAAGATTCAAACCATACAAAACCCAACACACTCTTAGCTTAAATAAATGAGTACAGGCACCTTATATGGCTTTAGATATGGTCTCTAAGGACATATAGATTTAAGGACAAGTGATCATACACCAACCAACGCCTACAAGGTTAAATTCAAGCTAAAAATCAAAAAAAAAAATCTATACATATGATAGCACACTAAAACAATGACAACACCTAAAAAAAAACACATATGAACTAATAAGTCACATAACAAAAATCGCTATTACTTAACCATTTGACTTTAAATCAAGCCTAAGAAGTTTCAAATGCTAAATGGAAATGTCCTTAACCCTTGGAACCTCAAAACATCTACTAACTAAAAATTGGACCTTATGACTTCCTTAAATCAATAGCTCACAACTAGTAACTATCCCACCAATGTTTCCCAAATCAACATCAACCAATCTTAAAGAAATTCTAAATGACCAACAAAATAGAGATAAACATTCAATAGTACCATTTAAACTAAAAAAGTTATGCATGTATATAAACGATCAATATCATAAGTTAATTCAAATTATATGATAATTACGTGTGAGATCCCTTTTACAAAAGAAATGTAGTATAATCTAAAATCCTATCTATAATCATCATGAACAACCAGAAAAAAAAAGAAGCTGAAAAATTTTTGAAAGGCTGAAAATTTTCTAAGTTTGCTAGCTATAGCGAGAAATGGGCTAGCTATAGCGAATGTACCTGTTCGCTATAACGAGAAATGGTCTAGCTATAGCGAGAATGCCTTCTAGTTATAGCGAGAATGCTTCTAGTTATAGCGAGTGCAGGCATCCCATACAAAAATCAAGGAGCTGCTCGCCGTAGCAAGAGTTATAGCGAAAGCAAGGGTCTGGGACTGATATGTGCTCGCCATAGCAAGGGTTATGCCTCGCTATAGCGAGGGTTAGTCTGAAAAAGCATGAAAAAAAAGAATTTGACTTCTTAAAGAGTTTAGATTCATTCCTCTTCTTTTAACTGACCTAAGCTTCGACCAAAGGAGAGAAAAAAGTTGTGGATAGAGAGAGAAACCTAGAGGAGGAAGGAAGAACAAGAAAAAGGTAAGATTTGCATGATTTTTCTTCTTAGCATGTTGTTCTTCTCTCTTTACCCTCTCTTTCTATGGTTTTGGTTGTTGAAATAGTAGGGCTTTGAGCTTGGTTCAGAAGAGGGAGAGTGGAAAACCCCTCTTGAAGAAGACCAAAACTCATATATCTTTACTTCTTCTTCTTTGCTTTCCTTTCTTGAGAGCTTGAGAGAGGAAGGAGAGTTACTGGAATTCTAGAGAGAGAAACCCTAGTTTCTCTTCATAAATAAAGTGTTAAGAGGGTAATTTCATGCTCTTTGTGTGCCTAGGCTCAAGAGAAGCACTCCCATCTAGTTGTGATTGTGAAATCAACAAGGGAGGAGACAAATAGAAAGGAAAAGTTTGTGTTAGCCGATAAGGTAGCTCTCTTCACCTTCTCTCATGCATAGATGTGTACTTACATTATCTTACATGTGTATATGTATGTTTTTAAACCATGAAAAGTATGCTAGCATGATGATGCCTTATGTATTTCAATGATGTACTATCTGATTACTTTGGTTTGCTTGAGTATGAAAAAGCCAACTACCTTCTAGCCATGGTGAGGATGAGCCAAGAATCCTAAAGTTGGTTGAGACAAAGTAAAGAGTCTCCCAAAAGTGAGGTTGACTCCCAAGAGTAAGGTTGAGTCTAAGAACCTCTTAAAGAATGGGTGAGGCAAATCCAAAATCCATAAGTGAATAGGTGAGGCTAATCAACTTGCTTGGCAAGCTTTTGTATGTTATGTATGGCCTACTCAAATGTTGAAAATACTTTTCTTATGATTTCACATGCTAATATGTCCATGCATACATGTGTGAGACTAGTAATGCATGCTTTATGTATGATTGAATGAGAGATGAGCTATTGAGATTTTTTGAATCTCACTCCCCCTCTCCACCATCCTAACATGCTAGGTGGACCAAGTGAGACAAGAGATGGGAGCCACCAAGCTTGAAGCTAGAAGATTTATAAAAGAGTTATGAAATAGTTATGTTGTCACTATTTTGTAGTTAAATTAAGAGATGTAGTCTAATGATGTACATGATATAGCACGTATGAATACTTGTAAATGAATGTATTTATCATATATGTATGAGAATTAGAACCATCTTGAATGATGTAGCAAGTTTTATTATGAATAGCAAGATCTTGGCATTATATACATGGTGTATGTTTTGGTGTGGAATAGTGAGTTTTGCAAATCTGGGTTGTTAGACATTTGAGCCATGTTTGATAGCCTATGTTGATGCTTTCCCATGTGCTCATAGAGCCTTAGAGGTACTGTTCCATCGATTTCTGAGAGTTTGGCTTGATGAACTAATCTGGAGACATTTTTCCTCTCTAGTTAACATCCACATCTTTCCATATTGGTATCATTTACATGCATAGGATTTTTGTGGAATTAGTTGGACATTTTTGAAATTCATATCAGTAAACTGTGACAGTATCAGCAGCAGACCGTTATCATGCAGTTACAAGAATGGCTTGCTGAGAGAAATAGCCAGGGCCCTACACCTCTTCTTCCTCAGCCACCTCCACACTCAGATCGTCCCGAGCACTTAGGGGCGACTCCTACAGATGCACTGCCACACATACAGGCTGTTGCCCCAATTCCACTAGCTCAGACGCCTCCTGTTGAGCAGCAGCCCTCAACCAGAAAAGTGATCACACAGTTTAAGAAATTCAAGCCTCCCGCCTTTGATGGCGAAATGAACGCAGATAAAGCTGAGGCCTGGATTATGGAGTTAGAGCAGATCTTCGAGGTGATAGAGTGCACGTCTGAGCAAAAAGCCAAGATGACTGTATTCCAATTACAGAAAGAAGCAATTTACTGGTGGAAGGGCACTGAGCCTATTCTGAGAGCAAGGAACGTCCCGATCACCTGGGAGGCATTCCTCGAGGTATTCCACAAGAAGTATTTTCCCGATTCCATTAGAGATGAAAAGGAGTCAAAATTTATCCTGTTCAGACAAATTCTGGGGATGTTCGTGGACCAATATGTAGCGAAGTTTGTTGAGCTCTCCAGATATTCCTCATACCTACAGAGACATGATGATGAGAGATGGAGAGCAGGTAGGTTAGAGAAGGGCTTGCTCCCTGAGATCCGAGATAGGGTTATGCCACAGAGAATCAGGCACTTTAATACCCTTGTAGAAGTGTGCAGAGTGACAGAAACGAATCTCAGGATGATGCAGCCTACCACTAGCGCCAGACCACCTCTTCCCCTTCCTGAGCCCAAAAGACTTAGAGATGGTTCCCAACCTGCAATGACGAGCCGTAGAGGTGGAAAGAGTCAGTGGAACCAAAGGGACAAGAGAAAGAGGACTCAGTCCAGTAAAGGCAATGCTCCACCGATCATGTGCCCCTAGTGTGGCAGGAATCACGGTACCAGACCATGCTATGTGGGGTAGAATATGTGTTTTAGATGTGGCAAGCTGGGGCATATAACCAGAGATTGCACCCAGGCTTCCCCACAGGCCCCTCTACAGATCACACAGCCGAGGGAGATGGCTCCTCCTCCCAGACCACAGACCCAGGGTAGAGTTTTTGCCCTATCACAGCAGGAGGCCAGCCAGTCCTCGAGTCTTATCCAAGGTACTATTAAGATAAATGAGTTTTCTGTAACTGCCTTTTTTGATTCAGGTGTTAGCCACTTTTTCATATTATATGATTGTGTTAAGAGGTTGGGTCTGAGTATGTATACATTGCCATATGAGTTACATGTATCCACCCCCACAGGAAACCAAGCCATCACTTTCCATGCTTGCTTGAAATGTGTGATCCAATTTAATCATTGCCTGTCCACCATTGATTTGATTTGTATGCCCCTCATTGATATTGATGTGATCACTGGTATGAAATGGATATTTGCAAATAACGTCACACTAGATTGTAGCCACAGGTGTATTACTTTACCTGAGTGTGGGACTGTGCCTAGTACTAAGGTTGAGTTATCTGTTATGACCACCTCCCAGGCTGAGAGATCTCTAGGGCGTGGTTGTCAGGGGTATTTGGTTTTCTTTTCAGTCCAAGTGGAGGTAGAAGAAGGTATAGATGAGATTCCTGTAGTGAGGGAGTTCCTAGAGGTATTTCCCAAGAAGATTAGTGGACTGCCCTCAGAGAGAGAGGTTGAATTTCCTATAGCCATTGTACCTGGGACAAGTCCAGTGTCTAAGGCCCCGTATAGAATGGCTCCTACCGAGCTAGCAGAGTTTAAGAAACAGATAGAAGAGCTGTTAGAGAAGGGTTTCATCAGACCTAGTGTCTCACCGTGGGGAGCTCCAGTCCTATTTGTAAAGAAGAAAGACAGAAGCCTTAGGCTATGTATAGACTACTGGGAACTCAATAAAATCACCATTAAGAATAAGTACCCTCTCTCTCTCGCATAGATGACCTCCTAGATCAGTTAGTAAGAGCGTCAGTGTTTTCTAAGATAGACCTCAGGTCGGGATATCATCAGCTCAGGATAAAGGCTGAAGATATTCCCAAGACAGCCTTTAGAACCAGATATGGGCACTATGAATTCTTAGTTATGCCTTATGGGTTGACGAATGCACTCGCAGTTTTTATGGATTACATGAATAGAGTTTTCCGGCCATATCTAGACAGGTTCGTAGTAGTCTTCATAGATGACATCCTCATCTACTCGAAAAGTAGAAAGGAATATGAGCAACGCCTGAGATTAGCCCTAGAGATCTTGAGAGAGAAACAGTTGTATGCTAAACTTAGTAAATGTGATTTCTGGCTCACTGAGGTTTAGTTTCTTGGCCATGTGATCTCCTAGGCAGGGGTCGCAGTAGATCCCCATAAGGTAGAGGTAGTATTACAGTGGAAGAGACCTAAAACAGTGACAGAGATAAGGAGCTTTCTAGGTTTGGCAAGGTATTATAGGAGGTTCATTCAGGGCTTTTCTCAAATAGCAATGCCACTGACCCGGTTTACTAGAAAGAATGTGCCATTTGTGTGGAATAAGAAATGCGAGAGTAGTTTTCAAGAGTTGAAGCACAAGTTGACCACGGCTCCAGTTCTAGTACTCCCTGACCCTAAAGAAACTTTTGTAGTGTACAATGATGCCTCTAAGAAAGGGTTAGGATGTGTACTTATGCAGAAAGGCCGAGTGGTAGCTTATGCTTATAGACAGTTGAAGTCTCATGAGGAAAACTACCTCACACACAACTTAGAGTTAGCCGCAGTGGTATTTGCTCTGAAAATATGGAGACACTACTTATATGGGGCAGCAATAGAAATTTACAGCGACCACAAGAGTCTTAAATATTTATTTGAACAAAAGGAGCTAAATATGAGGCAACGAAGATGGTTAGAATTTCTGAACGATTATGAGTTCACATTGAAATACTATTCTGGTAAGGCTAATGTGGTAGCTGATGCCCTAAGTAGAAAATCTATACATGTGGCCTGTATGATGATCCGAGAGCAGGAATTGATCGAGAGATTCAGAGACATGAGTCTCTCCTGCGAGGTGTGTTCAGAAAAATTATCAATGAGTGAAACCCGAATAGAAAATGACTTGAGGGATCAGATAAGATAAGCCCAGCAAGCAGACGACCATGTAAAGAAGATTAGAGCCCAGATAACCCAGGGTAGTGTCCAGGAGTTTAATCTGTCTGAGGATGACATAGTGAGGTACAGGGATAGGCTGTATGTGCCTAGGAACACTGAGATCAAAGAGAAGATACTAGATGAGGCACATAAGAGTAGATACACTATCCATCCGGGCAGTAATAAAATATACTAGGATTTGAAGAAAATGTTCTGGTGGCTCGGGATGAAAATAGACATAGCAGAGTATGTCCCCCGATGTTTAGTATGTCAGAGAGTAAAAATAGAACATCAGAAACCAGCTGGGGTACTTCAGCCCCTAGATATCCCAGAGTGGAAATGGGATGGCATAGCTATGGATTTTGTCATGGGTTTACTCAGGACATCATCGGGGTATGATGCAATATGGGTAATAATGGATAGGTTAACAAAGTCAGCACATTTTCTACCTATGAAAGCCACTTATACCCTAGATAAGTTAGCCCAGGTGTACATCAGGGAGATAGTTAGACTGCATAGTGTGCCTAGGAGCATAGTATCAGATAGAGATCCCAGATTCACATCAAATTTCTAGAGATCATTACAAGATGCTCTAGGCACCCAACTTAGATTCAGCACGGCCTACCACCCTCAGACAGATGGACAGACAGAGAGAACCATCCAAACCCTAGAGGACATGTTGAGGGCATGTGTGCTAGAAATGAAAAGAAATTGAGATATATACTTGTCTCTAGCAGAGTTTACCTACAATAACAGTTATTATGCCAGTATACAAATGGCACCGTATGAGGTATTGTATGGGAGGAAGTGTAGGTCCCCAATGTGTTAGGTTGAGCTAGGAGAGCAGAGCCTCATAGGCCCAGAATTAGTGGACCAGACCTCTAGACAGATCGAAACCATAAGAAAGAAACTTCTGACGGCCCATAGTAGACAGAAAAGTTATGTAGATAAACATAGGCGGCCGTTAGAATTTAAGGTTAGAGACCATGTTTTCATTAGGGTGTCTCCAGTTACAGGGATAGGTCGGTCCATTAAGAGTAAAAAGCTCAGTCCAAAGTACATAGGTCCTTTCTAGATTCTTGATAAAGTAGGACCTGTGGCATATAGACTAGCTCTTCCTTCGAACATAAGCCAAGTCCATAACGTCTTCCATGTTTTTCAATTGAAAAAGTACCAGCCCGACCCCTCACATGTCATAGAATATGAGAATGTGCAGTTACGGGATGATCTATCATATATAATATCACTATATTGGATCATGGATGTTAGACTCAAGCAGTTACGGAATAAGACGATACCGCTGGTGAAAGTGGTTTGGAAGGGATTGTCTCCCAAGGAAGCCACTTGGGAATTAAAAGATGATATGAGGAAGAAATATCCAGAACTCTTCCCATGAGGTACGTTATTTAAATTTCAAGGACGAAATTTCTTTTAAGGAGGGTAGAATGTAACAACAACAAAAAAAAAGTTGAAAAATTTTTGAATGGCTGAAAATTTTCTAAGTCTGCTAGCTATAACGAGAAATGGGCTAGCTATAGTGAATGTACCTATTCGCTATAGCGAGAAATGGTCTAGCTATAGCGAGAGTGCCTTCTAGCTATAGCGAGAATGCTTCTAGCTATAGCAAGTGCAAGCATCCCATACAAAAACTAGGGAGCTGCTCGCTGTAGCACACCCTATAATGAAGGCAGGGGTCTGGGATTGATACGTGTTCACCGTAGTGAGGGTTATGCTGCGCTATAGTGAGGTTAGTCCAAAAAAGCATGAAAAAAAAGAATTTGACTTCTTAAAGAGTCTAGATTCATTCCTCTTCTTTTAACTGATCTAAGCTTCGACCAAAAGAGAGAAAAGAGTTGTGGATAGAGAGAGAAACCTAGAGGAGGAAGGAAGAACAAGAAAAAGGTAAGATTTGCATGATTTTTCTTCTTAGCATGTTGTTCTTCTCTCTTTGCCCTCTCTTCCTATGGTTTTGATTGTTGAAGTAGTTGGGCTTTGAGCTTAGTTCAGAAGAGGGAGAGTGGAAAACCCCTCTTGAAGAAGACCAAAACTCATATTCTTTACTTCTTCTTCTTTGCTTTCCTTTCTTGAGAGCTTGAGAGAGGAAGGAGAGTTACTGGAATTCTAGAGAGAGAAACCTTAATTTCTCTTCATAAATAAAGTGTTAAGAGGGTAATTTCATGCTCTTTGTGTGCCTAGGCTCAAGAGAAGTACTCCTATTTAGTTGTGATTGTGAAATCAACAAGGGAGGAGATAAATAGAAAGAGAAAGTTTGTGTTAGCCGATAAGGTAGCTCTCTCCACCTTCTCTCATGCATAGATGTATGCTTACATTATCTTACATGTGTGTATGTATATTTTTAAACCATGAAAAGTATGCTAGCATGATGATGCCTTATGTATTTCAATGATGTACTATCTGATTGCTTTGGTTTGCTTGAGTATGAAAAAGCCAACTACCCTCTAGCCATGGTGAGGATGAGCCAAGAACCCTAAAGTTAGTTGAGACAAAGTAAAGAGTCTCCCAAAAGTGAAGTTGACTCCCAAGAGTAAGGTTGAGTCTAAGAACCTCTTAAAGAATGGGTGAGGCAAGTCCAAAATCCACAAGTGAATGGATGAGGCTAATCAACTTGCTTGGCAAGCTTTTGTATGTTATGTATGGCCTACTCAAATGTTGAAAATACTTTTCTTATGATTTCACATGCTAATATGTCCATGCATACATGTGTGAGACTAGTAATGCATGCTTTATGTATGATTGAATGAGAGATGAGCTATTGAGATTTTTTGAATCTCACTCCCCCTCTCCACCATCCTAACATGCTAGGTGGACCAAGTGAGACAAGAGATGGGAGCCACCAAGTTTGAAGCTAGAAGATTTGCAAAAGAGTTGTGAAATAGTTATGTTGTCACTATTTTGTAGTTAAATTAAGAGATGTACTCTAATGATATACATGATATAGCACGTATGAATACTTGTAAATGAATGTATTTATCATATATGTATGAGAATTAGAATCATCTTGAATGATGTAGCAAGTTTTGTTATGAATAGCAAGATCTTGGCATTATGTACATGGTGTATGTTTTGGTGTGGGAGACTGAGTTTTGCAAATCTGGGTTGTTAGACATTTAACCATGTTTGATAGCCTATGTTGATGCTTTCCCATGTGCTCATAGAGCCTTAGAGGTACTATTCCATCGATTTCTGAAAGTTTGGCTTGATGAACTGATCTGGAGACATTTTTCCTCCCTAGTTAATATCTACATCTTTCCATATTGGTATCATTTGCATGCATAGGATTTTTGTGGAATTAGTTGGACATTTTTGAAGTTCATATCAATAAACTATGACAGTATCAAGACCAGTCTGACGTCCAGACCAATTTGCATGTTAAACGTCCTATGTTAGGATGTTATGACTTGTACATATTTTTAGCATGAAGTAGACATCCCAAGCTTTCCAAAATGACCGAGATTACATGTTTTCGATTTTTCTAGATTTAGTTGTGATTTTCCAAACTTTGCCCAAAAATGAGGCCAAGTGTGGCCGAAAATGAATATACACGTTTCATATCTCTTTTTGGTTTCCATGGGTTTAAAGCATGTTTTTGGGATTGAAATGAGTTATAATGGTGCAATTAAATATGAGGATGCATAGAATGAGCTCACACGGTCCATGTGACACTAAAATGAATTTTTAACCATGTCACAACATTAAGAAAGTATATGAATCCAATGAGGAAGATCTCACTTTATTCTTCCTATATCTCATATGAGCATGTAAGGGATGATGGGTATGAGCTAGAAATGATGGTATTACACATCAGATGTACATATTCCAAAATATAAGATTCTACAATTCACATAATAAGTTATAGTCTCTAAAATAACCACTTGCACTACCATTTACTCTTACACTTAGAAATACATGATGCAATGTGGCATAACAACAAATTAAGGGATAGTTACATAAGGATTATTATTTCTTAGCTATACAAACCCATTTAGACAAGGCCGTGAGCCCTACATAATGTGGGATGGCTTGAGGAAGGAAATTGTCAGCTTTTGTTAACTTCTCCTTATTACCAAGAGGTCTTATACATGAAAATATTAGTCTACAATGAGGGTAAGATATAAGATCTTAGTAATCAATAGGCAAATACTATTCACATATATATAGAAATATGAATGCTAATGCTTTACATATGAAAATCATGAAACATGCCCTGCTAAAAAGAATTGATTAAATGAGTTAGACTACAATACCATTATTATCTTATACCAAAAAAGGGTGTTTTTATGTTTAAAGGTAGGATGGCTTAAGGAAGGAAATCATCCGCTTTTGTTAAGTTCTACTTATTACCAAGAGGTCTTACACCTAAAATTATTAGCCAACAACGGGGATGAGATATAAAATCTTAGTAATTAATAGGTAAATACTATTCGCATATATATGGAAATATTAATGCTAATGCTCTACATATAAAAATCATGAAACATTGTAAAAAATTTAACTTTTAATGGTGACTAAAGTCACTACTAAAAGTCATTATGTATCCACAAATTAGTTTTAGTGATGACACATAGTTTGCCATATTACTCCAATAACACTAAATCTTTTTGGTAGCAACAAAAGCTCGTTACTAAACATTGATGCTAAAAGTATATTGTAGCGAAAGTTGATGCCATTAAAACTATGTAATGGCGACCAAAGTTGCCATTAAAGCATAATACCATTTAGGACAAAGATCACCACTAGACATGCATAATATTTAGTGGTGATGCTTCCCTTGTCGCCACTAAATCTATATATTTAGTGGCAACATCAGTTATGACTATAGGGATGTCTTTAATAACAACGATATGTCGTAGGTGAAAAGGAATTAGTAACACAGCCACCCTTGCCACTAAATAAATTTAGTGGCAACCTATTGTGTGAGTAAAAGTTTGTATTTAGTGACAACATTAAGGTCACCACTAAATACATACATTTAGTGGCGCCATTGGTTGTCACTGTAAGTACACATTTAGTGATAATGATTAGTCTTTGCTAAAGATATTTATCAACAACCCATTATTTATGGGTAAAAGATTACAATTAGTGATAGCAATATGGTCACTGCTGAAGACTTTTAGGGGCAATACTTTGGTCATTATTAAAGGTGTTTAGTGGTAACACATCACAAAAATGCAAAAGTGACATCATTGATATGGCCAGTGAAGGGTTATAGGCTTGACATTTTGTCGCAACTAATAATCTTTAGTAGCAACTATTGTCATCACAATAAGGTTTTAGTAGCGTGACATTATTTCGTCATTAAACCTGTTCAATGGCAAACTTTTTTAGCTGATACACTTTTTAGTAGTGGAATATGTCGCTACTAAAGGTGTAGTGCCAAATTTTTTTCTTTTTTTAAAAATTATTTTAAGAATGAAAAATGTAGATTAAAATTCAATTAATTTTGAATAAAATTAAACAATAAATAAGATACAAAAAGAAAAATTTATAAATAACAATTGATGTCTAAAACTTTCCACCTTATGTAGCTTAAATAACTCTCTCTTCCATAAAAAACAAAATCTTTATCTATAACAATTATCATACAAAACCTTGAAGTTTCATTATATTGTCCATAAAGACCTTAGTCATGTCCACTACTAAAAATGAGTATTGTAAAGTTACAAAATGGGCTACTTTGCTCAATTTATTTGCTACAACCAAAATTTCAAACTTGTTATAAGATTTAGGAAGCCCTCCAATGAAATTCATTACTAAATCTATCTAAATGACAGATGGAATAGGCAAAGGTTGAAGTAATCTTGGACTTGCTATAGTTTTAATCTTAAATTTTTGACACATTTAACATTGGGAGAATTATAATAAAAGATCAAAAAGTGAAGATATTTATTTTTAAGGACCTGTTACTACTTGTTTTAGGATGATTATCACTGAGTTTAGCAACAAACCGTTGAACCTAATGGTAATGGTCCTTAAAAATAATTTTTTTCTCTTCTTTTTCCTTAAACGTAATTTTCCCTTTAACATTCCTTTACATAATTCCTTACTTCTTTCTTTATTCCATTTTAATAAAAACTCTGCTGCCAACCTTTTGTAAGTAAATATAACTCCTAATTACCCACTAAGAGAATTATTAAGAAATTTCTACAATAGTTTTCTTTTTGACTCTAAAACTATCCTTACCACTATCTTTCCTTTTCTACTTAAAGTTTGATAAATCCAAGAACATTTAAGAAAAGAATCAGAATTTTGTTAAGGTTTATCTATGAGAATTTTTAGCCTTTCATTCTCTTTTTTCAAAATTGATTATGCAAGCTTGAGGAAATTGTAATTATGGCTAAAACACGTTTTAGCATGTGGATATTCTTCTATATGTTCCCTTCTTGATAATGCATTAGGCACCACATTCTTCTTCCTTTTCTTGTACGATATTTCATAATCTAGGCCCCAAAGTTATGCACTAACTTATTTTGATTAGGAGAGACCAATTTTTGCTCTAATAAATACTTAAGAGCAAAGTAGTATGTTTTAATAATGAAGTAATGGCTTTGCACATACTATCTCCTTTGTTTTACTACAAAAAATGGTGGTTACAAGTTCTTTCTTGCGTATGGACATTACCATCTTGGTTAGGGAGAGAGCTTGACTTATGAAAGTAATCGAATGTCCTTATTAGATAATATTGGTCGAAGCATTTGTTTTAATTACAAATGGTTGAGAAAAGTAAGGTAAAGCCAATATCGAAATGGAACTCATTATCTTCTTAAGTTGCCAAAAAAAAGGTTTATGCTTTTACCCCTATATAAAGCCTCCATTCTTCTTTAAGAATTCAGTTAATGGCTTGCATATTAACCTATGATTCTTTATGAATTTTCCATGGTAGCCTCTGAGGCCAAGAAAACCCCTTAAGGCATTGATTGATTTTGGTGTAGGCCAAGTAATCATAGCTTTAATCTTTTTGGGGTTTGCTTCCACTCCTTTCTTTAAAATTATATGCCTTAGGTAGTCAAGTTGTCTTATGCCAAATGTAACAGCTTAAAATTTTAATGCATAATAAGATTCTTATTAGTTTAAAATTTAGTAAGGAATTAAAATAATTCCTATTAATGTAAAATAAATTACTTTAATGTAGAAAACAAAGACTAGTTAATTTTAGAATAATTTTGGAGCTTGAAAATTATTTTAAGGAGCTATTATGGTATTTTTCATGTATTTATTGGGATACTTTTGTTTCTTAAAATCATAAAACAAGTGGTCCTTAAGAGTAAACAAAATTTATGAGTTTCTATTTTACTTTTGGTGTGTAAAAACAATCTATTATGTGCCTCACTTTGATCTTAGTTGAAAAATATCATGTACCTTCCTATATATATATCCCATTTTCCTTTTTCTTTTTCTTTTTCTTTCTCTTTCATTTATCTCTTTTTCCTTTCATGTTCTTTCCATCTCCATGAAGCTTTTGCACATTTAGAAAACACTATTGTGATTTCCTCTTCAAGTGCAGCAATGATGAGTGTTAAATTTACATGCATTTCCTAAGATAATATTGAGTAATTAAATTTAGATTATGTAGTTTTTATGTGTTTTTTATATGATCTAATCAAGTACAAGGGAAAGTGAAAAAGCATAAGAGAATTAGCCAAAAATCAAGCATATTTAGCAACGAATATGGGATAACTGTGTTGGTGAGTATAGGCATGTGAAAAAGGGAGGTTTTGAGCAAACCAAAGGCTTACACGAGCTAGCGTAATATCCGATTCTCTGAAAATGAGAGAAAACATGAAAAATATAACGTATAGTTTCTCCGTTAATGTATGAAATTCACCAGATACAAAAGCAAGTCCTCTAAAATGACTTAGTTAAGGTCCTAAAAAATTTAGAAAGCATTTTAGACTCTAAAAAATGAGAATCTTAGGCTTAGACAGAAAGGAAAACAAAGTTAGAATAAAGAAATGAAATGTAACGAAAGAGTGACGAAATGTACATGCATTTTTGTCATTTGAGCAAATTTTTGAATTCTCATAGGAGGGCTTTCTAAATAAAAGTTTTAATTTCTCTAGGGTTCTCAGAAGCCTTGAAAACTATGGGAAGTCCCAGGATAGCTAAAGCCCCTTCGGTTGATATTTTCCAATATCAGTTAATCCAAACTTTGACCAATTCATTCGAGAAGGTTTTAAATCTAATTTTGATGAAACCAAAAGGTATTTTATGAATTAGATGACCCAAATTTTATGATGGAAAAGATAGTTCTAAAAAAGGAGTTAAAATGAGCATAAATGAAGCAAATAGATGCGTAGAGACAAAATAATTATTTTAAAAAATTGTAAAAGAGGCTTCTTAAGTAAGATTACACCTCATCACCTTCTCCAAGCTTCTATTTGCAGAAAAATGGGTAGAAATGGTGTGACATTAAAAAGGGGGAGAGAGAAGAAGTTTAAGCTTCTGTTTAGGTAAGTAAACGATCTTGTTTCATCCCGTGCCAATTAGGAAAGTTATTCTTCTTTCTAAGAGCTCTCTAATGGTAGTTTTCTTTTCTTGAAAACTTGAAGATTTAGGTCTAACCCAAGCTAAAAATGAACTCTTTTCAAGAAATCAATCGATGAAAAATAATCATATGAAGAGAGAAAATGTGATTTTATATGATGATTCCTAAGCCTAAATAAGAATTTAAATGAGCTCCTAACATCCCTAAGAGACTTCCCATATGCTTCTTTCCTTGAGAAAACAAAGCAAACTCCAAGGAGCTCCATTTCCTCCATAACCTTGGCCAAGTAAGGATCGCATAGCTAGGGAGAGTTTTAAATTTTTCTAAGCCCATTCTTGAGTCATATATGATGAATAAAAATGAAGGGAGGCCTTGGAAAAAATTTAGAACTCATAGAAAGTGAGTTAGTGCTTTAGGTTCCATATTATGACTTAAAGAAGCAACATGTAGTTAGGTTCTTTGTTTTAATTGTGTGATGACTTCAAGAGGCTTAAAAGGAGTCAAGAATCATATGTGAAAGGAAAGAATAGAGCCTATAATTTATTTGAGGGGTTTTACTTCATTAGGTGCATTTATGGACCATAATAGGGTTTATAGAACAATCTAGTGTCTAAGCAAGTTATGTGACCTTAGAAATTATTTCATGAACCTAATTGGTTTTCATAAATTGTTTTAGGCCAAGAGAAATCTTCCCCATACTTCTGTGGGTGTGTGGCCAAAGCAACGGAAGGAATTTCAAGAGAAAAAGTGTGTGATTGTGTGCAAGGTAGCTCTCTCCACCTTTTCTCATGCATAGATGTATGCTTAGCTTGTCTTAGAATGTGTGTATGTGTATTTTTAAACCATGAAAAGTGTGATAGCATGATTTCATATGCCATGGTTTTAGGATGACATATTATGTTTCATATGATGTTTTGATGTGTGCTTGGGTTTGCTTGAGTGTAGTGAGACCAAGAACCCTTAGCCATGGTGAGGATGAGCCAAGAACCCTTGAGATTGGTTGAGACAAAGCAAAGAGTCTCCCAAAAGCAAGATGGGCTCCCAAGAGTATAATTGAGCCCAAGAATCTCTTAAAGAATGGGTGAGGCAAATCCAATATCCACAAAAAATTGGGTGAGGCCAATCCACTTGCTTGACAAGCCTTTGTATGCTATGTATGACATTTTCAAATGATGAAAATGCTTCTTGAATGTTTGCACATGTCCATATGCCATGCATGCATTTATGAGACTTGTTTGCATCCATTATGTATGATTGAATGGGAGATGAGTTATTGAGATTCTTTGAATCTCATTCCCTCCTCTCTAATGAACTCACATGCTAGGTGGACCAAGTGGACATGGTAATGGAAGCTAACCATCTTGAAGAGAAGAGTTTGACACCAAATGTTTAGTCTTTACTTTTTAAAACCATAATATATCAAATGTTGTAACCCTTTGATGTATATGGTCTATGACCTCTTAGACATGTGTAATTATAATAATATGTGATGTATAAATGAATGGATATGGTGTGTGAATCCTAAAATGTAATTTGGGTATGTAATGCCAATATATGCTTCTTGAAAGTTTGATATAAATGTGCATAAGTGTGGATGAAATGGCCAAAATGAGATGCATGAGGTTTAGGACCATTTGGACAGCTCACACAAGTTCTAATTATACTTTTAGACTTGCCCAAAGGGTGCCAAACCTTAAGGAAAGCCATTTGGTCATTTTGGTACCCAATATGGAGCCAAAAATGACCATAATGCAACCCTATATCACTTTTTAGCCAAATGAGCTCTTCTTACTTTGAGATTTGGTATGTAATCAGAACTTATTGAGAGCTTTTTGGAAAGCTAAAGACCATAATTTTTGGAGGTCTATAGAATATTTGATGAATTTTTAAAATTGACAATTTTTCTGGTTTTGGTCTACTGTACTATTCATTTGGTCCGAAAATGAAATTTGTCACACAGGGGGAAAATGATGTCCAATTGCCATGAAATTTTATACAAAGAAACTAGACATTCACAGTGACTTGTGTCAACTAGAAGCACCTTATTTTGAGGTATAGAGAGGGAGATATGAATTTTTAAAGATTCTATCTAGTATCACAAGCTTCACCCGACCTCAGTTACTATTCTTTTGAATTTTGGGGTCTGGGGGTGCTTGAGATAGTCTAGAAATATTTTTTTCCTCTAGCTAACATCCACAGATTTCTAGATTGGT
Source organism: Erythrophleum ivorense (assembly GCA_026724425.1). NCBI lineage: Eukaryota > Viridiplantae > Streptophyta > Magnoliopsida > Fabales > Fabaceae > Erythrophleum > Erythrophleum ivorense. The sequence continues at coordinate 23,090,595 of JAIUCV010000011.1, forward strand.
ATTGTTTTCATGGATTGGAGTTTTGTGGAATTAATTGGACATTTTTGAAGTTTGTTGCAAAAATCTATGACAGCACCAATAAGCAGTTGACCTCTAGACCTTTTTGGATGTCAAACGTCCTCTGTGATGGATGTTATGGTCTGGACATATTTTTAGTATGAAGTAGAAGAATGCATGATTTCAATTTTTTTAGAATTAGTTATGATTTTTCAAAATTTGGTCAGAAAAGAGTCAAATTTGGCCGAAAATGGATATGAATATTTCATGCTTCCCTTCGTGATTCTTGAGGTGTAGGCCACTTTTAATGATGCAAATGAGTTGTGTTCATGTAATTAAATATGGGGATGTAATGTTTGAGCTCATATAATTCACATGACACCGAATAGAATTTTTATACGTGACGTAACGCTAAGAAATGCATTAAAACAATGCCATTTTCTTGCCTCTTGTATGAATTACTTGATGTGAGGCATAAATATAATATGAAATTAGCTAGAAATATATGGTGTTACATTTTCAAACCATTTAAGCTTAGGTCTATAGAGAGAAAGTAAGGAGGAGAGTTTTTCTTTATGTGTTCTTGATGGAACCAAATGTTATGGAGTGTGAGGATTAAGAATATATAACTAGAATTGAAAAACGAGCTTTAGAATGCAAGTTATGGAATTTAGGGATTTGGTTGCACCTAAGCTAAGATAAAGCTTCTTAGTAGTAATTTAAGTTGTCTAAGAGTATATATGGGTTCCTAAGACACCAAGAGAGCCTCCCACATGCTTCTCCCATCAAATAAATTAAAACAACTCCATTAGTGCAATATGGAATCATAGCTTCGGCCAAGGAGAGTTCATGCACCTTGGGAGTGTTTTAATTCCTTCCAAACTTAGTTTTGTGTCATGTGTGATGGGAGAGTATGAGAGGAAGTGTTGAAAAAATTTTAAAAACCATAGATAGTGAGATGGCCTTATATGTTCTATAATAGGACCTAAAGAAGTAACATATAATTAGGCTCTTTGTTTTAATTGTGTGATAACTCCAAGAGGCTTAAAAGGAGTCAAGAATTATATATGAAAAGAAAGAATGAAGCCTAGAACTCATTTGATGGATGTTAGGTGCATTCTTAGAACCATAAAAGGGTTTATAGATCAAATTAGTGTTTAAGGAAGATGTATGGCCTTAGAATTAACTCCATGAACCTAATTAGCTTCCATGAAATGTGTTTAGGCCAAGAGAAGTGATCTCTACCTTCTTAGATGTGTGAGGTCAAGGGGGAGGATTTAAGACTCAAGAAAAAAGTGTGTAAATGCAAGCATGGTAGCTTTCTCCACCTCCTCTCATGCATGAATGTATGCTTGACTTGTCTTTAAATGTGTGTATGTATGTTTTAAAGCTATGAAACATGTTCTAGTATGAGCTTTTATTTTATGATACCATGATGATGCATTGTATTTTCAAATGATACGTATTATGTTTGTTTTAGTTTGCTTGAGTGTGGAGAAGCCAAGAATCCTCTAACCATGGTGAGAATGAGCCAAGAACCATTAAAGTTAGTTGAGACAAAGTCAAGAGTCTTCCAAAAGTAAGGTTGACTCCCAAGAGTAAGCTTGAGTCCAAAAACCTCTTAAAGAATGGGTAAGGCAAGTCCAAAATCTATAAGTGAATGAGTGAGGTTAATCCACTTACTTGGCAAGCCTATATATGTTATGTATAACTTGCTCAAATGTTAAAAAGGTTTCTTGAATGATTGCACATGTCAATATGCCCATTCATACATTTGTGAGACTTGTTTTACATCTTTTATGTGTGATTGAATAGGAGAAAAGTTATTGAAATTCTTTGAATCTCATCCCCTCCTCTCCAATGTTCTAACATGCTAGGTGAATTAAGAGAACAAGGTAATGGAAGCCAACACCTTAGAAGATAAGAGATTGACAACAAAGTGTATGAATCTTGCTTCTTTAAGGCCATATGAGTAGCAAGTGTTGTAAATTATTATTTTATATATCCCATAACATTATGAACATGTATAATTATGCTAATGTATCATGTATAAATAAGAGTTAAGGTTGTATATATGGAAATGCTCATTTTGGACATATAATGGTAGTTTTGCATTATGGAAATATATGCATAAATGGAAGTGGAATGGCCAACTTGAAATGCATGAGATTTAGAACCACTTGGGTAGTTCATACAAGTCATATTCATGCTTTTAAACTTGTCCAAGAGGTGTCAAACACCAAGAAAGACCATTTGAGCACATTTGGTATCTTATATGGAGCCAAAATTGACCATATTAGAAACTTATATCACTTTTTGTCCAAATGAATTTTTCTTGATATGAGATTTGGCATGTAATTAGATATTGTTGAGAGATTTTTGGAAAGCTAAAGTTTATAATTTTTGAAGGTCTATGGAATATTTGATGAATTTTCAAAGTTGAAAAATTTTCTGATTTTGGTCAGGTTACTGTTTATACTAATCCGAAAATGAATTCTATTACTCAGGGGGCAAATGATGTCCAATTGCCATGAAATTTTATAGAGAGAAACTAGACATTCCTAGTAACTTATTCCAATTGAAAGCAAACCATTTAGATGTATAGAGAGGGAGATATAAAGTTTTAAAGTTCCTTTCTAGTATTAGGCATCCATACTGACCTCAAGTACTGTTTGATTAGTTTTCGATGCCTGGACTGGTATGAAGTTATTTTTTCCCTCTAGATAACATATGTAATTTTTTAGATTAGTATCATTTACATGGATTATTTTTTTTTAGAATTAATTAAACATTTTTAAAATTTACAACAGAAAGTTGTATCAATACCAGTAGCCAGTCAGACCTCTGCCCCTTTTCAGATTTCAAACGTCTTCTATGTGATGTTTCATGACCTAGTCATATTTTTATTATAAAGTAGACATGTGTAGCTTTCCAGAATGGTAAATAATACATGATTTTGATTTTTTTAAAATTAGTTATAATTTTTTAAAGTTTGTGATAGAAAAGGAAGAATTCTGGCCGAAAATACAATTATGTATTTATGCTTCTCTTTGCTTTCCACGAGTTGTAGGCCACTTTTGGTGATGGATTTAAGTTATATCTATGTAATTAATTATGAAAATGTGATACATAAATCCATATGGCCCACGAGACTCCGAATGAAAAATTTATACATAGCGCAACGTTAAAAAAATTATTATTTTATTATCTTTTTCCTTACTCCTTCATGAAATGTATGATGTGAAGCATGAGATAAGCTAAGAAATTATGGTATTACACTAACCATGTAAATTTACATGGTCATGTAAATCTACACAAGCAAGCCATGTAAATGGGTGATTTTGACATAAGCTGCCTATGTTAAACTAAAAGTAGAGCTTTTTGTGAGGTTCCTTCGAATTTTTAAAGAGGGAGATTGAGAAAAGACCTAGAGAAGCAGAGATATAGAGGAGGAGAGGAGATTTAAAGGAACACACTGAAGTTATGCTAAAAATCTAAAGCTTGCGTCAATGAATCAAGCAAATATGCTATTAGTTTTATCTTTACCCTTTTCTTTAGCTTTTGAATCATGGATTTATTCAATTCTATGGTTGTTTACTTGTTGATTCTCATTATAAGTAGTTGGATTATATATCTAAAATGTACATAAATATATTTACTAATTAACTTGATTTTAGAATACTCTCGTGATAATTTTTATTGAATTAATCTATTACTCTTGTATATTGTCTATGAATAATTGGCAATTATTCATATGATGCATTGTGAGAGGATTGAGATGTTGATTACAATGTAGATCACTAGAGTAATAGACTCATATAGTAATTTTATATAGATATGATTTACATTTGAGTAGTTTGTAAATATTTGCATTGAATCCTTTATACATAATGGGTTTATACTAAGGAGATGATTCGAAAGTATATATAAGTTTAGTATGAGCATGGTGACTTATCTAAAGAGGAAATTACACTCACATTAGTGGGATTGCCATTAATTCAACTGAATTCAATTGCAAGAGTTTATTCTGCATGAAGCTTAGGAAGGTAAATAGAATATTCTACATTTTAGAGCCTTTACATTCATATATAGTTAATGGTTATGTAACAAATCTTATTGTTTTAACTTTACTTTATTAGTTTTGATTCCAAATTGATAGTTTAGATAATAGAATTAGTTTTGATAATTAGTAATTGAATTTCTTCCTTGTGGAAATGATACTATACTTACTAATTTATTACTTGTACAACTTATATACTTGCAAAATCGTTTACAATAAGTTTTTGGCACTATTGTCAAGGAAGTTAGTTCAATATCAATTGAAAGATTTTTCTTATTAATCTAGATATTTTATTTCCCCTTAATTTCTTTTGTTTCCTTAATTTATGACTTAGTTTATCTATAGTTTCCTCTCTTTAGTTATTTTAGCATTATAAGTCACTTATTTGGTGTTACTCTTTTGAAGCCTAAACCTGAACTAGATTGCATCCTTCTTGCTAGATGCAGGCAAGAAGATGTTCTACATAAACCTCAACTAATAAATTAACAAAAGGACCCTATAGAAGATATACCTCAACCAATCAGAGCTGCTCCTAATCATCGTTATTGACCAATGTGAGACTATGCTATCCTAGATGCATATGTTGAATAATAGTATTATTAGCTTAACAATTGCAACTAACAACTTTGAGATTAAATCATGCATAATCCAAATGATTCAATAGAATAAGTTTAGTAGCGGAGTTCTAGAAGATCCCAATGTATATTTGACTAGATTTATAAGAATTTGTGATACCATTAAGACGAATAGGGTTTTCACTGATGTAACTTGACTCAAATTGTTTCCATTCTCTCTTAGGGATAAGGCAATATATTGGCTTGTGTAATGTCCAGTTTTCATTAAACGATGGAAACAAGCGCATTTTCAAAGAAAGTCTCCCGAAATGAATGAGTTAAGGTTTTCAAAAATTTGAGGAACATGCTAGACTCCTAAAAATGAGAATTTTAGCCTCAGACGGAAGGAAAAATAGAGCTAGAATGGAGAAACAAATTTTGACGGAAAACCTATGAAACGTAATAGCATTTTCATAATTTTGGGCAATTTTTGGAATTCACGTAGGAGGGATTTTTAAACTAAATTTTTGAGTTCTTCGGAGTTCTCAAAGGCCCTAAAAACCATGGGAAGCCCTGGGACAGTTAAATCCCCTTCGGTAGATGTTTTCCAACGTTAGTGTGCCTAAACTTTGACGAATCTATTTGGAAAGGTTTTAGCTTTGATTTGAGTGATTCCAAAAGTATTTTTCTTAATTGGAAACTTAATTTTTATAGTGGAAATGACGATTCTAAAAAAGGAGTTAAAACGAAGGAGAAACAAAAATGCAAAGTATGAAGGGCAAAATTGAAATTTTTGAAAAAGTCCTTTTACCTTAGCTATATATAGGTGGCGCCTCACACTCTCCCTCATTCAACTTTAGATTTTCTAGCCCCAAACCAGAAGCAAAGCCCTAGGAGAGTGGCGCACCAAGAGAAGAGAAGAAGGAGGAAAAATTCAAGTCTTTAGGTATGAAAATTTGCTTATTTTTCATGTTTTCTCTCTACCAATCTCTTCTCTTTTTCCCTCTTCTCGATGATTTTTCTAAAGTTTTGAGGGCCATTTTGAAGGAAGAACAGAGGGAAATTTTCAGATTTGAAGAGAAGAGTTTAGAGAAAGCAAGATTTAAGCCAAACTAACTAAGGAAACAAGGTAAAAATGCATTCTATGGTAGCTATATTGATGTTCCTTTCTTCTCCATTTCAACCTACACTAAGAACCCTAGAAAGATCTGATTTTCAAACCCAACCAAGCATGATTCTTAGGTATTTGATGGAGAGGAATAAGAATATGCAAAAAAAACCATGAAATAGGCATTCGGATTCAAGATGCAAAACCTAAGGTTTCTGGTGCACGTTTTAAATTCTGAACTTATGTGATGCTTCCTAAGTTTAATCAATAGTATAAATGAGTTCTTGAGACACCTAAGATGCTCCCCACAAGCTTCCTCTTTCAAGAAAACTAAAAGAACTCTAAGTGGCCCAAGAATGCTCATGGTCTCGGCCAAGGAGGGTTCTATGTGTGGGGGAGAGTTTTAAATTTTTCTAAGGCCATTCTTGAGTCATATTTGATGAATGAAAATGAAAGGAGGCCTTGAAAAAAATTTAGAACTCATGGAAAGTGATTTGGTGTCTTAGGTTCCATATTATGACCTAAAGAAGCAACATGATGCTAGGCCTTTTGTTTTGATGGTGTGATGACTCCAAGAGGCTTAAAAGGAGTCAAGAATCATATTTGAAAGGAAAGAATGAGGCCTAGAAATCATTTAAGGGGTGTTGCTTCATTAAGTGCAATTATGGACCATAATGGAGTTTATAGAACAATCTAGTGTTTCATCAAGTTATGTAGCCTTAGAATGTGTTTCATGAACCTAATTGGCTCCCATAAATTGTATCTAGGCCAAGAGAAACTATCTCTACCAAGTTGTGGGTGTGTGGCCGAAAAAGGAGGCTTGAATTTCAAGGAAAAAACGTGTAATTGTGTGCAAGATAGCTCTCTCCACCTTCTCTCATGCATAGATGTGTGTTTAGCTTGTTTTAGAATGTGTGTATTTGTATTTTCAAGCTATGAAAAATATGCTAGCATGCCTTTATATGCCATGATTCTTGATGTCATATTATGTTTTCAAATAAATACATGATGTTTGTATGAGTTTGCTTAAGTGTGGAGAGGCCAAGAACTCTTCCCTTCAATGAGGATGAGCTAAGAACCCTTGAGCTTGGTTAAGACAAAGTAAAGAATCTCCCAATAGCAAAGTAGGCTCCCAAGAGTATGGTTAAGTCCAAAGCTCTCAAAGAAAGGGTGAGGCAAGTCCAAAATCTATGAGGAGAAGTGCGAGGCCAATCCAAACACTTGGTGAGCTCTTGAATGTCTTGTATGATTTGTTCATATGCCAAATTTGCTTTTTAAATGTCCATGATTTTCATTTTCTCCATGCATGCATTTGAAAAGCTTGCTTTACACATATTATGTATGATTGAATGAGAGATGAGCTATTAGAATTCTTTGAATCTCATCCCCTCCTCTCCAATGATCTAACATGCTAGGTGGACCAAGTAACTATGGTGAAGGGAGCCAACATCAATGAAGAAGGAAGAATGACAAGTTTATGTCTAGATTTAGCCATTTTGAAACCATAATTGTGTTTCTTGATGTATACGTTGTTGTAAATGTATCATGATCCTTAAGGCATGTATAAATATGATATTATATGATGTTTAAATAGATGAATATGATGTATGAATTCTAGCCTACATTTTGAGCATGAGATGCCAAATTATACAATGTGGAAGTATGATGGAAATGTGCATCAATGTGGGTTGAATAGCCAAAATAAGATGCATGAGGTTTGGGACCATTTGGGTAGCTCATACAAGTCTTAAATGTACTTTTAGACTTGCCCAAAAGGTGCCAAAACCAAGGGAAGGCCATTTGACAAATTTGGTACCTCATATGGAGTCAAATTTGACCATAATGGAACCCTATGTCACTTTTTAGCCAAATGAGCTAGTCTTGATCTGAGATTTGGCATGCCATTAGGTCTCATTGAGAGCTTTCTGGAAAGTTAAAGATCATAATTTTTATAGATTTACAGAATATTTGATGATTTTTTAAAGTTGGCAATTTTCATGGTTTCTGGTTTGCTGCACTATTCATTTGGTCCAAAATTGTATTATGTCACACGAGGCTCAAACAATGTCCAATTGCCATGAAATTTTATACAGATAAACTAAACAATTACAGTGACTCATGCCAACTAGAAACCTCATTTGGAGGTCTAGAGAAGGAGATATGAATTTTTGAAATTTCTATCTAGTATCATTAATTTTGCCCGACCAGAAGTATTATTCCATTGAATTCTGAAGTCTGGGCTTGATGAACTGATCTGGTGATATTTTTCCTATCTAGTTAATGCCCACAGATTTCCAAATTGGTATCATTTTCGTCATTTCAATTTTTTTAGATTTAATTATGATTTTTCAAAGTTTAGTCGAAAAATGGAGCAAATCTAGTCGAAATGCAACAAGTCCATTTTATGCTTCCTTTCGTTTTCCATGAGTTGTAGGCATGTTTTTGAGTTCCAAATGAGTTTTAATGATGTAAGTAAATATGAGGATGCATAGCATAAGCTCACACGATCTATGTGACCCCGATTGCAAATTTTTAAATATAACACAATGTAAGGAAATCCATTATGTTCGTCCCCTTTTTCATATGCTCTTGTGAAATTGATGATATAAAGCTTAAGAATGGCATGAAATGAGCTAGAATTTATGGTGTTACAGCTTGACTCTATGCCTATCCTATCTTTTTGAACATAGGACAAACTTTCATAGGTATTCTTAGCAAAATATTTTCCACTAAGCAAAATAGTAGGATTAAGGAATAATAGTCAGAGCTTCTTTCAGTGTAATGAGGAATCTTTACATGAAGCTTAGGAGAGATTTAAGGATTTGCACAGGTGTTACCCACATTATTGTATTCAAGACTAAATGCTTGCATGTATCTTTTATAATGAGTTAGAGTAATTCCTCAAAGTCAATTTAGATGTTATGGCTGGAAGATCCATATTGGCCCTTAATGTTGATAAGGTAGTTGATATTATTGAAGAGATGTTTGCAAACCACTATAATTGGACAAGTGAAAGACATAGAAAAGTGGGTAGTGTTATGGAAATGGAGACCATTCATGCATTAAACAATAAAATTAATTCTAAGTTTGATATGCTTATGAAGAGGTTTAATCAAATGAATGTTAATGCAATCTCAAATTCTCTGTTATACTTAGGCTACATGATCATCCATATATTGACTACCAAAATAACTCTTTAGGATCTTAAGTATTTGAGCAAGTGTAGTATGTCTCTAACAAGTTTAAACCATAAAATAACCTTCATTTAACTACTTACAATCTCAGATGGTGCAATCATCTTAGCTTGCTTTGGGAAAATTAGAACTACAATCAACTTTTTAGCCTAGGAATAATGGGATTCAATTTTAGAATGAAAATAAGAAAAGATGAGAAGTTGCATTTGAAAAATTCTACAATGTACCTTTTAAAAGATTTAAGAAGTTGGAATCCAAGTTGGATCAGCTAGTAAGTCATAATAAAAATTTGGAAATGGAATTGAGTCAATTGGCTGGGTTGTCCAATACTAAGTCAAGGCCACTTGCTCCACAAAATTGAGGTTAATCCTAAAGAGTAATGTAAGGTAGTTACATTAAGAAGTGGGAAACAATTGGGCAAGACTTTTGCTCATACTAAGCATTTGATTGAGTAGGATGATATAGTTAAGGGGACACCAGATAACACTCCCATTTAGATTTGAGATGAAGAGAATACTATTAACCTTTTAGCATTGGCACCAGTCAAGATATATGTGCCACTTATTTCATTTTCTTAAAGGTTGAAATAGTAGCTAGATAAGAAACTTGATAAATTTTTGAATATTTTTAGATAGATTCATATAAATAAACCTTTTGCAAATGCATTATCTCAAATGCCAATCTATGTGAAGTTTCTTAAGTAGATCTTGTCAAGCAAGAGAAAGTTGGAGGATTATGCTACCATTGCACTCACTAAGGAATGTAATGCTATCATATAGAAAATGCTACCACTAAAATTGGTTGATCCAAGGAGTTTTTCTATTCCATATGTCACTAATGATGCCTTTCTTAATAACACATTATGTGATCTAAGAGTTAGCATGAGTTTGATGTCTTTGTCTATTTATAAGAGACTTGCTTAGGCGAATTAAAACCTACAAATATGACATTATAACTAATAGACAGATCAATTAAGTGAGTAGAAGGAATGTTAGAAAATGCCTTGGTGATGATCAAGAAATTTCATCTCTCATTGGATTTTATAGCTTTTGATATAGATGAAGACATATCAATGCCATTGATTTTGGGTTGGCCATTCTTAGCAACAGCTAATGCTAATATTGACATAAGAAATGGAACGAAATGGAACATTAACTAGGATAAATGTAATGTCCGATTTTCGTTAAACGACGGAACGAACACGTTTTGAAAGCAAGTCCCCTGAAATGAATTAGTTAAGGTCTCAAAAAATTTGAGCAACATTCTAAACTTAAAAAAAAATGAGAATTCTAGCCTTAGACAGAAGGAAAAATGAAGCTAGAATGAAGAAACAAATTTTGACGGAAAACCTACGAAACGTAATGGCATTTTTATAATTTTGAGAAATTTTTGGAATTTACATAGGAGGGCTTTTTAAATGAAATTTTTGAGTTCTTTGGGGTTCTCAAAGGCCCTAAAAACTATGGGAAGCCCCGAGATAGTTAAATCCCCTCCGATAGACGTTTTCTAACGTCGATGCACCCAAACTTTGACAAATTCATTCCAGAAGGTTTTAGCTCCGATTTAAGTGATTCCAAAGGGATTTTATTTAATTGGGAACCTAAATTTTATAATGAAAAAGACGGTTCTAAAAAAGGAACTAAAACGAAGGAGAAACAAAAATGCAAAGAACAAAGGACAAAATTAGAATTTTTGAAAAAGTCACTTTCCTACACTGATATATAAGTGGCGCCTCACACTCTCCCTCATTTAACTTCAGATTATTCAACCCCAAACCAAAAGCAAAACCCTAGGAGAGAGGCGCACCAAAGGAGGAAGAAGAAGAGAAGAAAATCCAAGCTTAAGGTATGTTTCCATGGTGATTTTTTATGCTTTTCTTCATCCACACCTCCTCTCCTCCCTTCTCCTTGGTTTCCTTTGATTAAAATGAAGTTTATAAATCTGATTCAAGGGAGAAATTTAAAGGAAATTTCGGATCTGAAGAGAGGATCTTAGAGAAAGCAAGATTCAAGCCAAAATAAGTAAGAAAACTAGGTAAAATTTCATCCTATGGTTGCTATTCTTGATCCCTCTTCTTCTCTAATTTGGCACACATAAGGAACGTTAGGAGAATCTGATTTTTAAGCCCAACCAAGCATGAATCTTAGGTAATTAAGGGAGAAGAACAAGAATATGCAAAGAAAATAACAAAATAACCATTAGATTTCAAGATGCAAATTCTAGGGTTTCAAATGTTCCTTCCAAATTCTGATTTTACGTGATGATTCCTAGGTCTAATTAAGAGTTTAAATGAGTTCTTGAGATCCCTAAGATGCTCCCCACATACTTCCTCCTTCAAGAAAACAAAGAAATCTCCATGAAGGCCAAGAAAGCCCATAGTCTCGGCCAAGATGAGATTTCATCACTAGGGAAAGTTTTAAATTTTTCTAATGTCATTCGTGAGTCATATTTGATGAATGAAAATGAGGGAAGGCCTTGGAAAAAATTTAGAACTCATAGAAAGTGATTTGGTGTCTTAGGTTCTATATTATGACCTAAAGAAGCAACATGATGTTAGGCCTTTTGTTTTAATTGTGTGATGACTCCAAGAAGCTTAAAAGGAGTCAAGAATCATATTTGAAAGGAAAGAATGGAGCTTAGAAATTATTTGAGGGGTGTTGCTTCATTAGGTGCAATTATGGACCATAATGGGGTTTATAGAGCAACCTAGTGTCTAAGCAAGCATTGGCCTTAGAATTTATTTCATGAACCTAATTGACTTCCATAAATTGTATCTAGGCCAAGAGAAACCATCTCCACAAGTTTGTGGGTGTGTGGCCAAAAGAGGAGGCTTGAATTCTAAGAAAAAAGTGTGTGATTGTATACAAGGTAGCTCTCTCCATCTTCTTTCATGCATGGATGTGTGTTTAGCTTGTCTTAGAATGTGTGTATGTATATTTTCAAATCATGAAAAGTATGCCAGCATGATTTTATATGCCATGATTTCATGATAACATATTATATTTTCAAATGAATGTATGATGTTTGTTTGAGTTTGCTTAAGTGTGGAAAGGCCAAGAACACTTAACCATGGTGAGGATGAGCCAAGAACCCTTGAGATTGATTGAGACATAACAAAGAGTCTCCCAAAAGCAAAGTGGGCTCCCAAGAGTGTGGTTGAGTCCAAAGCTCTTAAAGAATGGGTGAGGCAAGTCCAAAATCCATGAGGAAAAGTGTGAGGCCAATCCAAACACTTGGTGAGCTATTGAATGTTTTGTATGACTTGCTCACATGTCAAGTTTGCTTCTTAAATGTTCATGACTTCCATTTTATTCATGCATGCATTTTTAAGGCTTGCTTTGCATATATTATGTATGATTGAATGAAAGATGAGCTATTGGGATTCTTTGAATCTCATTCCCTCCTCTCCAATGATCTAATATGCTAGGTGGATCAAGTGGACATGGCAATGGAAGCCAACCACCTTGAAGAAAGAAGATTGACATCAATATGTCTAGCTTTTGCCTTTTTAGAACCATAATGATGCTTAACAATGTATATTATTGTTGTAAATGGTCTATGACCCTTGAGACATATGTAATTATGGTATTATATGATGTACGAATGAAAGAATATATTATGTGAATGATGGAATGTAAATTAAGTATGTTATGTCATTATAGCTTTATGAATGACTTTATGAAAATATGCATAAGTGTGGATGAAAAAGCCAAAATAAGATGCATGAGGTTTGGAACCATTTGGATAGCTCATACAAGTCCTAAATATGCTTTTAGACTTGGCCAAAAGGTGCTAAGGCCAAGAGAAAACCATTTAGTCACTTTGGAACCCCATATGGAGCCAAAAATGACCATAATGGAACCCTATATCACTTTTTAGCCAAATGAGCTCTTCTTGATATGAGATTTGGTAAAAATTTAGAGCTTGATTAGATATTTTTAGGAAGCTAAAGATCATAATTTTAGGAGGTCTATAGAATATTTAATAATTTTTCAAAGTTGGAAATTTTTGTAGTTTTAGTCTGTTGCACTATTCATTTGGTCCGAAAATGAATTCTATCACACAGGGCCCAAATGATGTCCAATTGCCACAACATTTTATACAGAGAAACTAAAAATTCATAATGACTTATGACAACTAGAAGCACATCATTTGGAGGTCTAGAGAGGGAGATATGAATTTTTGAACATTCTGTCAAGTATCAGGAGTTTTACCTGACCTGAGTTACTATTCTATTGAATTTCGAGGTCTAAGCTGCCTGAGCTGGCCTAGAAATATTTTTTCCCTCTAGCTAACATCCACAACTTTCTAGATTGATATCATTTTCATGGATTATATTTTTTTAAAATTAATTGGATATTTTCAAAGTTTGCTACAGAAATCTATGACAGTTCTAGAATGCAATTTGATCTCTGGACATTTTTGGATGTCAAACATCCTTTGTAATGGTTTTTATGATCTAGAAATATTTTTATTGTGAAGTAGACATTTGTAACTTTCTAGAATTACTAAGAATGCATTATTTCAATTTTTCTATAATTAGTTATAATTTTTCAAATTTTGGTCAGAAAAGGGGCCAAATCTGGCCGAAAATAAACATCCATATTTTATGCTTCATTTCGATTTTCTTGAGTTGTAGGCCACATTTTATGATACAAATGAGTTGTATTGATATAATTTAATATGAGAATGTATAGTATAAGCTCACACGGTCTACGTGATACCGAATGGAAGTTTTATACATGATGCAACACAATTTAAATGCATTAATTTAATAGACTTTTTCTACTTCCTGCATGAATTTGAGAATATGATGCATAAGAATGTTATAAGATGAGCTAGAAATTATGGTGTTATAATAAAGCAATTAAATTTAAGGTAATCAAAGATATGAAAAACCCATCATCCGAACAAGAGTGTCATAGACTGAATATTAGTGACAAATTACCAAAGGAGACATAGTGCAAAGAGTTCTTAAAGGAATTCCTTAAAGTGTATCCATCACATGCTATAACATTCAAGGACAAAGATCAAGGTGCTAGTACAAAAAGGAATAAATCTCTAAGTGTATTCAAAAATACTATATAGAAATTAAAGCTTTATTTAGTTTGAAAGGTAGGAAAGAAAGTGGCTGCCTACAGCTTAAGCATCCCTTAACCTTGAGGAACTCTAAAAGTCAAGATAAAGACTCTATATTAGAATTATTTCTTTTCCCTTATCCTCAGATTTAGTTTATTTTGTTATGTTTTAGTTTGCATATGTTTTTGTTTTTAATTTTTGCTTTTTATTTTGTTAGGTATCGTGTTCATTTGGTAGGCTAATGGTGGAAGTTGCAAATGTTTCCTAATGACATCCTTAACTTCAAGGAGTTTCCTATCCTACTCTATTATGTTTGTATGTTGCATTTTGATCTCCATATCTCAAATTCACTTGAGGACAAGTGTCATGCTAAGTTTAAGGCATTACCATTGTAAATTGATTAGAAGATTGTGGATAAATTTTAGTTTGTCCGTAGATCATTGAGTTAGGGTTGATGAATACATATATTTGAATTTTTGAGTCACTTATTTTGAAGTTTATTGGTGTTTGGTAATGGGTTGATTTATCTAGAGTGTTTAAATTCTTGGAATGTCATAGTAAAGGTGGACACAAGCTAATTGTGTGTGTAACACCTTCATTAATTAGCTTTTCTTTAGCTACTATAATTCATCAGTAAGTCTATTTACTTATGTAGGTAAAATACTAAATCCAAAAGTTTTAAATACAATTTACCTTAACAAATAAAAATTAAAAACTCATATTACATTTTAAGAAAAATTTGGCAAAGTTTTCCTTTATAAAATTAGCTATCTAGACTAAATAAATGATTACATTTTAGCTTAGAACTCACAAATATGAAAAATAAATATAATAGTAATATCAAATAATAATATCTGGACATATATAATCATCTGCTACTAACAACTTAAACTGGAGTTACATCACTATTAACTTTATACTATTTCAAATATTACATCACTAAGAAAGTAAAACTTGACATATATATTCATAGTCATGTTACAACAGAATCATATATATATATATATATGACTTATATTGTTTTCTAATTTTTGACATCTTTCTATTTCTTTCCCTTTGCTAGCACTAGTATTCCACTTGGCACTAGTTAGTAGGAAAGATAGAAATAAAGGTGAGATTCGAGAGAATTTCAATAGCTAATTTAAACCAAATCAATGCATACAAGAATGTTATGAGGAAATGCAATGCGTATGGTATAAGCATGTGATTCTTATACATTATAAAACTCTAATTCAACTTTTAGCATGAAAGCTTATTTCACAGCAAGCCATGGCATCTCAACATACTAGCTAGGTTCATCTTAGCTCAACTCAAGATCAAGGAAGAGCTACTATGCTTAATTCCCTGACATAGGGAGGTAGGAGCCAAAAACATATCAACTTAAGCATAAAGCTCATAATGGAAAGCATAACTCAAGAATATATCAAATAATAATGCATACAAACATTTTAACTCAATCAAGCATTCAAATGCATGTAAAATAGGAAGATAAAGCTACCTTAAATGGGTAAAAGGAAGTCAATAAAACCTTTAACCTTTCTACTCTTTTTGTTGATCCGTTTCCTTTTCCTTTTTGACTCTACACCTATAATGGGATGAAGCCTTACTAGCTTGTCTTAAAAAGGTCATAGGAACATAACATTAACATCTAAAGCTCATAACAATTTCTTTTAACTTCTTGACTTTTAAATATGCTTTATACAACTTAAAGTGTACTTAGAACTCTCTTTTACACACTTCCAAGATTCATGCTTGTTAGGTGACAATTACATAATCTAAAATGCTCTATTTTTACCATATTTGAGGGCTTAACCATATGAAATTCTTTTTGGCTTTCAACTTCCCGTAATTAGTCATTCACTTAGGCTTTAGGTTAGGGATTCCAACAAACATGGATCCTAGGCAAACTCATGCTTCTAGAATTCATAATTTAAACTACAAATTCCATATTTACTATTCATATGGTCATTGGTACTCTTCATGTAATATTTTTTTTTTCATTCTTGACATATTAGAATCCATTATGTAACCATAAGCCTCAAGGGGTATCTTCTAAAAATTTAACTTCTAAACTTTAAATTCTCATCATATATAATCTAAATGACCTCAGTAAGATTCATTAGACTCATTATAAACTTACTTAAATAAATCTAACACCATTTGGTCTCTAACACCATTTGGTCTCAAAATGCCATTTTTTGAACCCTAAAAATTTAACTTTCAAAATATATCTTTTAAATTCAATCCAATTCTTCTATTATTATTCTTATATCATTTTAAGACTATCCATACCCCTAGAATCAATTGAACAACTTCCTAGACTCTCTAAATTCATTATAGCCAAATATGTACCATATAGTCCCTAACTTGGAGATTTCAAGGATTCATTCAATTCTAGGCATAGATTCTTATTCCTTGCGTCATAAAACATCTAAATATATTAATCAAGAATTGAAAACAATATGGTAGATATGATTTAAAGGAAACTAATGGTAGATATGAATTCCTTGCGTGTTAAAACCTTTGAATTCATCAAGAACACTTAGAGAAAAACTCTCCTCCTCACTCTTTCTCATAGCCAAACTATTAAAGCCAAAGAATACAAAAATTTTGCATGTATTTTAGCTTGAAACTTACCTCAATGCAAAGTACTCTTTGTGTAGACTGATTTTCACTAATTAGTTTCTTGAAAATAACTTTTTTTTGCCTTGGGTTAAATATGAACTTCATGTTTCATGAAAAGAAAACTACTATTAGAAAGCTCTTAGAGAGTAGATCAATTTTTCTAACTGGCACGAGATGAAATGGGACTATTTACTTATCTAAATGAAAACTTGAAATCCTTCTCTCTCCTCCCTCAAAAGTGACACCATTAAAGCTTCTAAAATCTAAAAATGGAAGTTTAGAGAAGATGATAGGATATGGCTTTCATAAGAAGCCTCATTTATAAATATTTCAAAATTACTATATTGCCTTTACTTGTAAAATCACCTCATTTAAACTCATTTTTAAGGCATTTCAGGATCCGATTACCCCTTACAAAAATTTGGGTACTCCTTCACATAGAAATATTATTTTTGTAGTTTAGATAGTTTAAATTAGTGAAAAATAGGTCTACTTAAAGTCTTGGTACTGTTTGACTCTTTTAACTTACTTGAAGGGTTTTTACTTCTGACTATTCCTATGGTATTTAGAACTTTTGGAAACATTAATGAGCTTAATTTTGGCTTTTAAAACTCTTTTCCTTGAGTTTTTTAAAATTTTCTCAAATTTATAATTTTGTAACTGAGGTACCATTTTTCTCTATTTAGCCATTTTAACTTTGTTTTCTTTTCGTATGTGATTTCATAACCCCATTTTGTAATTTCTTGATTAATTCTCCTTATTTGATCTTAATTTATTTTATTTTGAGACCCTATTTCATTATCTTGCTGAATTCTAGTTCAAATTAAGTCAGATGTTACAGTGTGAATATACATAATCATATAGCCCTATGTCTTTAAAAATAGTGTATAAAGCTAAGACGCACATGGGTAGGCAGTGTTCATTTACATACCCCTATACTATAACCCCTGAATTTTCATACTTTTCTTAAAATATAATACCTTAAACTTTTTAGCCCTCCCATTCTATCTTAAGCCTTAGTTTAAAGATTTACATGGAAAACATCATATTTAATGCTATTTAATTGCGTTATGTAAGACTCAAAATTTTCATTTTATACTTCATGGACCATATGAACTTATCCATATCATTTTCTACCCATATTACATCCATGCAAGTCATAAACATCACAAAATATCTCATCCATTTCAGGTTTAGAATGATACGTCTGAAAAATAATGGTTTGCTCTCAGGTTTATTGTTCCAATTTTTTGATATAGAATTTGAAAATTTATAACTAATTCTAAAAAAATTGAAATCAAGCAAAACATACATTTTGGAAAGCTAGGGATGTCTAATAATGGCTAAAAATAGTTCCAGCTCACATAAACATCAAATAGATCAAGAAAAATAATAGAATAGTACCAAAGATCTGTTTGCAGTATTGAGTTCCAAATGGGGTGATTTTGGTGGCTATGGAAAGCTTATAGTGTCTAGTTTATGCTTGTAAAATTTCATAAGCATTGGATATCGTTTGTCCCTGGATGATATAAAGGAAGAAACTAGCCATATGAACAGTATTGTTACTATTTTTTCATAATTTAGCCAATTTTGAAAAATCATAATAAATTCTTTAGAGCTCCCAATTCATGTTCTTTAGCTCTGTGAAAAGCTCTAGATGAGTCATACTTGCTAGCCAAATTTCATGTGTAACTTATCCATTTGGTCAAATTTTGGTTTAACTTAAGATTTGGTCAATTTTAAGGGTCATAAGGGATTTTTAAGGCACCATTTCACTTTCTTAATATACCATAGCCATTTGAGCATGTTCCATAGAACAAACACAGCCTAGGGAAGCCTCTTAAATGGTCTCAAATATCATAAAGCTTAAACTCATCATGTCACTTGTAACACCATATTTATCTAGCTTACCTCATGCTATTTCTAGACTTTATTTCATACATTTCATAATGAAGCAAGAAGGATAACACTATAACAATGAATATACTTGCATCAAAGCATAGATAAAATTTTTCTTTCAGAGTCCTATGGGCTATATGGACCTATCCATCTCATCCTCATATTTAAATACACAAATACAACTCATAACAAGCTTAAAAAGTGGCTTATACCTCAAGCAAAGGGAGTAGATACACAAAATTCACTGATGCAGCCTCGGGTAGAATTCTAGATTCTATGCTTGAACTTTGAAAAATCATAAATAATTCTAGAAAAATTAAAATTAGGCACACTTCTAGAAAGCTACAGATGTCTAATTTATGCTAAAAATAAATTTAGACCAAACAGAGGGTACTAGCCACTAAAAACTGATGGAACAGTACCAGAGGTTAGTTATCATTGTAGTACTAATCTCCAACTTCAAAAATTCATATCTCTTTACTTAAAGGTCCAATTGGGGTGATCTTAGTGGAAATGGAAAGCACATCATGTCTAGTTTACACTTGTAAAAATTCATGAGCATTGGATATCATTTGGCCTACGAATGACATAACCCAAGTTTCTAACCATACGAATAGTACCTGTATTAGTTCAGCAAAAAATGGCAACTTTGGAAATTCATAATTAATTCTACAGAGGTCCAAATAATTTGGTCTTTGGCTTCATAAAAAGCTCTAGATAAGATCTACATGTGTGCCAAATTTCATGGGCAAATTCGTTCATTTGGTTAGATCTTGATATTGGGTTGTAAAATGGTTTCATTTTGTGTCATCAAAGGGGTTCAAATGGTCCATTTCAAGTTCTAAGACAACCATGACCACTTGAGCACATGAGAATGCATCAAAATGGCTCTCTAAACGTGTCTCAAAGGTGCATAAACTTAGATTTCTTAAACTCACTCTCTCATCCCATGCCATACACAAGGTTCACATGCTTCAGCTTGCCATTCACTACCCAAAATGCACATTACCACTCATTTGGCACTAAAACTCATACATACATCAAACATATGGGTAATTACATATGTTCATATGATTACATAATAATTCCATCATGGGATTACATCATATGTCATGTGTATGGCTACAAAAATGACAAAATTAGGCATTTTCATACACTTTGATGTCAATCTCCTTCTTCTAGGCTTGGCGGCTTTCATTACCTTGCTCAATTGCTTCATCTAGCATGTTAAGACATTGGAAAGGAAGGGATGAGATTTAAAGAATCCCAATAGCTGATCTCCCTTTCAATCACACATAAAGTATGCAATACAAGTCTTGAAAATGTATGCATGGGCATATTGAAATGTATGGGCATTCAAGAAACATTCTTGACATTTGAATAAGCCATGTATATTATACATAAGCTTATTAAGTAAATGGATTAGCCCCACTAATTCATTTATGGATTTTGGACTTGCTTCACTCATTTTTTCTAAGAGGTTTTAACTCAACCGTATTCTTGAGAGTTAATCTCACTCTTGAAAGACTCTTTACTTTGTCTTAACCAAGTTTAAGGGTTTTTGGCCCATCCTCACTATGGTTAAAGGGTTTTTGGCTTCTCCACACTCAAGTAAACCAAGGCAAGCATATAAAACATCATTTGACTACATAAAACATAATCATGGTACCATGGAATAAAAGCTCATACTAAAATACTTTTCATGGCTTAACACACACATATACACATCCAAAGACAATGTAAGCACATAATCATGGACGAGAGAATGTGGAGAGAGCTACCTTTGCCATGCAAACATACTCTTTCCTTAAGCTTTGAGTCCTCTCCTTCAACCTCACACACATATAGAGGTAGAGATCATTTTCCTTGGCCTAGACACATCAAATGGAAGCTAATTATACTCTTGAATCAAATTCTAAAGCCATACATTCACTAGAAAAACTAGGCGGTTCATATAGCTCTTTTATAGTTCCATAATGCACTCAATGAAGCAACCTTAAGAAAACATCATCTTAGCTCCATTCTCTCCATCTATTTATGATTCTTAACTCTATTTAAACCTCTTGGAGTCATCACATAATCAAATCAAAGAGCTTAACTAAGTGTTGCTTCTTTAGGCTATAATATAGAACCTATGATACCATCTCACTATCTACAACTTCTAAAATTTTTCTAAGGCTTTGTCTCATACTCTTCCATCATACATAATACAAAACTAAGCTTGGAGGGAATTAAAACACTCCCTAGGTGCATGAACCCTCCCTGGCTAAGGTTATGCTTCCATATGGCATCAATGGAGTTGTTTTAATTTCTTTGATGGGGGAAGCATGTGAGAGGCTCTCTTGGTGCCTTAGGAACTCATATATACTCTTAGACAACTTAAATTTCTACTAGGAAGCTTCATCTTAGCCTAGGTGTAACCGAATCCCTAAATTCCATAACTTACATTCTAAAGCTCCCTTTTCAATTCTAGTTGTATATTCTTAATCGTCACACTTCATAACTTTTGGTTCCATCAAGAACACATAAAGAAAAACTCTCCTCCTCACTTTCTCTCTCTAGAAAGAAGCTTAAATGGCTTGGAAACATAAAATTTTATAAGTGTTTCAAGTAAAGTCTTACCTTAAAACAAAGCTCTCTTCGCGTAGATTATTTTTCACCAATTGATTTCTTGAAAAGAGTTTCTTTTTAGCTTGGGTTAGACCTGAATCTTCAAGTTTTCAAAAAAAAAAAAAAGAAACCACTCTTAGAGAGCTCTTAGAGAGAGGAACAACTTTTCTAATTAGCGCGGGATGAAACGAGGTCGTTTACTTACATAAACATAAGCTTAAACTTCTTCTATCTCTCCCCTCTTAATGTCATGCCATGGCTACTCAATTTTCTACAAATGGAAGCTTGGAAAAGGTGATGAGGTGTAATCTTACTTAAGAAGCCTCTTTTATAATTTTTTAAAATGACCATTTTTCCCCTACGCGCCTGTTTACTCTGTTTAGACTCATTTTAACTCCTTTTTTAGAACTATTTTTTTCATAATAAAATTTAGGTCCTCTAATTCATAAAATTCCTTTAGTCTCAGTCAAATTGGATTCAAAACCTTCTTGAATGAATTGGTCAAAGTTTAAGTCAACCGACATTAGAAAAACATCCACCAGAGGGGTTTTAATTGTCTCGGGGCTTCCCATGGTTTTCAGGGCCTATGAGAACTCTGAAAAACTAAAAAATTTCATTTAAAAAGCCCTCCTATGAGAATTTCAAAATTTGCTCAAAATGATGAAAATGCCCTTATGTTTCATCAACCTTTCGTTCAAATTTGTTTCTTCATTCTAACTTTGTTTTTCTTTTCGTCTAAGCCTAAGATTCTTATTTTTAGGAGTCTAAAATGCTACATAAATTTTTTAGGATCTCAACTAATTTATTTTGGGAGAATTTGCTTTTGTATCCGGTGAATTTCATTCATTTATGGAGAAATTGTACGTTACATTTCTCACATTTTTTCTCTTTTTCAAAGGACTGGATATTACATTTCTCCCCCCTTAAATAAATTTCATCTTCAAAATTTTGGGATATTTTTTTCTCTTACTTTTATATACTGGCTAACTGTTCCTTTCTTTCCCTTCTTTCTAGCTCTATACGCTTCTCTCAGCGATTTCACTCTTTTGAGTTTTTTCTTAGCCAAAAATTTTTTATCACTAGCTCTTAATGAGGGCTCTATTGTAATAGAATACATGATAGTTCTTCTTATAAAGCAAAGAAATTCTAACTCTGAAGGCCTATCCTGGGAAAGCTTACTAATCATATCGGGTTAATCTTAACTCATTCGTAGGGGTTAACATTCTTTTCAGTAAACTCATTTACACACCTCGAGAGGTAACTTATTTCGCATCAAATCTCTCGTATCCTCTTCCAATGGCTTCTCATAAAGTCTTATCATTTTTCTTTGATCATTACAGCCATTGGAGATTTCTGTCTACTTACTAATTTAAAACATACTATCTACTGTCCATCTTTGCATTCTTTCTTACTAGCTCATCCGATTATTACAATTTAAATTTCTTTTTATCATAGGCCTCATATCTCAATTGCTTACTAGGGTTACAACTCTTTTAAGGAGTTTTCACTTTTAGTGATCCCAATTTTTCAGTTTACTACTACATCTATTTCTTTAGGCCAGAACTTTTTCTTACTCTTTTTACTCATTTAAAAGTGGGCATTTTGTAGTCCCTTATCTCAATACTAATAGGTTTAACTCATATTCCTTATACTAGCATTAAAGAGTGACTACCACTGAGTTCTAGTGGGATGCTAACTATACTCACAGTTTCGATCACTAGAGGCATACTGTACCACTTACCTTATGTAAAAACTGTATCTAACCCCTTTTTGAATACATAGTCTAGCATGTAGGGATCTTTCTATCCCTTGGTCAGGGCTAATATCTGCTAGGTAGTGGTTCATCTAGCTCTAACTCTGGAAAGCTATTTTTTTACTTTTCTAATCCCATACACTATGCTTATCTCTCAAGAGATCTAGTTAGTGTCTAACTATCTAAGTAAAACCTTCATATTTTTGTGGCAATGGTCTACCAGACTCAAGAGGTCTTTAATCTCTAAAACAAAACTATCTGTGACTATACTAACCTCTGAGACTAACTAATTTAGAAAAACTATCTCAGGCTGTCATCTCACTAGAGAACTATCATACTGTAACTAAGGCTCTCAATAACTTTGTGGAATCTACTGCGACTTCTCAGAGCCCTACTAGGATCTACTGTAACCTATTGTACTATGATAGGATCTACTACGATCCATCTTTGGGAGACACCAAAGTCTAAGATCACTGTATCTTATAGTAAAACACATGCTCACTAAATTCAGTAACCATCGCTCATAATAACTGAGGCTAAACTTAGAAGTACGTCATGCTTTTCATGTGAAGTGGGTTCTGTGTCATCTGATTCTCTAGGATCTCATCATACTGATACTCAGTAGCATTTTAATTTTTACTCATCACTTCTCATGAGATCTTCAGATTCCCACTTCAGCCTTTTTTTACTTAGGCTTTTTTCTTTACTCTAATTGTACTCAGCTATCTTTCCTTTCATATCTTGCTATTTTTTACTATACTCACATTCTGCTTTTAAGTGCTTTAGCACCTGGGCATCTTGCACATTGAGTGTGCCTAACATCTCTAGCAAGAGAAAGGCTATACATACTAAACTCATGCTATCTGAATCTGAATATTCCTTACTATTAGCATGTTCTTTTCTATGTTACTATTCTTTATTGGGATTCCTTTCTACATGCTTTTCTTACTGTTCTAATATTCCTAGAATCCCTTTACCTTTCTTTTCTGATTTATCTCGTTTTTTAACTAACGAGAATACCTTTCGATTATTGAGACGCTTTAGTGATCGATGTCATCGTTTGCTATGCACTTAAGTCACATTACTACTAGGTTAGCCAGACCTAATATCATGTAACTTTTGTTGCAAGCAAACCATAACTTTAAACACTAATACACAGGCGCTTCGTGACTGAGCTCAAAGCCATTATTGCCAGTATATTACAAGTTTCCTAATAATCTAAAGTATTCCTCTCTTACTTTTCTTTGTCTACCCTATTCTTGTAAGATACTTAGAGAAAATAGGACTTTTTCTCTATTTCATCCCCAAGATGACTTTGCATTGCCCGATTGTTTTTACTTTGGGCGCTATTGTAGCACCTTAACCTCTAGCTCATACCCAACGTGCCCTTTAGCCCATATGGGCGGTGCGGAACTCATAAGGGAGACACTTTCTCTACCTTATGCTTACTCTTTGTATGGCACTATGTGTGGGTAGAGATCCACGTAGAAGTAATATGGACCGGTTGAGCTCTCTCTATGCTCCCTCATGCTCAATTACACTATTGAGACTTATTTCAATCCCAACTATATGCTTCAAACTCATGGAAAGCAAAAAGGGATTGGAGACATGCATTTTCGCTATGGGCAGATTTTGCTTCATTTCTGGGCTAATTTTGGAAATTCATAACTAAATGCAGAAAAATCGTATCTGCATGATCTGGGTCATTCTAGAAAGCTTGAGACGTCTATTTCATGCTAAAAATACTTAGAAGTCTCAATATCGCACTCATTCTGCGTTTGACATCGAAATAGTTCACTGGTCAGAAGGGGCTTCTTTGCTGTCACAGTTTACTGATATGGACTTTGAAAATGTCTAACTAATTCCACAAAAATCCAATGCTCATAAACTCTATCTCTATGGAAATATGTGGATGTTAGCTAGAGGAGAAAAATATCTGTAGATCAGTCCACCTAGCCAATTTCCCGGAAACCGATGAAACAGTACCTCGGGTCTGGTTGGGTGTCTGATTCTGGGCAGGAACTTCGAAATTGCATAACTTCCTCTCTGGACCTCTAAATGAGGTGCTTCCAGTTCCTACAAGTCACTGTGACCATCTAGTTTCTGTGTATAAAATTTCGTAGCCATTAGACTACGTTTGCCCCTCGGATGACATGATTTCAAAACTGACCAAATGAACAGTAAATTTCAAAAATCCGAATTTCTGATGTCAACTTTGAATGCTCATAGAAAATGCTATAGACCTCTAAATGACATGAACTCTAGCTTCCCAGAAATCTCTAAACATACGCTAGTTCCATGTCAAATTTCATGGCTAGAAGAGGTCATATGGCTATTCTATGACATCATGTGCAAAATGGCCTTTTCTTGGCCAAAAGTGTGGCTAATGGGGTCCAATCTTAAGTTTTCTACTTCTATGACTCTTTGAGCACATGAGAAAGCATCTATAGGAGCTATCAATCATGCCTCAAGTGTCTAATAACTTAGATCGGGGAAACTCACTATCCCATGCCCACTTATGCACCCTTATCTACTAAGCTACCATTGGCTCTTTCTCATTCAACCATGCTATTTCATTCGTCATAAAGCTCATTCTCATACATTCATCATTCATACATACATTGTCTTACAATATTTGTACATGCTACATCATATACATCATTTACATCTCATATACAAGTTACATATACAATGTAGTACAAAACTATACACTTTTCTTCATCTCTATCCCTAGCCTCATGCTTGTTGGTGGTTGTTCCCGTCTCTTATCTCACTTGGGCCACCTGACATGGTTGGATGGTGGAGAGGGAGGGTGAGATTCGGAGAATCTCAGCAGTTCAACTCTCATTCAAACATACATATATTGCATGCAACAAGTCTCATTATGCATGTATGGCATGTTAGCATATAAAACATGATGAAAAACGTTTAAAACATGTGAAATGGCCATGAATAACATTCAAGAGCTCGCTGAGTACTTGGATCGGCCTCACCCCTTCCCTTATGGCTTTTGGATTTGCCTTCCCATACTTTTAGAGGTATTTAGACTCACCCTTACTCTTTGGGAGTCAACCTCACTTTTGGGAGACATGGCTCAACCAACTTAGGGCTTCGGCTCATCCTCACCTTGGCTTCAGGGTTATTGGCTTTTCCATTTCCTCAAGCAACCAAACAATCATTTAAAACATCATCTCAATCATATCACATAATCATGCTAACACACTTCTCATAGCTCATATCATTCATACACACAAGCAAGACAATGTAAACACACAATTATGCATGAGAGAAAGCGGAGAGAACTACCTTTGCTAGCTATTCTCAATTTGCTCTGACACTTGACTCCTCCCTTGTTGGTTTTCACAACAACTTCTAGATGGGAGAGTTCCTCTTGAGCCTAACCACACAAAAGCATGGAATTAATACTTTACTACTCAATTCTTAAGCTAGGGATCACTTCTAAGCAGCTCTACTGAGCTTCTCACTCTAGGTTTCTTCCTCACTCTAGGGTCCATGAACTATCCCTCTCTTTCTCAACTCATAAGAAAGGGGAAAAGCAAGAAAGAGAAGACTATCTATTTCTAATCTCTCTCAAGAATGGTTTCCCACTCTATCTCCTCTGAACCAGACTCAATCCTAACTATTTTCTACCATTTGAACCGTGAAAAGGAGGAAAAATGGGAGAAGGCAACTTACTAAGAGGAAGCCATGAAAATTCATACCTTTCTTGTGCTTTCCTCTTCTCTTCAGCTTCTCACTCTCTCCTCCGCCCTTTTCTCTCTCCTAAGACGAGTTAGAGTCGGTTAGAAGAAGAAAGAAGAGAGTTGGAAGCTTTTAAAAAGTCAAATTCTCTTTTTCTCGCTTTTCTGGACCGCTCTCGCTACAGCGAGTTAGTGACCTCGCTACGGCGAGCTCGTGTCTGTTCCAGACCTTTGTCTTCGCTATGGAGTCGCTACGGCGAGATCGGGTCTATTCCAGACCTCTGCCTTCGCTATAGCGCCGCTATGGCGAGCAACTCTCTGGTCTCTATATGGAATGCCATACTCGCTATAGCTAGAAACAATTTCGCTACGGCGAGCAACTCACTGGTTTCTATATGGAATGCCGCACTCGCTATAGCTAGGAACATACTCGCTACGGCGGAGAGGCATTCTCGCTATGGCGATTCCATATCTCGCTATGGCGAGAAGACTTAGAAAATTCTCAGCTCTTCGAAAATTTTCCAGCTTCTCTTTTCCTTCCTTTTCTTTTCTATTTTCTTTTTCTGGGTTATTACAGCTATCATGCAAAAAGGGCATCTATTCCAAGGACAAATGTGCTTTCTTAAGTACTCAAGCATATCAAATCGATATTTATTCTCAAACTACTATGTCCTCGGCTTGAATACTGTTATATTTTCTCTCTCTTTTACCTTTACTATCTTTTTACTTAGGTAAAAAAATGCTCTACTACTAGCTGACTTTGTTGCTTGTTCAAGTTTTTTTATGCTCAAGAGCACTTGCATTTACCTGGGGTTCCTCTACTTGTTCACTCTCTAATAACCTCAAGGGGGTCTACTATTTCTCATACTTTTACTTTGCTCTTAACTAAATTGTCCCCCTGTAGGAAAATTCTATTTCATGTAATCCCAAGAATTACATTCTATAGCGCTCTTATTTTACTCTTTCTCTCTCTCTGTATAATGCAAAACTCACCTTCTTAGGTGGTCTCTAATTCCCTTGAGCTTCCCTAAGAGTACTAAGGCATTAACTGTTTGTCTCAGCTCATTTCTACATTTGGATTAAAGTTAAACTCTCTCTATTTAACCTCTTTAGCCTCATTCCCAAGAGCACAATATACTGATCTTAGGGTTCTACTAACCTAATCCAGGATACATACTCTCAATGTTTGGGTTCTACCTTATTGAAAGTTTATACTCTACTGGGTACTCTAATCACTCATGTGCCTTAGCTCTATATCATGCTTATGTTAGGGAGCTTGTCTAACTATCAGACCCCTGTCTATTTACCTTTCTGGGCTCAGTTTACTCATTTAATCATTACTAAAGTGAGGTTATCTCTTCTGTAGTTAGTTTCTCAACTTTTCCTCGCTTCCATTATCACTGTACTCTTACAATTCAAGGGGTCTATCTAGGGGATTTTGCTAAAGACTACTAAGTGGCCTCCTTGACTCAGAATATCTTATCTTTCCTTTTTCAATCTAGGGAGAACCTTTACTGAGTCTTTAATCAAATTAATTTCTCTTTTCACTCATCTCACCTGGACGCTACTATTGGTCATTTCCCTTAGGCTTCAGCTTATGCTTAGCCTAGGTTACTTATCTCATTAGACCTGTAACTTACAATAACTTAATGCTTTCTAAACTATTCTCGTTCTCTTTTGAGCCTCTATCACTAAGCTAATCATAACCTCTATGTGTTATCTATGAGGTACATCCTTCTGGGACACTCACTATATTTCTTACTACTAGTAGCCTTACTTTATGTTAATTTCAAGGCTACATTAACATCCCATCAACAGTGTTTAATAGGTTAGCGCCCTAGGTTAGAGTCAATGCCTTAAAGGTGGGTCTCAACAACCTTGTCATCTTTGTATCTAACTTTCTCTAATGCTGAGCTCTTTCTCAGTCTCAACTGCTAGGCCCACTAATTTCTTACTAATCTTCCGAGACCATTGACTACTCTTCTTTTTTACTGATACTAAGGGTTCCCACTTTCTGTGCGTCAATTGACCCCACAGCAGCTCATTCCTTAGGTTAGCTTGAATATAACTAACAAGGCATTTCATATTGCCATTCGTCGCAGCTAATTAGCCTTAGGTTTACCTTAGTTTCCTATCTAAGTATTGGCTACAGCTAACTTTTTAATTGGCCACGGTGAGGAATTCTTTGGATTACCTCGCTGCTTCATGGAATAATTGGCCACGGCTAAGTGGTTAATTGGCTGCGGCTAACTTCCTCTGACTGAGTTGCTTCTTCATAAATTGGAACTTCATCTTTAGCTATAAAACTTGAGTCTCATTGCCTCTATATCCAGCTCATCATCAAGCTAGAAGGTTCTACCTGAACTAGTCTGGAGTTATTTTTTTCCTCTAGCTAATATCTATAGCTTTCTAGATTGGTATCATTTGCATAGATTGGATTTTTATGGAATTAATTGGATATTTTTGAAGTTTGTAGCAAAAAGTTATGACAGTACCAGTAGTTAGCCAAACCTCTGCACATTTTTAAATGTCAAACATCTTCTATATTATGTTTCATGACCTAGACATATTTTTAGCATAAAGTAGACATGTGTAACTTTCTAGAATGATAAAGAATGCATGATTTTGATTTTTCTAGAATTAGTTATAATTTTTCAAAATTTGTGATAGAAAAGGGAGAATCCTAGCTGAAAATGTAACTATATATTTTATGTTTCCCTTTGCCTTCCACAAGTTGTAGGCCACTTTTGATGATGGAAATGAGTGGTATCTATGTAATTAAATGTGGGAATATGATACATGACCTTACACAGTCCACGGGACACTGAATGAGAATTTTATATGCGATGCAATGCTAAGAAATATATTATTTTAATGCCATTATTCTTGCCTCTTTTGTGAATTGCTTGATATGAGGCATAGAGATAGTATGAAATAAACTAAGAAACTTTGGTGTTACATTTATTGGTATTAGAGCTAAGGTTCAGGCTCTTGATGTGGGTTATGGCTTATGTTTATAAGTTGCCTAGATGTATATGAGCTATTTTGTGGATGAGTTGAGTGTGTTAATGGTAGAAGTGTTATTTTTTTTATGCTAAAGTTTGTTATGATATTTCAGAGCTATGGTAAACACTAGGAGAGGTCAACCCTTTAGAGAGGCTCATGCAGATGATAGAGCTGAGCCCAGTGATCCTATAGCTAGAGCCTTACAGCCTATTATGGCTTGCCTGGATTAACAATAGGCCATGATTATGCAGTCACAAGAACGGCTTACTGAGAAAGACAGTCAAGGCCCTACACCTCCTCCTTCATAGCCACCTCACCACTCAGATTGTTTCAAGCATTTAGGGGCTACTCATTCAAACCTGTAGCCATATGCACAGATGATTGCTGCTATTTCATCAGCTTAGATGCCTTCAGCTTGGGAGCAGTACTCTATTAGCCAGGTCATTACCCAGTTCAAGAAATTCGGGCCTCTCACCTTTGATGGTAAGATGAACACAGAGAAAGCCGAGGCCTGGATTATGCAGTTAGAGAAAATCTTCCAGGTAATGAAGTGTACGTCTAAGCAAAAAGCCACTATGGTTATCTTTTAACTAGAGAAGGAAGCAGATTACTGGTGGAGTGGCACTGAGCTTATCTTGATGGAGAGGAATCTTTCGATTACATTGGAGGCATTCCTCCAGGCCTTTTATGAGAGGTATTTCCCCAGTTCAGTCAGGGATGAGAATGAGTTAGAATTCATACTCCTGAAACAGACAAAGGAGATGCTCGTAGACCAATACATGGCCAAATTTGTAGAGCTTTCCTGGTACTGCTCTTATTTATAGAGGCATGATGATGAACAATTAAGAGCAGATAGGTTAGAGAAAGGTTTGCTTCCGGAGATCAGAGATAGAGTAGTGCCACAGAGAATCAGTCACTTTAATACCCTAGTTAAGATATGTAGAGTGACAAAGGCGAATTTCAGGACGATGCAGCCTACCTCTAAGGCCAGACCACCCCTCCCTAAGCCCAAGAGACCTAGAAAGGGATTACAGGCTATAGTTACTAGCAGGAGAGATGGCAGAAGCCAGTGGAGCCGAAAAGGCTAAAAATAGAGGACTCAGTCCAGTAAAGGTAGCTTTATACCTATTACATGTCCTCAATATAGCAAAAATCATAAAACTAGACCATGTTACGTAGGGCAGAATGTATGCTTTCGGTGTGGTAGGCCAGGACATATGGTTAGGGACTACACCCAGGCTCCTCCACAGTTCATATAGTAGAGGGAGATGGCTCCTACTCCCAGACCTCAAACACAAGGTAGAGTCTTTGCCCTATCACAACAGGAGGCTAACAAGTCCCTAAGTTTGATCTAAGGTACTATTAGAATAAATTATTTTTTTATAACTGCATTATTTGATTCAAGTGCTAGCCATTCTTTCATATTATATGACTATGCTAGGAGGTTGGGTGTGAGTATGCATGCACTACCATATGATTTGCATGTATCTACCCTAATAGGAAATTAAGCCATTACCTTCGATGCTTGTTTGAATTATGTGATCTAGTTTAATCATTGTCTTACCACCCTTGATTTGATTTGTATGCCCCTTATTGATATTGATGTGATCATTAGCAGGAACTAGATGTCTACAAATAATACCACACTAAATTGTAGTCACAAATGTATTACTTTACCCGAGTGTGGGACTGTGCCTAGTATAAGGACCGAGTTATCTATTATGACTACCTCCTAGACTGAGAGGTCTCTAGGGCATAGTTATTGGGGGTACTTAGTTTTCTTTTCAGTTCAGGCTGAGGCAGAAGAAGGTATAGATGAGATTCTTATAGTGAGGGAGTTCCTTGAGGTATTCCCTAAAGAGATTAGCAAACTACCCCTAGAGAGAGAGGTCAAGTTTTCGAAAGACATTGTACCTAGAGCAGGTCCAGTGTTTAAGGCCCCATATAGGATGGCTCCTATCGAGCTAACTGAGCTTAAGAAATAGATAGAAGAGCTCTTAAAGAAGGGTTTTATCAAACCCAGTGTCTCATTGTGGAGAGCTCTAGTTTTATTCATAAAGAAGAAAGACGGAAGCCTTAAGCTATGTATAGATTACTTGGAACTCAATAAGACAACCATTAAGAATAAGTACTCTCTCCTTCACATAGATGACCTTCTAGATTAGTTACTAGGAGTGTCAATATTCTCTGAGATAGACCTTAAGTCGAGATACCATCAGCTTAGAATAAAGGCTGAGGATATTCCCAGAACAGCATTTAGAACTAGATGTGGGCATTATAAATTTTTAGTTATGCCCTTCGGGTTGAAGAATGTACTCGCAGTATTCATGGATTACATGAACAGAGTCTTCAGGCTATACTTAGATAGATTTATAGTTGTCTTCATAGATGACATCCTCATCTACTCAAAAAGTAGAGAGAAACATGAGCAACATCTGAGATTAGCCTTGAAAACTCTGAGAAAGAGATAGTTGTATGCTAAACTTAGTAAATGTGAGTTGTGAATCACTGAAATTTAATTCTTAGGCCACGTGATCTCCTAAGCAGGGGTCACAGTAGATTTCCACAAAGTAGAGGCAGTGTTACAGTGGGAAAGACTTAGAATAGTGACAGAAATCAGAAGCTTACTAGGTTTAGCAGGTTATTATAGGAGGTTTATTCAGGGCTTTTCTTATATAGTGATGCCACTGACCCGACTTACTAGAAAGAATGTATTGTTTGTGTGAAATGAGAAATGTGAGAGTAGTTTTCAAGAATTGAAGCACAAGTTAACCACAGCCCTAGTCCTAGTACTCCCTAACCCTATAGAGACTTTTGTAGTCTATAGTGATACCTCTAAGAAAGGGTTAAGATGTGTGCTTATGCAGAAAGGTCGAGTGGTAGCTTATACTTCTAGACAGTTGAAACTTCACAAAGAAAACTACCCCACACACGATCTAGAGCTAGCCATGGTGGTGTTTAGTTTGAAAATATGGAGACACTACTTATGTAGGGCAGCTATAGAAATTTTCAGCGACCACAAGAGCCTTAAATATTTATTTGAATAGAAAGAGCTGAATATGAGACAGCGGAGATGGTTAAAATTCTTGAAAGACTATGATTTTACATTGACATACCATCCCGATAAAGCTAATATGGTAGTTGATGCCCTAAGTAGGAAATCCATGCACATGGCCTGTATGATGATCCGAGAGCAGGAATTGATTAAGAGATTTAGAGATATGAGTCTCTCCTGTGAGGTGTATTTGGGAAAGTTATTAATGAGTGAAACCTAAATAGAAAATGACCTGACGTAGCAAATAAGAGAAGTCCAGCAGACAGATGACCATGTAAACAAGATTAGAGCCCAAATAGCCTAGGGTAGCATCCAAGAGTTCAATCTGTCTGAGGACGACATAGTGAGATACAGAGATAAGCTATATGTGCCTAGAAATACAGAAATCAGAGAGAAGATATTAGATAAGGCACATAAGAGTAAGTATACCATTCATCCAAGTAGTAATAAAATGTATCAGGATTTAAAGAAAATGTTCTGGTGGTTTAGAATGAAAATAGATATAGCAGAGTATGTCTCCTAATGTCTAGTGTGTCAGAGAGTTAAGATAGAGTACTAGAAACCAGCTAGGTTACTTCAGCCCTTAGATATCCTGGAGTGAAAATAAGATAGTATAGTGATGGATTTTATCATAAGTTTACCTAAGACATCATCAGGGCATGATGCAATATGGGTAATAGTAGATAGATTAACAAAGTCAACACACTTCCTAGCATTGAAAGCCACTTATACTCTAGATAAGCTAGTCTAGCTATACATACAGGAGATAGTTAGATTACATGGCGTGCTTAAGAGCATAGTTTTAGATAGAGATCCTATATTCATATCGAATTTCTAGAGATCATTATAGGATGCTCTAGGTACCAGACATAGATTTAATATAGCATATCACCCTCAGACGGATGGACAGACGGAGAGTACCATCCAAACCTTTGAGGATATGTTGAAGGCAAATGTGCTAAAGATGAAAGGAAACTGGAATACATACTTATCTCTAGTGGGGTTTGCCTATAATAACAGTTATCATGTAAGTATATAAATGGCAATGTATGAGGCATTGTATAGGAGGAAGTGTAGGTCTTCGATGTGTTGGGTTGAGCTAGAAGAGTGGAGCCTGATAGGCCCAAAGTTAGTGGATCAGACTTTTAGACAAATTGAAACCATAAAAAAAAACTCCTGACGGCCTAAAGCAGATAGAAAAGTTATGCAAATAAACGTAGACGGCCGTTAGAGTTTGAGATTAAAGACCATATCTTCATTAGACTGTCTCTAATCATAAGGATAGATCGATCCATTAAAAGTAAAAAGTTCAGTCCAAAATATATAGGTCTTGATAAAGTAGGACCTGTGGCCTACAGACTAGCCCTTCCCCCAAACCTGAGCCAAGTACACAATGTATTCTATGTTTCACAGCTTAAAAAGTACCAACCTGACCCCTCACATGTCATAGAATATGAGAATGTGTAGTTATAGGATGATCTATCATACATTGTATCACTAAATGAGATCGTGGACATTAGACTCAAATAATTACAGAATAAGATGATACCACTGGTGAAAGTGATTTGGAAGAAGTTATCTCCTGAAGAAGCTACATGGGAGCTACAGGATAACATGAGAAAGAAACATCCAAAGCTCTTCCCATGAGGTACGTTATCTAAATTTCAAGGATGAAATTTTTTTAAAGAAGGGAGAATTGTAATATCTGGTTTTCATTAAATGACAGAAATAGGTACATTTTTAAAGCAAATCCCCTGAAATGAATTAGTTAAGGTCCCAAAAAATTTGAGTAACATTTTAAGCTCCTAAAAATGAGAATCTCAGGCTCAAATAGAAAGAAAAATAGAGCTAGAATGAAGAAATAAATTTTAACAAAAAAACTTACGAAACGTAATGGCATTTTTGTAATTTTGAGCAAATTTTGGAATTCACACAATAGGGCTTTTTAAATCAAAGTTTTGAGTTTTCCAAGGTTCTCAGAAGTCCTAAAAACTATGGAAAGCCCCAAGACAATTAAAACTCATCCAGTAGACGTTTTCCAACGTCAGTATACCTGAACTTTGATGAATTTGTTCAAGAAGGTTTTAGCTCTGATTTGAGTAATTCTAAAGGCATTTTACTAAATTGGGAACTTAAATTTTATAATGAAAAAGACTTTTCTCAAAAAGGAACTAAAATGAATTAGAAATGAAAATGCCAAAAATAAAAGGCAAAATAGAAATTTTTGAAAAGTCATTCTTCCTCCACCTATATATATAGGGCGCCCCACTCTCCCATTCACTTGGCCTCATATTTTTCTGCCATAAACCAGAAAAGAAACCTTAGGAGGGTAGCACACAATAAGAAGAAGAGGAGGAGGAGAAATCAAGGCTTGAAGGTATGGAATTTTGGTAGTTTTTCATACTTTCTTCTTTCCAAACCTATTCTCCTCCATTCTCCTTTATTTTCTATGATCATAATGAAGTTTATAAATCTATTTTAAGGGAGAAATTAAGAAAAAAAAAATTCAGATTTGAAGAGAGGAGGCCAAAGAAGACAAGATTAAAGTGAGAAAACAAAGAAAAATAAGGTAATTTCTTCTTCCATAGTTGCTACCCTTTACTTCTCTTCTCCCTATGGTTCATCCCTCTCAAGAAGTCATAGGAGGGCTTGGCTTTTAG
This sequence comes from Erythrophleum ivorense, assembly GCA_026724425.1. NCBI lineage: Eukaryota > Viridiplantae > Streptophyta > Magnoliopsida > Fabales > Fabaceae > Erythrophleum > Erythrophleum ivorense. The sequence continues at coordinate 23,125,896 of JAIUCV010000011.1, forward strand.
ACAGAACCAAGGGTGATTCTTAGGAAAAAGGATGTGAAGATTAAGAATATGCAAAAAAAATTAACAAACAACTACAAAAATTTAAGATGCAAATTCTAGGATTTCATATGTTCCTTACAAAATCTGATTTGATACCTTAATTTTTATGCCTAAATGAAAGTTTAAATGAGCTCCTAAGAACTCTAGAAGTCTCCTTATATGCTTCCTCCATCAAGAACACAAACTAAAGTCCATGAAGACCAAAATCCTCCATTGTCTCGGCCTAAGAGAGTTTGTGTACCTAGGAAGAGTTTTAATTTGTTCTAAGCCCATTTTTGAGTTATATATGATGAGTGAAAATGAAAGGAGGCCTTGGGAAAAGTTTAAAAATCATAGAAAATGAGTTGGCCTTATATGTTCCATAATATGACATAAAAAAGCAACATGTAGTTAGGCTCTTTATTTTAATTGTGTGATGACTCTAAGAGGCTTAAAAGGAGTCAAGAATCATGAATGAAAGGAAACAATGGAGCCTAGAATTTATTTGATGGGTGTTGCTTCATTAGGTGCATTCTTGGAAACATAAATGGGTTAATGAGCCAAGTTAGTGTCTAAGCAAGTTGTGTGGCTTTAAAATTAATTCCATGAACCTAATTGATTTCCATAAATTGTGTTTAGGCCGAGAGAAATAATTCCTACACATTTATGTGTGAGGTCAAAGAAGGGAGAGGAAATCCAAGAAAAAAGTGTGTGCTTACATCCAATCACTCCTCCTTTTCTCATGCATGAATATATGTTTGACTTGTCTTTGAATGTGTGTATGTGTATTTTAAGCCATAAAAAGTATTCTAGCATGATTTCATATGCCATGGTACCATGATGATCCATTATGTTTTCAAATGATGTTTGTTATGTGTGCTTGGATTTGCTTGAGTGTAGTGAGGCTAAGAACCCTTAGTCATGGTGAAGATGAGCCAAGAACCCTTAAAGTTTAGTTGAGACAAAGTAAAGAGTCTCTCAAAAGTGAGATTGACTCTTAAGAGCAAAGTTGGGTCCAAGAACATCTTAAAGAATGAGTGAGACAAGTCCAAAATCTACAAGTAAATGGGTGAGGCTAATCCACTCTTGGCAAGCCTTTGTATGCTATGTATGACTTGCTTAAATGTTAAAAATATTTCTTGAATGTTCACACATGTTAATATGCCCATACATGCATTTGTAAGATTAGTTTTGCATATTTTATGTGTGATTAAAAGGGAGATGAGCTATTGGGATTCTTTGAATCTCATTCCCTCCTCTCCAATGTTCTAACATGTTAGGTGGACAAAGAGAATAAGGAAATGGAAGCCAACCTCTTGAAAGATGAGAGTATGCCACCAAAATGCATGGAATGTGCTTCTTTAAGGCCATTCAAATGGCAATTGTTGTAATTTATTATTGTACATGATCTATGACCTCTTAAGCATATGTAATTATGTTAATATGTGATGTATAAATGAGAGATTATATTATGTGACCATTAGAATATATATTGAGCATGTAATGACAAATTTTGCTTCTTGGAAGTTTGATGCATTAGTGTGTAAATGGAAGTGGAATGGCCAAATTGAGAAACATGAGGTTTGGGATCACTTAGGCAGTTCATACAATTCATATTCATGCTTTTAGATTTGCCTAAGAGGTGCCAAATATCAAGGAAAGTCATTTGGACATTTTGGTATCCTATATAGAGCAAAAATTAATCTTATTGGAAACTTATACCACTTTTTATCCAAATGAGCTCTTCTTAATATGATATTTAGCATGCAATTAGATCTTGTTGAGAGATTTCTAGAATGCTAAAGTATAGAATTTTCGGAGGTCTAAGGAATATTTGATAAATTTTCAAAGTTGGAAAAAAATTCTGATTTTAGTCATAGTACTGTTCATATTGATCCGAAATAAATTATGTCACTCAAGGCCCAAATAATGTCCAATTGCCACAAAATTTTATAGGAAGAAATTAGACATTCTGGTGACTTGTGCCAATTAGAACCACCTTATTTGGATATCTAGAGAAGGAGATATGAATTTTCAAAGATTTTATTTAGTACCAAGTGCTTTAACTGACTTCAAGTATTGTTTGATTAGGTTTCAAGGTCTAAGCGTACTTGAATTGGTCTGGAGTTATTTTTTTCCTCTAGCTAACATCTTTATCTTTTCATATTGGTATCATTTGTATGGATTGGATTTTTGTGAAATTAATTGAATATTTTTGAAATTTATAGCAGAAAGTTGTAACAATACCAGTTGCCAGCCAGACCTCTACACCTATTCGAATGTCAAACATCTTTTGTGTTGTGTTTCATGGCCTAGAAATATTGTTTGCATAATTTAGACATGTGTATCTTTCCAAAATGGTAAAGAATGCATGCTTTTGATTTTTTTAGAATTAATTATGATTTTCCAAAATTTGTGATAGAAAAAGGAGAATTATGGTCGAAAATGTAACTGTGTATTTTATGCTTCCCTTTGCCTTCCACAAGTTGTAGGCCACTTTTGATGATGGAAATGAGTTGTATCTATGTAATTAAATATGAAAACGTGATACACGAGCTTACACAGTCCACAGGACACCAAATGAAAATTTTATATGTGATACAATGCTAAGAAATGTATTATTTTAATGCCATTATTCTTGCCTCTTATGTGAATTGCTTGATATGAGGCATAGAGATAGCATGAAATAAACTAAGAAACTATGGTGTTATAATAGCTTTTAGAACAAATGCTGTGAAGACATGTGAGTAAAGAGGAGCCCGTGAGTGTGATTTAGTGAAACTGCTCTCAGCTAAATGAAGATTGAATGAGTATGTTTAAAGTGCGGATAGCTAATGGCATTATGCATGTGTGAAGGACATAGATAAGCTTGCTACATGTAAGAGGTTTGAGTGCTACTGTGCAAGTGTGTGAGCATATGAAATGGAGAAACCTGTGTGAATGAATGGAGCATATATATATATATATATAAGTGGATACGTTAATGAACCGAAGACCTGGAGCCTCCAACTTACATGATTCTCATGCTTACAAGTGAATGTGAGGGAGTATGTTTTGGCGAGTGCAAACATGAATGATGAAAACTGGACCCATGTGTGTATCGTGCACATGAAACTGTACGGGGTGACCTATGTGTAATATCATATTTATCTAGCCTTTCTGCATCTCATTTCTAGTAACTTTTTCTTGTCATTCTCTCATCTTCCAACTTGGTGGCTTCCATTTCCTTGCTCACTTGGTCTACTTAGACATGTTAGGTAATGAGGAGAAAAGAATGAGATTTTAGGAATCCTAATAGCTCTTTTCTCTTTTAAGCACATATAATGGATGCAAATTCAAGTCTAAAAATATATGCATGGTTATCTTAAAATTCATAAATATACATGAAACATTTTTTTCATTTAAGAAGTCACATATAATATTTATTGGCTTAACAAAACAATGGTTTAGCATCACTCATTCTCTTTGGGCTTTTGAACTTGCCTCACCCATTTTCTCAAAGGATTTTTGACTAAGCTTCACTCTTTCAGAGACTTTTAACTTTGTCTCATCCATTCTTAGGGATTTTTGGCTTTACCACACTCAAGCAAGCCAAAACATATTCATAAAACATTATTCAAGTGCATAAGCAAAGCATCATAGTACCATGACATATAAATACATGCTAGAAACATTCAAAAACAAGAAAACATCTAAAGATGCATGAGGAAAAGAAAAGAGAGTTACCTTAAAGCCAATATCCTTACTTTTCCTTTAAAATCTTCCTCCCTCTTTTCAGCCAAGCCTTGAAGTTTGGAGGCACTAAGTTCTCTTGGCCTAAACACATCATAAGAGACATACATCATTCTCTTTAGGCTTTTGAACTTGCCTCACCTATTTTCTCAATAGGGTTTTAACTAAGCCTCACTCTTTTAAAGACTTTTGGCTTTGTCTCATCCATTCTTAGGGACTTGTGGGTCATCCTTACACTAGCTAAGGGACTTTTGGCTTCACTACACTCAAGCAAGCCAAAACATGTTCATAAAACATCATTTAAGTGCATAAGCAAAGTATCATGGTACCATGGCATATAAATACATGCTAGAAACATCTTTTATGGCTTAAACTTGCACACACACATTCAAAGACAAGAAAACATCCAAGATGTATGAGGGAAAAAAAGGGAGAGCTGCCTTGGAGCTAATGTTCCTTACTTTTCCTTTAAAATCTTCCTCCTTTTCGGCTAAGTCTTGAAGTTTGGAGGCACTAAGTTCTCTTGTCCTAAACACATCACAAGAGACATACATCATTCATAGGAACAAGCTTTAGCTTTGTACAATTACTATTGAGGTACCTTTTGTTCTAAGACACTATTATGGCTTCATAAAGGACCTAATGAAGCAACTATGATACTTCTTGATCTTGGCTCCATTTTCTCCTTCAATCTAAGTTTTTTAGCTCCATTTAAACCTTTTGGACCTATCATATAATCATTTTGAAGAGCTTAGCTATATGTTGCTTCATTAGGCCATATTATAGAGCCTATACCTCCATCTTAGGCATCTAAAATTTTTCTAAGACTTCCTTTCATGTACTTTCATCATATATAGTGCCATTCTAGCCTTGGAACAAATCAAAACACTCCTTAAGTGCTTATTCTTAGTGAGAGCGAAACATTCTCCCTTTGATGCACCCATGGAGTGTGCTTGCTTTCTTTTAGGGAATTGGCACTTGTAAAGCTTTCTAAATATCTTGAGAATTCATATATACTCTTAGGCAACTTAAATTACTACTAGAAAACTTTATCTTAGCATAGGTGTAACCAAATCCCTAAATTCTATAACTTGTATTTTAAAACTCTCTTTTTCAATTCTAGTTGTATATTCTTAATCTTCACACTCCATAATCCTTGGTTCCATCAAGAACACATAAAGAAAAACTCTCCTTCTCACTTCTCTCTCTAGACTGAAGTTTAAATGGCTTGAAAACATAAGATTTTGTAAGTGTTCCAAGTAAATTCTTACTTTAAAATGGAGCTCTCTTCGTATAAATTATTTTCTATCGATTGGTTTAGAGCTCTTTTTTAACTTAGGTCAGACCTAAATCTTCAAGTTTTCAAGAAAAGAAAACCATTATTAGAGAACTCTTAGAGAGAGGAACAACTTTTCTAACTGGTGCGGGATGAAACAGGATCGTTTACTTACCTAAATAGAAGCTTAAACTTCTTCTCTCTCTCCCTTCTTAGTGTCATGCCATAGTTGCTCAAATTTCTAAAGATGGAAGCTTGGAGAAGGTGATGAGGTGTAATCTTACTTAAGAAACCTCTTTTATAATTTTTCGAAATGATCATTTTGCCTTTACATGCTTGTTTATTTCGTTTAGGCTCATTTTAACTTCTTTTTTAGAACCTTCTTTTCTATCATAAAATTTAGGCCTTCTAATTTATAAAATGCCTTTGATTTCATTCAAATTGAATTAAAAACCTTCCCAAACAAATCAGTTAAAGTTTATGTCAACTGACATTCTAAAACATATGCTGGAGGGGTTTAAACCATTCTAGGGATTCCTATGGTTTTTAGGACCTTTGAGAATCCCAGGAAAAATATTTTTTTTCCATTTAAAAATCTCTCTTTTGAGTTTTCTAAAAAGTGCCCAAAATTACAAAAATGCCACTACAGCTTTGTTGAATTTCATCTAATTATTCTAGCTTCTTTTTCATGGCACCTTTGACCTTAGATCCTCATTATTTAAGATCTAGATTATTACTCTAATTTTATTGGACCTCAAATCATTCTATCTGGGGGACTTTCTTTTATATTCGATGAATTATGTACATTTACGGAGAAGCCAAGCATTATGTTTCTCACGTTTGTGAAAGTACTGGATGTTACATCATACCTCTCATCTCATCTTCCCATAATGAAAATATTCCATACGGCTGCATGTAAAAGTGTGTGGTGTTTTAATGAACATAAAATGTTGAGCTTCCCTCATCCAATAAACTGTAGCTTCACATGAATATGCAAATAAGTATATTGCAACATGAGCTTCCACGTGAGTGAGAGCCATGTATGTCCAATGGATGATGGGTGACATTAAGTGAGAGGGAGAGCTGTCTACATGAGCTTCATTCTCCCACTTTTCATTTTTTTTCTTTTTCCAAAATTCCATTAGAAATGTGAACCATTATTCCCTCTTTGAACTTGCACACTTACACACATGAAGCTCTATCTTTTCTCCAAATCAATTTCCCATTCAAGCTCCAATTGCTCATTGAAAATTTGCAAAAGTAATGAGAAATATTCAATAGGAAAAATTCACAAAATTATTTAAAGAAATTTATGTATTAAAATTCAATAACTTTGCAAATAAATTCCTAGAATACAAAAAATGGCCAATAAAATCAAATATCCTTCAATTAAGTCCATTAAGCCACAATTTACATCAAAGTGCCTAAATTAGAGGGAATAAAATATATAGAAATTAGCAGTTATCATGCCTCCATTTTCGACAAATTGCACCATGAATGTTCTCCGTGTTCATTATAATATCTCTATTCTTTCTCCCTTTCTCCTCCTTTATGTTGGCATGAGTTATGGGCTTGTTAAATATAGGATTTTCACTTCCCTTCTTCATCTTATTTCTTTCTTTCTTCTTCTTTTCCATGATTTGTTGAAGCCAAAATTTATGTAGCCATTATTTTGCCATTGCTACGAATAAGCTTCCAATTAAGGTTTTTATTGAGTGTGAAATTTACACTTCCTTCTCTACTTATCAAGCTCCATAAGGTAAGATTTAATCTTAATTTCAACTCTAGGAGTTTATCTTGAAAAACCTAGGTTCAAGGTCAGTTGTAAAATGGGAAAATGAGGATGTAGATTGAGGCTTTTAAGTGATTAGTTATCATTGATTAAGATAAGGCTTAGAAATTGCAAACTTAAGCTCATTCAATGATTTAGTAAAAATTATTGATGTTGTTAAGAAGCCATGTGAACACTTACACTAAAAGGGCTTTAGCTTTGTGAAGTGGAACAAGGACCACTGTAGTGCTTAATACTAGTTGTGAGTAGATATCAATGTCATGATTTTTTACACTATAGGTTAATTTTATTTTATCACTTCCTTAACCTTGGTTTTTTATTAACTTACATGTACTCTTATGGAAAAAGGCTCCTAACTTGTGTGCAACTTGTTACGATGATATAACAACTTGAAGAAACCATATTTCATTGTGTATTCTTATAGCTATAATAAGTGCCACTATATGTTGGCATGATGTGTAACATATCGGTGAGGAACAATATTAACTAATGATATTTTGATGCGAATTAAAATGGATGTATAAAAGTTCATTAATGAGAGTAAAGTTCATATTGTGTGATATATATATATATATGTATTTATTCAAATTGTGCCTCCCTAGTTTAAATTCATTTGTTTCTCTATGTTTTCTTTTATTTACTTTGGATTGAAGTTTAAATTATATTCTTTTAACTATTTCATTCATCCAATTTTATTATTTCTCACTTTGCATTTCCTTTTCTTTTACATTAAGTTTATTCCTAATAAATTAACCTTCTTTAATTTGTCATCACACCTTTATTTACTTATTTAGTTATTATATGTAATGAGTATTAATTTGATTATTATTATGTTATTCTCTATTTCTTCTTTTATTGAATCCTACATAGATTTTATATTTGGATGGGAATTTTTGTTAAAACCTGGGGTCGTTAGCTAGGATAACTACTTACATGCACCAATATTAGTAATTAAGAGCCCTGGGTGGAAAAGGTGTTGTCTATTAGGTGTAGCTATCTATGTAAGGGCAAAGAGTTACCAAAGAGGTGTAGCTACCCCTAAGGAATGGATATGTAAATGTGGTACAATATGTAAGAATGAGTGGAAAAGTAGTTACTTGTTAGTTGTAGCCATCTATGTAAGGGCAAGAAACTACCAACAAGGTGTAACCACCCCCAAGGAATGGATATGTACATGTGATATGATATGTAAGATTTGGTGGAGAAGGAGTGGCCCATTAGGTGTAATCATCCATGAGAGAGTAAAGAGCTGCCAATAAGGCATAGTTGCCACCAAAGGAAATGAAATTAGCTTTTCCTCATTAGTCAATCCTTTGTCTAGTAAAACTTTTTAAGGTTTCATTACATGAGAAGAATTAGGCAAATACTTTCCTAACATGTATACATGAAACAGAAGATGTATACTTTTAAGGTCATGTGACGATACAAAACAATATGTAACATGACTAACCCTTTCTAAGATCTCATACTATTTAATATCCTTAGGCTTAACTTTTTTTCTTACTAAACCTCATTAGATTGATGGCGCTTGTGAAAACAAATGATTATCCACTCCAAACTCTAATTCACAATGCCTATAGTTTACATAAGATTTTTGCTTGCTTTGAGCTATTAACAATCTTTCCTTGATCCCTTGCACTTTTCAAGTGTATTTTATACTAGATTTCGGCCTAATATCTTAGTCTCGTAGACTTCAAACCACCTAATAAAAAACTTGCATTCCTGTCGTATAATGCTTTGACTAGTGTCATTTATATACTAGCTTGATAACTATTATTATACATAAACTCCACTAGGGACATAAAACTTTCCAAACTGCCACCAAAATTGAGCACATGCCTTTACCATATTTTTTTAGGACTTGAATGACCCTTTCTAATTAACCATCTATCTGGAGATGAAAAGCCATACTGAGACTTACTTGTGTGCCCAAGACTTCTTGAAATGCCTTCTAGAAATAAGAAGTGAATTGCAAACACTTATTAGATATTATACACATTGGTACTCTATGAAACTTCATAATTTCATCTATTATAATCTTAGCATGATTAACCACATTATACATGGTTTTATTGGGGGGAAATGGGCTAACTTAGTTATCTTCTTCACAATCATCCAAATAGAATCATATCCTTTTAGGTATGAGGTAGGCTAGTAACAAAATTCATTGTAATTATTTTCACTTCAATATCTCTTACCATTGAAGCAACCTCATTGGCTTTTGATATTTCACTTCAACTTGTTGGCATGTTAAGCTATCCTACCAATAAAATTGCTTCAAATTATGATACATTTTTGTCATCCCTAAATGGATGATGTATGCAAAATGATGAGCTTCTTTTAAAGTCTCTTTTTCAAGTCTTCCACATTAGGCCACATTATCTATCATTATACCTTAGTGCCCCATTTGAGTCTTTGGTGAATTCACCACTCTTCATGTTTCCTATTTTTGTTATCAACTTATTCAATCTTGAGTCTAGACTTTAAGCTGTCTTTACTTTTTATATAAGGGATGAGCAAGCCTAAATGTGAGCTAAAAAATGCTTTTGCTTTAGTTATTTTGAATCTTAACTCACTTCTCCCTAATTTATGAATCTCTCTTACCGATGGTCTCCTAAACTCCACAATACGGGGCAAATACCTATAGACTTCTTGCTTAATGCATTTGCTACCACATTTGCTTTGCAATCATAATAATTAAAGTAAATTACGTAGATTTCCTTTAAGTTCCATTGAAATTATAGAGTCTTCTCCTCTATTTTCACATATATAAACCTCCTTTAAGTTATAGAGAACTCTTTTTTATTTTCAAAATATACATAGACCTTCATTGAAAAGATGTGAAGTGTTTATGCAATTTTAGAAAAAAAATTAAGGGAGATTTGTGTAATATACTCTTTATTTCAAGTAAAGTTTATGTATATTTTGAAAATAGAGAGGAGATTTATATCATTTTAGAAAAACTTAAGGGAAGTTTAAGTAATTTGTAGTTTTCTTTTAAAAGGATGTTTATATATGTTTTGAAAATTGAGAAAATCTCTATGTAACTTCAGTACAACTTAGAGGGTATTTGTGTAATTTACTCTAATTCTTAAGAAACTCCATCCATCTATGTTGACAAAGGTTAAGATCCTTTTGCTAAAAGATATATTTAAAACTTTTATGGTTCATGCATATCTCGCAAATCTCACCATATAGATAGTGTCGTTAAATCTTAAGAGCAAATATTATTGTTGCCATCTCTAGGCCATATGTAGGATAGTTTTACTCATGCTTTTTAAGTTGCCTCGAGCCATGAGTAATTACATGCCCATGTTGCATGAGGAAACATCATAATCTAATCTGTGAAGCACTACGGTATATTGCATAACTTTTGGACCTTAAAGGCAAAGTAAGAACTAAGGTTTGGGTTAAACACTCTTTCATCTTTCTAAAACTTTCTTCACATGCATTTGACCATTGAAAATTAATATTCTTCTAAGTTAATTTTGTTAATGAAGTTTCGTGAAAAGTCTTTGATAAAGTAACAATAATATCTTGCTAGTCCTAAAAAGCTAAGAATTTCTAAATTTATGATTGGTTAATGCCATTTTTGAACTTTTTGCACTTTACTGGGATTAATTGAATGTCATCCTTCAAAAAAAAAAAAGATGGCCCATGAAGGATATATGGTCCAACTAAAACTTGCATTTAGAAAACTTCACATATAATTATTGTTCTTTAACGTTTGCAACACCAACTGCAAGTTTTATGTATTTTCTTTCTACCTTCTAAAATATTATAAGATATCATCAATGAAAACTATGGCAAATATATTTAGGAATGGTTTAAATATTTGATTCATCAAATTCATTAATGTTTCAAGTGCATTAACTTCACTAGAAACTCATAGTGACCATAATGGGTTCTGAACTTGTCTTAGGTATATCCTCCTTCTTAATCTTCAGTTGATGGTGCTTGAAGTGTAAACCAATCTTGAAGAAGCATTGAGCACCTTTTAATTTATCAAAGAGATAATCAACATAAGGCAATGGGTACTTTTTTTGCTTTGTGGAACATACAGTTCTCTAAAAATAAGAGAAAACATGAGAAATATAACGTACGATTTCTTTGTAAATGAATGAAATTCACCGAATATAAAAGGAATTTCCCCGAAATGAGATAGTTAAGGTCTCAAAAAATTTGGGAAGCATTGTAGACTCCTAAAAATGAGAATCCTAGGCTCAGACGGAAAGAAAAATGAAGCTAGAATGAAGAAACAATTTCTTACGAAAAGCTTATGAAACATAATGGCATTTTTATAATTTTAAGAAAATTTTAGAATTCACACAGGAGGGCTTTCTAAATGAAAATTTTGAGTTCTTTGGGGTTTTCAGAGGCCCTGAAAATTATGGGAAGCCCCGGGACAGTTAAATCCCCTCTGGTGGACATTTTCTAACATCGGTATGCCTGAACTTTGATGGACTCATTCAAAAAGGTTTTAGCTCCGATTTGAGTGATTGCAAAGGAATCTTACTAAATTGGAAACCTAAATTTTATAATGGAAAAGACGGTTCTAAAAAAGGAATTAAAACGAAGGAGAAACGAAAATACAAAGAACGAAAGGCAAAATGTGAATTTTTGAAAAAGTGCTTCTTCCTCCCTTATAAATAGGGGGCACCTCACACTCCCCCTCATTTAGCTTTAGATTATTCTACACCAAATTAGAAGAAAAACCCTAGGAGAGAGGTGCACCAAAAGAGGAAGAAGAAGAGAAGAAATCCAAGCTTGAAGGCATGTTTCCATGGTAATTTTTCATACTTTTCTTCATCCACACCTCCTCTCTTCCTTTCTCCTTTGTTTCCTTTGATTAGCATGGTGTTTATAAATCTGATTCAAGGGAATTTTTGGATTTGAAGAGAGGAGCTTGGAGAAAGCAAGATTTAAGCAAGAAAAAGCAAGGAAACTAGGTAATCATCCTATGGTTGATATCTTCACCTTCCCTTCTTCTCCATTTTGCCTAACCCTAGGAGCCATAGGAGGATCTGATTTTTAAGCAAATCAAGCATGAATCTTAGGTATTTGAGGGATAAGAACAAAAATATGCAAATGAAATAACAAAATAACTATTAGATTTCAAGATGCAAATTCTAGGGTTTTGTATGCATCTTGTAAAATCTGACCTTATGTGATGATTCCTAGGTTTAATCAAGAGTTTAAATGAGTTCTTAAGATCCCTAAGATGCTCCCTACATGCTTCCTCCTTCAAGAAAATAAAGAGAATTCCAAGGAGGTTAAAAGGGGCATAATCTCAGCCAAGCAAGGTTGGGGTAGTTAGAGAGAGTTTTAAATTTTTCTAAAGCCATTCTTGAGTCATGTATGATGAATAAAAATGAGGGGAGGCTTTAGAAAAAATTTAAAACTCATAAAAAGTGATTTGGTGCTTTAGGTCCCATATTATGACCTAAAGAAGCAATATGATGATAGGCCCTTTGTTTTAATTGTATGGTGACTCCAAGAGGCTTAAAAGGAGTCAAGAATCATATTTGCAAGGAAAGAATAGAGCCTAGAATTTATTTGAAGGGTGTTGCTTCATTAGGTACATTTATAGACCATAATGGAGTTTATAGAACAATTTAGGGTCTAGGCAAGTTATGTGGCCTTAGAATTTGTTTCATGAACCTAATTGGCTTCCATAAATTGTATTTAGGCTAAGAGAAATCACCTCCACAAGTTTGTGGGTGTTTGGTCGAAGCAAGGGAGGGAATTTCAAGAGAAAAAATGTGTGATTATGTGCAAGGTAGCTCTCTCCACCTTCTCTCATGCATAAATGTATGCTTAGCTTATCTTAGAATGTGTGTATGTATATTTCAAACCATAAAAAGTGTGATAGCATGATTTCATATGCCATGGTTTTATGATGATATATTATGTTTCATATGATGTTTTGAGGTGTGTTTGGGTTTACTTAAGTGTGGTAAGGCCAAGAACCCTTAACCATGGTGAGGATGAGTCAAGAACCCTTAAGATTGGTTGACACAAAGCAAAGAGTCTCCTAAGCAAAGTGGGCTCTCAAGAGCATGGTTAAGTCTAAGAATGCATTAAAGAATGGGTGAGGCAAGTCCAATATCCACAAGAAATTGGGTGAGGCTAATCCACTTGCTTGACAAACCTTTGTATGCTATGTATGATATTCTCAAGTGATGAAAATGCTTCTTGAATGTTTGCACATATCAACATGACCATACATGCATTTATAAGACTTGTTTGTATCCATTATATATGATTGAATAAAAGATGAGCTATTGGGATTCTTTGAATCTCATTTTCTCCTTTCCAATGATCTAATATACTAGGTGGACCCAAAGAGTAAGGCAATGGGAGTTAACCCTATGAGAGATGAAGCAATGACATTGAAATGTGGAAATTTTGTCACTTTAAGGCTATAAGAATGGCAATTGATGTATTCAATGGATGTATATGTAGTATAATATTATGAACATATGTAATTATGATATTATGACATGTATGAATGAGAGAATATGCTATGTGACCACTAGAATGGAATTTGGACATATTATGGCATTGTAGCTTCCTTAATGACAACATGGAATTATGCATAAGTGTGTATGAGATGGACAAAATGAGAAGTATGGAGTTTGGGACCATTTGGGAAGCTTACACAAGTCTTAATCATGCTTTTAAACTTGCCCAAAAGGTGCCAAACCTTAAGGAAAGCCATTTGATTATTTTGGTACCCTATATGGAGTTAAAATTGACCATAATAGAACCTTATGTCACTTTTTAGCAAAATGACATCTTCTTGATTTAAGATTTGGCATGCATTTAGAGCTTGTTGAGAGATTTTTGGGAAGCTAAAGATCATAATTTTTGGAGGTCTACAAAATATTTAATGAGTTTCCAAAGTTGACAAATTTTTTGATTTTGGTCTGCTGCACTATTCATTTGATTTGAAAATAAAATCTGTCACACAGGGCTCAAATGATGTCCAATTGCTTTATACAGAGAAATTAGACATTTATAGTGACTTGTGCTCAACTGGAAGCACCTCATTTAGAGGTCTAGAGAGGAAAATATGAATTTCTAAACATTTTGTCCAGTATCAAGAGTTTTACCTGACCTGAGTAACTGTTCTATTGAATTTTGAGGTCTGAGCTACCTGAGCTGGTCTGAAGATATTTTTTTCCTCTAGCTAACATCCACAGCTTTCCATATTGGTATCATTTTCATAGATTGGGTTTTTGTGAAATTAATTGGACATTTTCAAAGTTTACTGCAGAAATCTGTGATAGTTCCAGAAGGCAGTTTGACCTCTAGAACTTTTTGGATGTCAAACGTCTTCTGTGATAGATGTTATGATCTGGACATATTTTTAATGCAAAGTAGACATCCGAAGATTTCTATAATGACCAAGAATGCATGATTTCGATTTTTCTAGAATTAGTTATGATTTTTCAAAGTTTGGTAAAAAAAAGTAGCCAATTCTGACTGAAAATGCACATGACTATTTTGAGCTTTCCCTTGAGTTCCATGAGTTGTGGGCCACATTTTATGATGCAAATGAGTTGTAATCATGTAATTAAATATGGGAAAGTATAGCATAAGCTCACACGATCCACGTGACATCGAATGAAATTTTTACACATGACGTAACGTAAGAAATTGTATTCTTTTAACTTCTTTTCTTACTCCTTCATGGAAATTATGAATATGAGATATGTAAATGTTATGACATAAGCTAAAAATATATGGTGTTACATTTTTTCACCTTATTAAGTTGTTTATAGTTGATTCACAATCATAAGAACCCATCTTTCTTCTTCCCGAAGAGCACCTTAGCACCCTAAGAAGAAGTGCTGGGTTAGATAAAACCTTTATCCAATAAGTTTTAAAATTGATTCTTTAATTCCTTCAACTTGGAGGGCATTATTTTGTAAAAAGGAATAGAAATAGGTTGAGTGCCCAAGATTACATCACTATTAAATTTAATTTCCCTATCTAGCTACAACCTAAGCAAGTCTTGTGGAAAACATTAGCAAACTCACAAACTACTAGAACTTATTCCAAGTTTTTCACTTAGCAAGCTCACAAACTACTTAAACTTATTCTAAGCTTGTCACTTGCGCATCAATATCCTTAGCACCTTTTTTTCAACAATCTTTGAATCCTTAAGGTTAAAATTAAGTTACTTGATAATTCATTACAGTCACCCTAATTTAAGAAAGATGATTATCCAAGAATGTCAAACTTTATTGAATTTAGACTAAATGTGTTGAGTTCCATTTTAAGAATTCATCATTTTCATTATATATATTTTTAAATTCATTATAGTTTTAAAAGAAAGAATAACTAATTTAAATGAAAAAATTCTGTCTATAATGGTAAATCAGCTAATTTTTTCAAATTAATTATTTCTTTTATTAAAACTATGATGAAATTGTTTAAATTATTTATTTTTATAAAGTTATAATGAAAATTTTCAATTTTTTTGAATTATTTTTGAATTTATATTAAATTAGAGGAAAATTTGTTATTTGTAGTATATAAAGAAGGTTTTATTAATTTTTTTATTAATATATTTTTATGAATACAGCTGGCTCTACTTAAAAATTTTAATTTAAAAGAACAATTGAAACAAGGAATAAAAATTGAATTAATGTGAAGATATGTTATTTAATTAAAAATTTCATTCATTTATATAATAATAAAAAAGTATAAATTTTTTTCTTTACAACAATTAAATTTTTTTTAAAAGAAGTGTAATGCAAGTGCATTACATCGTCGTATGGTGTAATGTTATTGCATTATATGTAAGCTATTAGCAGGCTACTTTTAGTAGCTTGTCAATCGTATAAGAAGCCATCGATTTTTTTTAAAATAAAAATAAAAATTAGAGAAACCAGACCCCATGTTATTTATTTTTAAAAAAAATGAAATATATAAATAAATATTTTTTTAGATATGATTTTAAATAAAAAATATTATTTAAATAAAAAATGACTCAAAAAATTTAAAACAATGTATTGCCGTGGCTGAATTACGCACACCAAACAAAATAAGACGGCTCATGTTTGGCGCAAGGATCCGACACAAGATTTAGGGGTCACTCAAACAGACTGGGGTCCTCTCGTTTTCCATTCTTTGCATATTTTATTAATCAATTTGCCACCCTCTCTTCCCACGCATGTGCATTCCATATGAGCTTCAGTCTCTTTCGTCTTGCACCACGTTGCACCTTCATGCAATATTTAATACCTTATATTATATATCAGGCTCCAGATGAGTTCATCGAATTGACCAATCCAAATTGTATAGTCTTTATCAATTAGTGGCGCACCAATCAATCGCCATACTGTACGTTTTGTTTGAGTTTTACAATCTATCTGTTTTTCAAATTTTCTTTCATAAATCTGTTTCTTAAAATTTTAAGATACTAAATTCGTACTGCTCTTCAAAAGATTCTTACTAATTGAGTTAATATGTATGGGTTAGTATTAGGTGTAGTTTAAAATAGGAAAGAATTTAAGTAAATTATAACAAATTTTAAATTTCATTTTGTGTGTCAATTACATATTGAAATATATCATCTATTTTTTATTGTTGATTTGCTAATTATTTACTGTTCACGAGGTGCATGTGCGTCAATTAGATGTTTCATAAATTCTTAAAATTTATAATAGTTAAAATTTTTATAAATAAAAAGTGAATGAATCAAAATAATTTATCTCTAAAATAAAATGAGAAGCTAAATATAGTTTCTATCATTACTGTCAAATTATATACATTGATCCAGTTGAGTTTATTGAATTATGAAGAGAGATAAAAATTTTAGGCTATTCTTAACACATTGTGTAAGATAAATTATCATAACATGTGCAATATTGAAATCAAAAGTATTATGCTACCTTGACATACTTTTTTAATATTACAATGTTATGTAACATTCCAATTGAATATAATATTTTAATTTGTCATACCGAAATATTTTTAAAGCATAGCGACAATCTTACGACAATTTAGAAATTGTTTCATAAAATTAAGACATGTATTGCTTTATTAAATTAATAATTTTCAGTTTTTGTTAACTAAACATTTTACAACCCAACAAACTTTTTAAAATATTAATATTTAAACAACGCGAAGACATAAGCATTTATGAATGTCAACATCAATAATTTAATATCATATAATATGTGAAACCCATAAATACTCCTAAACAAATTAAATCAAATTATAAACCAAACTATAACATTCATATATAAGTGTATGGACAATGCTAAAGTTCAAAGTCTAACACTTATGTCAAGTTTTTTTTTTAATATTTTTGTCAATATAAAGAAGTGCACTTAAAAATTTCTGCACAGGATTCAACAAATACAAATATGCCCTCAACAAGATCTATAACTGATTAGCAAATATATATATATATATATATGGATATATCATTCACATTAATTTATGAGAAGGAAACAAGATATATGATCGCACGCATTAATTTTTTTTTTTCCCAAGTATGTATAGGGTTCAAGATAGAGCCTGAAATCTTCAAGGTACAAAATCTCCAGCCCCAATTTTTGAAGGTAGAGCCTGAAATCTTTGATTTCCAGGAGAGTGCGGTCCACAACAGATCATAAGTAGCTGAGAGAGATAAAGAAAGAGCCAGATTGTGGAGTGTGGATAAAATGGCGAACGAATCTTCGGTTGCAGTTATAAGCGGAGATTATAATCGTTCATATTTAAAAAATTATTCTCTATTTTGATTTTTTTTAATTTTTAAAGAAATAAATAGAAGATAAAATAATTATTTAATTTTTATCAGATAAACTTCATCTTGATTTATTGCCTCTATAATAAAAAAAATTAAAATAAAAGTAAATAATTGAAAATAAAAAAATTTAAAATTTAACTATTTAAATCAAATTTAAACAGCTCAAATTTATTACTCTTAGATATGTTATTCCCCAAAAAAGCAACAAAGGATCCTTTCGTGGATGGAGCGCGTGCGCTTCGGCCAACTAGAATTCAGGGAAATCACAACGTCTTAGCCCAACGGTAAAAATTCAACTGATAAAGCTCTACCCATAAGTGAAAGAATCGAAATCGAAATACACAAATGAATAATAGGTTGTCAAAGAGAGACTCTTTCTTGAACCGTGGCTATAATATAGTTTAAGAGTTAGATAGACAAGGTTCAGCCCATAACGTGCAAGCCCAACTCAATAGGTAATTAAGCTTATGAACGGGAAACCTGAGTGGAAAAATGAACGTCGCTACTAGAGGAATTAGAGGTGTATATAAGTCAACGCGGGTAAGGTTTTGGTGGTACCCGATGTCAGGCTTAATTTTAGAGGAATTTTAAAATTGAAACCGTTGTCTTAACTCGAGTCTTGTTTGGCCCAACCTGGCTCGATTTAATATAGGGCAGGGGGCTAAATTGAGCAGTCTGACATTTTTTTTAATTTATTATAAAAATTATAAAATAATTTTATATAAATATTTATAAAATTACATTTTATTTTTAAAAATTAAAAATTTGATATAAATCTTTATAAAAAAAATATATTTTTTATTTTTTAAATTTGATTAGATTAATATATCGTTTAGGGGTAATCTAAATTTATTATAAAAATTATAAAATAATAATTAAAAAATAAAATTTGTATATAATTTTTTATAAAATTATTTTTATTTTTAGGGTCAGATCATGTTTTTATTGCGCTAAAGGTTAATCCAATTCTTGATTTGGCCCAATTTTATAACTCGATTCGGCCCTAAATTTTTTTTAAAAATTTTTTTGTGTCCGGTCAAATGACCTCATGAACACCCTAAAAGGAATATCACATTGGAAAGGCAAGATGGAATGGGAAGCAATAGCCTATAACAGTATAAGGAAAGAAAATAGATCCTCAAAATTAATTTGTGAGTATAGAAGATTTAAACTCTTAAGCAGAATGTGAATAAGAGGGCTTGCTAAGGATGGATTTAGGATTAAATTATTGGGGGCAAAAATTAAAAAAGATTGAGATATTCATATATATATATATATATATAAATTTTAGGTTAAAAAATGTATATCTAGCATTTTTTTTGTAATTTATTAATATAAGTAACTATGCCTACTAAAAGAAAAAAGGAACATCTTTCATCTTATTTTAACTCATAAATACAACGTGATATTACAGTTAAATATATTAATATTTATTTTCATTTTTTATAAATTAGGTATTAAGTAGTTAAATAATTTATTTATCAAGATTTAATGGACTACTGAAATGCAATTAACATGGTATTATGATAATTTTTCTTGTTAAGAACAATTTCGTTGGAAATAATTTTAAAAAAATAAGAAAGAAAAAAAAGCCCCTTCTTATCTCTTCATGGGTGTGAAATGAAAAGGAAAAATTACAGATTCCAACACTAGTTCATCACAAAGATCTTTACTAGACCATTGGATGGATAAAGTAATACACCATTTAGGCTAAAGTAAGTAAGTCCATTTTAATTCAAATATAATTACACATAACGACATTACGCTCTCTGCCCCTCCAATGATACAAAATGGTTACATTTAGTTATACACTTTTATATCTTTATCGTCAATTTTTTAATACAATTAATTGCAAAAATTTTTAAAAAAATTTAATATTGTACCACTCAAAATTTATATCCTATAATATTTATGCTAAAAAAATCTAATAATAAACATATAAAAATTATATCTAAATTTTTTTCTTACATAAAAATATTTTTCAGCTTATGTCAACTGGATGTTAAAAAGTCAAGACACGTCCTTCTGCCTCCTCCATGAGTGACTTTCCCCTTTGTGACGGCGACATCATCCTTCCTGGCTTTGGGACCGCAAATTTAAGAGTGCATAAACGCTTGGGGACAGAATGCAATAATGCATATAATAGGATTAAGGGGCTTGATGTTGGGACGCAGCCAAGAAGAAGAAGAAGAAGAAGAAGAATGTTGTTGAAGGTGTTACTCGCAGCAGTGACGTTGGTAGTGGTCGCTGGTGGTGACTCGTTTAGCAGAGATGACTTTCCACTCGACTTCTCGTTTGGTGCAGGAACCTCAGCTTATCAGGTTCTTCTTTCCATAATTATCAAAATCTTAACCAAGACAACATTATAAATTGATGGCTGATTCAAAATTTGTTACTTATCAATTTTTTTTTCCCCTTCTGTCTGAGTTTGTATGTCAACTATGGCCTGTCTTTTCTTGATGGAAAAGGTTGAAGGCGCTGCAGATAAAGAAGGAAGAACGCCCAGTATATTTGATTCCTACGCCCATTCTGGTACTTTTCCTCTCTCTAATCTCAGAAACTTAGGAACCTTTCACTTCCTTTCGCTTTCTGATATTATTATTTTAAACGCCACCTTTTTGTGGCTTTCAATTATTACAATAATTATATTAAAATTATTTCAACATATAATTAACATCAAAACTGTCTTTTTTTTTTCCCTTTTAAATGAAATATATACTCAACCCTGCCATAGCATTTACTGGAGGGTGGAGGAGTTTTCAATATTAATGCAGTCCAAAAGTTTTGATAATGACCAAATATGTAAGTCCTTACTCATGTTGTTATCTTGACTCTGATCTACGTTAAAAATGTTTTTGATATACTAATATTTAAGATGATGAATAATATCTAAAATATTAGAGTATTATAGAATGATACTTTTTTGGATGATAGTTTACATTGGTAAAAAAATTATGGTGATCTTAAAATTTTTTTTATCTTTGTTAGTTTTTATAAATACCGCTTGTATTCTTTCTATGAGAAGTTTTGATTATTATGCCAAATGTGTATTCGACAAAAGAACCAAGAAAAGATTATGGTATTCTTATGCTTTAATATCCTGTACCATAATATCCGAGAAATCATGTAAGGTGAAATAATAATGTACCACCATAGTCTAATTTTAATATCCTAGATTTTTATTTAGAATTTGAAAACAGTTATTGATTAGTTATTAATTAATTAAAAGTTTATAGGTCAATTTTGTAAATTTAGAGTTGATGATTCTCTATTTAAATTTAATTTTTAGTTAACATGACGGGAACATATGGAGACATAGCAAGTGATCAATATCACAAGTACAAGGTTTGTATATGTGGCATACACAAAATAGCATTATAGATATGGTGAATTAGACCTCTGACTCTATAGCGATGATCACTAAAAGCAAAGGACAATTTGAATCGTGAAAACACCAAATGGTTAATAATTGTTGTTTTTTGTAATCAAAATCATGCACAGAATAATTGTTTCTTTTGGGATGTTTTATTGCATCATCTTTGACAAAACCGACGTTGATCGAAACCGTAGTGCATTTATTTCTATGACTTGCTAGATGTGCACACTGATTTGTTGCAGGAAGATGTGGCACTCATGGCCAGCATGGGGTTAAATGCCTACAGATTTTCCATATCTTGGTCAAGGCTTATCCCAAGTGAGGATCCAAATGTTATTGATATCCATCAACCTCTTGTTTTGGGTCTAACCATCTCGTTCTCATGCACTTCCAGATGGAAAAGGACCAGTCAATCCCAAGGGTTTGGAGTATTACAACAACCTTATCAATGAACTGATAAGACATGGTTATTTTCAAATCTATATATTAAACACCTGAATGCTTGTTTGTTTCATTAGAGTGGGGTGGGAAAGGATGGAGTGGAGTGGAAAAATACTCTAAGCTTGTATGTTTTAGAAGCATTGCCTCCCATTCTTTCACCTATTATTTAAACTTGATCACAAGGTGGACTGATTTTAAAACAGATTGGGCCTTTAAAGGTATGAAATTTTAGGGCCAAGCTTGAGCCCAAGCTTAGCCTGATTTTAGTTTGCTTTTCTTAGCTTGAACCTGGCCCAATAAAGAGAAATAAAGCCCAGCCTGACCTATTTATTCATGCCCAAAAATTTAGTTTGCATTTCAAAAATTTTTTTTCATTTTCTCTTATGATTGAGTGTTTATGGTTTTCAATTTTCGACTCCAATTATGACTATTTGTCACATATCTATAAAGAAATTAATGTTTAGGAAGTCTTTTTATAATAGTTACAAGTAATTGTTGATGACTCAAAATTAATTTTAAATAATAGTAAGTAATTAAGCATTATGAAACTACCTTCTACCACCCACATTTATACTTGATTAATCTTTTATTAGTCCTCTGGTGACTCTCTCTCTCTCTCTCTCTATATATATATCTATACACACACACACACTATACCAAGTTAGGCTGAAATTGAAAAAGAGTTTTGATTTAGCTCATTTTATGAATTAAACTTAGATATATGGGCTCATTTTTTAATCAGACTTTATTTATCATGCTCTTTTTTAGACTGTCCCTATTCAATTGGATGACTTGTTCAACCTATAATCAGATCTATTATTATTTTGTGCTTACTAAGGATAGTGGAAACCATATATCGAGTGTAATATTGAAGGTAAGTATCTGTAACCCACCCCACCTTTAGTAATCATTCTAACTTCCAAACAATGATAAATAGGACTTCCATCCCTTCATTAAGCATCCAAACTATATAACTCTCCCCCTGCTGACTCCATTCTGTCCCACCTCTAAGTAATATTTATATCTATGTTTTCATCTTGTAGAAATCCAGCCACATGTTACATTACATCATCATGACCTACCACAAGCGCTTGAGGATGAATATGAAGGATGGCTTAGTCGAAGATCTGTGTATGACATGGCATCCTGTGCTAACTAGCAAGTTATACATTTGGAATTTACTAAGATTTACATACCTATATATGTATGCTTTGCAGGGAAGACTTCAAAGCATATGCAGATTTGTGCTTCAGAGAGTTTGGCGATAGAGTTAAATTTTGGACCACATTCAACGAGCCAAATGGATTTGTGCTGATGGGCTATGATTTGGGATTAGGACAGCCTCAACGATGTACTCCTAGCCTAGTAGCTAATTGCTCTAGGGGCAATTCCTCAACTGAGCCGTATATAGCAGCCCATCATTTATTATTAGCGCATGCATCTGCTGCTACATTGTATAAGAAGAAGTATCAGGTAATACCTAGTAACTAAGAAGTATGGACATTGACATAGACAAACATGGATATCACAACCACTGCAGAAAAAAATTTCAAGTACCCACATGTTATTTAAAGTATCAAAAAGTGTCTAATATTTCTTTCACTTAGGGAAAACTTACCATGAAGTATATTTTAGTCTCATTTTGAATTATGATAATCGTGATATATTTAGTCCAAAAAATTTCTGTGAATTGCAGAACAAGCAACATGGACTTATTGGTATCAACATTTATGCTCCTGGTATTTCTCCTTTGACAAATACCACTGAAGATATAAGTGCTGCTCAGAGGGCAAAGGACTTCCACATCGGTTGGTAAGTAGCAATCACCAGTTCATTACTTTCTCTCTTAATATATCCATTGTAATTATGAAAAATGGCATTCAGGCATTGCAATTTCAATCAAACAAGGCATAGATATTCATTATCATTAATTATTTATGTTGGAAATTATAGACATACCTCATGTGATACTCACAGTCTTAGAAAAGTGCTTGTTTTATGAATTTGGATGAGCTTTAGGTGCCAGTCACAATTTCAACCATGAATAGAAGTCTATCTACAAACAAATCAACAACTCCTTTTTCATAGTTTTGGAGCATCCATCAGAGTTCTCCACTATTTATATACACATCTCAAATCTCCAAGTCCTAATGATGGTGCCTTAGGAGAACTACTAGAGGGAGAAAGTATTTAGAGATAGGGGAGGCTAATATTTTAGGAAGTGATTTTGCTCAACACATGAGCCAGATACCTTTGAAAATGGGAACTATTGTTTTTTTTTTTAGTGTCCCATAACTCATGAGGGCCTCTCTATTTATAAAAGGTTTCATGATACTTGAAATTCAAATGGAACAAATCATATTGTTTGAATTTAAATAGAACAATCTAATTCAAATTTAGTCAATTTGCTAAATCAATTTCAAATAGTTAGTTAATTCAAATAATTAAATAATTAATTCAAATCCATTTGAATTTAATTGTTCTCTTTAAATTAAAACTTGTCTAATTAAAATAATAATAATAATTATGATTTAAATTCTCATTGTTAGAACTCATCTGATTTAATTAATTAATTAATTAATTAATTACACAAATTAAGTTATATATAAACGTTGCAAGTCATGTGGATGTACCCCGTGGTCATTTGCAACTCCCACATGCACACATAGGCATCAACATACTATCTGTCACTCTCATGGTCTTCCTCTCCTAGTCATATAGGAGAAAATGAAATGTGCGAACATATGAGATATGTACTTGTCAGTAGTGTTATATTAGGTCACCATCTAACTAACATAACATCCACTCAATATTTTGATACACCCTAGAGCATCTGAAGTGCATTGGATTTTGCACATTTAATCCCTCTAATCAAATATCCATGCATAATCCTCTTCTGCATTTTTACTTATGGTTACCTTCCCAACTAATGTTCATGTAATCGCCCAGGCTATGAGCTACAAATCATGTGTGATATAGGATGAGTTTTCCTCCAATGCTTATGCCAATCCATATGGAAATGTTCTAAGATTATTTTGATGTATGTCTCCTGAAACAAAGTTAGAAACCTCTTAGAATGTACTATTGAGATCTTTATCCTTGATACATTATTTGCTTGATCCATGTCTTTCATCTCAATGTGGAGGACAACCACTTCTGAATGTTGACTATTAACTCCTTGTCATTCCTAGTTAGGATATCATCCCCATATAATGCAAGAATGAGAAACTTATTCTCAAGTCTTTTGAAATACACATAATGGTCTTCTTGAATAATTTTGAAACTTGTTGAGATAATAACTCGATGGAACTAAAGATACCATTGTTTGGATGATTGTTTATGGCCATAAATGGAATGTTTCAAGTTACACACTTTATGCTCTTGTCCTCTAACTTAAAACCCAACGAGTTGATCCATATATATCTCTTTTTTTTTTTCCCAATTGAGAAATGCTGTCTTTACATCCATTTTAAACAATTCCAAATCTAAATATGCAGCAATAGCTAAGATGAGCTGGATCAATGTAAATCTTACTACAAAAGGAAACATCTCTTTGTAGTCAACACCTTTCTTTCAAGTTTATCCTTTTGCTTCGATCAAGCCTTATACTTTTCAATTTATCCATTAGCCTTGCGCTTAATTTTAAGACACATTTCTTTTTAATTGTCTTGCACTGAAGCAGTAAGTCAATCAACTCCCACGCATGATTCTTAGCCATGGAGTCCATCTCATCTTCCATTGTAGCTAACTGCTTATTTAATGAAGATGAGCACATTGCTTCTGCATAAGAAGAAGGCTTGTCAGTTTTTATAGATATACTCAAGAAGGACTCATTTATTGGACTAATTCAATGCATGCTTCTCTAAATCTATGAATTTTAAGTGTGCTCCCCACTACTCCCATTATTCTCAATTGTCTTAAGAGTTGGTGGTATTTCCACTTCTAAGTTAGGAGGTTAAGGTCTTGAGATTCTTCTAACTTATAAAGCTTAAGATCCTTTTTAACCTTACCTATATTAGGATAATCATCTTTTAAAAATTTAACCTGTCTCAGTTAGTCCTCTTTTGGGGTGATCACTATACATGGCATAGCCCTTGGAATGTTCAGAATACTTGATGAAGATACTCTTATTATCATTAAAGCCCAACTTCCTAAACTTATGGAAAGGGTTATATATATATATATCTTATGGATCCTAAGGGTGAAGGCCATCCAAAATATTTCCACAACTCATATGTAGTGGAGGGGATTGATTTTGAGGGGACTTGGTTAAAGATCTATGCTATAGTAAAAGGTATCCCCCCAGAAACTAATTGAAAGGTTGGCTTAAGCCATCATTAACCTAACCATCTCCAACAGAGTATGATTCCTTATCTCTACAACGTCATTTTGTTGTGGAGTTTTGGGTATGGATAATTGTCCATGTGTTTCCTTTGCCTTGTAGAATTTTCTAAACTAATCAAATAGGTATTCTTGGCCTCTATTAGTATGAAAAGCCTTGACACTTGTCTCTTTTTAATTCTTAATCTGTACTATGAAATGTTTGAAACAATCCTATTCTTTGAAACAAAGAGCTAATAGAAAGGTTGAGCCATAACATAAGTAGTCATACACGAATGAGATAAAGTAATATACGACATCACACCTTTACATGCATAGGCTTGCATATGTTCGGATAGACAAGTTTAAAAGGATGAAAAGCTCTCTTAACTTTGCCAAGAGGGTTCTTGTTAGACTTTCAAGCAAGACAAGGTTTGCATATAGGGAGATTTGCCTTTGCAAGAGAGCCTAATA
Organism: Erythrophleum ivorense; assembly: GCA_026724425.1. Classification (NCBI taxonomy): domain Eukaryota; kingdom Viridiplantae; phylum Streptophyta; class Magnoliopsida; order Fabales; family Fabaceae; genus Erythrophleum; species Erythrophleum ivorense. The sequence continues at coordinate 23,152,093 of JAIUCV010000011.1, forward strand.
GCCTTTCTTTAGCTAATTTAGACATTCTTTCTTGTCCAATATGCTTTAATCTACTATGGCATTTTATGAAATTAGATGTAATATCAGAGCAAATAAAGCAGAATAATTATTATTAGACACAATCTAAATCGAGTATGAATAGTCCATCTCTCATAAAACCATGACCATATAAGATTTTGTTAACAAAAATAAAGAAAAATCATTATTCTCAAAGTTAAAGGAAAACCTAAGTTCATCAATGCTAAAACTAAAAGTAGATTATGTCGAATAGAAGGCATATAAAGTACATCATGTAGGGTTAATGTGTGCCCATTGTGTAAAGTAAGCTAATAGGTTCTTACATCTTAGACTTCTTCCTTTACTCCATTGCCCATCATCATAAAACATCTACCTACTAATGTCCAATGGTAAGAGAAGAGTGTCCCATTTTTAAGCTTGAGAAGTAAGTTACATGTTTTGTTGCTCTTGTATCTACAATCCAACCATAGAGAGCAAGAGCCATAAATATAAGTGTATAAATATAAGAGAAGGAAGGGTTAAGATTAAGACAAACCTTCTTGAGCTTAAAATAATTCTGAGCAAAATGATCCTTCTTTTCACACTTGTAGCACTTAAGCTTAGATGCATCCTTTTAAACACCAAGCTTGCCTCTTTGGTGCTTAGTTACCTTCCCAATCTTGGCCATTGATTCTCAGCTCTTTGCTTTCTTTGCTATCTCTTATGCTAGGAACTATTTCCATTACATTGTCCAGCACATGTAACCAGTGCAACGTTATAGTTTACATCTATGCATTTTGCCTCAAGCTCTAAATGGCAAAAAATGTTCTTCAAGGTCTTTATACTCTCATTATATGTTAGTGCTACCTTTACTTGACCCCAAGAGGGTTCAAGAAGTAACCTAAAGACAATAGGGACCTGTTGCTCATATGAGAGCTCATATTCAACTAATTTCATTTCCCTTATCATAGTAACCATCACCCTAAGGTGCTGAGCCATGTTATGTTTTAGATCAATTGTGTGTTGATTTAATTTCAGTGTTAAGGAACGAATCCTCGTGGGAGACATGCCACCAACTTTGAGATGCAAGTATTTCCACTTTGCCCTGGTTGTTAGGTAGTGCTTAAACTCTACAATAAGATCATGTATGCAATTTAACAAGATAAAAGATGCACTATAATCTTTCTTATACCAGGCAACATAGACCTCTTGGTCATGGTGGTGTTGGTTCATATTCCTAGCAGCAAGTGGTTCCATGCTATTTCTACTAGGTCATTGTCATTAAGAAAGTACATAACCTTCCTATGTGATATGTCATAGTTCTTGTCATCAAATTTTTCCTTGTATAATTGGATGCCATTTCACTATATCACCAATTGGTTTAATTAGGCATATATTTAATTTATGCTAATTAAATTAAAATACTCAATTTCCACTTATATTATTAGATAAATAATTTCATATGTTGCCTAGTAATAATCTCTAATAATATAAGTGATTATTAACATTTACTTGATTTTAGCCTAGTGTTGTGGGAACACCGTTGTGGGAACACCTTCCATTATCCATGTTAAGGGTATTGCATACATTCATAAGTAAGTCCAAATGGAAGGACTCCATTGATATTTTGAAGCCGAAGCCCAAAACAAAAGACAATATATATGAATTTGGTGCAGAGACACATCCTTGTCCTTTTACAAGGTTTCAATAAATTTAATAGATTTCCACAATGATTACAAGGACTGAATCCTACTACATCAATTTACCGTAAAACTAAGGATGCCACACCATTTCCATATATAAATAATTTTTTGGAAATCCTTGCATCATACAACATGGGGACTTAATCAAAATGTCAATGCTTTCTAATAATCTAGAGCAATCAAGGGTTTAAAATGGAAAGAGCCCAATCTTACCATCTAGGGGAGAGGTCATGACTCTAGGGTGTATTTCGATTTACACACTTGGCATATGTTCATACAACCAATTATAATTTTTAAATATTCCTCTATTTAAAAAATAGATAAAAAGGAATTTTGTTTGTAACAATGTTAATCTTGGGCTGTTGTAATGTTAATTAAAGTGTAAATTCAAAATTCAGAAAAATATGTTTTTTTTTGGAAAATCATTGAAAAATTATTATAATTTTAAATTAAAGAGACAAATTATTGTAAGTTTTAAAAGTGTTGATTTTAACCATGCAAATGAAAATATTACAAAAAGCTGAATCGAGGTTAAAATTTGGACCCAAATGGCCCTTTGAAAGCCCTTCACATGCCTCCATGTGCCACATGGTGTGCATAGGCTACATGTGCCTTCTTTTGAGTCTCATATGGTCACAATCCACATGCTTTTGTTTCCAAATTTCACCCCGATCTTATTGCAACATTCAAAAATGAATTTTAATATTAGGCTAGATCACACTCTTGATGAAGGAGAGTAGTAGCCTAGGTCATCTCCTTTGTGAAGGGCCTTTCTTGTTGATGCAAAAACCAGCATAAACATGGCCCTTATGCTATCTTTTAGACCTGAATTCTCACTCATTTTAGTTGCAAATCATGCAAATAGTAGTTCATTTACCCAACAAATTTTTTTAAAACAAGTTTCAGCATTCAAAACAAAGCTCAAAAATTGCATTTTATCGTGCATGAATTAAAAAAAATGTCATATCTCATCTTACATGAATCAATTTCTAACCCAATTTTATATGCAAATTCTCGACATTATGATTATTATATTGATGCAATTTTCACAAGCTAAAACGTCCTATTTTGAAAGATGACATGAGAAGAGCTTTTTAATGCATGTGAGGAAAATAGTATTCCTCTGTTAGCATAATAGTACTCTCAGCGCACATGTAATGGATGAAAGCAAGCAAACCATATGTTTTGGTACTATTGGAAAATATAGACACATCTCAAGTGATGCTCACAGTCGTAAGAAAGTGATCATTTTATGAATTTGAAAGAACCCCATGAGTCGATCAAGATCTTGGTCGCAAATGAAACTTGGTCGGTGAGTAGATCAACAACTCTCTTCTTGTAGTTTTGGAGTGGCTACCAAAGTTTTCCATTAGATATATACATCTCCCATATGTTTAAGGCCTAATGATGGTTCTTTAGGAGAACTAAAGAGAGAAAGAAATATTTAAAGACGGGAGAGGCTAATATTTTACGGAAAGATTCAACTTAATACATGAGCCTGATACCTCTGATCTTATTTCTTAGTGTCCCACATCCCCTAAGAGCACTTCTATTTATAGAGGGCTCCAGGACTCTTGAAATATGAATGGAACAAATTCTTAGGAACAAACCCTTTCATTTGAATTTGAGTAGAACAAATCTTATTAAAATTCAATCAATAAGCTAAATGAAATTCCAAATGGTTAATTAATTTAAGTAATTAAATGATCAATTTAGATAATTCCATTTGAATTTAATTGATGCCGTTCAATTAGAACTTATCTAATTTAAATAACAATAATACCTAATTACTCAAATTAATTATTATATAAATTTTTATACTTAGAACTCATATGATTATATTAATTAAATGCACCAATTAATTATTATATAAACATTACATACCATATGACCGTACCCTGATTTACTTGACTAAGATTCATCTATGTTGTCATGTTGCAGGATTCTCAATCCCCTTTTGTTTGGAGCTTACCCTGACATAATGAAAAAGAATGTAGGCTTAAAACTTCCTTCCTACACCAAAACGGAATCAAATCTACTTAAGGGCTCAATTGACTTCATTGGAATAAACTATTACTACACATTATATGTTAAGAACAATCCTGACAGCCTGCTGGTGGAGAACAGAGATTTTAGGGCAGATACAGCCGTCGAATTTACAAGTATGTTGTAAACTGTTTCCTGTACTAGATATGACTATAAAGCCAATTTCTATTTTAAGCTTTATCAACTTAGTTATATACGATGGTCTGTTCATGGTTTGGGATCTCATCTTAAATTTGTTAATTAAGATACTGCTGGCATATGTCTTACTTTCTTACCAAACAATATTGTATATGTAATAACATTGTGAATTTCCTTTTGTGATGAAATTTCATCCATATGAGAACATGTCATATTTTCACACACATAAATGTTAGTATTATAAATAAGGAAAAAAATTTAAGCACAGTTCCTAAGCATTTTTCTTTTGTTGTTATAGTCAGAGTATCCTCGAAGTTTGTTTGAGATATTCCCTCCTTGTGGAATTTTAAGAGTGCACTTCCCTGCATCAATATAGTGCATTTAGAATTTTAATTATAGAAGAATCAGACCTAGGTAATTAAAAAGAGATACTATCTCTTTTTACCAAATTGAGCTAACTCTTTTGGCTAGTTATAGGTGTTTGTTATTAAGTTCTTAAAGATGATTACAACTGTATTGCTGAGTTATAAAAAATGCGTTAGTGTTATTTTTATTGGAGAACCTAATAAGATAAAATTAGAGAATTTTACCTAAGTTTTGTCCCTAAAAAATTTAGTTGTCATTGGTATTCACCTACTTGACTGAGCTTTTAGACTTGGGTAATTAGTGAAATGCGATCGGTCAATCTAGGATGCATGGACATTTACACAGACATAACAACACAACAAAATCTGAATTGTCCATATCCTTTATTAAAGCATTTGTACTTCTTAGTTGTCAATTCAGTCTGTTTCACACATTCATTCCAATGTGGCAAATTAATTCTCTGTTCTTGTGGCAGGTGTTCAAATGGATCCATCTACATTAGAAGTAAGAGTTGAAAGAAATTCATCATTCTTTTTAATGATATAAAGCTTCAGTGTTAAGGATTAACTTGTTGGTTGAATTAGTTTCCAAGTACACCTTGGGGATTGCAAAGGGTACTGGAGTTATTGAAGCATGATTATGGCAACCTTCCGATTTACATCCATGAAAATGGTAAGCCTCTCTCTATCTCCCTCAAAATAGTACATGAAATTTTACGAACTGCATCTTCTCTTTACAATGAAATACGGACATCGATAGGAACACGTACCTTAGTAATTGTGTCATATTGAAATCCTAATTTTTTAAAATTTTTATTTAATGATTAACGTCCAAATTAAAGCACGACTAGCATTATCTTTCATTCTAATTATTTCCATCTTTACACTATTATATTCCAAATAAGTCAACTAAATGAAAAGATATTAAATTATATTATTCAAATAATTTATGTACAACTAAAAACATTAGGGAATAACTTTTATTATCTCAATAAGATGGGTTTCTAATATCTAATTCTATCTTTTTTTATTATCTATTTTTTGTCATTTTCCTTTTTGGGGACTAATTGTGCCTGAACCTGTACGAGCTGTGATCAATGGATGTCTTAACCGAAATTTATGTTTTTTTTTTTCATTTGAACATGTCCATATGGGCAAAATATCCTTTACATTTTTTTAATATACAAGCTGTGCATTTTAGATAATGTGAGTCGTTCATTGCACCTAAGATAGATAGTGTGCCACGTTGTGTTTTGAGTGGGCTAGAAAGATATAAGGATTTGTTTGGTTTGCTGCAAGGCAAACATAATATATTTATATAGTTTGTATAATGATATTGTAATTATTATTTTATTCATTAAATAATTATTTTTATCATCAAATCACCTTTTTAAAAGTACAAACATAAAAATTATTTTTTATTTCACTTATTCACTTTCTATATCATCCAACCAAATAGGCTCTTAGATTTAGGCAAGTGAAACGCACCATTTGGTCCATCACTCCCCTCAAACTCATGCTTTCACAGCTGTGTTTTCTGGATCCTTCACTCCCAGCGTTTTCACAACTCCATCTTAAACCTCCACCCTTCTCCCCCACCATTCCTCTTTCATCACATCTTCGGCATCTCCAAGTGCTTCTACTGTGAAACATTGAATCGTGAAATGGGAGAGGGAAGATTGACTTATATGAGTTTGGATTTGAATCCGAAGTTGTTGGAGATTCCATAGCCTCATCTACTTATGGGCTGCTTGCTTAAGTGTAAATTGTGCAGAAAATTACCATTGCTAGTGCTTATTGTTTGTGTTTGCCTTATCTGTTGCTGTCAACATTTTTGTGGCATTAGTGAATCTCGATTAGACTGTATCCCCAATTTTTTCTTTTTCTTTTTACTAAACAGTCTCACTTTCTTTTCCAAATCACTAGCTATCCTGTGTTTATATCAATTTGATTGACCTGTGGTACAATATATGCCCCAAATGAACAATTTGATTGAATTGTGGTTGAATAAAAGGAACACTATTTGAATAAAAGCTTTGTGAGGAAGATGGCAGTTTGGAAGGAACTCCAGGTCAACAATGTGAGGTGTATGTACTTTGAGAGAATAGACCCACAGAGTGCAAGAGGATAGGGCATATTATATTTGCTGCTTAACTAGCTTCTTCTTTGTCTGTGTGTGTGTGTGTTAATATAATCAAAATCATGCTATATAATATGATGTTTATTAATTTGTTTGTTTGATGAAGGGGTGGCTTAGTGGGAAAAACAAAAAGTTAGAAAGACTTCTATCTATTAAGGATTACAACTCTTCTAGACAAATGACATGAACCTTTGTAATTGCAAAACTTCAAGTGTGCTTAAAGGAATGGAGAGGGCATTTCAGCAATTGCAGAAGAATTATATTCCTTATAGCTTCATTTAGTTTATTCATTCAGAAAGACAGCTCCAAACTGGGATACGTTGTAGAGGAAGGTGAGGGCTCGTCAAACGCATCATTTTGAGATCCTCTAGAATTGAAAAAGAAAAAAAAAAACGATTGAAGGCCACCATTTTACTAAAGTAAAATGGTGCATTTTGCATTTTCTAAAGGCAACATGGCATACTGTCTACCTGAAATGCAACAGATGGCTCACATTATCTAAATCCACATCATGCATTTAGATAGTTAAATGCAAAGGTTCTTTTGTCTATCCATATGTAGTGCCCGGATCCTCTTTTGTGGATCCGTTTGTGTATGGGGGGCACAACAGTTTTTGTTATTATTTTTTATTATTGAATTTTAAACCCTTTATTTTTAAAGTTATCTCACAGCCCCCTCTGCAACACGTGGATCCTCAGTAGAGGATCTGATTTCCCATACGCATGTTGGACTAGGATGATCCTCTCTAGTGATTGGAGAAAATATAGTCAGGCTTTTAGCTCTTTTTTTTAAAGGTTATAGATTATAAGTTTAAAAATAAAAAATATAATTGAGATGTCAAAAATTATAATTACAAAAGAAAATTATACTTAAAAATTTTAATTGTATTACACAATTAAAATATTTTAAATCTAATTTTTTTTACAGTTACAAATTCTGACTTAATAATTATAATTTTTATCTTTAAATATATAATTTGGGACTTAAAATCTTAAAAAAATAAATCTTATTTTTCCCTTGATTGCATCCTCTCCACTTGTACCATCCTAATGCTGAACATATGCTGGTGGTGTGCCACGTAGCACTAGTGTTGGACATGCTGTCATGCCAGAAACAAATGAATTGGTGCTCATTTGCCTCAACCTGCAACAAAATCAACCTTGGCATTATCTAATGGCACAGTGCATGTTTAGATATGTTTTTTGAAGTCAGGTTTATATAGAAACACTAATTATTTGCTTCTTGCAAAATGTGGTGGTTTGCATCTTGCAAATACCAATCCAAATATGCTAATAATAAGTGAACCTGCTGGATGGCTGGGCTTGAACATATAGGTTGGGATTTTTGAAGAAAAACTACCCAAACAAAAAATTCAAACTCAGACTTAGCACATCAATTTTTTTTTTTAAATTAACCTTAAAAATTTTAAAAAGGAAAAATTAAGAAGTTCCTGTAAAAAAAATTATAGTATAATACACACTTTTCAACGTCACATTTTCTTGAAAAATTATTAGACTATATATTCTTTTACATTAAAAAAAAAATTATATATAATATTTTTTTAAAAAAATTAGATTGAATTGAACTTGGTCGGGTTTCAAAGTACGAGCTCAGCCCAAATTTAATCCGAGCATCAATTTGAAGCCTATAGTCTTATTTCTATTTTTAGGAGGCCGAGCTGCTTAATTTTAGGTCTTGGGAATTTACAGGTCAACAAACACGACGGAATTTATCGCTGGATGACTGGTCAAGGGTGAAGTACCTGCATGCACACGTTAGGGCTGTGCTTGACTCACTCAGGTATATCTATTTTTGTTTGAGTGACGATACTATGGGAATATTATGTTTCAACAATAATTATTAAATACAAAATAATATTTTATTAAATAATTACTTAAAATATTAACTCATTTAATAATTTATAGCTCTTAAAAAATTAATTTAATTTTTGTGCAATTGATATGTATAATTATAATAATAAATTTATTAAAATAAGAAAAATATTATTATATTTAATAATATTTAGTAATTATTATGTTATAATTAGAAAATATAATATTTTTAAGAACGTAGTATCATTACTTTTTATTTTTAGGTGTGGATGTTAAAAAGGCGTTTGATATCTTAAATAATCAACATTTTCGCATATTCCAATTGATTTTTTCTCTACCTTTACTTTCAATAATTACACATTCTACTAATTGTTGTTATTATTATTTTTTTGTGTGTCATTTTTCCCGTATGCTAATAGAGTTCCTTTCCTTGGTTTCTTTATTCTTGACACATTCATAGGAATGGAGTGAATATCAGAGGATTTTTTGTGTGGTCCTTCTTGGATCTGTTAGAGTACTTGAGTGGATATGAATCAACCTTTGGCTTATATCACGTAGATTTGAATGATCCCAATTTGAGGAGGCAACCTAGGCTGTCTGCTAAATGGTACTCGCATTTTTTGCACAGAACTATGGACCCAAAGGTCACTGCAGAACTTGAGAAGAATGCACATGAGCCCTCACACCCTCTTTCGTTGCATAATTCTGCTTAGGAGTGATTTGAAGATTGTAAACAAACTCAAACTTCGCAAACTTAGTAATTTCCTATTCCATGTGAGAATAAAGTGACATGGTGTATTATTGAATTTGATTGGATATGTCATGAGGCATCTATTTTATTATGCATATGTTTTATGAAAGCTTAGTGCTGAAATAAGAAGATCTTGATGAGCCAAAGAAGTGGAGTTCCTCTTTCACCATTGAGCGATGTTTTAAATTTAGTTGGATTATATATATTATGTAATGAGTAAAAGATTAGTGGCAACGGGGAAGTGCTGGCCAAGGCTTTTGCTTATTGACTTTGTTGCGGGGTCTCGCATAAATCTGCATTTGCTAGCTTTTTGTAAGGATAATGACTGAAAAGACTAATTGTACTCAAATGCCGACCCAAAGAAAAAAATTATAGTTTAGTTATATTTAGAAATTTGTATTTGGTTGATTGATCTCCTGTGCACACTTGCTTGCGCATACACACACATACATAGGAAAGATGAGGTTAAAACAATGTCATACATATCCACTTGTGGGTAGAAAATCATTGTTTAAAAATGTGGATTGAACCTGCTAGATAGACCAAAAAATCGGTGGATCGATCATGATATTGGTCCATTTAGACTATAAAATTGGCTTATTAAAAAATTGGTCAAAAATTGATTAAATAAATTAAAAGCTAATAAAATTGGCTAAAATTAAGCAAGTTAAAAGAAAATCTAATTTGGTTTGCATAAAAACTATTTGGATTGTGCGTTTTAACACTACCCAACAACTTAGTCCAAGGAGTAATCGCTTGTTTGGTAGAATCTATGGAAAATGATTTCTTTTCCTTTCAATTGTACAATATCTATTATATTCTTATAATAATTATCCAACAATATTATTTCTTTTTTCTTTTTTAACGTAAATGCATAAAAGTCATTTTTGATCCTCAAAATTATCTTTTTTTTTTTCTTTTCGTTTCTATTTCCATCTTAACCATTATGCATACCAAATGGCCCTAAAGTCACAATTGTTTCCTTCCCTTCCCTTTTATTAGCCCACCTTTCCATTTCTCTCATTAGTTTATTCAATGTGGGACTTTTAAATAAAGAGATGAGCTATAAAAGCAAAGAAGAGAGCTCCTAGGGAGACCAAGAAGGTCTTGCCTGAAGATGATATTAATGCCATATTGATAATCCTTGAATACTTTAGAGTTCATACTAACATTGCTATGGAAAATGCTAAGCATGTTGATAAGGAGAGTCTTCTAGAAAACACGATATGACCCATAAGGATTTCAAACTCTAGCACTTAGTTCTACACATTGTTTCACTTATGTATTAAATACAAGAATTTATCTAATTTAAATAGTAATACAACGATAAAAGCATAAAAAACTGTGAACAAATTAAAATTTTTATTATGAAGTTAATAAGCTCATTGCCCTTCACAATATTGTATTCCATGACATAAACTATTGAGAGTAGAATACTTCCTTAGAACAACCCATTAAAATCTTAAGGCATTTGCCTAAGACTCCCAATTAAAATCCCCACTTAGAACATACCTAAAAGACTAATAAAACCATCACACACTCTTAGCATACACGATGCCACAGCCTCAAAGGGCCATGTTGTGGCATGCCTCATACAAAGGCTAATAGAATGCAAAGTCTTCATATGATACTGTGGCCTTAAAAAGCCACGTAGCCGTGCCTTCACCTCTATTTGAATGACATTATGGTGCCTTAAGTGCCATGTTATGGCATTGCAACCTCTATGACATTTTCTTAGGGAAAAACTCGCACGGTGCTGTGGCACTGAAGGGTCATGCTACAGCATCCCTAGTACGAAGTGTAATACCATACTCTTTTAACTTTCCCATTCCATAGTTTAACTTTCATACACTTTGCAAGAAAATCCATATATTTTAATGTATTAATTTGCGTTATGTAAGGCTCCATTTATAATGTCCGGTTTTCATAAAAATGACCAAAATGAATTTGTTTTAAAAGTAAGTCCTTTGAAACAAAAGAGTTAAAGTCCAAAAGAATTAGGATAATAATTTAGACCTCAAATAATGAAAATAAGAGGTCAGAGGTGTCCTAAAACTTGAGCAAGAATAACCTGTCAAAATTTTACAAAATAGCAACGAAATGTAATGACATTTTCAAAATTTTGGGCAATTTTGAAAACTTTATAGGAAGAATTTTTAAATGAAAAAAATGAGTTTCTTGAGGTTTTCAGAAGCCCTAAAAACCATGGGACCCCTCAAAACAGTTAAAACCCCTTCGGTTGACGTTTTTCAACAATGGTTGCCCAAACTTTGACCTTTTTGTTTAGGAAAGTTTTAAATCCAAATTGAGTGATTCCAAAGCTATTTTATAAGTTAAAGAACCTAAATTTTATGAGAGAAAAGATAGTTATAAATAAGGAGCTCAAATGGATTTAAAATGTATCGATAATTTTTAAGGAACAATTTTATTTCTTTTGTGTCTTAAAACCATGCCCCACTACTCCTCCTTGTTAACCAACATTTCCATTTGCCCAAAATAGAGAGAGAGGCTATGGGAGAATGATGCACAAGAGGGAAGAGAAAGGAGGAAGAAAATTCCAAAAAAAGGTAAGAAAATTGATGGAATTTTATGGTCTTTCTTTTAGTAACTTGAATCTCCTCCTTCCCACCTTCTTTCTATGGTTTTATTGATGGGTTTGGTGCTATTTTGGGTATGGTTTAGAGGAGGAAGAGTAGAATTTGAAGGGGAGGAATCCATCACTTGAAAGAGCACTTGTGAAAAGCTAAAAATCAAGGTGAGTTTATTGTGTTTCATGCTTACTTTTTCTTGCTTCCATGGGTGTGAGTTTCGGCCACTCCTAGGACAATCAAGGGGGGATTAGTTTTGAATCAAACCAAGAGTGAAACTTATGAATTAGAGTGTGGGAAATAAGAATATGCAAAAAAAATCAAGAAAGGATTATTGGTTTGTAAGATGTTTAGCCTAGGGTTTCAATTGCACCTTAGTTTGTAAGAAGCTTTCTAACCATAATTTAAGATATCTAAGGGTTTGTATATCCCTAAGACATCAAGGGAGCCTCCCACATGCATCTCCCATTAAAGAAAATAAAACTACTTCCATTGGTGCTAGAGGGAATAATGTCTCGACCTAGAGGGGTTCAAGTACCTAAGGAGTGTTTTAATTTTTTCTAAGCTTAGATTTACATCATATATGATGGGAGAATATGAGAGAAAGCCTTGAAAAAAATTTAAAAAGCCTAGGATAGGAGATGGAGGTATAGGTTTTATAATGTAGCATAATGAAGCAACTCCTAGTTATACTCCTTAAAATGATTGTGTGATAGCTCCAAAGAGCCTAAATAGAGTAAAAAATCATAGATTGAAGGAGAGAATGGAGCCAAGATCATAAATTCCTATAGTTGCTTCATCAAGTGCCTTATGGAACCATAATTGAACCAAATGAGCAACCAAATTCTTCTAGAGTGTGTGTGGCATTAGAATTTGTTTTAAGAGTATAATTAGATCCTATTTGATGTGTTTAGGCCAAAGGAATCAAGCTCCACCCTATTGTGAGTGTTTGGCCGAAGGAAAGGAAGAAAATCCAAAGAAAAGTGTGTATTTTTTCATGTAAGGTAGCTTTCTCTCCTTTCTCTTATACATCTTTGGATGTTTTCTTGTCTTTGAATGTGTGTATATATGTTTATGCCTTAAAAATTATTTCTAGCCAATGTCTATATACCATGGTACCACGATGTTTTGTTTATACTCTTGAAAGATGTTTTATGAATGTGTTTTGGCTTGCATGAGTTTGGTGAAACAAAAAGTTCCTTAGCAAGGGTGAGGATGAGTCAAAAGTCTTTAAAAATGGGTGAGACAAAGCCAAAAGTCTCTAAAAGAGTGAGGCTTAGTTAGAAGTCTCTTAAAAATAAGTGAGACAAGTCCAAAAGTCCAAAGAGAATGGATGAGGTTAAACCATTGTCTTGGTAAGCCTATGAATGATGAGTATGACTTTTCAATGTGAGAAATGCATTATGTAAGTTCATGAATTGAAAGTTTGCCATGCATTCATTCCTAGACTTGAAATTGCATCTATTATGTATGTTTGAAAGGGTGAAGAGCTATTGGAATTCCTAGAATCTCACTCTTCCCTCTCCATTACCTAAACATGTCTAGGTGGACTAAGTGAGCAAAAAGATGGAAGCCACCACACTTGAAGAAGAGAGATTGACAAATGAATGTAGCCATTGCTCATTTTGTAACTATAATGTTATCAAATGATGTAACCTCATATGGTATATGATATATGACCTCTTGAATATATGTAAATATATGGATATATAATGTATGTATGAGAATTGGTAGCTTATGAATGAGATTTAATGTATTTGGTATAGAGATGCATTTATGTAATTGTAAGATCTTATGTATGTGAATAAGTGAGAGAGTGATTTTATGATGTGTGGATATACAGACCTCTTGGACATGTTTAGAGGACTATTTTTAAACTTGTCCACTTGCTCAAGTGGCCTTAGTTGAAGTAGAAGAGCATTTGGTCCATTTTTGATCCCCTTTAAATGCATAAAAAAATCATTATACAACCTTACGTCACAAACTGACCAAATGGATGAATTTTTCATGAAATTTGGCCTACATATAGGTCTCATCTAGAGCTTTTTGAAAAGCTAAAATCAATATCATTTGGAGCTCTATAAAATTAATTATAAATTTTTAAAGTTAGCAAAAAGCTACTGAATTGGTATGATTACTGTTTATATAGTTAGTTTTTTTTTCCTATTATCATCTGAGGGTTAAATGGTATCCAATACTCATGAAATTTTACAAGAATAAGCTATATATAATAAGCTTTCCATGGCCACCAAGATCATCTCATTTGGAGGTATATAGAAGGAGATATAAATTTTTAAAATTTAGAAATAGTACTAATATTGCAGTAGGACCTTTGGCACTATTTCATTGGTTTTCAGTGGTTAAACGTTTCTATTTTGGTCTAGAATTATTTTTACCCTTAAGTTAACATCTATAACTTTCTAAAATGATATATTGTGCTTAATTTTGATTTTTTAGAATTAGTTATGATTTTTTAAAATTTGCACAAAAAATCTGGCACAATAACTCGAGACTGAAATTGTGTTTTTGTGTATGAATGCTCCAAGCTCGGGAAATATGGGATAGTTTGTGATGGTTTTGAGTTGTATAAATGTATTTTAATTGAAAAATGACATGGGTGAGTTCATATGGTCTATAGAATGCAAAAAAAAAATTTTAAGTCCGATGTAATGCAAAATAATATATTATTTTAATTGAATTTTTTTAAAATCTTGCTATGCCAAGAAAATGTAATTAGAAATGAGATGGGAAAAGTTAAATAAATATGGTGTTACACCATTTACTCATTTCAAGTTTCATGTGTCATATAAACTAATCATTATCATTTTCCATTCATAACACATCAATACAAATCAAAAACATCACAAATTATCCCAAGAGTCTTGGGTTTCGCATCATACATAAGAAAATTCAAGATTTGCTCTCGGGTTCACTGTTCCAGTCTTTGGAGAGACATAACTAATTCTAGAAAAAATGAAATTAAGTAAACTATACCATCCTAAAAATTTATGGATGTCTAGTAATGGCTAAAAATAATTTCAAATCACACAAACATCAATTGGACCAAGAAAAACAATGGAACGATACCAAAGGTCTGCCTGCATTATTAGTACTATCCTCCAACTTTAAAATTTTAGTTCTCCATGTACAAAGCTTCAAATGAGGTGATCTTAGTGGCTATGAAAGCTTGTGATGCTTAGTTTATGTTTTTAAAATTTCTTAGGTATTGGACTTCATTTGACCTATGAAAGATATAGAGGAAGAAACTAACCATATAAATAATGCTCATACTATTTCTACATAATTTGACCAATTTTGAAAAATCATAATAAATTTTTTATGGCTCCAAATTAGGTGTTCTTTAGCTCTATGAAAAGCCCTGGTTGAGCTCTATAAATATGTTAAATTTCATGCCAAGACTAGTCCATTTGGTTAGTTTGTAGTTTAGCCTAAGATTTGGTAACTTTTAGCATTATAATTGGGTCAAAGTGGCACCAAATGGTCTTCTTAATATATCACAGCCACTTGAGCACGTTCCATAGTACAAACACAGTGTAGGAAGGCATCTCAAATGGTCCCAAGCATCATGGAGCTCAAACTCACCATGCCACTCACACGTATACACATGCATATCATAGAACCTAGGTGGCAAAAACTCATACATCAATTCATTTGGTTCCAAAATTCATACATTTATCATCATTATACATATTTGGACATGTTCAAGCAACTATATCATACATACATCATGAGATTAAAATTTTTGACATCAAAATGCTTTAGAAATGCCCATTCTTCTACTCCTTTGTCAAAGTATCATGCTCCAAGGCATTTGGCCTCATTTCTTTAGTCTTTTTCACCCACATAGACATAATTAGGCATATGAAGGGGAAGAGTGAGATTTAAAGAATTCCAGTAGTTCTTTACCCTTTCAAATATATATAATGGATGCATATTCAAGTTAAAGAATGCATGAATGGTATAAACATGTCTCATGGTCATACATAAATCATTTTCCTTATCATAAAAACCCATTCAAGTCATACATAAGCTCTTAAGGGCATTGGTTTAAGTTCACTTAATTTTTTTGAGATTTTTGGACTTGCCTTATATACTTTTAAGGAACTTTTGACTAAGCCTCATTTCTTTTGAAACTTTTAGCTTTGTCTCCTCTAATTCTAGGGACCTTTGGCTCATCTTTACCCTTGCTAAGAGACTTTTGTCTTCACCAAACCCATTTAAGCCATAATGCATCCACAAAACCCATTTCAAGAACATTATGGTACCATAACATGTAGGTAATAGCTAGAAATATTTCTCATGGTATAAACATATATACACGCATCCAAAGAGAAGAAAACATTTAAAAATGCGTGAGAGAAAGGTTAGAGAGCTATCTTAAAGTAAAATCTCAAGCTTTTCCCTTACTTGTTTCTTTCCCTCTCTCAGCCACACACTTGAAACTTGGAGGCACTAGGTTCCCTTAGCCTAAACATATAAAATAAGACATAGATCACTTATAGGAACAAGCTTTAGTCTTATATAAGCCCTATGTAAAGCTATTTTCTCATATGGCTCTATTATGCTTCCATACAAGACAAAATGAAGCAACTCTTAAAATTCATGATCTTGGCTCCCATTCCTCATTTATTCTAGGTCTCTTAACTCTATTTAGACTCTTTCGAGTCATCACACATTCATTCTAAGGAGCCTAAATATAAGTTACTTCTTTATGTCTCATTATGGAGTCTACACCTCCATCTCTCAAGATATGCTTTCTAAATTCATTTTAAGGTTTTCTTTGATGTTCTTCTATCATATCTAATCCCATTTTGGCCTTAGAATAATTTAAAACTCTCTTTAGGTGCTCTATCTTGTCTAGGCCAAGACTTGAGCTTTCTTGTGTACCTATGGAGTTTGCTTGCTTCTCTTTAGGGAATGGTCACTTGGGAGACTTCTTAGGTGTCTTGGGAACTTACATATACTCTTAGATAGCTTAAATTATCACTAGAAAGTCTCTTACTCATCAAGGTGCAACAAAATCCCTAACCTTGCTAACTTGATTTCTAATGCATCTTAATTGAATTTCTTTGCATAATCTTGTTTCTCATACTCCAAAACCTATGTTTCTTCCTTGGTTAAGTCAAAATTTATCCTCCCTTGGCTAGGCCATTTTTTGGCTAAACCAACTTTCAAGAACAACAATAAGGAATTGCAATGAAAGCTAGAAGAATTACCTTGTTTATAGGCTTGTTTCAAGGGCTCTTTTACTTGGTGTCCTCTCGTTAAATTCTAATCTTCTCCCTCTGAAGCAAGCCCAAAATAGTGCCAAATCATTCATGGAAAGCATAGAAAGAAAGAGGAGAAAGAGGAGACCATTTTTTGTAAAGGAGGAACCATGAAATCTTAAACTTTTTCTTACCTTTTCTTCAATTTTTCTTTCTCTTCTTCCTTCCTCTTGGTATGTACTTTTAGGTAAAGCTCTCCTTTGGTTTGGGTAGCAACTAAGTTGGTTTAAAATGGGAGAAGAGTGGGACACCACTTATAAGAAACAATGGTCTTAAATTTGTTTATTTAAAATTCTATTTACGTCCCTTTTCTTTGCTTTTCGTTTTAGGCTCATTTTAGTTTCTTTTTGAGAACTGTCTTTTTTATTACAAAATTTAGGTTCTTTAATTTATAAAACAACTTTGGAATCACTCAAATTAGATCTAAAACCTTCTCAAATAAAAAGGTCAAAATTTGGGTCAACTGTCATTCTAAAACATAAACCGAAGGGGTTTTAACTGTTTTGAGAATTCTTATAGCTCCTAGAGCCTCTAAGAACCCCTAGAAATTTATTTTTTTTTCATTTAAAAATCTCACCTTTGAGTATTTTTAAAAGTGTCCAAAATTACAAAAATGCCACTGCATTTTTGTTAAATTTCGTTTGGTTATTCTAGTTCTATTTTTAAGACACTTCTAGCTTTAGATCCTCATTATTTGAGGTCTAGAATATTACTCTCATTTTATTTGATCTCAAATCTCTCCATTTAAGGGACTTACTTTTTATATTCGATGAGTTTTGTATATTTACGAAAAATCAGACATTACATTTTTCATGTTTATAGAGAAATCGAATGTTACACAAAGAGCACCAAAACTAGAAATTATAGCAAGATTCAAACTATACATAACTCAACTTACTCTTAGATTGAATAAATAGATATAAGGCACCTCTAATGGGTCGAGATATGGTCTTTAATGATATAGAGATATAGGGACAAGTGATTAAACACTAACCTACACCTACAAGGATAGATTTAAGCTTTAAAACTAGAAAAACTTGTACATATTATAGCATACTAAAACCATGATAGAAAGGAAAAAGAACACATATAAACTAATAAGTCACATGCCTAGAATCATTAGTACTTAACCATTTGACTCCAAATCGAGCCTAACAAGTTTCAAATGCTAAATAAACCTTAAAACATCTACTAACTCAAAATTAGACCATATGACTTCCTTAAATTTACAATTTAAAACAAGTGACTATCCCACCAAAGTTTCCTAGATCAACATCAACCAATACTAAAGAAATTCTAAGTGATTAACAAAATAGTGATAAATATTCAACAGTACCATTCAAGCTAAAAGAGTCATGCATGCATATAATCCATCATTAAACATAAGTCAATTTGAATTATACGATAATTACATATGAGATCCCTTTTACAAAAGAAATGGAGTATCATCTAAAATCCTATCTATAATCCTTACATGTACATCTTTCAAAATATAGGATTTTGCACTTGGCAATTGCTAGTCCCCAAATAACCATTTCCACTACCATTTAACTCTTACACTTGGCATTACATGATGTAATATGGCATACCAATAAATTAATGGACAATTACATAAGGATTAGTATTTCTCAGTTATATAAACGCATTTAGGCAAGGCATCAAATCCTATACAATAATTAGTCTACTATAGTCATCTTCCATTAACTTCTCCTTATTATTAAGAGGTCTTGCTCTTAAAAATGTTAGCTCACAATTGGAATGAGATATAAAATCTCAGTAACCAATAGGAAAATTCCATTCACATCTATATAGAAATATCAATGCTAATGCTTTACATACCAAAACCATGAAACATACCATGCTTAAAAGAATTGACTAAATAAGTTAGACTACAATACCACTACTATCTAATACTAGTAGTGTATATAACAAAGTTATTGGCCAATAACCCAGTAGACGAGACATAATTGTGAGGTCCACAACTTTCTATAAATAGCTAGAATACACCCATGAGGTCCACGACTTTCTCATTCCACTAGAACATAACCATAAGGTCTATGGTAGTCATTAGGACACACCTACAAGGTCTATGATGAAACATATCAAAAGTAGTCAATTCAGTCAGGCATTAAATATCAATGTGTATGCATATATAATATACACACACATGTACAAGCAATTAAACATGATTTCACATAAACATAAATGGAATTAAACCTGTGGTTACCTTAAACAATATTTCCACATCTAAAATTAGTTACTAACAACCACCAAGTATGAGTACAAACCTGCATTAACTATCAACCTAATGAGACCCATGCTCTAAATCAATCAAAATCATTAATCACTTAATTTCAACTTACCTAACCTTTTTTGTAAAATACCAATTTGAGTCCACAAATCCAAGCTAACACAAGGGCTGCTTGAAAAAATGAGGCATAATGGTGTGGAAACAGATTTTTAATTCAAGTTGGATCATGGATATGTTTTTTAGGCTATTTGAGTCACGGGCTTGCAAATTTTCCAATTAGACCTCCTATAAATTCCATTTTAGGTATTTTTAATTGGTAGTAATTTAATCTTAGGGATTAATAAAGTTTAATTAATTTTCTTAAGGTCACATAATTAATTCCCACTCATTCTCATAAAAAACCCATAATTAAAAATTATTTTCTTTAATAATTACCAATTTATTTAATTGCCCAAAAATCCCTAATTTATTTATTTTTCTTTAATAATCCATATTAAATAATCTTGCAATGTTACATTCTTCCTACCTTTTAAGGATTTTATTCTCAAAATTAGCATATCCTATACAAACAATGCTGGATAGTCCTTCCTTATCACCTCTTCAGTCTCCCAAGTGCCTTGCCTGGAGTTAACCCCTTCCAGACCACTATATCAATGGGATATTCTTATTGTGTAACTGCTTGGTATCTCTAGTCCTTTAAGCTTCAACCATGTAAGATAGATTGTTTGGTAGATGCATAAATTCTTAGGGTTATATTATGCTCGTGCTATGTCATACCATATTATATCACTCATCTCATATCATTTCTAGGCTCATTTCTTTGGATTACACAAAATTTCCAAAGAAAAGCCATTGAAATAATTAATTAAATTGCATTACGTCAAGGTTCAAAATTTTACCTCGCATCTTAGGGATCCCATGAATTTACTAACAACATTCTTTATTTATTTTCCATCCATGCAAATCATTAACATCTCAAAACTTTGCATAAACCACGGATCAAAAGTTAAGAACAAAAAATATTTACATTTTGCCTCGGGTTAGAATTTTAGTTTTCTACAAGAAACTTTGAAAAATCATAACTAAATTTAGAAAAATCGAAATCAAGCAATCTATAGTTTTTTGGAAAGCTCTAGATGTTAACATTACATAAAAATAACTTCAAGTTATGAAAAGCTCATCTGGACCATGTTTGACAACCGACAAGGCACAAAGGTTGAACTATTCATAAATACTGATACAGCTTACTAATATAATTATAAAAAATTCATAACTAATTCCACAAAAATCTAATCCAGGAAAACTATACTAATTTGGAAAGTTACAGATGTTAATTAAAGGAAAAAAATATTTCTAAACCAATTCAAAAGTATCCAGACCCCAAAAATTGATGAAATAGTGCTAAGGGTCTGACTGTGCATTTGGAATAAAATAGAAATTTCAAAAATTCATATCTCCCTCTTTAGACATCCAAATGAGGTGCTTCTAGTTGTAACAAGTCATTGGGAAGGTCTAGTTTCTCTTTATAAAATTTTACAGCAATTGGACATTGTATGTCCCATGAATGATTTAGGATCAATTTCAGATCATATGAACAGTACTAGTGCCAAAATCAAAAAACTTGCCAACTTTAAAAATTCACCAAAAATTCCACAAACTTCCAAATATTTTACGCTTTAGCTTCCTAAAAATATCTTAATAAGCTCTAGATGTATGCTAAGTTTCATGCTAAGAAGAGTTCATTTGGATAGTTTGTACCATAACTTACTAAAGTGGTCAATTTTGGTTCCCATAATGCATCAACTTGGTCCAAATGGCTTCTATTATAGTTTGGTACCTCTTGGGCAAGTTTAAAACCTTGAATACAACTTATATGAATTGCCCAAATGATCCCAAAACTCATGCATCTCATCTTGGCCATTCCACATCCAATAATACACTAATGCATACATGTCACCAAGTGACCAAATTGCACATTCACATTAATTTTGTACCAAAAGTGGTTCATATATCTTTCATACATGCTATTACATTTGCTCATTGGTCTACAAATCAAAAATAATATGTACATAAGTATTTTGACATTCCTACACACTTTAAGATTATATAAGCTACATTATTGTCAAAATAATGCTATTCATGCTTCATTGCCTCCATTCCTTGGCTCTTGAGTTCCACCTAAACCATATGAGATAGGAAAGGGAAGGGGATGAGATTCATGGAATTTTAATAGCTCTTTTCCCCTTCAATCACATATAAAAATGCAAACTCAAGTATAAAAATGCATGTATAGACATTATGGAATTTGTGATCATTCATGGAATATTTCTTGCATTCAAGAAGTTTCGCAAATCTTACATAGACTTGCTAATCATGTGGTTTGGCCTCACCTATTCTCTTTATGGATTTTGGACTTGCCTCTCCCACTTTCTTAAAGGATCTTAAGTAAGCCTTATTCTTGGGAGACTCTTAGCTTTGTTTCAACCATTCTTAAAGGTTCTTGGCTTATCCTCACTATGGTTAGAGGGTTCTTGGCTTCATCACACTCAAGCAAACCAAAGCAAGTTCACAAAGTATCATTTGAAAACATAATACAACATTATGGTATCATGACATATAAATACATGCCAAGACATTTCTCATGGTTTAAAACATACCTACACATATTCAAGACAAGGTAAACATCCACTCATGCATAAGAGAAAGAACAGAAAGCTACCTTTGTTGCAACAACACACTATCCCTTTCAGAAATGCACTCCCTTCCTTAGCCACACACTCACAATGATGTGAGGCTTGGTTCCTTTGACCTAAACACAATATATGAAAGCCAATTAAGCTATTGAAATTACTCCTAGGGCTACACATCTTCTTTCAATATTAACTTGTTCTAATTGCTCTTTTATGGTTCCGAAATATTAACTTGGTCTATTTCTTGGCTCCATTTTTTTTCCTTCCATTTATGATTTTTGACCCCATTTAAACCTCTTGAAGCCATCATACAATTAAAACAAGGAGCCTAACTAGGTGTTGCTTCTTTAAGCCATAATATGGAACCTATAACTACATTTTGTTATCCATGACTTTTAAAATTTTTTCAAGGCTTCCTTTCATCCCCTCCCATTATATATGACTCAAAATCAAGCTTGGAACAAATTAAAACTACCCCTAGGTGCCTTAACTACTATAGGCTGAGACATAGCTTCTATTTAGCACTCTTGGAGTTTCTTTGGCTTTTTTGATGGAAGAAGCATGTGGGGAGGTTCCTAAGGGTCTTTAAAGCTCATGCAAACATCTATTTAAACCTAGGAACTCTTACATCAAAACATATTTTTGGTAGAACACTTGAAACCCTAACTTTGCTATCTTAAAATCTAATGGCTATTTGATTATTTTCTTTACATATTCTTGTTCTTCTCCCTCATTTTTCTAAGATTCACTCTTGGTTTGGTTAGAAATCCAACCCCTCTTAGCTGGTCTTAGGTGTAACACCTTACTCTTATGCTCATACCCATCATGCCTTACATACTCATATGCACATGCTTGATATACAAGGAGGTTATTTACTCTACCTTGATGTTTATTCTACATGGCATTATGCATGGGTAGATATCCACTTTAATGTCACATGGACTGGGTGAGCCCTTTCTACACATCCTCATGCTTGATTACACTATTAGGACTTATTTCAATCCCCAAACATATGCTTTAGACTCATGGAAAGCAAAAAGGGATATGAGACATGCATTTTCGTTCTTGGCAGATTTTGCTTCATTTCTGGGCTGAGTTTGAAAATTCGGAACTAAATGCAGAAAAATCGTAGACACATGATCTCGGTCATTCTAGAAAGCTTAAGACGTCTACTCTATGCTAAAAATATGTAGAAGTCTGAATATTTCACATATCATGCGTTTGACATCCGAAATCGTCCACTGGTCAGAGGGGGTTCTGTTACTGTCACAGTTTACTGATATGGACTTTGGAAATGTCTAACTAATTCCAAAAAAATCCAATGCTTACAAACGAGATCACTATGGAAAGATGTGGATGTTAGTTATAGAGAAAAAATATCTCTAGATCAGTTCACCAAGCCAAATTCCCGGAAACAGATGAAACAGTACTTCGGGTCTGGTTGGGTGACTGATACTGGGCAGGAACTTCGAAATTGCATATCTTCCTTTCTAGACCTCTAAATGAGGTGCTTCCAGTTCCTACAAGTCACTGTGACCATCTCATTTCTGTGTATACAATTTCGTAGCCATTGGACTACGTTTGCCCCTTGGATAACCCGATTCTCAAACTGACCAAATGAACAGTGTTTTCTGAAATCCGAATTTCTGATGTCAACTTTGAAAAATCATAGAAAATGCTATAGACCTCCAAATTACTTGATCTTTAGCTTCCCAAAAAGCTCTAACCAAGATCTAATCACATGTTAAATTTCAAAGCAGGAAGAGACCATGTGGTCGACTCTTGACATCAAGTGCAAAAAGCCACTTTCTTGGCTAAAAATGGAGCTCATGGGGTCCAATCTTAGTTCTTCTACCTCTATGACTCTTTGAGCACATGAGAAAGCATCTATAGGGACCATCAATCATGGCTCAAATGTCTAACAACTTAGATTGGAGAAAATCACTACCATGCCCACTTAATCATTCATGTGGCCTATACTAGAATCATACTTTTCTTAATCAAAACTTACTTCTTCATTCATCATGGTCTCATTCTCATATATACATCATACATACATTAATTTACAAACATTCATAGATGCTACATCATATACATTATTAATTTACATCTCTTGTCTCCTATACATATTTACAAGAAACTCTTTGCAAGTCTTCATTAGTCTCCCTAGCTTCATGCTTGGTGGCTCCCATCTCTAGTCTCACTTGGTCCACCTAGCATGTTTGAATGGTGGAGAGGGAGGGTGAGATTCAAAGAATCTCAATAGCTCATCTCTCATTCAATTATATATATATAGCATGCAAACAAGTCTCATCATGCATATATGGCATGTTAGCATATAAAACCACAATGAAAGTATTTGCAACATGTGAATTGGCCATGCATAAAAGAAAAACATTCTCAACATGTGAGTAGGCCATACATAACATTTAGAAGCTTGCCAAGTACATGGATTAGCCTCACCCACTCACTTGTGGATTTTGGACTTGCCTCACCCATTTTTAAGAGGTTCTTGGACTCAACCCTTACTCTTTGGGAGTCAACCTCACTTTTGGGAGACTCTTTACTTTGTCTCAACCAACTTGAGGGTTTGGCTCATCCTCACCATGGCTAAAGGGTTATTGGCCTTTCCATTCCTCAAGCAAACCAAAGCAATCACGTAAATCATCATTTCAATTCATAATGTATCATCATGCTAACACACTTCTCATAGCTCATATCATACATACATACAAGTAAGATAATGTAAACACACAATTATGCATGAAAGAAGGTGGAGAGAGCTACCTTATTAGCTAGTCACAACTTTCTTTTTCACTTGTCTCCTCCCTTGTGGATTTCACTACCACTTCTAGATGGGAGAACTTCTCTTGAACCTAACCACACAAGAAGTATGGAATTAATTCCTTAATACTTGATTCATAAGCTAGGGATCTCTTCTTATCAACCCTACTGAGCATGTCAAACTAGGTCTCTTTCTCTCACTAGAATCCATGAACTATCTTCTCTTTTTTCTCAAACTCTCAAGCTCTTAAGAAGGAAAGCAAGGAAGAGAAGACTACATGACTTCTAACCTCCCTCAAGAGTGGTTTCCCACTCTCCCTCTTCTGACCCAAGCTCAAGACCTAACCATCTTGGCTACCAAAACCGTAGAAAGAGAGGGGAAGGGGAGAAGAGTAACATGCTAAGAGAAAAGCCATGGAAATCCTTACCTTTCTTGTCCTTTCTTTTTCTCCTAAGCTTTTCTCTCTCCTCTGCCCTTTTCTCTCTCCTAAAGTGAGCTTGAGTCGGTTAGAAGAAGAAAGAAGGGGTTTGGACGCTTTAAAAAGTAAAATTCTCTATTTTCACGCTTTTCTGGACTAATCCTCGCTATAGCGAGCCATAACCCTCGCTACGGCGAGCTCGAATAAGTTCCAGACCTCTGCCTTTGCTACAGCGTGCGCTACAGCGAGCAACTCCCTGGTTTTTGTACGGGGTGCCCGAACTCGCTATAGCTAGAAGCATTCTCGCTATAGCTAGAAGGCAGTCTCGCTATAGCTAGACCATTTCTCGCTATAGCGAACAGGTACATTCGCTATAGCTAGGCTATAGCTAGCAGACTTAGACAATTTTTCAGCTTCCAAAAATTTTCAGCTTTTCTTTTCTTTCCTTTTTCTTTTCTCTTTTCTTTTCTTCTTCTTTCTTTTCCTGGTTGTTACATTAGGTGGGGCGAAATATATACAAGAGAAGGGAATGGAAGAAGAAGCTTAAAACATCATAAATTACCTTAGATTCTTGTTTTCCTTGGCTTCTTCTTCATTTGGTTGGACTCCTTCCTTGAATTTCAAAATTTTCACCTCTATTCTACCCCTCAATACAAACCCAAAAACATCATCAAACCCATGAGAATAAAGAGGAGAAGACGGAAGAGCAACTTGCTAAAGAGAAAGCTTGAATTTTCATAGAATTTCCTACCTTTTCTTAGCTTTTTCTCCCTTCAAAATCTCCTTTCTTTGTGCACCTAAGAGCTATCTTCTTTCTCTAGTTTGGGGGACAAACAAGTCATGGAAATGATGAGGAGAAGAAATGTGAAACTTAAAGAGGTTTCAAGAAACTTCCACATTTTAAAAAATTTCAATTTTATCCTTTCGTCTTGGCATTTTTGTTTTAGCTCCCTTTTTAGAACCTTTTTTTCATCATAAAATTTAAGTTCCCAATTTTATAAAATACCTTTTGAATCACTCAAATCAGAGCTAAAACCTTCCTAAACGAATTAGTCAAAGTTCGAGTCAATTGATGTTGAAAAACATACACCGGAGGGACTTTAACTGTCTCGATGCTTCTTATGGTTTTCAAGGCCTTGGAGAACTCTGAGCAACTCAAAATTTTCATTTAAGAAGTTCTTCTATGATTTTTCCAAAAATTACGCATAATTATGAAAATGCCATTACGTTTTGTCAATGTTTCGTTAAAATTTATTTTTTCATTCTAACTCTATTTTTCTTTCTGTTTGAGCCTGGGATTCTCATTTTTAGGAGTCTAAAATGCAACTTAAACTTTTTGGGATCTTGGTTAGCTCATTACAGGGGACTTGCTTTGAAAACGCGTTTAATCCTATCATTTTACGAAAATCGGATATTACATGCTAAATAAGTCTTGATTGAATTCCATGAGATTCCTTATACAACCATATTCAAGGTTTCTTAGTCAAAACGAATCATGATTCCTTCACCTTCTAGGTCTCCTAGGAATCTTAAGGTAGTAAACTTTGGTCCAGTTTTTCTTCCTTTCTAACTTTCAACCAATCAAGGAGACAATTTCTAAATGTTCATCTCAAATTTAATTAAAAAGGGTAATATCAATAGCTAAGTGAGGAATTTCACTTACTAAATTCAAGTTTTTTGTCCCTCTTTTTTTTTCATAATTATCTATTAAGTCTTACAATTTAGTTCCTTTTACAAGGTTATCTTATTACATACCTATGTAGGATATCTAACTCTCCTAGTAAGGGCATTAGATGACACTATGGGTTAATCATCTCTTAGAATGTTATATTTCTTATTTCTTCTTCTAATAGTATTGTTGTCTCTCATCTGTGTGAGTCTCTTATCTTTACTCAACTATAAATTTTTGTCCTAACTCTCGGTGATCTACCTTTTTCTATCACACATAACCTAAGTAAAATTTTTAAGACCAGTATAAAGACTAACGTGGTTATGAACCTATTAAAAAGTCATTAGGTAATCTAATGCCTTCATTTCAACATATCCATTATTAAGTGTAGACTTTAGGGTTTATGCTATGTTTTTAGTTCATTTATCATTTCAAGGGCAATAATGGAGCATCTAGGACATCGTGAGAATCCTTTAAGTCTTAAGGAATAAATTTTCTAGAATTTCAATAGACTATGGCTCGAGTAGATGTCTCATTAGATTCTATAATTACCATAATTTACACTAGGTTGATTTGTCTAACACATTGATAATTTTTAATCCAGGAAAGTGGTTTATTTTAGATTGTCCATCATGCTTAAGTGATGTAAAGCTTGGAAAAATCCTCAAGAATTCATCCAACATCTGTAGTGATATCATTGAAATTCCATGCATATATTTCCAAGGTTAAAATAGTTTAGCGAGTTCTAGGTGTCCTATCTTAAGTCTTAGTTATAATAGATATTTAGCTACTTACTTAGTGACATCTATCTTTGTTCCAAGCCAACTAAAAACTTATATCCATCCTCATTTATGCTTTGATCATGGTATTATCGCTAGAGTTTGTATAACCTGTCAAGTATGCCACTAATTTTTTTTTTCAAAGTGTGCTAAATTGTCTAGCTTTTCTTTTTAAGACTAAACTTCCATTCTTACTTAAGAAACCTACTCTGATATGGGCATATTCAGTTAGTCTTCTAAATCATTTTAAGTCTTGTCTCTTTTGCATGTGACTCTAGGGGTTAGGATGATAAGATATAAAAGCCCAATAGATCCTTTCCTTCTCAATGTTCCCTAATCATGATTAAGTTTAGGTAATGATTTTCTATGAGAAGTTTCAACTATCCTTTATGTCTCGTGCTCTTTTTCTCTTAGCCGTTTATCATCCTTAAACTCCCAGGATCATGGTTTTATTTGGTTGCATTGCCATATTGACATACTTTCTAGCCCCATCTTTAAGGACATCATTTTGGGTCAAACATTTTTTTTTATTTTTCATTTTGGGTCAAAGTAGACTGGATGCTAGTCAATCTTTTAACCTTAGATACTAACTCTAAAGTCATTACTACATCATTTACAACACTAAAGCTAGCAATATTAGGTTTAAGTATTATGTCTTATCATAACAAGCAAGTTTATCTCAACTATGAACACATCTGTCACTCCATGACTTATAGCCCTTTAAACACTTATACAACTAAAGAAGTCCATGGTTCCCTTCCAAACGAGTTAACATAAACAAAGTCTCCTCTTTGTCCACTACAAAAGGCACTACTTAGCTTAGATTAACATCAATTTAGTAGTCAAAGCTCATTTGACATGTAAAGTGTAACATACCTTAATAGGCCTTTTGCACCAAAGTGCCTTAAATATGATTTTTACACTCTTTGAGTGTATATTGCACATGGATTGCCTTTATGAACCACTCAAACTCACGTTAATAGTAGTATGAGTAGATTGAGTTACATTGGGAAGCAATGTATAAGTATTATTTGTTTCATGCAACTCATCCTTCTTACTTTGATAAGAATTTGAGGTTCCCATTACCATAATTCCTTTTTTATGAACTTTCCTACCTATTTACTTAACCACTACTAACCCTATCGAGTTTACTATATAAAAGCCTTAAGGGTTATACCTACACTAGGTAATTAGTCTATCACATACTCTACTTTTCATATTAAGCAAGGATAACCTTTCTCCTAAGGGAAAGCCTCCAAGGTATTATGTTTGCCTACACCTAACCTCTAAGGTTGCTACTTTTTGTTAGATAAGGGACCCCATAATTCCAATGATTCTCTATTTGTATTCTATGTAAATACTGTAAAAACTAGTTCACTTTCATCAATAGTCACTGTAGGATAGGCTAAAGTCTCAATTTCAATGATTATCATCTAGTGAGTAAAGACGTATTACTTATAATCAAGTGGCTACACTTCTAGTTAGCTTGAACTAACTACATCAGTTGGGACTTTTAGGGTTATAAAACCTTGACTATTTGGACCTTTGATACATATCAGATTCTAAACTCATTACAAATCATTTGTTTGCTAAACACTAGCTTACTATGTACTAATTTCAAGTTCTAGTTAGCTAGCTCACATCCTAATTAATTAGAAGTTTTGATAGGTTTATTCTAACTCCTACGAAAGCTTGTATCAAAGACTCTTTTGGGTTATAGAAACATTATAAAATAGGATAACACTTTTTAGATCCAGTCTTAGAGGTTGTGACTACGTCACTTAAGGATTTTATGAATAAAAGGTACCATTTATAGCCTAGCCTATGCAAGGAGTTATCAACATATATATACTTCTCCATTTTCCTTTTTCTTTCTAAAATGCAATCCATAACCATGTTGCCCTTATAAAAGTAGCTAGGTCAATTACTCTGTCTCAATATGTAACATGTATAATATCATGCATTCTATAAATTTACCAATCAAAATTTACCACTACAAAATCATAATATTAATTCCTTAATACCAATGGTTCTAAGCTAGATGGAATATTCCACATAATGATTTAACTTTAGACTCCTTCTCATCATTATAATTAGAATCAGATCAGACATTTACACCTGTTTTGCTCCTATTACAAGAACTTTGTTTCCCTTTTAACCCTTAGCACCTTTAAGAACATATTTGTTATAATAGGTGATTTAAAAAACATAACCCATATAGTTGAGTCTTACTACTTAATAAAAGTCTCTTAGTAACATCCTACTATATCAATTCACTTGAAGTACAAAAACATATATGAGATGGTTCGTACAATTAGTTAATCCTCTGAGCTAACATTATGCAAAATATGCATAATGATTGCCAAGTATCTAACTATGATTTTAACTTGGAGTAAGGTTTTCTTGAACCATTACTCTGATTAAAAAAAATTATTCCACAAATTATCTAACTTATAGATTAAAATCAAGAATTTATCTGATCTAAATAGTAATACAACTGTAAAGAACAAAAAATGTGAACAAATTAAAACTTTCATTATAAAGTTATTAAGCTCATTGCCCTCCATAATATTACATTCCATTACATAACTATTAAGAATAGAATACTTCCTTAAAGCACCCTATTAAAACCTTAAGATACTTGCCTAAGACTCTCAATTAAAACCCTTGCTTAGAACATACCTAAAACCCTATTAAAACCATCACATACTCTTAGCATGCATGATATCACGACATCAAATGGCCATGCCATGTTGTGCCTTGTATAGAGGCAAATAGAGTGCAAAGTCTTTGCCTTTATTGGAATGATGTCACAATGCCTTAAGTGCCATGTTGTGACATTGTAACGAATGATAAATTTCGTAAAACGATCAAATGAGTCATATAAAGGCAAGTCCCTTGAAATGAGCTAGATAATTTTATGAAAAATTTAGAAAGTGTCCTAGACTCCTAAAAATAATAATCCTAAGCTTAGACAAAAAGAAAAATGGAGCTAGGGTGGTGAAATAAAATTGTGACGAAAACTAATAAAGTGTAGTGGCATTTTCATAAATGTGTAATTTTTGAAAAAACTCATAGGAGGGCTTTTTAAATGGAAAAATTGAGTTGCCTAGGGTTCTTAGAGGCCTAAAAAACTATGGGAAGCCCTGGGACTAGTAAAACCCCTCCGGTGTACATTTTCTAATGGCGGTGAACTTATGACGAATTCGTTTGGGAAGGTTTTATCTCCAATTTGAGTGATTCTAAAGGCATTTTATTAATAGTGTCCTAGACTTCTAGAAATAATAATCCTAGGCTCAGACAAAAAGAAAAACGAAGCTAGGGCGATGAAATAAAATTGTGACGAAAACTAATAAAGCGTAGTGGCATTTTCGTAAATATGTGTAATTTTTGGAAAAACTCATAGGAGGGCTTTTTAAATGGAAAAATTGAGTTGCCTAGGGTTCTCAGAGGCCCAAAAAATCATAGAAAGCCTTGGGATTAATAAAACCCCTCTGGTGTATATTTTTTAATGGCGATGAGTTTAAACTTTGACGAATTCGTTCGGGAAGGTTTTATCTCTAATTTGAGTGATTCCAAAGGCATTTTATTAAATTGGGAATCTAAATTTTATTATAGAAAAGATGGTTCTAAAAAAGATCTAAAACGAAGTTAAAACAAAATTGTCATTATAAAGGGACGAAATTAAAATTTTTGAAAAAAGTTGCTTCTTGAATGCTCTATACACTTCATACCCTTTTTCCCCTCTTATTTAGGTCAACTTCCTTTGCCCAAAAAATAGAAAAAAGACTAGATCTCTTAGGCACACCAGAAAAAGCAAGAAAAAGGTAAGAAATTTTACGGATATTCATGCTCCTTCTTTTTCCAATCTTGTTCCTCTCTTTCCAAGTTTTCTTTCTATGGTTTTATTGAATGGAATGGTCCTATTTTGAGGCCAAAACAAAGAGGAAGGGTTCAAAAATTTAGAGAAGCATCCAAGCAAAGGAAGAAACATCAAAGGGGAGCTAGGAATCTAAGGTACTTTTTATTTCTTGTTGTTTCTTCTCCTTACTTTCTCTTGATGTATATTTTGGCCTAAACCAAAACTATATAGGGGAGGGTTTTTTGTCCAAAAATAAGAGAGAAACTAAGGTTTTAGACTATGGGGAAGTAGGACATGTCAAGAAATTGTAAGAAAAACTAATAGAATTCAAGTTAGCAAAGTGTAAAGTTCTTGAAGGGTTTGTAAAATCTGTTTTGATTCATGAATTTTCTAGGCTATATAAGTATTTAATTGAGCTCTTAAGACCTCTAAGAAGCCTCCCAAATGGCTCTTTCATCAAGGAAGAATCAAGAAGCTCATGAACTCCCATTCCTCCCACTATCTCGGCCTAGGCTAGTTAATTAGGTTAGGATGTGTTTTAATTTGTTTTAGCCTAGGTTTGGGACTTCATATGATGGGAGAAGGTTGGAAGAACCCTCAGGAAAAATTTATGAGCCATGGTTTGTGAGATGAGACAATGGTATCCATAATGAAGCTTTATGAAGCAACAAGTATTTAGGCTTGTACAAGTGAGTGTGTGATGGTTTTAAGGACCTCGAATGAGGTCAAGAAGCCTAGAAATGAAAAGAGAATGAAGCCTAGAACTTGAATCGTAAGGGTTGCTTCAATAGGCCATTTATGAAATCATTATGTAACCTATGGAATCATTTATTTTTCTAAGAAAAATTATAGTGTCTTGGCTTGCTTCAAGAGTATAATTTTGTGCTATTTATGATATTTAGGCCAAGAGAACATCAACCCACCTAGGTGTGCTTGTGGGACCGAAAAAAGGAAGGAGAAAGACTAAGAAAAGCTTGCATAAGTTCAAGGTAGCTCTCCACCTTATTCTCCTTGCATTCTTGTATGTATATATGTCATTGTATGTTTATATGTGCTTTTATGATTTGATAACATGCCACTTGATGTTTTGATATTGCATTGGTACCAATGTGTTGTCTTGAATATTATTGATTGTGGAAATAGCTTATAAGGGTGAGGTGATGCCAAAAGTCCTTAAATGTGAGTGAGGAGATGCCAAAAGTCTTATGGCATGAGTGAGACAAGGCCAAAAGTCTCTTAGATGGGTGAGGCCAAGTCAAAAGTCCTTAGGCCAAGGGTGAGGCAAATCCAAAAGTCCTAAAAATGGGGTAAGGCAAAACCAAAAGTCACTAGAGCATGTTTTTGAACTTAGTGTGAATTGGTAGCATGGAAATTGTGACCTGGCATGTTTTATGGTTGTCTTACCTTCCATACTTATGCTTTGATATGTATATACCATGAATGTGTGTGTGAATGGGTGTGTGAACTATTGAAATTCTAGGAATCTCATTCCCTTTCCTTCCTTCATCTTAATATGTCTAAGTGGAACTCATGAAGCAAGGAATGCAAGCCAATGATCTTAAGAGATCAAACTTGAACCATTATACTTCTTTTGTATTTAAATATCAAAGTGAATTTGTACGTATTATTTTTGGATTGTAAACCTTTGACCAAGTGTAATATTATGTATGGACATATATGGCACAAAATCAATGCAAATGAGAAACTTGACACTTGATGGCATGTATGTATTAGTGTATTCTTGAGTGTGGAATAACCAAAATAGGATGCATGAGATTTGGGACCATTTGGGTAGATCATATAAGTTGTATTCATACTTTCATACTTGCCCAAGAGGTGCAAAACACCAAAGAAAGCCATATGGACCAAGTGGACACCTTTTATGGCGTAAATTTGACCATAATGGTGAGCTATAGCACAATCCATCCCAATGAACTCTTCTTGGTTTGAAATTTGGCATGCCTTTAGATCTTGCTAAGATATTTTTGGAAAGTTAAAGTGGATAATATTTGGAGGTTTACAGAATTTTTGGCAAATTTTTGAAGTTGGCAATTTTTCTGGTTTTAGCTCTAGTACTGTTTATTTGGTCTGAAAATTGATTTCTATCATTCATGAGGAAAACGATGTCCAATTGCTGTGAAATTTTATAGGGAGAAACTAGACATTCCCAGTGACTTGTGCCAACTAGAAACACCTCAATTGGAAGTTTAGAAAGGGAGATGAATTTTTGAATTTTCTATTCTGTTCTAGGTGCATGGGATTTAAGTGCTCTTAGATCAATCTAGAACTATTTTTTCCCTCTATCTAACATTCACATCTTTCCAAATTGGTATAATTTGCATGAATTAGATTTTTTTGGAATTAATTATATATTTTCAAATTTTATATCAGTAAGCTGTATCAATAATTCTATACAGCCCTACCTTTGTGTCTTTTCTATTGTCAAACATAGTCCAAATGATGTATTCATGTCTTGAAATTATCTTAGACTAAATTTAACACTCAGCTTTCCAAGAAGCTATGGTTGAGTTGATTTCAATTTTTTTAGATTTAGTTATGATTTTTCAAAGTTGCCTCAAAAAGTTGCCACTATAGAATCCGAAAAGAATAAGTTAATTTTGGAGATTTTGATCTTGAACCCATGGATTATGTGACATGTTGGAATATTTGTAACTTGTATAAGTGGTAAATGATTGGAGAATATTGTTGGAAAGTTCATGGGACCTATGTAACATGAATTGAAAATTTGAACCCTGACGTAACAAGATAAAACCCATTATTTTAATGCATTTTTCTTGGACTTTCTTTGAGAATGTAGGCAAGTCACCCTGAATGAAGGAATATGACACTAGAATTATTATGGTATCATAGACATTGCAACCTTTACAATGTTTCCCTAGGGAAAAATGCACATAGTGTCATGGCATCCCTAGTACAGAAAGTATCAAAACTAGGAATTATAGCAAGATTCAAACCATACAAAAGCCAACTTACTCTTAGCTTAAATAAATGAGTACAAGCACCTTATATGGCTTTAGATATGGTCTCTAATGACATATAGATTTAAAGACAAGTGATCATACACCAACCAACACCTACAAGGTTAAATTCAAGCTCAAAATCCCAAAAAAAAAAAAATACATACATATGATATCATATTAAAACAATGAGAACACAAAAAAAAAAAGACATATAAACCAATTTGTTACATAACAAAAATCACTATTACTTAACCATTTGAGTCTAAATTAAGCCTAACAAGTTTCAAATGCTAAATGGAAATGTCCTTAACCCTTGGAACCTCAAAACATCTGCTAACTAAAAATTGGACCTTGTGACTTCCTTAAATCAATAGCTCACAACCAATAACTATCCCACCAATGTTTCCTAAATCAACATCAACCAATCTTAAAAGAAATTCTAAGTGACCAACAAAATAGTGATAAAACATTCAATAGTACTATTCAAACTAAAAAAGTCATGCATGTATATAAACAATCATTATCACAAGTTAATTCAAATTATATAATAATTACATGTGAGATCCCTTTTACAAAAGAAATGTAGTATCATCTAAAATCCTATTCGTAATCATCACATGTACATCTTCCAAAATATAAGATTCTACAATTCACATACGTTATAGTCCCAAAAATAACCACTTGTACTACTATTAACTTTTACACTTGGCAATACATGATACAATGTGGCATAACAACAAATTAAGGGACAATTACATAAGGATTATTATTTCTTAGCTATACAAACCCATTTAGACAAGGCATAGAGCATTACAGAAGGTGGGACAGCTTGAGGAAGGAAATGTCAGCTTTTGTTAACTTCTCCTTATTGCCAAGAGGTCTTGTACATGAAAATATTAATCTACAATGAGGGTAAGATATAAAATCTTAGTAATCAATAGGCAAAATACCATTCACATATATATAGAAATATGAATGCTAATGCTTTACATGTGAAAATCATGAAACATGCCCTGCTTAAAAGAATTGATTAAATGAGTTAGACTACAATGCCATTATTATCTCATACCAAAAAAGGGTGTTTGTATGTTTGAAGGTGGGATGGCTCGAGGAAGAAAATCATCGGGTTCTGTTAAGTTTTACTTATTACCAAGAGGTCTTACACCTAAAAATGTTAGCCTACAATAAGAATGAGATATAAAATCTTAGTAATTAATCGGTAAATACCATTCACATATATATAGAAATATTAATGCTAATGCTCTACATATGAAAATCATGAAACATTACAAAAAATTTAACTTTTAGTGGTGACTAAAGTCGCTACTAAAAGTCATTATGTTTCCACTAATTAGTTTTAGTGACAACACCTAGTCTACCATATTACTTTAGTAACACTAAATTTTTTGGTAGTGAAAAAAGCTCGTTACTAAACATTGATGCTAAAAGTACATCGTAGCAAAAGTTGGTGCCATTAAAACTATATAATGGTGACCAAAATTGCCACTAAAGCATAATACAATTTAAATTGGACAAAGATCACCACTAATTAGTTTTGATAATTAGTAATTGAATTTCTTCCTCGTGGAAACAATACTATACTTACTAATTTATTACCTGTAGTAATTATATACTTGTGAAATCGTTTACAATAAGTTTTTGGTATTATTGTCAAGGAAGGTAATTTAATACCAATTGAAAGACTTTTCTTATTAATCTAGATATTTTGTTTCTCCTTAATTTCTTTTGTTTTCTTAATTTATGACTTGGTTTATCTATAGTTTCCTCTCTTTAGGTATTTTAGCATTATAAGTCACTCATTTAATGTTATTCTTTTAAAGCCTGAATCTAAATCAAAATGCATCCTTCTTGCTAGATACAATCAAGAAGATGTTCTACATGAACCTCGATGAATAAATTAATAAGAGGACCTCATAAAAGATATACCTTAACAAATCAGAGCTACTCCTAATCATCATCATTGACCAATATTAGACTATGCCATACTAGATGCATATGTTGAATAATAGTATTATTAGCTTAACAATTACAACTAACAACTTTGAGATTAAATCATGCATGATCCAAATGATTCAATAGAATAAGTTTGGTAACAGAGTTCTGGAAGATCCCAATGCATATTTGACTAGATTTATGAGAATTTGTGATACCATTAAGTGAATAGGGTTTTCACTTATGTAACTTGACTCAAATTGTTTCCATTCTCTCTTAGGGATAAGGTAGTATTATGGCATGACTGTATGCCTATCCTATCTTTTTGAACATGGGATGAACTTTCATGGGTATTCTTAGCAAAATATTTTCCACTAAGCAAAATAGTAAGATTAAGGAATAATAGTCAGAACATCTTTCAATGTAATGAGGAATCTCTACATGAAGCTTAAGAGAGATTTAAGGATTTGCAGAGGTGTTACCCACATTATTGTATTTAAGACTAGATGCTTGCATATATCTTCTATAATGGGTTGGAGTAATTCCTCAGAGTCAATTTAGATGTTATGGCTGGAAGATCCATATTAGCCCTTAATGCTGATAAGGTAGTTGATATTATTGAAGAGCTGGCTGTAAACCACTATAATTAGACAAGTGAAAGACATAGAAAAATAGGTAGTGTTATGGAAATGGAGACCATTCATGCATTGAACAACAAAATTGATTCTAAGTTTGATATGTTTATGAAGAGGTTTAATCAAATGAATGTTAATGCAGTCTCAAATTCTCCATTATACTCAGGCTGCATGATCATCCATATAGTGGCTACTAAAATAACTCTTTGGGATCTTAAGTGTTTGAACATGTGTAGTATGTCTCTAACAAGTTTAAACCATAAAATAACCTTCATTTAACTACTTACAATCTTGAATGGTGCAACCATCTTAACTTGTTTTGGGAAAATTAGAACTACAATCATACAAGGAATTTAGGAAATCAAGGTGTACCATCTAGATAAACTTTTTAGCCTAGAAATAATGGGATTCAATTTTAGAATGAAAACAAGAAAGGATATGAAGTTGCATTTGAAAAATTATACAATGTACCTTTTGAAATATTTAAGAAGTTAGAATCCAAGTTGGATCAGCTAGCGAGACATAATAAAAATTAGGAAATGGAATTGAGCCAATTGGCTGGATTGTCCAATACTAGGTCAAGGCCACTTGCTTAGCAAAATTGAGGTTAATCCTAAAGAGTAATATAAGGCAGTTACATTAAGAAGTGGGAAAAAATTGTCCAAGACTTTTGCTCATACTAAGCATTTGATTGAGTAGGATGATGTGGTTAAGGGGATACCAGATAACACTCCCATTTAGATTGGAGATGAAGAGAATACTATTAACCCCTCAACATTAGCATCAGTCAAGATATATATGCCTTTTATTTCATTTTCTTAAGGGTTGAAATAGTAACTTGATAAATTTCTGAATATTTTTAGATAGATTCATATAAATAAACATTTTGCAAATGCAATATCTCAAATGCCAATTTATGTGAAATTTCTTAAGTAGATCTTGTCAAGCAAGAGAAAGTTGGAGGATTACGCTACTATTGCACTCACTAAGGAATGTAATGCTATCATCTAGAAAAAGTTACCGCCAAAATTGGTTGATCTAAGGAGTTTCTTTATTCCCTATTACTGATGATGTCTTTCTTAATAACACATTATATGATCTAAGAGTTAGCATGAGTCTGATGTCAATGTCTATTTATAGGAGACTTGGCTTAAGCTAATTAAAGCCTATAAATATGACATTGTAACTAATAAACAAATCAGTTAAATGACTAGAAGGAGTGTTAGAAAATGCCTTGGTGATGGTGAAGAAATTTCATCTCTCATTGGATTTTATAGTTTTTGATATAGATGAAGACATATCAATGCCATTGATTTTGGGTTGGTCATTCTTAGCAATAGCAATGTTAATATTGATGTAAGAAATGGAACAATAATTAGGATAAAGCAATTAAATTTAAGGTATTCAAAGGTATGAAAAACCCATCATCCAAAGAAGAGTGTCATAGACTGGATATTGGTGACAAATTACCAAAGAAGACATAATGCAAAAAGTTCTTAAGGGAATTCCTTAAAGTGTATCCATTGCATGCTACAACCTTCAAGGACAAAGATAAAGGTGTCAATATGAAAAGGAATAAATCTCCAAGTGTATTAAAAAATACTAGATAGAAATTAAAGCTTTATTTAGTTTGAAAGTGAGGAAAGAAAATGGCTGCTACAACTTAGGCATCCTTGAACCTTGAGGAACTCTGAAAGTCAAACTAATGACTCTATATTAGAATTATTTATTTTCCCTTGTCCTCATATTTAGTTTATTTTGTTATGCTTTAGTTTGCATATGGTTTTGTTTTTAATTTTTGCTTTTTATTTTGTTAGGTATCGTGTTTATTTGGTTGGCTAATGGTGGAAGTTGCAAATGTTTCTTGATGACATCCTTAACTTCAAGGAGTTTCCTATCGTACTTTATTATGTTTGTATGTTGCATTTTGGTCTCCATATCTTGAATTCATTTGAGGACAAGTGTCATGCTAAATTTGGGGCACTACCATTGTAAATTAATTAGAAGATTGTGGATAAATTTTAGTTTGTCCATAGATCATTGAGTTGGGTTGATGAATACACATATTTGAATTTTTGAGTTACTTATTTTAAAGTTTTTTGGTATTTGGTAATGGGTTAATTTATCTAGAGTGTTTAAATTCTTGGAATGTCATAGTAATAGTGGACACAAGCTAATTGTATGTGTAACACCTTCATTAATTAGCTCTTCTTTAGCTATTATAGTTCATCAATAAGTCCATTTACTTATATGGGTAAAATACTAAATTCAAAAACTATCTTTATCCATAGTTCTATGTTATTCTAGTTTAGCAGATAAAGCATTGGTAATCCTTTATAACCAATTTACCTTAACAAATAAAAATTAAAAACTCACTTTACCTTTAAAAAAAAAAATTGGCAAAGTTTTCCCTTATAAAATCAGTTATCCAGACCAAATAAATGATTACATTTCAGATCAGAACTCACAAACGTGGAAAATAAATATAATAGTAATATCAAATAATACTATCTAGACATACATAATCATTTGCTACTAACAACTTAAACTGGAGTTACATCACTATTAACTTTATACTATTTCATATATTGCATCACTAAGAAAGTAAAACTTGACACATATATTCATAGTAATATTACAACAGAATCATATATATATATATATATATATATGATTTATATTGTTTTCTAATTTTTGACATCTTCTTGTTTCTTTCCCTTTGCTAGCACTAGTATTCCACTTGGCATTGGTTAGTGGGAAAGATAGAAATAGGGGTGAGATTTGGGAGAATCTCATTAGTTAATTTAAACTAAATCAATGCATATAAGAATGTTATGAGGAAATGCAATGCATGTGGTATAAACATGTGATTCTTATACATTATAAAACTCCAATACAACTTTTAGGATGAAAACTTATTTCATAACAAGCCATGGAATCTCAACATACTAGATAGGCTCAACTTAGCTCAACTCAGGATCAAGGAAGATCTACTATGCTTAATTCCCTAACATGGGAGGTAGGAGCCAAAAACATATCAACTCAAGCATAAATCTCATAATGGAAAGCATAACTCAATAATATATCAAATAACAATACATACAAGTATCTTAACTCAATCAAGCATTCAAATGCATGTAAGATAGGAAAATAAAGTTACCTTAAATAGGTGAAAGGAAGTCAATAAAACCTCTAACCTTCCTACTCTTTTTGTCGATCTGTTTCCTTTTCCTTTTTGACTCTACACCTACAATGGGATGAAGCCTTACTAGCTTATCCCTAAAATGTCACATAAATATAACATCAATATCTAAAACTCATAACAATTTCTCTTAACTTCTTGACTTTTAAATATGCTTTAGACTACTTAAAGTGTACTTAGAGCTCTCTTTTACACACTTCCAAGATTCATGCTTGTTAGGTGACAATTACATAATAAAAAATACTCTATTTTTACTATATTTGAGGGCTCAACCATATGAAATTCTTTTTGACTTTCAACTTCCCATAATTAGTCATTCTCCTAGGCTTTAGGTTAGGGATTCCAACAAACATGGATCCTAGGCAAACTCATGCTTCTAGAATTCATAATTCAAGCCACAAATTCTATATTTACTATTCATATAGTTATTGGTATTATTCATTTAGTATTTTTTTCATTCTTGACATGTTAGAATCCATTATATAACCTTAAGCCTCAAGGGGTATCTTCTAAAAATTTAACTTCTAAACTTCAAATTCTCATCATATATAATCTAAATAACCTCAATAAGATTCATTGACCCATCATAAACTTGCTTAAACAAATCTAACATCATTTGGTCTCAAAATGCCATTTTTTGAACCTTAAAAATTTAACTTCCAAAATATATCTTCTAAATTCAATCCAATGCTTCTACTATTATTCTTATATCATTTTAAGGCTATCCATATCCTTAAAATCAATTGAACAACTGCTTAGACCCTCTAAATTCATCATAGCCAAATATGTACCATATAGGCCCTAACTTGGAGATTTCAAGGATTCATTCAATTTTAGACTTAGATTCTTATTCCTTGTGTCATAAAACATCTAAATATACTAATCTAAGAGTTGAAAATAATATGGTTTCCTATCCATCTATGTCTTGACCGAATATACACACATATTGGCCTAACTTATTTTCTTTTATGATTTAAAGGAAACTAATGGTAGATATGAATTCCTTGCATGATAAAAGCTTTGAATTCATTAAAAACACTTAAAGAAAAACTCTCCTCCTCACTTTCTCTCTCATAGCTGAACTATTAAGGCTAAAGAATATGAAGATTTTGCAAGTATTTCAACTAGAAACT
The DNA here is from genome assembly GCA_026724425.1 of Erythrophleum ivorense. Taxonomy (NCBI): domain Eukaryota; kingdom Viridiplantae; phylum Streptophyta; class Magnoliopsida; order Fabales; family Fabaceae; genus Erythrophleum; species Erythrophleum ivorense. The sequence goes on from JAIUCV010000011.1 coordinate 23,193,299, forward strand.
TACCTCAATGCAAAGTACTTTGTGTAGACTGATTTCCACTAATTAGTTTCTTGAAAAGAACTTTTTTTTTGTCTTGGGTTACATATGAACTTCATGTTTCATGAAAAAAAAAACTACTATTAGAAAGCTCTTAGAGAGTAGATCAATTTTTCTAACTGGCACGAGATGAAACGAGGTTGTTTACTTATTTAAACGAAAACTTGAAATCCTTTTCTCTACTCCCTTAAAAGTGACGCCATTCAAGCTTCTAAAATCTAAAAATGGAAGTTTGGAGAAGATGATGGGGCATGGCTTTCATAAGAAGCCTCATTTATAAATTTTTCAAAATTATCATTTTGTCTTTACTTGTAAAATCGCTCTATTCAAACTTATTTTTAGGGCATTTTAGGATCCGATTGCTCACTACAAAAATTTGAGTACTCCTTTACATAAAAACATTATATTTGGAGTTTAGATGGTTTAAATTAGTGAAAAATAGGTCCTTTTAAAGTCTTGACATTATTTGACTCTTTTAACTTACTCGAAGAGGTTTTTACTAATTTTGACTGTCCTTATGGTGTTTAGAACTTTTGAAAACATTAATGAGCCTAATTTTGGCCTTTAAAACTCTTTTCCTTTAGTTCTCTAAAATTTGCCCAAATTTATAATTTTATGACTAATGTAACAGCCAAGAAAAAGAAGAGAAAAAGAAAATAGAAAAGAAATGAGGAAAGAAAAGGAAAAGAGAAAGCTGGAAAATTTTTGAAGAGCTGAGAATTTTCTAAAGTCTTCTCGCCATAGCGAGAAATGGCCTCGCCATAGCGAGAATGCCCCCTTGCCGTAGCGAATATGCTCCTAGCTATAGCGAGTGTGGCATTCCATACAAAAACTAAGGAGTTGCTCGCTGTAACGACGCCATAGCGAAGGCAGAGGTCTGGAACAGACTCGAGCTCGCCGTAGCGACGCCATAGCGAAGGCAGAGGTCTGGAACAGACACGAGCTTGCCGTAGCGAGGGCAATGGCTCGCTATAGCGAGAGCGGTCCAGAAAAGCGAGAAAAAGAGAATTTGACTTTTTAAAAGCTTCCAAATCTCTTCTTTCCTCTTCTAACCGACTCAAGCTCGTCTTAGGAGAGAGAAAAGGGCGGAGGAGAGAGAGAGAAGCTGAAGAGAAGAAGAAAGGACAAGAAAGGTAAGGATTCTCATGGCTTCCTCTTAGTATGTTGCCCTTCTCCCCTTTTCCCCTCTTTCCTACGGTTTAGATAGCAAAAATGGTTAGGTCTTGGAGTTGGTTTAGAAGAGAGAGAGTGGGAAACCATTCTTGAGAGAGATTAGAAGTATATAGTCTTCTCTTTCTTGCTTCCCCTTTCTTAAGAGCTTAAGAGTTGAGAAAAGAGAGAGAATAGCTAATGGGCTCTAGTGAGAGGAAGAAACCTAGGTTGAGAAGTTCAGTAGAGTTGATTAGAAGAGATTCCTAGCTTAAGAATCAAGTATTAAGGCATTAATTCTATGCTTTTGTGTGGTTAGGCTCAAGAGAAGCTCTCCCATCTAGAAGTGGTAGTGAAATCCACAAGGGAGGAGTCAAGTGAAAGAGGAAGTAGTGAATAGCTAACAAGGTAGTTCTCTTCACTTTCTCTCATGCATAATTGTGTGTTTACATTGTCTTGCTTGTGTGTATGAATGATATGAGCTATGAGAAGTGTGTTAGCATGATGATATGTTATGAATTGAAATGATGATTTATGTGATTTGTGTTGGTTTGCTTGAGGAAATGGAAAAGCCAATAACCCTATAGCCAAGGTGAGGATGAGCCAAACCCCTAAGTTGGTTGAGACAAGAGTAAAAGGTCTCCCAAAGTTAAGGTTGACTCCCAAAGAGTAAGGGTTGAGTCTAAGGACCTCTAAAGAATGGGTAAGGCAAATCCAAAAGCCACAAGGGAGTGGGTGAGGCTAATCCAAGTACTTAGCAAGCTTTTAAATGTTATGTATGGCCTACTCACATGTTGAGAATGTTTTTCCTTTATGCATGGCCAATTCATATGTTTTAAATGTTTTCATCATGGTTTTATATGCTAACATGCCATACATGCATAATGAGACTTGTTGCATGCGATATATGTATGATTGAATGAGAATTGAACTACTGAGATTCTCTGAATCTCACCCTCCCTCTCCACCATCCAACCATGCCAGGTGGACCAAGTGAGGCTAGAGATGGGAACCACCACCAAGCATGAGGCTAGGGAAGCTAAGGAAGAATTGTACAAAGGGACTTTTTGCAATATGTTGTATATGAGAATTGTATATGTAAATTGATAATGATGTAAATGATGTAGTCCCTAAGAGTCTTTGTAAGATAATGTATGTATGAGAATGAAGTCTATGATGAATGAAGAGGCATGTTTTAATGTGAGATGCTTAACTTTAGCATAGGTTATATGGGTGCATAAGTGGGCATGGGATAGTGAGTTTTTCCAATCTAAGTTACTAGACAATTGAGACATGATTGATGGCCCCTAGAGATGCTTTCTCATGTGCTCAAAGAGTCATAGAAGTAGAAGAACCAAGATTGGACCCCATGAGCCCCACTTTTGGTCAAGAAAGGGCCTTCTTGCACATGATGTCATAGATTAGCCATATGACCTCTTCTTGTTATGAGATTTGACATGTAGTTAGATTATGTTTAAAGCTTTCTGGGAAGCTAGAGTTCATGTCATTTAGAGGTCTATAGCATTTTCTATGATTTTTCAAAGTTGACATCAGAAAATCGGATTTTGGAAATCACTGTTCATTTGGTCAGTTTGAGAATCGTGTCATCCGAGGGGCAAACGTAGTCCAATGGCTACAAAATTTTATACACAGAAACTAGATGGTCACAGTGACTTATAGGAATTGGAAGCACCTCATTTAGAGGTCTAGAGAGTGAGATATGCAATTTCGAAGTTCTTGCCTAGAATCAGACACCCAACCAGACCCGAAGTACTGTTTCATCAGTTTCCGGGAAATTGGCTTGGTGAACTGATCTAGAGATATTTTTATACTCTAGCTAACATCCACATCTTTCCATAGAGATATAGTTTATGAGCATTGGATTTTTGTGGAGTTAGTTAGACATTTTTAAAGTCCATATCAGTAAACTGTGACAGCAAAGAAGCCCCCTCTGACCAGTGAACGATTTTGATGTCAAACGCAGAGTATGTGAGATGTTGAGACTTCTAAGTATTTTTAGCATGAAGTAGACGTCTCAAGATTTCTAGAATGACCCAGATTATGTAGATACGATTTTTTACAATTAGTTATGGATTTTCAAACTTGGCCCAGAAATGAAGCAAAATCTGCCAAGAACGAAAATGCATGTCTCCAATCTCTTTTTGCTTTCCATGAGTTCAAAGCATATAGTTGGGATTGAAATAAGTCTCAATAGTGCAATTGAGCATGAGGATGCCTAGAGAGAGCTCACCCGGTCCACGTTACTTCAAAGTGGATCTCTACCCATACAATATGCCTTAGAGAAAGAGCACCCAGGTAGAGAAATCATCTCCCTTGTAAGCTTAGCATGAGTATATGAATATGTGGGCATGATGGGTATGAGCTAGAGGTTAAGGTGTTACAACTAAGGTATCATTTTTCTCTATTTAGCCATTTTAACTTCGTTTTCTTTTTCATATGTGATTTCACAACCCCATTTCCTTATTTCTTGATTAATTCTTTACCCTTATTTGATCTTAATTTATTTTATTCTGAGACCTTATTTCATTATCTTGCCAAATTCTAGTTCAGTTTAAGTCGGATGTTATAGTGTGAATATACATAATCATGTAGCCCTATGTCTTTAAAAATAGTGTATAAAGCTAAGACGCACATGGATAGGCCGTGTCCATTTACATACCCTTGTGTTGCAACTCCTCAATTTTCATACTTTTCTTTAGATGTAATACCTTAACCTTTTTAGCCCTCCCATTCTATCTAAAGCCTTAGTTTAAAGATTTACATGGAAAACATTATATTTAATGCTATTTAATTGCATTACGTAAGACCCAAAAATTTCATTTTATACTTCATGAACCATGTGAACTCATCCATATCCTTTTCTACCTATATTACATCCATATAAGTCATAAATATTATAAAACATTTCATCCATTTCGGATTTAGAACCATACATTAGAAAAATAATGGTTTATTATCGGGTTCACTGTTTCAATTTTTTGATATGGACTTTGAAATTTCATAAATAATTCTAGAAAGATCAAAATCAAGCAAACCATACCAAAGGTTTGCTTGGAAAGTTGGGGATGTCTAATAATGGCTAAAAATAGTTCCAGCTCACATAAACATCAAATGGACTGAGAAAAATAATGGAATGATACCAAAGGTTTGCCTGTGGTACTGATACTGTCCCTAATTTTTAAAAATTCAATTCTTCCTCCACAGAGCTCCAAATGGGATGATTTTGGTGGCTATGAAAAGCTTATGGTATCTACTTTATGCTTGTAAAATTCACAGGCATTGGATACCATTTGGCCCTCAGATAACATAGAAGAAGAAACTAATCATATGAATAGTATTGTTACCATTTTTACATAATTTGGCCAACTTTAAAAAATTATAATAAATTCTCTAGAGTTCCAAATTGGATGTTCTTTAACTTTGTGAAAAGCTCTAGATGAGTTCTACTTGTTGGCTAAATTTGATGCAAGACATCAAAAGAGTTGTACATATATGAGTGTCGCCCATGGTGGAGATGCCTATGCCATGTTTTACCAATTCGTAAAAATAATAATCCATGCAAACTTGAACACCTTATGATTACAAGGTGCGATAAGCTGGAGTACTTATCTTGTTTCTCTCCCAGTTGCCCCTTTCGCTCCTTTGTCCAACTCGTTGGCTGTCTAAGCCTTTGGGGTTTGAAAGACTTACAAAATATAGTGGCACCACTTTCTCCATCCTTGCATTTAACCACCCTATTTTCTCATCTCACACTTCTCATCATTTATGAATGCAATAGCATGAAGACTCTGCTAATGCTAAAATTATTAGTACAACTTCAGAATTTGGAGACCATTCACGTTTCAAATTGTGAATGGACGAAGGAGATAATTTCAGAAAGAAACGGAGAAGAGGATTTTTCTAAAATGGAATTTCTTATAAGCAACAATTATTTTGACCACCAAACTATCAGTGTTCCCAGAGTGAAATTTGTGCACTTAAGCAACCTACCAGAATTGACTTTTGCATACAGAAGGATCATCCTCTATCCTTCTATCTGATATTTGAAAATAGAAAATTGTGAGAAATTAATCCTCCCTGAAATCTAGCCCCCTCTTCAGATAACAAAGACCCCAAATGGATATTCTCTCGAGAAAATTGATTAACCAAGTCCATACTTAATTCCCTTTTATAATTTGATTGCGATTTTGATAATGTTTCCAAAGTATATGAACATTGTTACTTTTTTATGTGTTTTATTTTTCCTTATTTTAATTTCAAATATCGATTATGAATTTCTTTTCTCACGATCAAAGTGGTGTAGTTACTGAAGTTAAAATAATTATAGCCAAACTATTATGTATTATAAATTTGTCTTTTTTTCCTCTTTTTTCCTCTATTACATCTTTGATGTTTGGATATTTAAGCTTAACTTATGATTTTTTAGATGACCGTACTTGAATGCTGATCAATTTTAGAATGATTGCTAATACAACAAATTGTTCCCTTTTTCAATCTAAATTAATTTTGTCCTTGTATGGTATGTTAATTGTTTTTTCTAATATATTTACATAAATAATATTACAATAATTTAAATTTTGTTTGTTTATGTAAACTATAACTCTTTGGAATCACTACTTAATAGTTGCAAGCAATTTGGCTTCTATTTTCTCATGCTCTTTTGTGATAATTTCTTATTCAAGGTTCAAATTATACACTACAATTAGAGTCCTTTGAAGCCCTTTTAATTCTTATGAAGATAACGAGGAATTCAACAAGACTAGGCACCAGCAATGCAATCAAGGTAGGTAATTGATGTATTTTTAATCATTGTATGCATATGTCATCTTCATTGAGGAATGTGATATACGTCTTATGATCCTATGCATTATTTAGCGATTTGAAAAATATAGTAGCTAAGTTTAAAAGCTATGGCACGTGTTTCTGTTTCAGATGGAATTTGACTTGCAATTCTACATGACGATATAATGAAGGACACCACTTCTGCTGCATGCATATCATCCTGCAAATTATGGTTTGAGAATTGTTTATGATTCTGGTTTTCTGAGTTGTTTGCTATACTTCTTTGCAATTTTTAAGTTTCTTTTTGTGGATTTCAATTGCAGCTTCTATAATTTGTTCAATAACACTGGTTTTCTCGTGGATACATTTTTTTATGGAGGCTTGACGCTAAGTACTTTCTTATAGATTACTCAAACCTCTAATTAAGAGTTTATTCAACAATATATTCTAATGACCCAGATTTTAAATCTTCAAGTAAGTTCCTCCTAATTAAGGATTTAGTAAAAAAAATCAATAATACAAAAGAAATTATAGAGTTAGAAAATTTGTCTAACTAATTTGTAAAAATATTTTTGCGTTTAAAAATAATCAGTTGAAATAATAATTCTTTATTCATAATCCAAAATCTCCATTAGAAAAAATAATAAACATTTCAAGAATGATAACATATGCTACATCGATATCTATCAAGTTTTATTATATAAAAAATGATTAATATATTTTCCACATCTTAATTGTATTTCATTCAATATGGAAATTTTTTATTAGTTTGCTTCTTTGTTTAAATTTTTATCTTTTCCTTTTTAACATAGGTTTTTATGATTATGAGCTTGAAGACTCTAGCTATGGCCTATGAAAGGAAGACTGTGAGGAGGGCAGCCTGGGGATGGAAAGTTTTCCCTTTTAAATATGATCAAGAGCTAGACAATTCAACAATCTGCCCCATTTAAAATAGGCGTCACAAAGAATAAATTACCATATTCATCTTTGAAAAATATTGTTGTGATCAATTTAGTCCTACTAAAAGACTATTGCCATCAATTTAGTCTTAATAATTTAGAAAATAAATCATTTTAGTCTCCATTCTAACTTAGCGAGAATTACTTTGATGGCACTAAATTTTTGGGTTAGGATTAAATTAATGTCATTGAAATATTACTTGGAAAGGAATGAAATTTTGAAAAAAAAGTGTGAGCAAAAGAAAAGAAGAAACAAAAATGACCTTCTTGAGAATAATGATGTGTCAAGAACTGGCTGTTCTATATATATATATATACGCATACTCACACAAACTTAAAAATTTGATAATAAAACAGGTTACACAAGAATATATATCGGTAATAGCATGATTCGCAGGCAGAGGAATCCTATTAAATCCCTTTAGCTGTTTTAGCTTCGTCTCATTATATATGCTGCAAATATGATCAACTCCCAATATTTTCTTTCTCTGAGCATTCTCTTTGAAAAGAAAAGAAAAAAGGTAATTGTGCATTATCTCATGTCTTGATGATTCTCCCTCGCACTCTTGTATTTCGCATAAGAAAACAAACAGGTACCACCTTGAATAATAGAATAAATTACACTAATTTTTTGTTAACTTAATTAAATTATATTTGATATTTCTTATTTTAAAAATCATGTCTGATTCTCTTACACTTTATTTTTTATCAATAAAATTAACTTTCTATGTAATATGCATTAAAAATATAAAACCCTTGAATTTTAAGTTTTCTTACTTTTAAATTTTGACCATAAATTATTTTAAAATTTTAAATTTATGCAGATAACTTTTAAGATTAATAAATTCATTAATCTACTAATAAAAAAGTGACACAGCCCATTAAATGAATCCCCTTACATCAATTTTTGTATAACTAGCACTCTTAAGTTTTAAGTTATATACAAATAAACTTGTAAACTTTGAATCATATATAGATAACTTCTTTAATATATCACATTTCTGTTATTAAATTAACAAACTTGCTAATGGTAAAGAAATTACTTAACAAAATCTCAAATTTAGAAATCTATTATCAAGTTTTAAATATTAAAAAATTTTATGCATATAACTCAAAATTTAAGAGAATTATGTGCATTTTAATCCCAAAAACATTGTTTAAGTATCTTTATTATTATATTAAAAATAAAATTACATAAAGTTAACTTTAAAAAAAATTAGAAGAAAAATTTGTTTTTATTATATATCTTCAAACAAAAAGGGTCTTCCGTTATTATCAATTCCTTGTTTAGTGGGAGGCCGGCAGCAAGAGAGACAAGGGCGTCTTCTGGGTTTCCAAGGTGAACTGCTTTCTACGGTTCATAATTATATATTTTGGACGCTATTGCTCCCAGGTTAAGTGGCAGAGGCTTATGTTTCTACTTTGAAAGAAGAGAGATTTGCTATTGCGGCAAAAAGAAAAAGAGATATGGAAGTGGTTAAAGGTGGTGAAGTGAGAAGAATTCACATGTTCTACTTCCTCAGTTTGATGGGTCATACAGAACAGAACAACCCCATCTCATTCGTATTCATCATCTAGCTCGTAATGGGGTCTATCTCCGAGGTGGCTTTTCTTGTATCCTCCTCTGTTTCTTTCACAAGATTTCGATGAATTTTCTTACACATTGCTATTAGGTTTCGGATACTCTTTTTACGTTGTTGATTTGGGTGATTTTCGTCAAGTGTTTCTTATAAGATTTTCAATTTTTCTTTTTCTGTCAAAGCACTACGTTATTGATAGGTTTAAGAAAGCTTTTCTCACTTCCAATCTTGTAATCTCCTCTGCCTGTAGTACTCTGTTTCTTTCTGCTACCCATAAGGTTTTGGACATTTTTTTTTTTTAAACAAAGAACCACATTATTGATTTGTTTATGAAATATTTTTCACAAAGTCATGATTTTGTTAAAACAAACTCATGAAACTTGCATCTGTTTCTATTTTATTATTTGCAATGCTTTATAATTAGAACTAAACTTAAAATGCAATTTCTAATATTTTTTACTATTAAGTTTTTCAATTAAGATATAATAAATTAATATTTATTTAATAATAATATCACAAGTATATAATTTAATTAAAAAATAATACAATTATTTGAAAAAATCATATATTTATATTTTTCATATTTTAATTAAATAACTTGATAATAAAGTTACAAAAAAGTACATATAAATTTTTTCTTTTATAATTAATCTTGCGAGACAGTTTGCTTATAACACTGCTTTTTATCTGTTAAAAGATATAAAGAGATGGATTGGGGAATTGAGAGGGAAGGATCTGGCAGAGGCTTTTGCTTGCTCCTACAAGAAGTCGAATGAATCATACCCTCTCACCTTTTTTTTTCCTTCTAATCACTTTTTCTGCTGTCAAGACTTGTTGGATGACGATCTCATCACTCCCATCTCTGACAATGAATACGTCCTCAAAGGATCGCAGATCCGCCCTACCCCATTTGGTATGCACTTGAAATAATCAGTATTTTATTGTTTTTAGGGAAAAAAAGATGCAGCTATTTCCATTTTTGCTATTGGTTATTCAATGCATAACAGAAAGGGTTGTCATGAAAGACTCAATAATTCGGTACTAAATTGCAATAAACATATACATATTACATAAGAAATTAGATCTGAGTCTTATGATTTGATACTAAATTGTAGGAAAAATTATATTTTTGGTTCCTGTAATTTTATTCAATTTTTATTTTAGTCCCTATAGTGTAAAAATATGTAACTGAGTCCTTGCAATTTACAATTTTTTTTAATTTAGTCTCTATTGTTAAAATTTTATTAATAATTTGATAAATGTTATTTATATAACTAATTATGTATTATCTTAACATGTAAAATATATAATTATATATGATTTATTCTAACAAAAGAAATAAAAATAAAAATAATAAAATAAGATTAATTCACATATATGATAAAATATTAATGAAAATACAATAACAAAGACTAAATTAAAAATTATTTAAATTATAAAGATCTAATTATAAATTTTTAAACTATAAAAACTAAAATAAAATTTGAGTTATATTATAGGGATCAAAAAGTAGAATTTTCCCTAATTTCTATCCATAGGCATTTTCCTAAATATAAGCTATAGGTTAATTTTTCCTTTTGATTTTGTCCCTTATGTTTGCTTCCAACCAAGTGAGTCTTCCAACTTTTTACTTAATTTATTTGTAATCGAAATTGTGACTTCCATCTAGATAGTAGTGATCTAAGGTGTCTGTTAATCTGGTAGATGGAGATGACAATCAAATATACATATTATAAGAATTAGAAGTTAATGACTAATTTTGCACGAAATATTAATTTAACCAACTTTCTATTACTAGGACTTGTTAAATTGAAAAACCTATTGGATTATGCAAAAGCTTGTATACTTGATAAGAAGAAAGCTTCCATATTGCCTGAAGAGATTCCTCTTCAGGTACATGATGCAAAAGGCAAATAGCAAAAGCAGAAGCAACCATCTATAACAGAAGAACTTCAAATTCAAAGATTTCAAATTTCAAAACGAATTCTCAGGAGAAACTATCATAAAAAATAAGCCTTGATAGGTCAATGTTGACAGATGAAAATGAATCTTCAAAGGTTGAAAAAGAAAGCTTGTGGAGACAAGCAAATAGAACCTAGATGAATAGAGCCATGAAAAACTTAAGAATTACTCGCTACATTATTCTTTTGTATCACAACCTGTTAGAGAAGTTAATTGATTAGCCCAAGCCTAATAGTCATAGGGTTGAATTTATCTTTTTATATTAGGACTATATAGGCAATGTTCTTGATTCTTCTATTCTTTCCATTAGCTGTATTCAGTTGTATACATGTAACATTGTGATAGGATTTTGTGTAACCATCATTATTATTAATAATGTTGTTGACCTCTTGGGCTATGTAAGAAAAGCTTAAGAGAAACAATTCAATATTCATTCTTTGCCTTTACCCTTTCTTGTTATCAGAGCACAGCTATAAGTACCCAAGACGGAGCTTCCTTATCATCTTCTTCTTTAATCCCAGTACTACTAGCATCTCTATCTCAATCTCTTACCACACCCACTATTCTGATTGTAGGCCCCAATAACAAATTCGTCCCTCTGCTCAATAGTCTAAATCAAGCTAACTTAGTGAAATTGGACAGAACCAATTTCCTACTCTGGCACTCGATTGTCCTACCAATCTTACAAGGACATTGGTTAGATGGGCACATCTTGGGAACTACACCTTGCCTGCCAGAGTATGTTACAGATGGAGACACATTGAAGGTTAATCCCAAATTTGAGGATTGGGTAGCCACCGATTAGACTGTCATTGGATGGTTCAAAGGAAACATGACCATTGAAGTTGGAGCACAGCTATTGCATTGCACTACAGTAGCTCAACTCTGGTGCAATATGCAAGATCTCCTTGGTGCTTACAAGCGCTATCAAGTTAATTTCCTGAAGGGTGAGCTACAGCGCATAAAGAAGGGAACAATGAAGATGCAAGAGTGCCTAAATAAAATTAAAAGAATTACTAATAATCTCACATTAGCTGGAAGCCCAATTTCTATTGCAGATCTTGTGCAACTGACATTGGCAGGGCTTGACAATGATTATTCCCCTATAATAGTGCATCTTGCAGATCATGAAGATCTAACTTGGATTAAACTTCGGACTTACCTGTTGACTCATAAGACTCGAGTAGAACAATTTCACAATGGCTCAATTGGTACAGTGACTAATGCTTTTGCAAATCCTTCTTTTAAAACTAACTCTGCTTCAAATTTTTGTTAGTCAAAATGATTCACCCTGGCCTAGTAGTGGATGTTGAGGAGGCAGAGGCAGAGGTCGATCATCATGGTCGAATAAACCTACCTGTCAAGTCTGTAACAAGCAAGGTCACATAGCAACAAATTGCTATTATCGCTTTGATCATACCTACATGGGACCCTACAACTATTAGAAAAAATGATGATCAGTCAGTGTATCTCACGACCTTAAAGACTATTTGTGACCAAGTTGGTATGCTGACAGTGCAACAACAAACATGTGACTAACATGGGAGCAACTAGTACTAAGAATGATGTTATTGTGGGCAACTCAAGTAATCCAAAGATTGCAGTTGGCAATGGTGAGAAATTGAGTATTCAAAAATCAATTACTGATGTTATACCTTGTGATTACACAAAACTAGTGTTCGGTAATATTTTGGTTGTTCTTGAAATCAAGAAAAATCTTATTAGTGTTTCTAAATTAACCAAGGAAAACAAAGTACTGATTGAGTTTTACTCTCATGGTTGTTTTGTCAAGGACAAGGTCATAGGAAAGATTTTGCTACAAGGAACGAAAATTAATGGAATATACAAATTGGACAGGGGCCCTTCTATCTTGCTTTGTTCTCAGCCAGCAGTTTTTGTCTCTACTTTAGATACTTGGCATAGAAAATTAGGGCATTCTAGTGAAAGAATTGTGAAAAGAGTTTTACGAAATTGTAATGTCAAGTTTGATAATAAAGAGACACTTAGTTTTTGTGATGCCTGCCAATTTGGCAAGTCTCATCTTCTTCCCTTTAAGAATTCTCTTTCTCATGCTAGTAAGCCACTTGAATTGATTCACACAGATCTCTGGGGTCCAACACTTGTTGCTATTTACTCTAGTTTTTGCTATTATATTAGTTTTGTGGATGATTATAGTAGATTCACATGGTTGTATCCTTTTAAAAGTAAAAATGAAACACTTGAAGCATTTATACAGTTTAAGAAACATGTTGAAAACTTACTGGATGCTAAGATTAAGATGTTACAATGTGATTGGGGAGGAGAGTATCATCCTTTTGCAAAATTTTGGGCTGATTCTAGAATTTTATTACACCATCTTGTCCTTATACCTTTTCACAAAATGGTAGAGTTGAACGTAAGCATCAACATGTTGAAATGGGGCTAAGTCTGTTAGCACAAGCACATATGCCTATTTTCTACTAGTGGGATGTATTTGCTACTGCTGTGCATGTAATTAATACTTTACCAACACCAATTTTGCATCATGCTCTCTCTTTGAAGTCCTGTTTAAGTGATTACCTGACTATAATGCCATGTATACCTTTAGGTGCTTATGTTTACCTTGCATGAAGCCTTATAACAAGCACAAGCTTCAATTCCATAGCCAAAAATGTGTCTTTCTTGGCTATAGTATAGCACATAAAAGCTACAAGTGCATAATCTCCTTTGGGAAAATTATTATCTCTTGATATGTTATTTTTAATGATATTGAATTTCTCTTTGGAGATGGTTTTTTTAACTCCTCCAAGAATGAAGATCATCATATTATTGATTACACCAGTAATCTATCTCCATGGTTTGGTGATACAAGCTCTAGTGAGGTGCATATACCCGCAACACAGTCTAATGCAAATGTTCCTAAGTGCCTGAATGATGAAGAAGATGTTGTCACAAACAGCAAACACCAAACATCAACTAAGTCACTACCACAAGATCAAGAAATCAAAATTTTTGTTGACACAGAGGAGAATCCAACAATCCCTTCTTCTTAAGAATTAGATAACCTAGTCTCTTCTGATGATTCACTTTCATTACATTCAGATTGTAGACTTATGGAACAAAGTCAATCTTTGAGTGATGATGTAGTATGAACTTGTGAACCAGAAAAAGCTTCAGTTCTAGCCAGTAACATCCATCCTATAGTTACTAGGAGTAAAAGTGGTATTGTGAAATCTAAAACTCCATTTATTAGTGTTGTTCATGAACCTTCAATGAATGAACCAAAATCGTTGGAGGAAACCCTGACAATCCCTCATTGGAGAAAAGCTATAGAGTCTGAATTTCAAGCTCTACAACAGAATCAAACTTGGAAACTTGTGCCACCTACAACCAGTCAGAATGTGGTTAGCTGCAAGTGGATTTTTAAAACGAAACTTAATCCAGATGGTACGATACAATAATATAAGGCTAGATTAGTAGCGAAAGGATATCATTAAGAACCTGGAATTGACTTTGGGAGACCTTTAATCTTGTGATTTAGAGCTCAACAGTCAGAATCATTCTTACTTTGGCAGCATCGTTTAAGTGGTAAGTTCGACAATTGGATATCAACAATGCCTTTTTAAATGGCATCCTTCATAAAACTATTTTTATGACTCAACTAGAGGGCTTTCAAGATTATATTCATCCATATTATATTTGTACACTGTCAAAGGCACTTTATGGTTTAAAACAAGCACCACGAGCTTGGTTTGAACGGCTGAAGAATACATTACTCTCTTGGGGATTTCACAACAGCAAGTGTGATAATTCCTTGTTTATTTATCAAGAATCCACTCATGTTCTTCTAATTCTAATCTATGTAGACGATATTCTGGTTACTGAGAACAATTTTGATAGCTTATGAAAATTTATTGAAAAATTACACCGTCCTTATTCACTAAGGAGACTTGCATTATTTTCTTGGCCTTGAGATTTTAAGAGAAGATATTAGTTTCTTTGTGACTCAAACTAAATATATTACAGACCTATTGAGAAAATGTGACATGTTATCAGCTGCTAAATGTAATACTCCTATAGTTGTAGGCAAAACTTTAATTGCTAATGATGGGGAATTATTTGAAGATCCCTCTTTATATAGACAAATAGTTGGTGCTTTGCAATACTTGTCTAATACAAGACCAGATATAGCCTTTTGTGTTAGTAAGTTAAGTCAATTCTTAACTTCTCCCACAATAACTCATTGGCAAGCTACTAAGAGGTTGTTGAGATACCTAAAAGGCATAATGTATTTTGGTTTACATATCAAAGCATCTCATTTTCTAGATTTAGTAGCTTGTTTTGATGCTGATTGGGCATCTTGCCCAGATGATAGAAAATCCACAGGAGGTTTCCTTATTTTCTTTAGGGATACATTGGTTTCCTAGTCTTCTAAGAAACAAAATGTTGTTATTAGATCAAATACAGAGTCAGAATACCATTCTCTTGCTAACACAGCGGCTGAACTCACTTGGATAACTTCATTAATTACTGAGTTACATGTTTCCATTCGATCACCCTCTGTTGTTTGGTGTGACAACATGAGTGCTGCTTCTCTGATAGCTAATCCAATTATGCATGCCCTAACAAAGTATATCGAGATAGATGCTCATTTTGTTAGAGATAAAATTTTATCTAAAAGTCTCAGTATTCAATATGTTCCCTCTGATGATCAATTAGCAGATTGCTTGACAAAATCTTTGAGTTATTCATGGTTTATACTTCTTAGAGACAAACTCAAACTGATAATGTCACCTTCTCGTTTGAAAGGGCCTGTTAGAGAAGTTAATTGATTAGCCCAAGCCCAATAGTCATAGGGTCTAGTTTATCTTTTTATATTAGGACTATATAGGCAATGTTCCTGAGTCTTCTATTCTTTCCATTAGCTATATTCAATTGTATACGTGTAACATTATGATAGGATTTTGTGTAACCATCATTATTATTAATAATGCTGTTGACCTCTCGGGCTATGCAAGAAAAGCTTGAGAGAAACAATTCAATATTCATTCTTTGCCTTTACCTTTTCTTAACCTATTGAGCAAGAATAGTAAGAATCAAAGTAACAAAGATAACAAAATTGATACACCAGAGAGGTTGGATTTTACTTTAAAGTTGCTCAAGAGTGACTTAAACAAGGAAAGAAAAAAACTATATTACAAAGTACCTGAAAGGCACTGTGCACAAGTTGGAAATGAAAATGATTCAGATTTATATGGAGTTAAAAGAAAGAGCATTGATGCTTGCAAAACATTTTCTGAATATGTCCGAAGAGAGGCATATATTGAATTGGATGGTTTTGATAGAAGAGTCAAGAGCAATATTGGTTTGAAAAAAGGTATATGCATTAACATAAACCATACAACACATTTCTATAGTCATTTACTAAACTTTTGACAATTTATATATTCATTTTTATTCTTCTCACTTCTTGTCTGTGAAATAAGCAATTCCTTTTATCTCATCATGTTAATTGATTATTGCTATCCTTGTTACTAAGATGTGCAAAAGGTTATATATTGTTAGCAACATATTTAGTAAGGAAGGCATTTTAAATTTATATTGAACAAATTTGGGAATGGCTAATGAGAGATGAGGTGGCAATAATTGGAGTATGGAATGGGATGGGTGGGTAAAATAACTTTGGTCACTTATATACATAATATGCTTTTAGAAAGAGAAGATGGTGACTTTGATCATGTCATTTGGGTCATTGTATCTCAACATCATAACATCTCACAGTTGCAGAAAGTTATTGCTAGATCAATTAATTTAGACATATCAAATGAGTATGAGGTTAAAAGAATTGTTGGGAAATTATTTCATGCATTCAAACACATAAATAAATGTGTTTTTATTTTAGATAATGTTTGGGACCATATTTTTTGAAAGGATGTTGGTTTACTATTTTAGATAAGGGTTAAATTGATTTTGACCATTGTTTGTGGGAAGTGTGTCAAAGTATGAATTGCAAGAAGAATATAATATATATAAGTGGAACCTATAAATGATGATGATGATTGGGATTTGTTTAAAAGGATTCTTGGAGTCCATTAAAGACTATCTTGTAAAGTGGAGGAGATAGGAAGGACTATGACGAATGAATGTGGAGGTTTGCCCCTTGTTATTATTACAATTGCAAGAAGCATGAAGGAAAAAGAAGATGTCAAAGAATGGAATCACACATTGGAAAGCCTTCAAAGCTTAGAGAATGGGCAATATGATATGGACAAATGGGTATTTCCAATACTAGGATCTAGTTATGCTCACCTAAATAATAAATTGCAAGGATATTTCTTGTATTGTGCATTCCATACCAGAGATGAATGTGATTATTTCTGTTATAAGGAGTTGACAAGAAGGTTTGTTTATGAGAGATGGATAGATGGGGCAAAAAGGTTAAAGGCACACTATGATGTAAGTCACAACGTATTGAAGAAATTAAAGAATAGTAGTTTGTTGAGAGAATCATGTGGTGGGGAATGGAGAATGCGCAATTTGATTAGGGTCATGGTTATTAGTATTTTGAAAGAGACAAATAAAAGTATGGCAAAAGCCAATATGTATTTGACAGAAATACCAGACAATGGCAAATGGAAAGATCTGCAAAAAGTTTTCCTAAATGCAAACAAAAAAAAAATTCCTAATGGCATATCTCCTAGGTGTTCTTAACTTTTGACATTGCTTTTAAATTGGAATAAGGATTTTAAATTGATCCCCAACGATTTTTTTCCTCAACATGCCTACTTTTAAAGTACTTGATTTGTCTCATGCTAGCATTAGGTGTTTGTCCAAATCTGTCTCTAACCTCGAATTCCTTATTGCATTATTACTTTCAGGGTGTTATGCATTGAACTATGTTCCTTCATCAGCAACATTGCAATGATTAATATTGTTAGACCTTTCCACTACTGCCATCACTAAACCACCTTCCGGCAAGAGCAGATCCTTTCCCATAACTATCTCTTATGCTCTCTCCCATAGTTAATCCTAGCTATCGATTTCATTTAACAACCTAGAAAAAGCCACGTTGCTCTAAAAAGTGAAAAGTTGCATCTTCTTCTTTTTTTTTAGGGCAAAGCTATGTCTCTTTCCCATATATGCGTTTCATTTTCTTCTTCCTACAAATGAAGGCAGCGATGTCTCCCAAACTCGACTTCCATCTTCTTCTTTGTCTTCCTTTTTGTCGAGAGAAGGGTAATGTCATCTTGTAATGCAACGACAGTCGGCAATACGGATGAAGATGCTACATCCCCAAGTCATCTTCTTCGGTAAGGGTATAAAAATTGGATTGAAGTGTGCAGTATATTCTTTTAACCGAACTGCTTCTTCTTTCAGCAAAGGAAAGATTGTCCTTCCATCGAGGCGCAACGTAGTTTCTCCTAAGGGAGACAAGAAGAAGTAGACGATGCCGTAATATGCCCATTTCACCTTGTAATTCAAGAAAAATTTATGTTCTTGTTTCTTAGGGGAGACTTGATTGTTCAGTCCACATGAGGCTTCCCTTGTAAAATGAGACACCCATGTACTATTTGTTAATTTTCTACCATGTAACCTTTTTATTAATTTGGTGGTCCTATGTGGGCATGCGGCATAATTTTAGTTGTTGAATTAAATTGAACAAGATATGATTACCTGGTTCTGTAACAACATTACCGTGACTTAAAATTTGTGGTTTTACTTTGTGAATAAGACTTGATTGTTCAGTCCACATGATGTTTTCCCTATGAGAGAAATGCCTACGTGTTGTTTATCAATTTCCCATTATGGGTTTAGTTGTAGCAGTAAGCTTTTTATTAACTTTAATGATCCTATGTGGGTATGCAACAATTCTAGTTCGTAGAATTTGGAATGATGGTCATTACTTGTTGGGAAATTGAAATGGCATTGAGAGGATGGGTGTGAAGTTTTTATTACATCTTGGACTCATTGTTTTCCATTCTTGAACTTGAAAAGAAGAAAACAGAGTCTTGGTTGTTAAATGGAGGGAAAATGGAGATGCAGCAAATTTTGGAAGCTATAATGGACTGCATTTGTTTGGCTGTGATATTGGTTTTAGGGGATCTATGATTCAAATGGCAAAACTTGGCAGCTTGGATACTGTCTACTTCAGATTATTAAACGCACCATTTTCAATAAGTAAAAATGATGCGTTGCAATACTTTAGATGTGTTGCCTACGTGAAGCTTCATCAATATATGTGTGTCTCAACATGGAACCTTAGATGAATTTAAAGGTCGTGATTTTGTATAGCAGACACTACTAGAGAGGGCCACTGGGGAGGATTTGCTTTCCCTTCTGGCTTGGAATTATTGGTTAATCTTAGACGTCTAAATCTACTAGATACAAAACATTTGAAAATGTTTGCATCATTTGTACTATTCGAAATGACCAATCTACAGTCCCTTTTTCTTAACTATATCCCAAAATCAATGGATGTGGGTGCACAAGATCTAAAAGGTTTGAAAGAGTTGGTTATTTCAGCCAACTTTTGTGACACCATAGAGTTCAATGCCTATTTTGACAAGCTTCCTAGACAAAGATTGTGCACTCCAAAATTATTGTTTAAATTTAACTAAGACAAAAGCATATCCCCATTATTTTGATAAGTTTTCAATTGATGAGTATTCCCTTAAAAAGGTAACTTTTAAGGGTTTGGAATTGGGAAATACAACAGCAGTACTCCCAAAAGACATCAAACAACTGTATACATCTAAGTGTTACTTATAGGTTTGATGTGCAGAATATGCAATTTTAATGCTTTTTCAAAAGTGGAGGACTAATGGTCCTCTATCTTAGTATGTAGACAAGTAGAAGATCTTTGTACGGAATAATTTGTGATAAGTAAAACAATTATGCTAATATTAAGGTGAAAGTGATGTAGTAAAACAGCTTTTGTGAATGTAGTTAATAATGCAAATAAAATCAAAGTAAGGTCTTCCAAAAGTGGAAGACCAAAGGTCAACATAGTTGAAAGTTCACATAGAGATTTATCCTAGTTTGACTTATCTTAACTTATGTCCAACCCCCTTAGAACACTTAGAGAATTTTTCTTCAATTTTTAGAATAATATTACAACAGTGATGATTTTAGTGTGCTTACCACCAACACAAAGTTTCTTAACTTACTTCAAACTAATACAACACTTGGGTTTTATACAAGCTCACCCAAAACTTGTTCTCCTTAAGGGTTTTCTATTAAACTCACCCTAAATTCAATTTATAGAACAATATGAGAATAATTTGGAACCCTTATTAGGAAAGGGATTACAATGAGCACACTCTTTCTTTAAAGCTCTCAAATTAAATGATACTATAAATTCAGCTCAAATAAGATGAAGAGATCAAAGGAGAACTATAATGTAATTTTTCTTTTCATTCTATGCTTCCCTTCTTGACTCTTCATTTCATCTTCTTCCATTTACAGAGAAGCTTCAAAAATATATTCATTGAAGTTTAGCTTCACTGAAAATAGTGTTGTGGAAGAAAGAGAGATTTATAGAATATTTATTGTCCTTTTGTGCCTTGCTTATCACAAAGCATAAATGAATATGAGAATTGCTTTTAACTTACACAGGCTTTGCTTTTTTTCTTTCTTTTTTCTATTTCAGTAGTTGTAGAGAAAGAAGGAATGATGCTTTACTTTCTTTTACTTTTCTTCAATAAAAGCACAATAAATACTCTGAATAAGGTAAATGAAACGTCACTTTCTATATAATATAATATAATACTTTTTGTTTATAGAAAGGATATCATATGCAGAACTTTTATACATGTTTAGAAACTTTGGACTTTTGGAAAGAATAAATATATTCTAATGCTTTATTGAAATGAGGGAACAAAAATGCAGTAGCATATTTGAATGCATATTCTAATCAAGTCACATTTTTGCAAGGAAGTGATATAAATATATATATTGCTTTCAAAGCTCATTAATATATCTGCACGTTTGCCTTTTGTATCAAAATATATTATATTCATTTTCTTACTTCCTTTTAGCTTTTCACATTTTTATTTAAATACATTTTATGATTTTTTTTATATTAAAGTATAGATTAACAAGGGCCAATGAAGCTTAACAATAATTTTAAATATTATGGTCCAAACAAATTATAAGTACAATTAGATTAAAAAGCTCAATAAGATAAAATAAATAAAATATAGCTTAATCAATTGATTTAAATAAAACAGCCCAATCAAAACACAATACTCCATTTTGATTTGTTTTATTTCTTTTTAAATAATTATGGTTGCCTATCAAAAATAAATTAAATGACTTTTAATGCAATAAGACAATAAATAATATTACTATTTTTTGTTGAATTTTGTAAGTAGAGGATGGATTGGTTAGTGCTCAGAAACGTATGACAACACACTATCCTTAAGGTGTTATTCGCCCTCACTAGTTTGCTGTTGGGTTTCAGCGAACCACCCCTAGGATTTATCCTAAACACCAGAGATCTCTATCAGCAACTACAGATATCTCCTTTCATGCAGTACGAAAAAATAGAGAGTATTTTTTTTTTTTTTGTTTTAGAAGAGAGATATAATATTTTGTATGTCTGCTTTTCTAGTCTGCCTCCTTTGTATTTAAGGAGTATGAAACCGAACTTTTAATTATGATTAAAGAATAATCAATTTATAAATGTTGGCAATTAAATTGAAATCAATTTTTAATTTTGAAGATAGAAATGTATATACATTAAATATAAATTAAATTGAAATCAGTTTTTTTTAATTATTATTATTAAAAACAATTTGACCAGATACACACAATTAGATCTATTTTGATTCAATGCTCACGAACGCGCCACGTGTGCTAAGTGCTAAGTGTTTAAATATTAATTATATAATTAATATTTAAATTCACTCCATCCTTCAAATCACTATTTGACATGTGTTATATCTCCCTTCTTATATAGGCTTATGAGTTGTTGTCTCTATTCAACGTGAGACTTTGTCCCTTTAGTTTTTCTTTTTAAACTATTCCAACATTTTTAACTTAATACTTTTATATATTTAACGTCAGAGTTTTATTATTGTCAAAATAATTTAAGTTATAACCAAACCTTGGCCAACATCACCCATGGACGAGATGCCTGTGCCATGTTTTATCATGTCGTGAAAATAATAATCCTTGCAAAATTGAATGGTTT
The DNA here is from genome assembly GCA_026724425.1 of Erythrophleum ivorense. Lineage (NCBI taxonomy): Eukaryota > Viridiplantae > Streptophyta > Magnoliopsida > Fabales > Fabaceae > Erythrophleum > Erythrophleum ivorense. The sequence continues at coordinate 23,214,961 of JAIUCV010000011.1, forward strand.
GAGATTGAAAGGCGCGATAAGCTGGAGTACTTGTGTTGTTTGCCCCTTTTGCTCCTCTGTCCAACTCGTTCAACATCTAATACTCTAGGATTTGAAAGACTTAAAAAATATAGTGGCACCACTTACTCCATCGTTGCATCTAACCACCCTATTTTATCATCTCAGACATCTCAAAATTCAAAGATGCAATAGCATGAAGACTCTGCTGACATCGAAATTATTAGCACAGCTCCAAAACTTAGAGACCATTTCCGTTGAAGATTGTGAGTCGATGAAAGAAATAGTTTCAGAAAGAAGCGGACAAGAGGATTTTTTTGAAATGATACTTGCTGGTGGAAGCAACCTTTCTGACCATACCATTAGTCTTCCCAAAATGAGCTCTGTGTACCTGAAGAACCTACCAGAATTTAATTTCGTACATAAAGGGATAATGCTTTGTCCTTTTTTCAGACGTTTTTATAGCAAAAATTGTAAGAAACTAAGTTGGCCGCTGATACAGATCTCAAATAGATATGCTCTTCAGATAAAGGAGATCCCAAATGGATACTCCTGGGAAAAATGATTAACCAGGTCCATATCTCTTCCAAAATTTGACTTCTTTTATAATATGGTTACGATTTTGATAGTATCTCTAGAGTATATGAACAATGTTACTATTTGTGTTTGTTTTATTTTTCTTATTTTAATTTCAAATATTGGTCATGAATTTCTTTTCTCCAATGAAAGTGGTGTACTTTAGAGATGTTAAAATAATTGTGGCCAAATTATGATATATTAAATTTTTTATTTATTTTTAATCTTCTTTTTGCCTGTGTTACACTTTGATGTTTGGATTCAAGCTTAACTCTTAATTTTTTTTAGATGACCAAACTTGAATGCTCATCAATATTAGAATGGCTGCCAATTAAAAATTTTGCCCTTTTCAATCTAAATTTAATCTATCCCTTGAAAGCTATGGCACTTGTTTTTCCCAATATATTAAAATAAATAATATTACAATAATTTAAATTTTGTTTGTTATGTAAACTAGAACTTTAAATAAATATTAACTATTCTCAGACAATTTACAGGATATATACCTTGATCATCTATTAATTCTTGAACATGCTAAATGAAAATATTATTCATAATATTTTAGAGATGTTGATGGGTTGTTACTGCGGAATTAGTGCTTAATTGTTGGAAGCAATTCAACTTCCATTATACATGTCCTTTCGCGATAGAGTCTTAGACAAGGTTCGAATTAATTATGCATTACAATCAAGGTCTTTTGAAGCCCTCTTGGTTCTGGTGATGATAACAGGAAACTCAATAAGATTCTCAGAGGCATCTGTGATGCAACAAAGGTGCGTGACTAATTCTAATCATTATAAGTAATATGTCATCTTCATTGAACAATATGGTATACCTCCTATGATCCTGTGAATTATTCATTCATTTACAAAATGTAGTTGCTAACTCAATCTCATTTGACTTTACTTCCAATTCTTCTTATGTAATGCAGGACACCATTTCTGATATTCGTGACATTGAAGCTGATCTATCATCCTTTAAATTATCATTCAGGAACTGCTTATGACTTTTTTTTTTTTGAAGTTGGTGCTCCTAGAACTTTTTAATAGCTGACTTTTTCCTTAATACATTTGTTATGGAGGTTTGATATTAAAGTACTTTCTTATAGTTTATTTAAACCTCTAACAAAGAGTTTGTTCAACAATATCTTTTGTGGTAAGTTATGTGCTTGCACTTACTGGGTAAATTTATTGCCCAAAATCTACATTTATTAATTAATTAGAGGCCCATATATGGGTGAGAATGTGTTAATTAAAATTAAAGGGCATGAGCTGAATTGCATCTTGTCAGTCTAACTCCAATATGTAACCGGTGATGTTATGTAAATGACCTCTCTTAGACCTCTAATTTAGAGCCCAAAGTTTATATAGGAATGCATTATGCAATCATTTTGAGAATGATAAAATTTAGGCATAGTTTTTTTTTTAATGTTTGTCATTATGTTCTTTAATAAAAACATGCATTTTTTTTTCATATTTTTTATATCTTAGCACCTTATATATAATTGAATCTTTCAAAAAGTTCCTTCATATGTATGTTTTTATTTGAAAATTTAATAATAAACAGCTAGGTGACTTTATCTGTTAGGAAGTATGTTGTTTATATCTTATCAATTTACATTAAGTCCTTTAGGGAGTACTAAGTAAATTCCAAAAAAGCACCAAGCTAATGTCGAAGTGTACAACCTTTGAATTGTCCACAGATGAGACTTAATTCAAACAAAGTTCGAGAATACATGACCATAATAGCAAGAATAAAAATAGAATTTGTTCGAAAACAAAAAATTCTATTTAGTGTTTATGGGCTTTTATGTGTGTTGCTTCAATAGAAAAGGTCATGAGAAATCTCTTTATTTTTTGTATGATGCTTTTTGAACTGCTTAAGAAATAATTCATGTCATATAATTAGTGAGTCCTCATTTTGCTTTGGGATTAATTTCATACTCTTGATTAATTTATAGCTTACGAAATGTAATAAACATAGAGTGGGCTCAGCTAAATTAAATCAGTCTATAGGACTTAGTTAGCCAACTGCAAAACCAAAGCACATAAACAACCACAAATATACCCCTAGATAGGCATAACTACTCCTAAATGAAAATTTATCTCGAAGCTTCGTGCATAAATTTCTCATAATGAGAACTTCAAGAGCAGATGCTTAGAGTGTCCAAGTTCAGAACCTAATTAAAGTGGATGCGGTTAGAAAGTGACCAGATTTTGAAGTTTAGTAGTCTCTCCAAAGACTTTTGATTTAGTGAATTTTGCCGAGGGACAAAGGAGTGTGTACCTTCAAAGAGAGACTTAAATCGGCATGTCCAGATGATTCATTTCATCAACGGTTCGACTCGATTGATCAAACCAAATGTCCAGCCAATATTTAATTGAATAGGAAACAACAGACTCTGTTCGAATGAGAAATCTGATTCAGTGGCATTTAGATAAAGATGATTGGATGGAGACCTATGGATGATCATCTTGTAAGATGCTAGACGGAAACAGTGTATCAGATCTTAGCTTCCAAATAAACAAAATGAGTCTCATAGGAATTTTAAGTTTCCATAAAGTGTTCCATTGGAAGTAGCAATTGCTAGAGATATTATTATTTTGAATTGTTAATCTCTCGAGTGTTGATAATCGTCTTTGACAGTATATTGGCTCGTGGGACTGACGTTTCACAGGTACGGATCTTGGATAGAACAATTTTGGATAAGGATGGATTGGATCTGCTTAAAATTATAGATTTGCTTAAGCAGATTTTTGTTCCAACAAAGTTTACGACTCTATATTTATTGAAGTAATTTGTATACATAAGACCAAAGACCACCTTGAGAGGGGAGAGAGCAAAGAGAAGACCATCTTTTGAGAAGGATCTTGGGGAGAACTAGATGTTTGACTTCAAAAGAAATTGGCTGCCAGAGTCTATTTGTTGGGCATATTTCTTAAGCAAACATGTAGTTGAGAGCTGGTATATAGGAATGCACTATAAGACTGATTTGACTGAAGTTAGTCTCCAAGCTTGAGACAAAACATGAGCTTCCCATCCATGAAGCTTGGGTTTTACCTTTTCTACAATCTTAACTTATGCTTGAGTTCTCTGACCTTGAGTATCAGTTCAGTATGCCCAAGTATTTGGCATGTCTTGGACAACTATTGACACCAGCTTCATTTATATCCTGTCTTCGGAGTCAACTAAATTTACCTGGAGAGTCCTTGATGAATTGGCATGCTTGTGGATTGGCTTTAAAGAACAAATGACATCATTTTTATATAGAAGATGCGTAATACTATGTTTGTCTATATATAAAGACAAATTGAATCACCCTAACTCATTTTTTAGGACAGAATTTGAAGGTTGGCCACTAAGTAAAACTTGAAATGAGACAGTGTGTATACACTATAGAAGTCTTTGTTGCTATATTTATAAACAAGCTCATTTTGAACTCACCGCAAAAAATAACATATTCAATTGCAACTTTATTTTTTATAACAATTAGAAAGTCTGATAATTGATTTTTTATGGCAAAATACACACATACAAATATAGACAGGGACGGATCCAGGTTTGTTGAACTACGAGGATTCTTCCAAAAAATTAGATTTTGTATGTGAAGTAACTTTTAATTTTGTATGATTTAGCGACTAGTAATTTTTTATTATTATATACAAGATCTAATTTTTTAGCCCCAAAAGATGATACTGTACATTCTGCTCTCATAATATTTTTTCTGGTTCTGTCCCTAAATATAGAGATCCAATATATCATCCCCCATACAAAGAGAAAAATTCTGCCAATTCTTTATAGAATTTAAGGGATTCATATATCTTTGATGGTGATTTTAGAACTAAACTTACCAACAACTTTTTAGTAATTTTTCTTTTTGTGTTTTGTAATTATATCCCTTGATGATCAAAGAAATCATGAAGGGGTGAAAAAGAATCTTTTTGCATAGCAAAATCTTATCAATTTTGACTCAAATGGAACTTTGCCATAGACTTTAAATTTTAGGAAGACCTGATATACGTAGGTTCGATCCCTATTTCTCCCTTTTCCCCTCTTCCTACTCCTAAGACTTTAGGCCTCCTTTGTAACCAATCTTGTGAAATTTTAAAATCACAATGAAACACATTTCTTTGAACGGAGTTAAATTGTCCTTTAAATTACATCCAAACAGAATACTTTAAGGAAAAAAAGAATTTAATTCAATTGGATTCTCAGTTTTTGAGTATTACAAAACACACCCTCCCTGTGGGAATAATCAAATCAATTTTAATCTCATATTGCATGGAGTATTGGGGAAGGTTTCACGATTTATTATATAATGAAAATTATCATTTATTCATATCAACTAGTGATCTTTAGTTCAAAAAGTTAGGTTTGATGGCATTCTTTTGAGAAAGGAGAAAAACAAAATACTAATAACATGCGAAAGATATTGTTATAAAATGTTAGGTCAATGCCAATTTGTCATCCTACTATATATAATGGTTCAATTATTTTTCAGTGTCCAAGAGACACCATATTCTAAGATGATGTTCTACGAGTACAATTTTCCTCCATATTGTATGCATTTCCTGTTATTTTATTTGTTTCAACCTATTTAAATAACTGAATTCAATAGTATAAGAACCACTACAAAATGTGATCATTGTATGAAAAGTAACCATTTAACTAAAAATAGCTAACAATTATAAAATTGAATTTTCAGATATAATTATAAATGCTGCAACACAGGGCAGATTACACTAGTACAAAACAAAACAAGTCTTGCTCAAAACAACACAAAGAAATCACAAAAACTAACCCCTACTTCTACTTGTTCTGAACAGAACTCCGTCTTGGGCAGAGATAGCAAAACATTTTCTTCATCTTGTAGTCTCAATAAACATGCCACAAATGACCCCACTAAGTATATTACCAAAGAAATTTTTAAATCCATTATTACTGGATCACTTTGTGGGATGCCCTTCAAATTTTTAAATCCATCTAGAAGGGCATGACATGTGGCTCAAGAGCTTTAAGCTGAAAACTAACATTGAAATTGATATGAGGAAAGACATCCTAAGAGGAAGGTGAAGAGACACTGCCTTGTAAAAAGCAATATTTTTTTCAGTTTTTCTATGAAAAAAATAAAATAAAATTCCACTTAGATCAAAGCAAAAATATGGACACTCCACAACTTTACTTTAATTGTCAGCCCAATACCCGTTGCTTAACGTGATCGCGCGCATATTCCACGATAAAACATAAAGAAAGTAGGCACTTTTGACTAACAAAATTAAAAAGATTTATGAAGACTTATGGATGACCGTAAAAGAAAAGGTATGCATTAAGATACCTATTTGAGCAGATTTTGAAAGCGAAGGCATTGTGATTTTTGTCTTACTGTCCTATTGATTACTTGACGGGAGCGTATAACAAGGCAACATGGGACAACGCGGAAACAAAAAAGAGTAAAGAGAACACTACTCTACTATTTCTTTCTCCATTGTCACCACATTTTCTTCCTTCTTTTCAGGCATCAAATCAACGCTATCCACTTCAGTCCAAAATCTGAACTACTTTTCGCCCTTTAATTACTTCTTAATTTGTTCTGCCTTTCAGTGTGATTCTATGAGCTGAGTTTCATCTTCGCTTTATTACTACTCGAGTGACTATTGAACAAGTTTGCATCTGTGTCGTAATTGCAAGTGTTATACTCATTTGGTAATCTGTTCTGCCTTTCAAGGTGATTATGTGAAGACTGAGTGTTATGACCATTAGATTTATTTTGAAATTGTTAATTTTTTAATTAAAAATATTTAAATAAAAATATCAAAATAGATTTAATGATCAAAACTAATGATTCCCAATATTTAGTATTACTTATAGTTAATTGAATTTAATTTGGGAGTCATCCATTAGAGTTTTAATGGGATTTATTCATTATTTGTAAATAATTTTTCAAATCAAAAGTGAAAGAGAAAAATGAAATTAATTATGAATAATTATGATTGAGTAGATGTTACCTTAATAGAAAATATTTCTTGTTTCAGAATTTTATTCAATGATAAGCTCCAGGCAAAGAAGCGGTCGCTTTATCTGAAGAAGCGGTCGCTAAATTCGACGTCAAAACTCTACGTTTTGATTAATGAGGATACAAAACACGAATTGCAGCTAGGTTTTGGGGCATTCTGCGGCAGAGGAAGGTTCTGAACGTCCAGGAGGCGTTTTTGGGTGGTCTTTGGAGGTTTTTCAAGCTTGGAGGAGTGAAGGAAGAGGAAGAATCAAGGGGGAGCTCAACTTTCTGCATTTCTCTCATCCCTTTGTCTGTTTTTTCTATTCTCTTCATCTTCTCCATGTATTTGATTGGGATTCACTATCGATTTAGCTATGTATAGCTAAACTTCTCTTTACCTAGAGCACTATGAACTTGATGTGAACTAAATCTTTATTTTTCTTGTCGATTGTAATGATTGGAGCCTTGTGTATCTTTCTTTTGCTTAATGCTTTCTTAGGGATTGGCCACCTCTTGGAATTGATTTGGGTAATTGGAATTTACCTTGAAAAAGGAATTTTAATTGGACCTAAGAGTTTGATAAATTAAGTTAGATTATTCTAATTTGTAATTGGGATAGAAATATACCTAATTGCCTTAATTGGTTTGTAGAGGGTTATGGTTTGTAACGCATTCTAACCTAATTCTAAGGACACTTAGATTTTAGGGAAGAGTAGGGCTATAATTACATCGACAGACGGTTATAACTTATGAATCTCTTAACCCACAAGGTGATAATTAATTGCAATTGAACAAGTAATTAAGTTCTAGTAAGCATCAAGGGAATAGTGACTCTAGGTAATTTCAAACCCTTGGATTTTTGTCTAAATTTTTTTTGCCAACCAAGTTTTCTTTAAATTGTTTTGGTTAAAAATTAGTTTTAAATCATGAATTGTTTAATTGGTAGCTTAACGTGGATGAAAGTGGGTTGTGCGTTGCCTAATTGCTTTAAGTCATTCCTTGTGGGAACGATACTCATACTTATCATTGAACTACTTGAACCGACCCGTGCACTTGCGAAAACACATATAATTTTTCTTGGTAAAAAACACCTGAACTCTTATAAATTCAAGCTCTCTATAAAACTTATGAAGTTTCAATCAGTGAAGTTGTGTTCAATCTTGATTTGTTATTTACTTTCTTTTAAAAATTTGAATGCCTGAAAAAAAAAGGTGGAATAAAATATTTCATGTAGGAAAAGCAATAATGGGGAGAGTAGGTGGTAAGGCCAAAGGCTTTTAACATGTGAAAACACGTTACAGTAATGGAGGGGAAACAAGTGAAGTGCAAATATTATGGACTTGTATTTGCAGCCAGTGCAAATAGGATCAAATCACATGTTCATCAAATTAAAGGCAACGGTATTCGTGTTTGTACTGACTTCCCTCAACCTAACAATATTAGTTCTAACAGCTATGTGAAAGAGAGCCTCGTTAATTCACAAGGTACAAAATAATATTAAGAAATTAGTTTGAACAACCAATTAAGCATACTTTGCTACTCTTTCATAGTCATCCAAGGTGTTCCGTTGAAAATCATATTCAACAGTTTTGCCAATATTAAAGGGTAAAATTAAATCTGGTGACACTTCCTACTAATTAAGCTTTGTTACTTTAGGGAAAAAAAGAAGAAGGAAACCCTACTTTTCAATGTTGTTCTTGGGCCAAGATAAATTGGTATCATGGGCAAAAAAACCAAAAGCATTAAACAAAAAAGCCTAAGGGAGGGGGGCAAGAGTTGGTAACATGCGTTCTGTTGGATTATCTATAATAATAGTGTTAATATTACTATGTATTTTTAAATTACTTAATATTTTGCTAACCAAACGGGTCTTAAGAGAAAAGCATATCCCAATTGTTTTGATGAGTTTTCAAGTGGCGAGGACTCTTGTGATAATTTGAAAATTTTAAACTTTTCAATTAGGTCCCTTGTAGTAAAAAATAAAGTACAAAATTAAAAATAATACTTATTAAGATAAAATAAATTAATTTAAATTATTAAAAAAGGCTAAATAATTTTTAGAATTAATTATAGAGTTTGTAAAATTTTTAGGGATTTTTTAAAGTAATTTCGGTACTTAACTAAAGTACATCTAACTTTATTAGGATAAAAATACAAGTTTAGCTAAAATATTTTGAAATAATCCCTCCACTACTTTTTCGTTCATCTTCCTCTTTCTTGGACCTTTTTTTTTGGCTAGTTCTCTTCATAAGGCTGACGATGTCACAATCCAATTTTTGAGTTATGACCTGCACGTAGACTAAACCAATTTGACGACTAGTTTAGCCTAGCAAGCCTTAAATGTTTAAACTTAACTATAATACCACACTTATAAGCTAGACCATACAACTTTCAAGTTTTGAAAATACACATTCATTCAATTGTTTCACTTGGGGGCTTGCTGAAAATTCAACAGTATCTCCACTAAAAATTAGACATTCCAACCTATACAACAAATTAAACAAGCACCAATTCTAGTAATAATAAGTTACATGCAACAAAATATTTTTAGACCCTCTATTAGCTTATCCTTGAACTCTACTTTTGGATCCTCTACCACTAGATCGAGCCCTATTAGAACCTTGACCTCTAGAACCCTTAATCTGCCTTAAAGGTGCTACAGGTATCGGAGAAGATGGTAGCGCTGGAAGGTTTGATGCATGACTAGAGGATGACTGAGCTAATAATGTAGGATAGTCTTCCTTGCGCTAGCCCTACTGACCACACAGATAACACAATCTCCCTAGTCCAAAACAAACTCCAATATGAACTCTCTCACAAGTAAGACAAAGCAAGAGAGTCCTAAAAGATCTCCCTTTATCATGGTTGACCTAAAAGGAACATAACTAATCATTTCCATTAACTGGTATCATGTTGGATGAATGACCACTATAGCCTCTTGATATCAGGAGCCCTGCTGATGGCTTTGATAGCTTACTCCATTCTCTCTTGATGCATTACCACTACCTCAGCCTTGATAGCTGCTTTGAATACTCTCATTGCATTGCCGCTTACATAGCTCTCGTAATATCTTACCTCCTTTGCTACGAGCTTTAAATAATTCAACACTTTCAACTATATCTTCATATGAATCTTAATAGGTCCTTGTTATAGATCAAAATAAATAATCTAAAAGATCCTAAGCAAACTATTTTGCCCACATTTCTTTAGTAGCCACTAGGTGTGGAGCATATCTAGACATCTGAGTAAATAATATATCATATTCTGAAGCTGTCATACCCTTTGTCTATCAAAGAAGTTCAAATTATCTAATTCTAGCATCCCTAATAGTCTGTGGAAGGAACTGCCTCATGAATAACTCTGAAAACTCCCCTCAACCTAGAAGAAGTGAATCCTATGGCCTTCCTTACATCATGGTTTCATATCATGTTTGAGCCATACCTACCAAATGAAACTCTACAATTCTACTGATCTTGTGGATGTATACCCTAATGCCCTACATAATCGACTTATTTCATCCAAAAGGTGCTGTGGGTCTTCATCTGCTTTTCTACCTAAGAATGAAAGAGGCTTGAGTTTCATAAATTTAGCCAACCAAATCTCATTACCCCTTTCCTATGGAGCTAGCTGCTCCACTTTTGGCTTAGGTTCTTGTTCAGGCCTAGGATCCATATGTCGTTCTTACTCCTATTGTTGTTATTGTTGTTGTTGTTGCTACTGTTGCTGCCATTGTTTCTATTGCTATTGCATCATACCCAATATTACCATCATGGTCTACTGCATTGCATGCATCCCAGGTACAACATTAGCCAATGTTAGATTGGCTTGCTCAACCTCAAGCACCTCAACCTTCGCCACTTTAGCGATTTCAATTCTCTAATAATTTCCAAATCTATGGCCACCACCATGTCTGCGACCTCTACCACCACTTCACCCTCAGTCTTTAGATGTGGAAGTAGTGTCATAAAGTAAGTTAAAGGCCTCATCAAGGACATATCTGTAACACCCCAAAATTAACTAAGGATAATTATGATTAATTAGGGATTAATATGGATTTAATTAGGAAAATTACTTAAGAGAGGTGAACCTTAATTTGCACCTTATGATTAATTTAATTATGTCTTGGGCTAAGTGTAGAAGCCCAATCTTAGCCTTAGGGAGATCCAATTCTATTTTCTTAAAAGCCCAATATTTACTTTGTGCAGGTCCAACTTATATTTAACTCATTTAACACTTAAACATTGGCCCAACCTAACCAAAAATCTAAACCCACTTGGAATTAGGCTTTTGGGTCAACCCATAACCTAACTTAAACCTATCTAAACCCTAAAACCTACTCCAGTCCCTCCTTATTCTGCAGAAAAAACATAAGAGGCAAAAGGCAAAATTTGAAGGTCCCTCGGAGGCTAGGTTTTCTATCACCTTCTTGGCCCCATTTCCCATTTTTAGTGCCAAAATCAACTAAGGTAATTGTTATATAACTTGACCCTCTCCTCTTTCTCTTTAATTTGACCTGATTGATTTTTCATTTGGAGCATTTTCACCCACACCTCAAATCTAATATGTGTTGTTTAATGTTTTCTTGAAGGATTTTTAAAGGTTGAGGTTAGGAGAGATATTGGGTAAGTATAAACTTTTCATTTCGATGCATTTTCTGTTAGTTTAGGACCCCTATAACTTATTTATGATATGAATGGTGATTTTGTACAAATTTGCCCTGAAATTGGAGTGTTGTTTTGAGGTTACTGGTATAGGCATAACCAAATTCGAATTTAGTTCTTGTAGTGGCTGGGTAAGTTTTCTCTAGGTAGTCCCTTGTGGGTTAATTCTTTAAGTATTGGGTTTGCTGCTATACATAATGATTAGGAATAGTAATAGTCTGGTTTTGTGTCCATAGGCTGAAGTAACATTATGGTTGGCTCTCAAAGAATTGTCTACAAGTGAAGTAATTGGGGTTGATATTAAATTCTATGCATATATCTACTTTAATTTTATATTTGCTGCAAAATGATAATTTTGAATATATAACAAATGATTGGCAATTTGATCTATTGTGATTGGGCCTTATGAGTCCATGGTGGAGCTGTGGTACAGCTGCCACTCATGCATTATACTTCGATTAGGCATCGGGTTGTGATCAAATCCTTATATGCACTAAGCCCAGGTTATACTCATTAAGGAGTTAGTGCCATGCATGAGTCTCTCCCGGTGTTATTAGCCTTTAACATATGAAATGTGATTGCTAGTATATGATAGTAATCACTGATAGCCCAATTATTTCATTTGCTTATATGACTGTTATTTCTAATACTTGTATGATTAATTGCATATATATTAATTAAATTAAAATATATGAATAGAATTTGCCTTTAGTTATTGAGATTTACATCTCACCTCGTTTCATAGGCTAACTATTTTAGATGAAGGTCCTTCGGGTAAGGATAAAGGAAAATAAGTGGATGAACATCCATGAGCTAAGACTGTGTGGGAAATTCTGCACTTGGATGGATCTAATCTAAGATAGATGTTAATTTTTGTTATTCTTTTATATAATATCATTATCATGTAATCATGTTACCAAGTGCAGGTATTTTGTATTTTGATAAACAATGATGTAACTAATAAGAAATTAGACTCTTTACAACTTGGAATTTGATATAGGCACTTATATATCTGATGTAGAACTTTGTTGATCCTAAGATATAGTTTATTATTTGAGAATGTAATCATATGATACCTTATTTGATGACTTAGACTAGTAATGCATGGAGCTTATATTAGAATTTATATTTGGATGATAATGTTAGTAGTTATGAATCCTTCTTGTTGTCATTGATATATATAAATTGCTTATATATGATAATAGATAAGTAGGAATCCACACCTAGGAATTGATTTGGCTATGAGAGACATGCTGAGTATATTAGGTAGTTGAATGCTATTAGAACCCTACAAATTAAGGGAGGATGGCCTAGAGTGCTAGAGGAAGAGTTAGAGTGTAAGGAACAAAATTTCAGGTATAGGTGTAGGAGAGAGTTTCGCTATGGCCAAGATTAGCTAAGTCGCGACCAGGAGTCAGCCAGAAGTGAGGAGCGCCGTGGTGCAGTATGTCTTGCCATGGTGCAAGATGAAACTTTTACCCAAGAAGGGTAACAAAATGCAACTTTGCCACTTCATCGTGGCGCAATTTGAATAAATTGGCTTGAGAATTCCAGGAGGCGTACCCACCATGGCAAGAATCATGAAGAGTGTGAATAGTCCTAAGACCACCTTTGTCACAATGTAGAAGCATTAAGTCGTGGCACAAGGTTCGAGTTATCAATTTTAAGCTACAGTAGTCACTTATGCCACGATATGGGTATATTAAGTAGTGGTGAAAGTCCCCAAACTTGATTTTTAGGTCCAGTAAATAACTTAGCCGCGGTGGGAAAGGTTCAAGTCAGGGCAAAGGTTCCCAAACTCCTATTTTTGACCTAGAAATCTTGAGATTTACTATGATAATGTTATATAATGATTTAGGAATATTTATAAGAGGATTTGGGAGTTAAAATTAGTAGTATGATGAATCAAAGGTCTTAATTGATAATTATGATCACTTGTAGAATCAATTAGTGGTGAATGCTTAATTAATAACTTTAATGATATCAAGATTCAAATTTTCTCACTTTTTCCTATTTTAATTAATTGTAATGAGTTTAGACCTTGATTTACAATCAGTAACCGCATAATTAAGCTTAATCACGATAATTAAGAATTAGAGTTGTTACATATCTCCTAAGCACCATCATCTTTTTTGGCAATATGTTTATCTAAAATAAGAGTAATATACACATAATTGATAATTTCAACAAAAACATAAGAATTAAATATAAACTACACACAGACTATAATATGAGACGTCATGACTAAGATTTGGCAATAATAGCCTCTTGCATGTAAAGTGTGCTGACCAAGTTCACAATTACACACAAGATTCTACTACTTTCAAATCTTGTGGCTACAAGGATTTAGATAAACCATAGTTCTAATGCCAACTTTGTTAGACACAATTTGTGAGTCATGATTGGCATATAGGCTAAACCAATCTGACGACTAACTTAGCCTAGCAAGTCTCAAATATTCAAACTCAACTATAATACCACATTTATAAACTAGCCCATACAACCTTCAAGTTTTGAAAATACACATTCATTCAATTGTTTCACTTGGGAGGCTTGCCAAAAATCTAACAGCATCTCTCCTAAAAAATTAGACATCCCAACCCATACAACAAATGAAACTAGCACTAGTATTAGTAATAACAAGTTACATACAACAAAATATTTTGCTAATAAACTATGAACAATATCTACACATGTTCTAAGTGGCCATATCAAGCCCCACAAAGGACCTAATACATGTCAATCTCACAATACTCTCCCCACACCTATATGTCACCATATCATGGAGTCTAATACCAATTTCACAAAATTAAGTACATATTCTATAGGTTTGGTAGCACATGAGCTCCCAAACCACTTCACCCTTCTACTTAATGGTCTGTAAAATAATCAAAGCAAAGAGATGAGTCTACCATTAGTTTAGTGAGTGCATAAATAATAAAGTGTGAGGAGAGAAAACACACATGTTTGAGTTTGTAGAAATCAAATAGTTATCAAATAATTTAAGCAATAATAATTTATAATTGAAATAAATAATAATTTATCAAATAAGAAACCTTTAGATAAAAACCATATTTTCTAAATATTAAGAAAATATTATAGAAATGGGCATCATAGAAAGGAACCAAAATGCCAAGTGCCTTTACAATCAAACTAAAACATCATATTTATTGTCATTGCCTCAGATATATTCCATCTCATCACTTTCACAAAACACATCTAACAGCTTTGGTCATAACATTAGATACACCAGATTACAGTGCTATCACAACTCACCACTTATTTTACGTGCACTTAGACCATTACCTTTGCTAATGGCTACAAGATTCTAACAAGATTCCCATCCATAAAATAACATTTAAGTAGCTAAAGATAAACAAGGAACCAAGAAAATAAATGGTTAACTAATAAGATGAATTACCCTTCAATAGAGCCACCATAAAAACATGGAATAACAAAGCCATATAAAGCACTTCTCATAAATATATATACACATATCATTACTTTCTTATATTCAATTTCTTCCTTTACATTCCACAAGTATGTATCTTTTCCTCATTTCAATCATTCATTTGCTTATTAACTTATTTATTCATTCATATTTGAATATGTGTACACTTATCTTAAACTTTTAAAAACACCGATTTATTCCCTCAAGGAGTAGAAAGTATAAATCACAAAACAAGATTTTGACTATAGAATATAACATGGGATAAAATAAAGATGCTACTCCATTATTTATGCACTCACTAGTTGAAACCAATAGTAGAGGGTCCTAGTTCTTATTGTCTAATGTTGAGTCCCAGTTGAAAGAGTTTCCTAAGTATCACATAAAATTATGACCAATATAAATTAAATAATTTGACTACTCAACTAACATCCATAATTATTTATATAGCCTAATATGCTTCCTAAAATATAAACTCCTAAATTTTACATACTTTTCTATCCTAAGTTTAGGTTTTTCAATTTAAGTTTCCATAATTTAAGTTAAACTTAAAACTCACTTTTTTGAGCTTCAAGAATGAAGTGAGAAGTGTTGGATCACACTTTAATGTTGAACTTCAAGAAACCTATAAATTTTAAGGCTCACCCACAACATTATGAAGGGAGAGAGCTACATAAGAAATCTCAATAAAGCCTACAAAAGGGATGAAAATTTATGGAAGAAGATGAAGGAAGGAGGAGAAAACTAACCCCCACAAATTCCACAATAACCCAAGACAAAATAGTGAAAGAAATGAGGAAGAAGATGAGGAAAAATGGATTTGCAACTATAGGGAGGAAGACCGAAAATGGAGCGTGTCGGCGCAGTGATATAGTGGCAGCTTAGATGAAGAAAGAAAGAAGGGAAAAAATAGAGCTTGTAACTTGAAGGAATGCTACACGTTGCTTTGTTTCAAGAGAGGAGGATAGTGATGCACAAAGAAATGAGGAAAAAGGTGAGCCTCGGGAGAGAAAAGATGAAGGAAATAAAGTGGAAGATTATTTTAATATGTTTTTCCTAAAATTACCATTTTGCCCTAATAAGGTTGAAAGTGTTTTAGTTAGGTACCTAATTTACTGAAAAAAATCCCAAGATAATTTTACAACCTTTAAAAATAATCTAGAATTTATTTAGTCTTTATTTAATAACCTAGAATTATTTATTTTATATTAATAAATATTATTTATTATTTTTTTACTTCATTTTTCATCATAAAAGGACTTAATTGAAATTAAATTTTTTTTCAAGGTATTATAGACGGGTTCTCTTCCAAGTTGTGCAACACTATTTTCATGAAGCTCTCTCCTCTGTTCAGTTGTGAGTTCTATCCAGCCAATGCTTTACCATTTACTGCCCCTAACTGCCGTTGATTTCTCTTTTTGGTGAGCTTATTTCCACTTCTATTTTGCACCTTTGTCTTCACTCTCTTTGTTTTTTTTTCTTTTAATTGTTTGGCCATGGGTTTTGTGGATTTTGTGAGAGGGAGTTCTCTTCCCTCCTTCATCTTCTTTCATCAAATTGTCATCCTCTTCCATTATTGATTGAAGCTTGATAATTATTATAACCATTCTCCTCTGTTTTGGTCGTGGGTAGCTTCCAATTTTGGGGCTTCTTGATTTTAAACCTTTAAATAGCAAATTAACACTTCCCAATCCATCCTTCAAATTTCATAATGTAAGTTTTAAGTTTAATTTAAATTATAAAGACTTAGATTGGAAAATCGAAACTTAAGGCTTGAATTTAAGATAGGGAAGCTATGCAAAATTTAGGAGTTTATGTATTAGATGATATGTTTGGCTAAATATATATTTAATTCATGTTGAACATAATTTTAGATGATACTGGAACTCATTCAACTGGAGTTCAACCTTAAGTAATAGGAAATAGAGACTTCTACTATCAGTCTCGCCCATTTAGTGTATAAATAGTAAAGTGGCACTTTTATTTTATTCTATGTTATATTTTTGTAGCCTAAATTTTGTTTCATGATTTATATGCCCAGTATCTTGGGGGAAACAACATATATGTTCTCAAAACTTTAAATCAAATGTTGTGATGCAAGTATAAGTGTGTATACATATTTATATGGGGGAATAATAAATAAATTAATAGACAAATAAACAATTGAAATATAACAAAGAAATGTACTTGTGGAATGCAAAGAAAAAAAATTAGAAAAGTGAAAGTTGTGATATATATACATACATATATTTGTAGGGAAGAGTTTTATGTTTATTTTGCTATTCCATATTTTATGATAACTCTATTAATTGATAATCCTTTTTATTGTTTTGCTGAATTATTGTTTTACTTTTAATTACCTAAAATGTAATTTTATTGAGTGTTATTATCTATTTTTATTTTTTTAAAATAAAATAATATATGGGAATCTGGTTAAGACCCTATAATTGTTAGCAGAGATAACAGTCAAGATGCACCTAGAATAAGTTGTAATTTTGTGATAGTACTATAATGTGATGTATCCAATATAGCGACTTGAGATGCTTGATGTGTACTATAAAAGTATTGAATATGATGTATCATATGCAGAAATAAATGATATGATGTTGTGGTTTGATAATGTGAAAGCACTTGGTGGTTTGGTTCCTTCTTATGATGCTCTTTTCTATGATATTTTTTTCATATTTAGAAATTATGGTTTTTTATCTAAGAATTTCTTGTTTATTAAATAATTATATTTTATTTCATCTATAAAATATATTATTGCTTAAATGATTTGTTAACTACTCTATTTCTAAAAACTTAAACATGCACTTGGTTTTCCTTTTGCACACTTTGTTATTTATACACTCATAAACTCAGTGATAAGCTTATTCATTTCTTTATTATTTTATAACCTAACAAGTAGGAGAGTGAATTTATCTAAGAGCTTGTATGCTACCAGACACATAAAGTATGTACTCAGTCTTGTGTTGTTGGTATTAAACTCCATAATGTGGTGGCATATAAGTATGGGAGCATTTTGGAGATGATATGTGTCATGTCTTTTATGAGGCCTGTTATGACCACTTTGAACATATGCATATATTGTTTATAGTTTTTCTTTATAAAGTATTCTATTGAATATAACTTGATATTATTGATATTGGTGTTGGATTGAATTGTTGTGCAAGTTAAGATTTCCAACTTTTAGGAAGGTGCTATCGAATTTTTGACAATCCCCAAATAAATTATATGACATGCATGCATATTTTCAAAATATGGGGGTTGTATGTGCTGGTTTGAATATGTGGTATTATAGTTAAGTTTGGATCCATGAACCTTATTAGGCTAAGTTAGTCATTAGATTGGTTTACCCTATGCAATGGTTATGGCTCAAAAATTAGGTGGTAACAATTCCTAAAAAACAACAGTTTTTTAGGGTTTGGAATTAACTTTATGTGGCAACCAACGAATTATGTGAAGAGAAATCTGTCACTTCTCCTATGGTTACTCTTATTGGTTATGGTTAATATTGTTTTTATACACACACGCACACATGCTTTATTCTTCATACAAATAATATGGACAACAATGTAGTTTGACAGTGATAAAGAAAGGTTGAATTTAGTTTAAAGTTGCTCAATAGTGACTTAAACAAGGAAAAAGAAACACTTTATGACAAAGCAGCGAAAAGACACTATGCACAAGGTGGAAATGAACAAGATTTGAATGTATCAGGAATTAAAAGAAAAAATATCTAGAATTAGATGATTCTGATAGAGGAGTCAGGAGCAATATATGCATCAATATAAACTATTAGCATTGGAATTATATTTTAGAACTAGAAATTATATTTTATGAGCATAATTTAGGAGATACTATCTTTTGTGTCTTAAGTTTGGAATTCGAATTGAAGGATGAAGGAATTTCATTCTCCAATGTACAAGAAATTAAAGATTTTGTAATAGAATTGGAAATTTAGGACAAAGCTGGGGATAAAATTAAATATTCTATTTAGAAGCAAAATTTAAGTGATATTGTGTTATATGTATTCAATTTTTGTGTGATATTTAATAGATAGAAAATTAGAGATTTTATGAAAGATAAAAATAAAAATTTAGCACAATTTTTAACGAATTCCGTGAAAAAATTAGGGGAACCATAAAGTATCAATTACTAATGATTTAAGCTTCAAACTATTCAAATATCAACTTCTAATCCACAAGAGTACCAAACTGCACTCCAAAAAAATGAAAGTGCTTCGCACTATATTCTGTTATATGCTTTTTCATTGCTTATAAATTTTAGTATACTTGAAATGAGGATTTGAATCTAACACTTTTTGTTAAGTAATTATAATTCTTGTCACTAAATCACACATAAGTTATTGATGTGTAAGAATACCACTTATTACAACCAAGCATGTTAGTCAAGAGGATATATTTGAAGTCATAAAAATTCTTGAGTAAAATATATTGCATCACTTCATTTGCACATTATTTAACAATATTAAGATAATTTATTTAATCATATACCGGTGAGATCCGCGTTGCAGTATTTATTAGGTAAAAATAACTAATTAGTGACTAAACCTGGTTGAACTTCTTTAAAAGCGAGTTGGGCCCCCAAAAAAATGCCACAAATATTCAGCCTGGACCCAACTCAGTATTCTTTTTGTACTTTGAGGTTAGGTTTGGTCTGTTTTATAAAATAATAAATGAGAAGAAAATTTAAAAAGAACTGCAACAAGAAGCAACATTATGGGATTCAATAAAGAAACAGCAATACTCCAACTTTCATTTTTAAATTCTGGATTCAAGAAAAAACTTTAAAGAAAATTTAACGGAAAAACCTTTTGTTGGCCAAAAATAAAAAAAATTAGTGAAAAGAAAGAAGCATTGCTGAAAGAGATACTTCAACGACTTCTATGCCAAAAATTGAAGTGGATATTAGATAACTGCACCATCCTTCGCCTTTTTATTTTTTTAAAAAAATTGCTTGTATAAATGCTAATTTTTTTATAAAGATAAAGTCAAATTAAATTAAA
Organism: Erythrophleum ivorense; assembly: GCA_026724425.1. Classification (NCBI taxonomy): domain Eukaryota; kingdom Viridiplantae; phylum Streptophyta; class Magnoliopsida; order Fabales; family Fabaceae; genus Erythrophleum; species Erythrophleum ivorense. The sequence continues at coordinate 23,234,667 of JAIUCV010000011.1, forward strand.
TTTAATAAAAATGATTTTTTATTTAGCTAGAGTTATTTTTAATAGAATACTCCGTTCGCGTAACTAATTATGTTATAAGTCAAATTGATCAAATATAGTGCCACATAAATAAATCAATTTTTAGCTATCATTGTCTGTATAAATTCGTAACCAATAGTCACGTAGGTGTCTCCATGATGGACTTTGGTCTTTGCGAAGAAAATTTTGCTGTCGTAGGAAACACTTCAGTGATTCTAAAGAAGAAAATTCCCAATATATTTAATTATAAAACTTTTGTTTTATACATTTTTCTTGTCACAACCCAAACCCCGAGCCATGACTGGCACCTAGACCCTACCAAGTAAAGTTAACCCAGTTTAGTAAGCATGACAACTCAATTAGTACTTATACTTTTATATAAACATATATACAAATGATTAGAGGTTACCAACAATTCGGCAGTACCTCCCTTCAAAATTGAACATCCCAATCTTGCAAATCAAGCGCAACTTAGTATATTTTATTTCAAAAATTCACCAATATCATATATCTCCGAGTTCTTGCCACAATACAGCATGTACATAAGTTTTAAAATACAAACAATTTTCATTACAAAGGTCATCATGTAGTTTACAAAAGAAGTACAACATTCACATGACTCAAAATAATGCCGCACCTAATAACCAATATGTCTTTGAGTCTATACACAACTAACTAACCAAAATATCATACCATCCGTATCTGAGAGGCACACAAATCCCAAAACACCTCAATCTATTGATATAAAAATATACAAGAAAAAGAGATAACTCTATTTTTGGCTCAGTGAATGCATAGATAACAAAATAAGCGGAAAGGGAAACAAATAAGTTTAGAGATTTTTGCAATAAATTACTTGGATGAATAATTGACTAATATATATATTGACAATAATTAAATTATATAGTAGGTTATCAAAAAAAATGTAATTTAAAATTAAAGAGAATAAAATTGAATGGGCATCACGAGAAAGAATTATAATCAACCCTGAGTATTGTCACAAAGTACTACCATTAATGCCACTGTACAATATCATAATATCCCCACCATCACCAAGTGTTGCCACATGGTGTGCATCTCATGATATATCAAGTATAATTATCATTGAGTACCGTCACACAGTGATTATTCATTATTTTAACTAAGTGCATCTAGGCCGTCACCCTCGTTAAAGGCTATGGGGTTCTAACCAGATTCCCATCCACAATTTTAAAATGAAATCATTTAAATAAATTAAATATCAACAAGTAAGTAAATGAATAAGTAAAAATTAGATCAAGCAAAAGAAATAATTTAGAGAAATAAAAACAATAAATCAACAAATTTATATAATAAAATTATAAATAAAAGTCATTTATCATCTCTCCAACATAATAACCAATATATATATATATATATATACTTTCACACGCACATTATGACCTACATAAAGTTTAAAAAGCAAGATTTGTTTCTTTGACAATGCGGATAAGGCAAATCACAAAATATAAAATTTGGGCTAATAATATATAAACATAAAGTAAAAGAGATTGCCACCCTACTATTTACACACTCACTTGTGGGAGTCGATGTAGAGGTCTCAAATTCCCAAAATTTTGATAAGATTTCCCGATTAAATGGGTAACCTCAATGTCACCTATAATTACATTAAATATTAAAACATTATTTTAATTCCCCAAATGGCTTCTAATACATTCAATATAATTTATTTAACCTTCTAACATCTAAACCCATAGTTATAGCTTAAATTTTTTAATATTACTACTAATCCTAAGCTTCTACTTCACCAATTAACTATCATAATTTAATTTAAACTTCTAAAATTTAGTTTGATCTTAAAATATATCTTAAGGGACTTAAATGAACATGTAGGAAGTGCCAATTCATACCTAAGTGGTATAAAATAAAAAAAACCTCAATTTGAGAACTCCTGCCAAAATGAGAAGGGGAAGCTGCCATTAAAGTTTGGATCACCATTGGCATGAAAATGGAGCAAAAATAAAAGCTAAAGTCAAGAAAAAAAGCAACCTAAGTATAAAGAAGAAGAAGAATGAAATTGAAGCTTTAATGGAACTCACTACAACGTTTCTTCTCTCATGCAGTAGCCACAGCCACCCAGCACTTAGCCACCTCAGCAGGATGATAGCAACAACGTCTCAAGGGAAGAATGGCCAGCAAGCAACAAGATCAAAGAAAAGAAAAGAAAGGTAATGGAAGAAGAAGAAAAAAAATTGGTTGCGCTAATAAAGAGCTACAGAAAAAGAAAGAGGAGCTTTCGAAGAAAGAGAAAAAAAAAAGAATGAGAGGGGGGGGGGGGGGGGAGGGTCGTGCATTAGATTAGGAGTAATAAAAAAGGAAAACGTCTTATAAAGGGAAAAAGGAAAAATTACAAAAAAGTACTTAAGGTTTTTTTAATGCAATCTGCTTAAAACTCATAAAGAATCATTTTTACATGCCTAAATGTAAAAATTAGGATTTCATAATTATTTAGAGTTTTCATATTAACCTATTGTAAAATTTTGGGGCGTATAAATATCTTGATGGGTACAAACTAGATGTCAAAATAGTTCTTTAAGATAATTTTAAAACTTTAAAATTATCTAAATATTATATTTATCTTAAAAATGGTTTTGTCTAATTTAACTAATTATTTTGCTATTATTATTTTAATTCAAGTTATTACAATATTTTTATATTAATTAATAATATAAAAAAAGCTGATTATAATACAGACTAGATTTGAAAAGATTTTGGAGCCTAGCCTATTTTATTTATTTTTTATCAGATTTTTTTTTTTTTAAGATTTCATATCCATTTTTTTTTAACCAGATTTATCGGGCTAGATGAGCTTTTCGAGTGTCTCGATCTTTGGCTAACTTAATAGATATGCTACAGCAAAAATGGCGCTAACAAGTTGCCACATTTATAATTTTTAACTTATCACATTTGAGAGAGGTTTTCGAGGCCATTGGCCAAAAAGAGAGAGAGGTTTTCATGGCTGCAATTTTAATTCATTTCTCAGTGTATATTATATATTGTAACACTTTTTTTTTTGGAGGGAATTTGGGGTTCATATTACATGTTCAACTTTTGGGCAGTTGTTATCAGATTTCTGTAGTATCTAAGATTTCAAGTAGATTTTGAATATAATACGTACTCTGCATACTCTTTAATAATGATATCGATCAATTCCGAAAACTTTATGCTTATTTGCGAAAGAATGATGACACTATCAATTACATTAATATGCATCTTTATACTTCTGTAATTTCATATAATTGAAAGTGTGCTGCTCTGAAATGTGTTACGTCTCACAGGATTACGCCTCACTAAAGGAATGGTTTTTATTTCATGTCTTCATCCCATCTGTCATCCATTAAGCCAAAGATATGTTTTTTTTGGGGTAAAAATATGTATTTAGATCTAATCGAAGATATTTTGGTAAAAATATTTTAAATTATATTAAAATGTAAAAAAAATTTGTTATAAGAAAAATTTATGTATATTTCAATAATAAAAAATGCCTGAGTAATTTACTTATTATATTAATATGTACCTTTATGCTTACGTAATTTCGTATAATTGAAAGTGTACTGCTATAAAATGTGTTACGCCTTACAATATTACGCCTCACTAATAGAATGGTTTTTATTTCTTGTCTTCATCCCATTTTGCTAAAGATCAAGCCAGTCATCCATTAAGCCAGAGATACAGGCAACCACTTACTAGCCATTTATTGTTATTTAACAAATATCGCACTGTGGAGCTCACATGTTTTGTAAAATTAGATGAGTCGTCTTAATATTGTTGAATAATATACGAACAAGAAGGTTTCACAAAAATTTCTGTTGGAGTCATAGTTACTATTTTTTTTAAGCAATTTAACTTTGATTGGAATTTAGATTTAAATAATTTAAATTTAAAAGTGATTTCATTATGTAATGCAGAACTAGAGTTTATTGGTGAAGTCATAGCTAGCTCTATGAAATTTTTATAAATTTGAATATTAACAAGTGACAAATGCAATTTATTTTAGTATCTTCGTTCATCTTATTAGCTATTGTTAATACTGTGTATGTATTGTGGGTCATGAATAAGGAAATGCAAGTGTAAGGAATTGGTTGGATGTTGAATAAAGAACTACTTGATAAGCTGGATCACATACCAAATTTTCGATCCCAACAATTAATGAAAGCTGTGAAGTAGTTGGCACAAAAATGATCCAAGGTGATTGGTTGTAGGTTGCACAATCTCCAAGTTAGGTTGGATATTGGTTTACTATCTAGCTTGATTTTACATTTGTACCCACTGGGTCAATTTGGTACCTTACGCTGGCTAGGTTAATTTATTTTATTTTATTTTTAAATTTATAGTAAAAATTATAAAATAACTCTTGAAAAGAAATAAATTTTTTTATATAAATTTCTACAAATATATATTTTAATTAATAAAATTAGGCCATATCAAGATAAACTAACCATTAGAGTCAACTTGGTGCTTAGCCTAAAATTTTTTAAAAAAGAGAAGCAATGCCCATTGACACCACTTATAAGCTTCCTACTAATATTCTAGTTTGGCCATAAGGTGCAGAGATTTTCTTCCCTTCTTCATATTCTAATGATAGATCTCTAAAAATCACTCGCACACAATTAGACACTCTTTCAAGAAAGAAAGAAAAATCTCAACACCAAAGTCTATTTTCACTCAAAATCATCATTCATTCTCGTTCTAACTAAACAATCATGCCTAATTATTTTGAAATCTAATAAAATTTTAACAACTTAAACGAGCCCATCTTTTTCTTGACTCAAATTTCAATAATCTAATATAAGCATGGGCTAATGAGTGATTCCTAGGAGCATATGGTACATGGCTAGTTAGTGCAACAAGTCAATAAAAACACAAAATAGGATGCGTCATTAAATTTCACTATCTAAAACACTTATTTTGATGAGTTTTTATTGGCTTATTGTACAATTTGTTGCTATATTACATCTACCCAAGAATTTCTTAAATGCTAATGTCTAGTTTTGCTAGAGAAGCCTTCCCTTGACAGAATTTGGTGTGTTAGGTCAGACTTCACCAAACAATGCAAGGTAAACTTGTGGGTTTGGGGACTAAACAAGAACAATAATGACCCCAAAGGGTTTAATATTTATAATGTAAGACCAAGCAATAAAGGAACTCAAGCACAAGGTGTTCTTGTTGGTGCCTTTCCCGCCCAAAAGGGTAAGACTACTAGTATAACCCTTATTCATATATCTTGTTTGAAAAATACCACGCTTGACTTTTTCCTCCATGCCTAATGTACCCCAAATAAAGGCACTAGTTCACGCTTACTCTCAAATTATGTACTTGCATCCAAAGGAACGGTGCTTACCTTCCTTTATAAACTGGTTTTTCAATAATGGTGCATTTTTCTATAAAGAAAAGTCATCAAAACTAGTTTCAATAGACCCAAATGCATCAAACCTGTAACACCATAATGTATTAACTGTGATTATCCATCACATAAGCTTGATTCCATATGATTTCTAAAAAAAAAGATCAAAATCGTAGCATTTTAATGCTTTAAGTTAGGGTTTAAATGGTCATATTTTGCCCCGTGAGTCCCATGAACCCGTCAATCACATTCTCTACTCAAACTCCATTCATACAACTCATACATAACATAAAACAATCCATGAACTACAGATATGAAGCCAAAAACCAGAAAATATAATTTCTCAAAACTTGCCAAAAAGTCAGATTTTTGGCTCTACTTTTGGAAAATCATAACTAATTCTAGAAAAATGGGAATCAAGTAAACCATACCTTCCTGGAAAACTTTGGATGTTAAATTTACACTACAAATAATTTTAGGATATGAATATAGCCTTTGGACCATGTTTGACAATGAAAAGGCACAAATGTCCTGCTATCCCTGGTACTGATACAGTTTGCTATCATGAACTTCAAAAATTCATAACTAATTTTACAAAAATCCAATCTAGGCAAACTATACCAATTTAGAAAGCAACAGATATTCCCTAGAGAGAAAAATGAGTCTGGAGCATTTCAATAGCCTTTGGACCTCAAAAACTAATGGAACAGTGACAAAGGTCGATTGGCATCCCTGATGCTGACACATAACTTCAAAAAATTATTTCTCCCTCTACATACTCTGATTGAGGTGCTCCTAATTAGTATAGGTCGCTATGGATGTCTAATTTATGCCCATCAAATTTCATAGTAATCAGATATCGTTTGGTCCATGAATGACACAATTTCATTTTGGACCAGTGGTAACAGTGTACTAACCAAAACCAGAAAATTTTTTAATTTCAAAAATTGATCAAATATTCCTTAGACCTCCAAATAATACCCACTTTAGCTTCCCAAAAATCTATCAACAAACTCTAGATGCATGCCAAATTTCATATCAAGAGGAGCTCATTTGGTCATATTTTGACATAGCTCTCGAATTTGACAAATTTACCACCATATATGGTTCAAAGTGGGTTCAAATAGCCTTCTACATGCTCTAGTACCTCTTGGGCAAGTTTTAAAGTATAAACACAACATATATGAATTGCCCAAGTGGTTCAAACCATCACAAATCTCAAACTCACCATGTTACGGGCAAAAATGCACTACTACATATAAGCCACCAAGGGGCCAAACCTCATATTTCTATTGCTTTGGTTCCATACATGGTTCCTACATCATTTATATATATATATATCTACACTTACTCAAATATTTACATCTCAAAAAAATATGTATAAATAAGCACTTTGGCTTTCCTATACATCAAACTATGCATAAGTGTGCAAAAGTATCAAGAGATAGCCATCTATGCCTTATGGCCTCCACTCTTTAGCTCTTGAGCTCTACCTGAACCACATGAGATGGTAGAGGGAAGGGGGTGAGATTCATGAAATCTCAATAGCTCATACACTCATTTAAGAAAGCAATCAAGGTATATAAACAAGTTAAAGCATGCAAGTAGGCATCCAACCAATCAAATCATACAACACATGATTTACATGTTACAAAAACCATATCAATGCCAAGAATAAGCTCTAAGGACTTTTGGTCTAGTCTCACCCTATTTTTAGGACTTTTGGATTGGCCTCATCCTTGATTTAAGGACTTTTGACTTAGCTTCACTCATTTATGAGACTTTTGGCCTTGTCTCACCTACTTTTAGGGACTTTTGGCTCCACCTTACCCATCACTTGGGACTTTTGGCACTACCTCACCCTTTAAGAACAATTTTCACAAATCAAAACATAAGCATATTGGTACTAATGCATCAAGGTAATATCAAATGGCATGTCTCATAATACATGTGCACACAGAAGCATACAAATACCATTACACATTCAAGAATGCAATAAGAAAGAGTGGAGAGTTACCTTACAAGCTAACACAAGCCTTCCTTTTCAACTTCTCTTCTCCTTTCTTGGTCTCACAATCACAACTAGATGGAGGTTGATCGCTTGGGCCTAGACACAACAAGTAGCATACAATTACATTCTTGGAACTCAAATAATTACTCACAAAGGCTAGGGGATTGAATCCCTAGTTTCTCCCTCTTGAATTTCACTAGTTCTTCTCTTAATTTCTTTGCATTTCTTAACTTTCCACACTTTAATTCAAGGATTTCTTACTTATTCTAGGTCAAAACTTCCTTCCTCTCATGGCTTTATTCTTGGCCAACACATTCAAGAAAAAAAGCAAGGGGAGAAGAACCATAGAAAGAGAGGGCAAAGAGAGAAGAACAAAATTCTAAGAAGAAAAGCTAAGGAAATCTCAAATTTTACTTACCTATTCCTTGTTCTTCCTTCCTTCTCTTGGTCTTTTTCTTGTCTCTCACTCTCTCAAGCCTTTTTTCTCTATTTTAGTTTAACCTTAAGTCGGTTAGAGAGAAAGACATGCTTCTGGGGTCTTTAAGAAGCAAAAATACACCTTTTCATGCTTTTTCAGACCCACCCTCGTTATAGCAAAAAATAACCCTTGCTACGACAAGCACGTATTAGTCCTAGGCCTCTGTTCTTGCTACGGTGCATGCTATTGCAAGAAACTCCCTAATTTTTGTATGGGATGCTTGAACTTACTATAGCTAGAAGCATTCTCGCTATAACGAACTGGTACATTCACTATAGCTAGATGAATTCTCACTATAGCAAACAGGTACATTCACTATAGTTGGATTGTAGCCAGTAGATTTAAAAAAAATTCAAAAATTCTGGTTGTTACAAAACCTCCCTGAAGGTGATGATGAAGACGGAGCCTACTAGATGGACCTTCCTACAAATAAAGCCAACAAACAGGGAGTCAAGAAAGGAGATTTGGAAAGCTCACAAGCTTATGGAAACATCAAACTCATGTTTGGAAGAACATTCATTAATATTTCCATGTAGGTATTTTGCCCATTCAATGGTCTTGAACAGCAAAACTAGCCAACATTGATGTTCCATTAGGGAATATTGGCGAGGGAGACTAGGAGCATTTGACATTAAGAATAAGCAATTTCAATGGTGAGCTCAAAAGTGTATATTTCTCACAACTCAGTAAGGGTACCTAGGTCGATTCCTCAGAGCTTGAATCCAAAATGAGATAGGGTTTGAATTTGTGAAGAAAGAATAATATCTGGCTAATTGGATGTGTTGTTTACTTATAAATATTAGTATTTATTTATTAATTCATTAAGACTTATCAAGTATCAGTAGAATACTGACATAACTCTATTTGTTGTAATTATATGACAGCTTTGCTCTTTCTAAATAAAAAATATTTTTCTCAATATTATTATCAATATAAATTGACATCAAATACTTAAGTTTGCACTTTAACTTGTTTATAATATCCATGGATCTGGAAATGTTGATTTAACATTTTAACTATAATTTGTAATACTAAAATCTTGGGCATATCAGATAAAATATTTTTGTTTTTTAAAAATGGATTATCTTATTAATCAGATTGAACATATTAGTCATTCATGAATAACATTGACATACACAAATTTGATTATGCTTTTGCAAGGAGTTATCAATCATGGCCAGAACCATGGGCCCTTTTTGGCAATATGTTGATAATTTAAAAAGAAACAAACTCAAGTGTAAATTTTGTAGACACCAACTTACCAATGTTACTTGACGGATTAAGCTTTAATATGGAATTGAAAGGAAGGACATTGATTCTTGTCATAAAGTTCTAAAAAATGTTCAAATTATTGCAGCTTTCATCCGATGATTACAACGAGAGAGTTAAGAGCAATATTAAATCAAGTTATCTTGAAGTGAATCCCAACAATGCAGATCCTCCAGATGGTACATCAAAAGGTATACAACACACATCATCACTTACTCAATTCATTCAATTGAAAATTACCATAACAGATAAACAGCTTGTTGAAAATAACATGAAACATGATTATTTATATTGGACAGTATTAATGAATTCAATAAAACAAGATCACATACCTTAATTGACTATATTTATTTCTTTATATTTCTTCTCTCATTTTGTTAATTAATTATTAGGTATTCTTATTGTCACGATGTAGTAAATATTATCCATTGTCAACAAATGATTTAATACGTTGGACAATTTAAATCTTATATTGAACAAATATGAAAGTGGCTTATGAAAGATGAGGTGCCAATGATTGGGGTATGGAGAATGGAAGGAGTCGGAAACCAACTTTGGTCACTCATATACATAATATGCTTTTAGAAAGAGATGATAATGACCTTGATCATGTCATTTGGGTCATTGCATCAACATTTACTAGTTGCAAGAAGTTATCACAAGATGAATTAATTAGGATATATCATAAAAGTACAAGGAAAAAAGGATAGCAAGGAGATTGCAACAAGCATTCAAACACGTAAGTAAATGTATTTTCATTTTATATGATGTTTGGGACCTTATCTTTTCTAGATAGTGATAGGTTTCCTCTTTCAAATTGTGGAATTAAATTATTTGTGCCTACTCATTTATAGGAGGTGTGTCAAAGTATTGAATTACAAAGATAATATGTAAAGTGGAGCCTCTAAGTCTAAATGGAAGTTGGGATTTGTTTAAAAGGACTTTGGAGCCCATGAAGCACTACCTTCTAAGGTGGAAAAGATAGCAAGTGTCATGACCTAAATCCCAGGCCATGACCGGCACTTAAACGAAGCCAATCAAGATTAGCCTAGCCTAGGAAGCTTAACAATTCATTCAAAGTTCATGTGTTTATATATAGGTATATATATGCACATATAAATAGTTAGATGTTATTGAAAATCTAGCAGCACTTCTCCTAAAAACTGGACATCCCAACCTTGCAAGAATTTAACCATTTTCATATACCTCAGAAATCTTGCCACAAAATAGCATGTACATAAATTTTCAAAATACAAACAATTGTCATTATAAGGACCTACAGAAGGTTTCCAAGGAAACATAACATCTACAAGAAAACACAAAAATCCACCACGTAGTAGCCAATGTGTTTTGGAGTCCCAATAGAAACCAACTAACTAAAGTAACATACCATCCATGCCTGGGAGACATGCAAATCCCAAAGCTCCTCAATCTATTTTCTGTTGATCTAAAATATGACAAAGGAAAAAAAGTAAGTCTACCATTGGTTTAGTGAATGCATATACAACAAAGTAAGCCAAAAGGGAAACAAGTGTGCATAGAGTTTTTCACAATAAAGTACTTTGACAGAGAAATAACCAACACACACACACACACACACACACACACACACAATTATACCAATTCACTCAAGTTGTAAGCTATTAGCAACAACATAATTTAAGATCAAAGAAAAATAACATGGAACAAGTCTTGCAAGAAAGTACCAAAATCAACCTTGAGTGCTACCACTCAGAGTTCAATATTACCTTTATTGCCACAGCACAATACCATAATATTACCACCATCACCAAGTGTTGCCACACAGTGTGCATTCCACAACGTAACCAATGTAATTATCACTGAGTGCTGCCACACAGTAATTATTCATCATTTTAATTAGGTGCATCTAGGTTAATACCCTCACTAACTGTTATGAGGTTCTAACCAGATTTTTATCCCAAATTTTGAAAAGAAATCATTTAAATAAATTAAATATTGACAAGTAAGTAGAAAATTTTAAATCAAGGAAAAAAGTAATTTGGATAAAATAGAAACAATGATTTAACAAAATTATATAATAAAATTATAAATAAAGTTCACCATTTGAAACTAGAAATGAGATAATAGAACCTTCTAAGCATCAATGTCTCCTAAAATATTCGGTCCATATTCAATCCAAAAATATAAAATTCATTCATCATTTCTCCAACATAATAACCATATATATATATATATATATACACTACCACATGCATATTGTAATTCATATAAGGCTTAATATGCAAGATTGCTTCTTGCCAACACAGACAAGGTAAATCATAAAATGTGAAGTTTGGCTAACAAAACAAACACATAGAGTAAAAGAGACTTTCACCTTACTATCTACATACTCACCTGTGAGGCCAATAGTGGAGGTCTAAAATTCCTACAATTTTGATGAGAATTTTGATTGAATGTTATATTGAATATAAAAATATTACTTTAATTTCTTAAATGGCTTCCAATACATTCAACATAATTAATTTCACCCTCTAGCACCTAAACCCATAATTATAACTTAGATTTTCTAATGCCACTATTAATCTTAATTTTTTTTTTATTTCAGAAATTAATTATTATAGTTTAATTTAAGCTTCTAAAATTTAATTTGAGCTTAGAATATATCTTAAGGAGCTTAATAAAGCAAATTGGAAGTACCAATTCATACCTTAGTGATTTAAATAAAAAAGCCCTAATTTTAAAGCTCCTCCCACAGCCAAAAAGAAGAAGAAAGCTACAATTAAGGTTTTGGATCACCATTAGCATTAAAATGCAGCAAAAATGGAAGCTGAAACCAAGGAGAAAGCAACCCAAACACAAGAGAAAAGGAAGAACAAAAATGGAGCAAAAATGTAGCTTACTATCATTGGTTGTCTTCCCATGCAGTAGCTTCATCCAAGATGCCATTTGGACCCAATATCTACTCACCAAAATAGAATGATGGCAAGGTCTTCACGGCAGGGAGAGAAGCAATCGACAAACAACAAGGAAACAAAAGAAAATGTGAGAAGAAAAGAAAAAAAAAAGAGGCTACATATTGGGAGTTTCAAAACATCGAAGAAAGAGAAGAATGGGGGGTGCTGCATCTGATGGAGTAAAGAGGAAAAAAAAAAGAAATATTATTATATGGGAAAAAGGATAAATTATAAAAAGTACCTAAAATCTTTTTCTCAGGGAATTTGTATAAAACTTAAGGGAAGGGTATTCCTACTTGTCTAAAAGTGAAAATAAGGATAGCATAATTATCTAGATTTTCCATGTCAACTTATTTTTAAAATTTTGATAAGTAAAATATCTCGATGGATACAAGGTAAATGTCAAAATAGCTTCTTAAGATAATTTTAAAGCTCTATAATTATCCTAAAATTATGTAAATCTTATATTTATCCTAAAAGTAATTTTTTTAATTTAATTAATTATTTTACTATTACTAATATAGTTAGGTTATTATAGCAAGGACTATGACAGATGAATGTAAAGGCTTGCCTCTTGCTATTATTAGAATTACAAGAAGCATGAAGGGAAAAGATGTTAGAAAATGGAATCATATGTTGGAAAGCCTTCAAAGCTTAGAGAATGGACAATATGCCAAAGATTTACCACCAATTTTGCATAAGTAAAAGTATTAGGGATAAGCCAAATCATAAAAAGCTTAGGTTCTTAAAGAAATTGCTTGAGAGTTAAAGTTTATGGAGAGAGAATATCATAAAACTAAGTAATATGGATATAATTAAATAGAAATGACTAAGAAACAATGAGGCAAAAATCATGTAAGCCAAACCTTAAAAAACTCATTATCTAGATCATGTTCATTGTCTCTAAAAACATTATGAGGATCTAAATCTATTGCCACAAGGAGATTACAACCACAAAATTGATTGAGATTAATAAATGATAGAGTGTAAAGAATTATCGGCAACTAAATAAAAAGCCTTAAAACAAATCAAAACATTGAAAATAAAATGTACAAGAAGACCACATTCAATTATCTATCAACAAATTTAGAATGACATGAATGAACCTAGAAAACTTGGGTACAGCAACTTCTGTGAGCAGAGCACATACAATAAGCAGGGAATATAGGATGATCCAAAGAAAAAGTCATTATGGTTATATATATATAAAGATGTGATAGGAGACTAAGTTTGAATTCAAAATTTAGTCTATAACATAATAGTCATGTGGAGGAATGCATTTTATTGGTCAGTCCTTGAGGCATATATTATTAGTTAGCTCCTAAGGCAATATTGAAAAAATAATAATTAAATTGGAAGGAGTGCATTTTATTTATTAGCTTTTGAAGCAAATATTATTGATTAGCTTTATTTGAGGCAAATATTAAAAGAAAGATTTAAACTTAGTTATCCAACCATATATAGCCAATTAGAAAGAAGAATAATAAATGCGATATGAAAAATTCAAATTTGAAATTAATTGCTAAAAACATTGTGTCATGATAGGACAATGTACTGGTAGTGTTACACTGAATTGGTATCTGTTTTTGCTTTCAAAGTGATTATGTGAAAATTGAGTGTTTTGATAATTAAACCTATTTTTAATTCGTTAATTTTTTAATAAAAAATTTAAATGAAAATTTTAAAATAGATCTAGCGGTTAAGCATTCAAACTCTCAAAAGTTAAGCTCTCTTAAACTTATCAAGTGTCAATCCATGAAGTTGTGTTCAATCTTGATTTGTTACTTTCTTTGAACAAACTAAACGCAGGAAGAAAAGTAGAATGTGATATATGCAGGAAAAAGCAATAATGGAGAGACCACGTGGAAGGCCAAAGGATTTTGACATATAGAAACCCGTTACAGTATTGGAGGGAAAACAAGTAAAGTGCAATTATTGTGGACTTGTATTCGCAGCATGTGCTAACAAGATCAAATCACATATTAATCAAATTAAAAGCAATGGTATTTGATTATGTACTGAATTTCCTCAACCTAACAATATTGGTTCCATTAGGATTAGATCACATATTAATCAAATTAAAGAAGCATATTAGTTAATTTTTTCATACCTAGTCTCCACCATCTTTGCCAAGAACATCACCAGTGTGAATTAAAGCTGACCTTCCATCTCTCCATTGACTTTAAGGGTTGTTGATTCCCATTCTCTATAGACCTGAAAATAATTAGGCAGCTTCTGTCAAAGCAACGTAGTTGCTCCAGGGTACACTACAAAATACTGCACCTATTCTATTTTGTCAGTATAACTTCAAATTCCACAGTTTTTCAAGCCATATGGGAGCCAATACAAATCCGTCCAATACAACAGAGGGCCTAATAACAATCCTAGTGGTTATAGAACTTGAATCAAAATTTTAGTACTATGGTTGTATGCAATTGCAGAAGTTTATTGATTTGAGTGATCATGTCTTCTCCAAGTTCTGGAGGATTAACGGAGAGTTTATTTAAAACAGCATGTTTAAAATATTCAATGAAGGAAACAAAACAAACTGCTGGATTCAGTTGCACAGCAAAACTAGTTGTTTTTCATTGACAAAGGCAAGATTTCAGTCTTTGCACGAAGCATTATCATCTAACAGAAGTACAAAACAAGTTCACCCGAGAGCGGTGCTGGTGCATATATTGTACACACAGAAGTATCTCTATTAAATAAGTTCTAAGGAAAGCATCTCATATGCACAGGAAACATAAATTATCCGCATTCTTGGAGCAAAAAATCAGAGTTTGAGTGCCACATATTATGAAAGAAGACTTCTTGAGCATATTCTGCCATACAACGAACACCTATAAATCTCATAAAAATAAATAATTCCCAGTTCTGAATCTAATTACACAGCAAGACATACCAAAGGAACACCCAATTTCATCTTGGAAATGGACAACATCCCCAGCCTGAGAAAGAAACAAGAGGAGCACCCAATTTTATGATCAAGAAGTAACTTGTAGTTAAAGCATTAAGGTACACGATACTCTGTATTAGAAATTAAATATGACCACGAGACAAAGTTACAAATGCATGCTTCGAATCTTACATCAGAGCAAACAAGCACAAAAAGATCAGCCATATCAAGTTGGCAATGTCAGAAATAAAGCTTTGAAAGCACCACCCCGATCCTCATAGTTCGCCAGTTGTTAACATAGAAAGGGGCATGAAATTTTGGTTTAAGCTTGTTTCTTGGCCTTAAATTGCGAAAAGCTAATCTGCGACCTTCGGTAACTGAAATGCCCAGAGAACTTGTAGCAAGAAAGTCACTCATACTCAAATTACATTACCATACCTTTGTAGAAGATGGGGGGATTTTGGTTTTCCCCCTGGGGGGAAGGCGGGGTAAAAGAAAGGGAATGGGGTGGTGTCCGGATCACCTGCGAATCCAAGGGATGCGCAACTCCTACGCATCGTTGAAAGTAAATCCACCTTGAAAGAGTGATGAATTTGCTAAACAGAAAAAGAGAGATTAAGATAAAAATTAAAAGTTTAAATGATATAATGAATGTGGTTAATTATTGTAAGTGTTATGAGGGATATGTTGGAGGAAACCATGGATCAGTAGTGTACAAGAATTGCATGAAACAAACAAGCCAAAAAAAAGAAAAAATCCTTGGTTTTGGTGTTTTAGTAGTAAAACTACAGCTTAATAATTAGGCCAATAGGACAATAGAGACTACCAGCAACATTTGGGAAAATGAGGGTGTGGGGAATGTTATTTTGGGATTTTTAGAAGTTTAAAATCGTCATCTTTTTGGGCCATTTTGTTTGGCAAGTGTTTTTTTTTAATTACTTTAATTTCCTTTTCCTTGGTGAAAGCCAACCAACACAAATGTCATGCTTTGCATATTACATAAAAAAAAATTTTCTTAGCAGTTGGGGGCAAGGAAGACCCAAGCCAAAAGAATTTTAAAAAAAATTGTAAGGAGTACAAAAATTTATATTTAATATGACTCTTAATAATTATTAAAATTAAAATTTTAAATATTTAATAAATTAATATAATAATAAAAATTACTAAAATTAAAAAAATAAAAACACATAATAACAAAAAATAAAAATATAACAAGATCAAAATAAATATAACTGTTTTAATATCAAAAGTATGTACTAAAAATGAAATATTAATCATATTAGGATAATATTTTTCTGATTTTAATTGAATAAGATTTATCTATAATCTTTTATATAATAAAATTTTTTATAATTTTCTTTTTAATATGATAAGCCACATTATCTACAAGAATATTATTTTTATTTTATTATAAATCTTTATTCAGTTAAAAAATAAAAAAAATTTATAAAAAGGATGAATTATATAGTGAAGAATATATTATTAGTTGTTTTTAGAACAATGAAAATAAAAAAATTTTAAAAAATTTCAATATATTTTATTTATTTAATTATATCTTTAGATATATATGTTCAAAGCTTTAAAAGATTAAAAAAATAAATAAATCATTTTAACATGGTTAAAAATTTAATATTATATACATGTGTAAAAAAATTTTCTTTTAGAGGAACTCGGATTCTTTATAAATTCAGAGATTCTAATTTAAATTGTAAAAATTTAATTTGAATGATTTTAATTTTATAAAAATATTTATTTATTTTTTGACACAAAATATTATTTTTTTATAATTATCAATTACAAAAAAAATTTTATTTTGTATTCTTATCTTATAAAATAATTTTTTTTAAAAAAATTTGGACCGATGCGCGCGCCCGGATCCTGCGGCTAACAAAGAGTGAACGAAAGAGAACTGAAAATTTGTGATAAAATCAGAACCATTACACAGGAAGATTGAGAGGAAAATCATGAAGGAAGAAGAGAAAGAAGATGCGAAGTCCAAGAAGGGGAAACTGCAACTCACTGACACGATCCGGAGCTTTCTTGGCCCCACTAGTAACATGCGACGATGCCGGAGCTCGGCTTTCAATGCCGGTTGGCCGAGAAGGACGATGCGATGGGGGAGGTGGATGTTGAGCTATGGGTTGTGGTGGAGATTGATGGATCTAGTGGGTTGGGTATTTTCCCTAAGAAGGGCTTCTTGCACGAAAACAAGTTTTGTGACGGGCAAAGTGGTCTCAAAATTTTCATTCCCAGAAAAAGATGGGGCATTCCATCCGGCCGACAAGAGGATGCAAATTCCCACAAGTCATGGAAATCATTATTCCCTATAGGGTGAAAAGTAGGTGTACCTGAAAAACCGACCGAAATTGAATTTTATACACTGAGAGATCAGGCTCTATCCTTCTCTCCAATATTTGGAAATACAAAATTGTGAGAAATTAATGCTCCTTGAAATCCAGCCCTCTCTTCAGATAAGAAGACGCCAAATGGATATACTTTCAAGAAAATTGAATAACTAGGTCCATATCTCTACTGAAACTCAACTTCCTTTTATAATTTGGCTACAATTTTGATAGTATCTCCAGAACATATCAACATTGTTACTGTTTGTGTGTTTTATTTTTCCTTATTTTAATTTCAAATATCAGTCATGAATTTCTTTTCTCACGATGAAAGTGGTGCCCTTAGTGAAGTTAAAATAATTATAGCTATATATTATAAATTTTTCTTTTTCTTTTTCCTACACCTTAGTTTTTGGATTTAAACTCAACTCATGATTCTTTTGCTTGTGTTACACCTAGCCAAATCGAAATAAGGGCATGACCTTTTGTCTCCCTCTTAAGCTATTGAGATTGGGTAACAAAAAAAGACTATTGATTAAGCAGGAATCTCCCATTCCAAAGAGTTTGTGTTTGTTGGTTGAAATTTGAAATATGATTAAAATCTTTTCCTCAATAATTAAATATGTACCACTAAATTGGTAAGCCATGATAATTGTAGGAAGTGATGAGCATTGAGAATTCTTAAAGAATCTTATTATGACAAGACCAAATGGTGTATAGAATTATACAAATCTTATTGAGAATGCTTTGCTATTCTTGGGAGAACCACTATTGCAAACATGTAAAAATATCAAATGATGAGAGCTAGTCCACAATTACTCCTATATGAGAGGCAAACTAAACTACATGTGCAAATCTAAGAAACATCAATACAGGTACGCATATCGAGTACGACACGATACGATATAATAAGTAGGATACGACAATTCCTAAAATTTTAAGATACAGGTACGGGAATATATATATTCAAGAATCTAAGACATTAAAAAATAAAATAAATTATAGATAAGCTACCATAGCATAAATAATATTACAAATTACAAACATAAATAAGATGTTTATAACAAGTTACATTCCATACAAGCATGAATATTAAAATTTTCAATCCAAGTTAATGTTCATCTTCATCTACATCCACATTAGTAACATTCCCTATGAGCTCTTGTTCTAAATCTAGTTCATCTAAAGATAAATTTGCAACCTCAAGACCTCCTACCTCATCAAATAGCTCCTAATGATCTCCATTAACATCCCACATCCTAGTCACTCCACTAGAATATTTTTCACTCTTTCTTGATAAAAGACGAAGATTGGTATGAACATAAACCAAGTCTTTAGCCCTTTTTGGATTCAATTTGTTCCTTTTTAGTGAGTGAATGAAAGAGTAGGTGCTCCAAATTCGTTCACAACAAGATAATAAACATGGTTGATGAAGAAGCTTTAATGCAAGCCATTGGAGCATTGGGGTTGAAGAACCATAATTTAACCACTAATCTTTAGGCTCCAAATTTCACCTATCTTGTAACGAATCAAATAATGAATATGCATATAAAGCTCCACAAAACATTGAAAACTCTTGAAGGACCAATTTTCTTTCCCTAGGATCCTTAAAATACATATTAAAGCACTTGGTCCTCTCGATTGAAATTTCAGCATCTAAATGTGGAGGAACTCTATTTGGTGACACATCAAGTCATTGAGGAGTGTAATACCTATATAGTATGCAATAAAAACAATGAGAATTAGACTTGTTTAGCATAAAATTAAATGTGAAAAGAATATCAACAATATAAGTATGGAATATTAGTAGAACTTACTTAGGATTCAATGAATGAGTAAGGCAATGAAGTTGTGTACAACTTTTTGTCCAAAAATCAATTATAATTCCATACACAATTTTATAAAATCTTGAATTCTCAAAAAGTTCCTTTTTCTCATGCTTGCATATTGATATTTTTATTTGTTCTATCATTGAATCCCACATATCATAAATCAAGTGAAGTGAAGGCTTATCCGTATCACAAAATCTAAACATTTCATAAATAGGCTTTGTGAAAGAGAGGATGTAATTAATCTTATCACACCAAGAGTCATTAAGAATTAACTCTTTAATAGTATTATCCTTTCTAACATCATCCTCTTTATATGTATTCCATTCTTCACTAATTACCATTGTGCAAAGAGACTTTTTAATGAGTCTGAGTCTCTTTAGCATCACAATGGTTGAAGCAAACTTAGTATTAGCAATAGCAAGCAATTTCAAGGGCACAAATTCATTGAAAATGGCCAACCTCATGGAATGATTCATGATGAAATTTCAAATAAAAATTACATCATCCCTGATTTGAGTGATCCAATGACATTCTTCATATACTAATTCATTTGCCTCAATGTTTTTAGCTGCACATATATTTTTCAACGTGAGACTGAGCGTGTGGACAACACATGGTGTCCAAAAAATGTGAGGATACCCACCTTCAATAATCTTGTCAATAACTTTACAAATAGGGGCATTGTTAGTAATAATTTGAACCACATTTTAAGGTTTTACCTCTTCAATTACCTGCTTCATCAACTCAGCTATGTAGAATTTATGCTTGTATTCTTTAGTCCCATCAATTGCCTTTAAAAAAATAGGACCCCCATCAGATACAACCATAAAATTAATTAACGGCCTTCATTGTACATCAGTCCACCCATCTATTACAATACTCACTCCAAGTCCCTTTTATTGGCTCAAGCAACCTTTCAACATTTGCCCTTTCTTGTTGCAACAAAGGACCTCTTAGTGCATTATACCCAGGAGGTTTAAAACCAGAAATCATATTGTTTGCAACATATTAGTAAGAGCAAATGTAATATGGATTACGTACCAAATTAAAAGATAAGCCACATGAATAGAATATTCTAGCAATTTCTGCACACAAATTTTCTCTAACTGTTTGGTTGAAAGCTTTTTCCAAAGCACTAATTGCTCTCTTTTTTCCTTGATTGTACTCACTTTGAACACCTAAAGGAGATAGACCTTTAGCTGGGGGTGGTAATGGAACTTCTTTTAGTTTTAATCTATTCTCAACTTCCTCTTGCAAATTTTTCATCTCTACTAAATAATGAGTATCAACTTTAGGACACATAGAAATTCCTTTACCAGATACCCTCAACAAATGCCACTTAACTCTAGAATAAGATCCTTGAAATTTACAGTTACAATAATTACACTTTCAATGCTTATTTCCACTAGGATTAGAAGTTTCTCCTTCTCTACTTCTAGCAATTAAAGTTACATAAGCCCACAAAGGAGTTCCTTCTTTTTGGAGAATATTACTAGAACTATATTCAGCAGAAGCAGAGGACCTAGGATTACTAGCAGAACTAAAACTTCCAGTTGCCATGATACATATGATGGAGAAGCAACATAAAGACTAAATTTAAACTAATGCATATAAATTAACATACATGTGACAGAAAAACCCTTCTTAATCATTTTCAATATAATACAAAGGAAAGATAGAGCTAAGAGACAAAATTCATAATTTGGATGTAGAATTTAGACTTTCCTTCCCAGGACAGTGGAAACTAAAACTAAGAGGTAGCTAATGATGCAAATACTAGGAGACAGAAAAGGAAGCCATGACCAAAAAGAAAATCTAATCAGATATGTTTAAGTTACCTAAATTGAAATAAGACAACACTAATTCAAACACCATCACAACAAAGGTAAAGGTAGCATTGACAAGGATGGCAAAGAACAAGTAGTAACAGAAGATATACAAACTAATTAATGAACATTGCAACAGAGACTATGAACAAGGAAAAAAAGTGTTCAATTATCAGACCACAGTTTCTAGTTTCTTCTCAAGTCAGTATTTTCTCATAAACCAATAGTATAAATGAAGAAAAGGCATTGACTTGCTTCTATAATGGCATATGGAATCTGAAGTGACAAACCACTTTATCAACTTTGCAACAAAGATAGTGACCCAGAAAATGAAGTGTCCAATTATCAAACCACAGTTGAAATTTTTTGGTTTGAAAAATGGGAGAAGGAAAAATACATAAATTCAATTACTATTCTTTTCCCTTATTTTTGCAGTAGCTCAGCTCATCCTAAAACCACAAATAACTTCAAAATCTCACATTTGCTACCAGACTACATAAGATTGAAAACATGGCATAGTTCCAACTTAAAATCCATAGTCTCTATAATTAGAGCTTACATTTTTGCCTAATTTTTGCAAGAAATATAGTTAAAGCCTTTCCTTCTCTCATTCTAAAGCCCTTACCACCCCTCTCTTCTTTTCAATTTCTTCCCTTTTCACCTTTCCCATCTCTTCTCCTTCACCCATTCCTTGTGGTAAAAATCCGAACTCTCCCATTACTTTATTTACCTATCTTGCATTCTAACTCTGTTTTCTCTTGTTTTAATCCTACAGTGTATTATGCAAAGGCAAAAAGAAGACCGCAAAGGACAAGTGCTTCAATCATTCCTTCAGAAATGTAACCTCTCTTCCCATTCTCCCTTTTAGATTTTTCACTTCCTCTTTTTTATTTTTATTTTTTACTTTTGACAAAACGCAAAATTGTTGTTCTTGTTCTAAGAAGCACGAATACCCACACAAGATAATTTTAAGTGTTTAAGTATAATTTTAAGTCTCATGTGTCCAATGTTAAGTTGTTAGGTTAGCTTAGTGGGAGGCTTTATAGGATCAGTGGCATCAGATGTTACATTGTTCCCCATAAGGTACCATAATTGGAAACAAGTTCCAAATGCTGTCAAAGAAAAATGCTATAAGGATATTATAAAGGTAATAGGTACTGCATTTTTTTAATCCTTTTGAGCTAACGAATGCCATGTAATTTAATTAATAATGTTTGTTATGCTGTAAAGACAAAATTTCTTTTAGATGATGCTATGGGAAGAAATAGATCTTAGGAAGTATTTTAAAGCAGGGGGGTACAACTGTAGCCACTTGTACAAGAAATTCTACAAACAAGATTGAAGCAAAGAAGAAAATATTGTAGCACATCATGACTAGATTCAACAGGAATAAAAGGCAGCCTTTATTAACGACTATTCACATCCTAACACAGTGGTAAGGTTGACGGGTACATATTGATCATTCACATGTTTGTATGGATATGGATATGCATGCATGTATGATATGACGCTACTTTGGTTTCATGATCACTGAGTGGATCGTCGCATAACCCTCAAAATAATACTAGGCTGATAAAATATGTAGCTAATGGCACAACCTAGGTCATCTCCCTTGGAATTGGAGTTCAATGTTTAATTGAGTTTTCCAAATATTAAAAGACTCTAAAAATTCATAAACTAAGGGGATTTTGATTTACTTAAACTATTTAAAATAAAATTGAATTAAAATTCCTAATTGCTATCTAATTGGGTGAATTATGGTCTTGTGACTAGCTTTGGATTCGTCCCTTGGTATCCACTATCCTTATCCTTTTCTAATTGTGGTTAATTCTGGCCTAAGAGTTCTTAAATGTGTTCATAACAAATTATCTTGGGTAACCACTCAAGATTCAAGAAATCAACGATCTAATGTTGAATTGAGACCTCAACTCCGTATTAAACTGTTAATTCTTGTTTCTAAGATCAATGACCATCCAATTTGATTGATTAACTAATTGATTAGCCTCTGAATCATCCTAAATATTTAATTAACTAACTAAACATTAAGGAATCTTCAAATTAAACAATTAAGCTCACTCATGTATTTTATCGAACACCTTCGAAGCATACATGGAAAATTTAGATAATATTAGAATTAATCAGATCAATTAATCAACAAAAATACTTCCTAATTAGTGTCTAACCAGCCACTAATTATAATTACACAAATTCCCTATCAAATACAACTTAACCAAGACAATAATTGAAAAAGAAAAAGTGTAGGAAAAATAAGGAAATTCTTAGCCCAAAAATTCTATATTTTCTCCATAGATTCAAGCTTCTCCAAGCATTCCTTCTAGCTAGCCTCAAGGTGGATTAGAAAATCATGGGATGTGGAGATGGATGGATGAATGGAATGGAGAATAGAATGAGTGAAGGTGTGGTGAATGTGCTGGAGAGACGTGAATGAATCAGAGGCGTGGCTGTGCTGGACTGTGAGAGGCGTGAATGAAGTATGAATCCCCCTTGGAGTGTGCTTCTGGACACTTTAAACTTGCTGCTGTTCACGTGACTCTTTTATTGACTCCTTCGTTTCAGATTCATGCAAAACCATGTCTTGTTCCACGTCAATTTTCAGCTGCCTTTCATTGCTTCTTTTCTTTACTTAATAATCACGTGCCTTATTTATAATCTTCCCATAATTCTTGTGCTGATGCTACTGCATTCCTTACATGCTCAGCTCTCTTCGTCTTCTTCATGTGGCCTCCAGCGTTTGTATCGTCTAGCTTCAGCGTTTTCCAGCCAGTAGCTCGAGTTGGTAGCTTCATGCTCTGTTTTCAGCTTATTGACGTAGCTTTTGTTTGTGGTTTTTTCTTCCATTAACTTAACTCCAACTCCTGCACGTTCTCTACGTGAACATGCTCCGTACCTTAGCTTCATGCAGCTCCTTTAGTTGCTCGAGTTTTCTGCTGGATGTTGCTGCATTTATTCGTGCTCTGTTCTACTGTTCAGACCGAAAAGAAAAGCTTTTCAAATGGCATATATTCTTTCCAGTTTTCTCTGCCCAGTTCAGCGTCATTCCAGCTTTGCTCCAGCTCTACCTCTAGCTCATGCAAGCTTCTCTCAACTTACTCAACGTCTGTTCCAGCCATGCGAGTCTTCTCCTTCTATTTTTGCTACTTCATCATTCTTTCTCCTTTTCAAAACAGTAGCTTCTTCTTGTTAACATGGTTCTGGATAACGTGCTCCCTGTTCGTGTTAGCTTGCAGCTCCCAAAACCTACAGCTTACCATGTGCAGCTCGTGCTTGTTCAACTCATTTACCACGTGCTTATTGTGTCTCATGCAGCTTCCATGTTAATCACGTGCTACCCACTTCGTTAGTTTATGTTGCTGCTTCTATGTTAATCACGTGCTACCCACTTCGTTAGTTTATGTTGCTGCTTCTATGTACACTGGACATTGCTTCATGGTTGAGTGTATTTGGCAACTCTTCATGCTTCATGCAGATCTCTTCTACCCGTGGCAAGCTCCTTTCATGCATCTATAGCTCTTCTTTTTCTTGTTTACTGTTCATGTGGTTCTGCATATATTCTTTTCCTTTGTTTTCTCCTTGCTTCTTTCTCCAACTTCGTTGCATGTAGAATTCGACCTGTACCTTCACTCCATTCAACTCGTGGCTCTTCCTCATTTCTGCTTGTGTGTGTTCTCCACATGGTTGTTGCTTCATTGAACTTGGAGAGCTTCCACCTCTTTTCCTTCTCTTCTTTAAGTCAAATTCTCATTCAAGCTTCATATTTGCATTAAAAATCTGCACACAAGGAATGGAAAGAATGAAATAGAAATATTTACAAAATTCATTTAAAAAGATTTATGCATTAAAATTCCACAATTTTGCAAATAAATTCCTAAAATATCGAAATGGCTTCTAAAACAAAATCTTATCTAATTAAGGTCTTAAAGCCATATTTTATTATTAAAACGCCTATGTTTAGGAGAATAAAATAGATAGAAATATATATTTATCAATCACGTTTGGTCACTTTGCTCATAAAGTCATTTTATAGTTTGTCTATAGACTCTGGATGACACAAATTGGATGACCAATTAATAATGTCATAATAAATCTTCTTCAGTTGGAAATTGGCATCCACCAACTCTTGCCATTATTACCAATGGTCTCTTTTCTTGAACGATATAGCATGCACATTAACTTTTTCAAAATGGGAAAGTGTTTCTGAAGCTTAAATTGATTTTGAGAATAGCTATGAATTCTAGTGTAAAAAGGTTCACAACAATGCGATGACTCCAATCTCTATTCTATATTAATTTGGCGTGTAAATGTGATTTATCATTATGTGAAACGGGATGTGTTTGGCTAATTCATGTGAAGTAAAAGATCATGATTTCTTATTTAATTTCATACTTTCAAACGATTCATTTTCTGCATATAACATATGTGGAGATAGATTATAAGAGAAAGCCAATATTGATTAATGAGGACTTGAAAGTGAAGTGGAACATTGAGCATTATTGATATTGAGTCAAGGTCGTTTTGACACATGATTTGTTTGCATCATATGAATTAGATGATACCAAAATATGTCCTTCAAAATCAAACTAATTCTTCTGATTTTTACATTTATCATTGTCAACTATTAATCCATCATTAATAATGAGGGATTGAATGCTCCAGGTTTAGTTGGGAAAAAAGCTTAGCTTTTTGAAAGCAAAGATGCATGTGTTGTTGTAATAATTTATTTCCAATTATTTTACTCTAATTTTCTACGGAGTAGTAGATAGTCAAAAAATTAAATTCTTCAACCTTGAGCATTTCCTAGAGAGCATTAAAAAAAATGACATGCACTGAGGAAATGTATTGCCATTTCCTTTTACATTAGCACATCTAATTTGAACTTGGCGCTTTTATGGAAGTATATGGAAACAGCTAGAGTTTAGATGTTCCAAAATGCTACTTGTTTTGGCATGTTAATCCTAGTAGATAGTTTGCATTTTAGGCATTAGAAAGAGCATTTGTAAGCAGATATAGAGAAATTTGTTGATAAAGTACACTGATGATCCTTAAAATATATTTTTATGCTATGAAAAATGTGAATCCAATAAAGTGTGCTCCAAATTGAAAAAGCAACTGGTAAAATATTAGGCTAATAGTATTATTAATGCATTTTTGTTTTCTTCCTCTCCATTTCATTTTATTAGGCTATTAGTTATCTATCAACATCACTATCAAAAAAAGAAAAAGAAATTTTCAATCCCTAATTACAGGACAGATTGTTCAGTGCAAGACTCTATGATTGTTGCATTGTTGGTGAAGCTCATATTTGAACATGATGAGATTAGCCTCCATTGATGTTTTCTTTTTTCCAATGTCCTCATCTCTATCTTTCATTAGAATTTGTAAATGTGTACAAAAGCTTAGTTGAGTAATTCATTAAAATTCACTACTTGTGCTAAATGTATGATTCAATAAAAACCTATTATTACTTGTGGCATGAGATTTAGGAATTAGTTCGCTTGATTCTAACCTTTCTAAAATTCTATTGAAATTTGAGAGTGGAAAAGTTCCCTTGGAGTTGTTCTTTTTTATTTATTTATTTATAATAATGTTCATACTGGTGGATTGTTCGTTGTTCAGTTGGACTGCACCTGGATAAGGAAAAGCTACCCTATCATGTTTGTTTTTACTTTGTTGCATTGCAAGAAGGCAATGCTATATCTTGTTACTACATTGTTTCATTTATTTCCTCTTGGTTTGCCCTTTTTTCTTTGCAATGGTTTAAAAACAAAATTGGCACAAGTGTACTGGTACCATCTTTGTCCTTCATTCTAAAAAATGTCACTATACTTCATTTGAATTACAAAAAATGGTTGAGACTAATATTGCCAATAGATAGAAGTTGGTGACACCACATGGTGGAGGCTCTGAGGGTTTTGCAAGAAAGAGGCATGAAATGGTAAGCCTTTGTAAATATGTCTTAAACAATGGAATGATGTAACCATGGTTTTAAATTGCGGTTGTGGCTGCATTGTAGTAACTGCGGTTGTGGGCATTACGGGTGCTATAATGTGGGTTGTGGTCACTGCGGCTATGATTTTTTTTAGAAGTTGCACAAATTATTTTAAAAATATATATAATCATTATAACTCTCATATACATAAATATATCATGTCTAACATCAATATTAATTAAATAAATTCTTATTTTGAACAAGCATATCAATGTTATTGGAGAAAACTAAAAAGAAAAATCAGATAATATAAAAGTATACTTACTTATTACAAAGAGAGAATTAGAATCACCACATTGTAGAATGTTGTGGCGGATCATAGTTTCCACTTTCACTTTCATTATCACCTTGTCTTGCTCCCTGTCCAAAATCATAATAAAAAAAATCCTCCACCTGTGTTCTCCATTTGCTGATAAGGAAAACTTAGTGCTTGGTGATAATAAGGCTCTTGATAATTTATTGAAGATTGATAATATGGTGGGACTTGAATTATTGGATAATGATCATGTGACATACGGGGAGGTTGTTGATAAAATGGAGGATAGTAACTTTTACTACTTTGAGACGAGCCACCAATACCAAAATCACCAAAACTTTGCGAAAAACTAGAGGAAGAACTATCTTCTAGTACACCACTTTGCTGCCTTCTACCTCTTATAGATTGATGACCACCTCTTCTATTATCATTAGAGCCTCTATCCTGAAAAGATGTCATATCAACAACAAAACCCAAATCACACATAGTATATGGAATGTCTTGATATAGATCTTGTTCTCTATCTTCATCTATGTCATGATCACTTTCTACTATATTACTACCATCACCACTACTATTGTTGCTTGGTGGACTCAAACCACCATCACTGCCCTGACTATGACCTTCATGAAAACTTGAATCAACATCAGTCTCTACCTCTTCGTCATCAGTATCCACTCTTGGAAGCCATTCTGAATTTTGAAGTCCATCCAATAATGGGCCTTCTCTCTCCTTAATCCATGGAGACAAGGGATCATCTTCTTGAAATATGTAATCAAGATTAATTGGATTGAAACTATTTTCTATCTCTTCCTGACTACACCTCTTCTCCCTCATTCTTAGCTTCATATTATAAAAAGTCAAGACAAGTTTTTGTAATTTTTTATACTTTAGTCTATTTCTTGTCTTTGTATGAATATAGCTAAATGTACTCCAATTCCTTTCACAATTTGAAGCTGAAGTTGTTTGGCTTAAAATTTTTATTGCAATGCTTTAAAGTTCAGGAGCACATGAACCATATATCATCCACCATTCAACTATTTAAACAAACAATACACAAAATTAGTCAACTTTAAATTATAAACAAAATTAATCATTTTGATTGAGTTACATATTCTATCATGTATACTTGTAAATAAAAAATGAATTATATCTTACCGGGATCCATTTGAGACCATGCTCTTTGAGCTTGTGGCATTCCAAAGTTCTCTCTTTTCTCGAAAGGGTATTAACTATGCAAAATCATATTAAATTTAATGTAAATATATAATAATATATTCCAAATATTCATTATATAAAAAATAACTCACCTGATTTAGTGCTCTAATTGCAACATCCATATTTCTTTCTAATTTAGAGATTGCACTTTTAGTTCCATTAAATGTTTCTTTATAAACTGAATGACCATGCTCAACTCCAAATTGAAATTGAGGATTAAGAAAATAACCTAAAAAAAATAGAATTAATTAGTCAATACACAAATATTTCTCTTTTTGTGACAACATAATATATATATATACTTACCTGCAGAATGTAAATCGGTATGTAGGAATTTCCACCTTTTATCTATCATGTCGTTATAAGTTGAGTGATAATGACAATTTTGTTGTATAGATAACTTTGCTCTATCTATATCTTCATTGATAAAACCCATGGTTGATTTTTCATCAGCGTCAACTAGTTTTAACACCTTGACAATTGGCTTAAATACTTTTAGCATTTCATTTGATCCAAAAGTTATTATCTAAAATTTTTTTTCTTGCATCATGTGCTGGTCTGGATTTTTCCTTGCCAAATTTAAACTTTTCAGAGTTGAACATGTTCTTCAAAGCCTGCTTTTGCTTTACAAGAGATTGAAGTTGCAAGAATTATGTAGCAAAGCGAGTAATGGCTGAACGAATAATTTCTCGACCTCCAGTATATTCTTTCATCAAATTTATAGTCCAAATGTGGTTATATATAAAGGATGTTATCATTTTTGCATCCTATAACACCTTTTGTACATTGCTCTTTTTTCCAATGTCTTCTAAGCGTAGATTTAGACAATGAGCTGCACAAGGTGACCAATAGAGATGTGGTCTTTTTTCCATCAATTTCTTTCCAGCTACCTTTAAAGCTCCCTCATTATCAATAACCACTTGGACTATATATTCTTCTCTAACTTCTTCTACCACTTAGTCAAGTAATTGAAGGTAGTAATCAGTATTTCTGCTAACAATAGAAGAAACATCAATTGATTTTAGAAAAATAGGTCCTCTGCTACAATAGACAAGAAAATTCATTATGTGCATGTGACTAATGCTATTAGTCCAACCATCACACATTATTGTAACACCTCTTTTCTTCCATGCACCTTTCAACCCATTTATCCATTCCCTCATGGATTGATATTCAGCTTCCAAATACACATATGAAATCTCATAAGAAGTAGGAAATTTAACCCCTGTTGTGCCTATCTCAGCAGCTGCAGTAATTAAATTATGTAACTAAGGAGAATTAGATAAATTCATTGGAAGACATTCATATATAATAAGTTTTGATACTGCTTCTCCTAGTTTCTTCCTTAATGTTTTCATCAAACCACTAGAAATTTTTGGTTGTTTCATGCTTTTACTCCTCACAAGATCAACATTTGTAGATCTTAAATTGAAGGCAATATCTTCTGATCCTCTTGCCCTTGCATGAGAGCTTCCACCCTCTTCATACACATTTTGCCCTCCTCTAGTTTGTTGTCTAAATTGTTGTCTATCTTCCCATTCACGATATGATCTAATGCTTTCTTGCGTTGCACACCTCATTTGTATTTCTTCATCAACAAATGCTTCTATTTCATCATCTTCATCGCCTATCAACCTTGCTTCAAATTCTTCCTTTCTTTTTTTTGAATAATTTCTTTTATCTTTATTATCTAAAAGAAGTTTCATCATACCTTCCCGAATAGTAGTCTAACTCTAGGACAACCAGCTACTTGTCCTTTAAAATGAGCAATATGATGCTTCAATTGAGTAATTCCACCCCTTATTACTTTTACACAGAGTTTGCAAATTATGCTGTTTCGATTTCCAACTACAGGTGTTCCAAAATGCCAACCAATATCATCACTAGGAGCACCTTCTAATCTTTCTGTTGGAAATTCCTCTCTTGGTGGCATTGTTTATATTTTATAATACCTATTGATTAAATGAAATTGGTCATATAACATAATATAACAAAACTAAAAGTACAATTATTAGAAAATTAACCAATTGAACAAATTTAGAATAAACATTCAAAGTTAACTAATAATCATCCCAATTCCACCACTAACATCAACAACTCTTTTTTAATGCTCGTATAATGATAGTTATTGATTGGTAAATGATATTTAAGTTTGTAAAAATGTAAATTTGTTACTTTCAATGGTTGGCATTTTTATTTTCTTTTTTTGATACACTAAACATTTAAAATTTAATGAGTTTATAGGCTAAATGACAAAGGCTCAAAGATGGAATATAATAAAAAGATGCATGGCTTAGTAATCTAAGGAAAAAGATGCAATACTCATGTTTTCTTATAAAAATTATATGTTTATGATATGATCCTTTCTCTATCCTTGCTATTATAGTTTCCAATTAATTTGTTGACAAGAAAATTTGATCACAGGAATAAATACTAAAATTTCCCTTAAAAAAAGTATTGCATCCTCCTTTTCCTTTAAGAAAGATCAAACAAAAGAATAAGATTAATAAGAGTAGCCAACAATACTAGTTGCAAAGAAAATGGTTTAACAAACAAGTAATAATACAACTACTAAATATGTTAAATTTAAATTAATTTTACAAATCATGAATATATATATATATATATATCTCATTTTATAAATTCCCATTTCATATTCAATTCTCTTTTATTACTATCTTTTATTACTATCATTACAGTCAATCTATCATTATTTATAATTAACAATATTGTAGTTGAATAAAATTAAAGCTTTTATCCAGTTAAGGCTTTAAGCTGCTACAACTGTTATGAGTTATTTTAATACAAATTTACAAAATTTTCAATTATAAAACAAATGTTAGGAAAATTAATTAATATCAATATTTTTATAAACTTAAGATCTAAGGGATTCACATGAAGAGGAAGTCACTATACATCTTATATAAACATCCAATTAAAAAATTATATATAAATAGGTATTATATGCAAAATCTAGTAAACTAAATTCCAATATAAGAGTTATGCTTTATTGGTACCAAATTCTAAAAATGAGACTTACTAATGGAAAAAATATAATTTCATATATAGAGTAATCATTTATATATGAATGGTCTACTTATACAAATGTATATAAATTGATACAAAATAATCAAAACACCATAAATTTCTCTTATATTTCACGTAATATTTTTTAATTAATTTTATTATATTTGAAATATTGGTTATCAATTAAAAATGTTATTTATGATTAAATTTATATTTAATGTGTAATACCTACATGTTTTAATTTATTTTATTTTATATATAATAAAGATATTATATTATTTATAGTAAAAATAATGGAATGATTAAGAAATGATTAATTAAGCCAAAATATAATTCATAATTTCCAATCATAATGAGCCAATTGTCTGCTTCTTTCTTAAATTGCCTCAATTAATTTAATCAAATAATTAACAAGCTGATACAACACCCCATTTGACACTGACATGCAATTTCTTTTATTGATATAATGCTATTGGACCGTCTCATGAGTTAATGCCTCCTTATCTTGACAAAACATGCAAAACCCCAAAATGAAGTACCAATTATATAGCCATCCAATTTTTCTTTCCAGAGCAAAACAAAAACTAAATATGAGGGCAACCAAAAAGGAATGAAAAGGAAAAGCAAGGAAGACCAATCTATCATGAAAGCAGCCACACACAATAATTGCAATAGAATTTGACCAACACCAAAGAGGAAGTTAAATTCGTGATAGTCAATTTAATTTGCAACTTTTTCATGACTGATCCTTTTAAATGACATTTCACTTTAATCTATGTTGGTTAGTGATCGTTGTCCTAAAAGTGCCAAAACAAAGAAGAAGGAAAAATTGTTCCACCCTCAACCAACAAAGCTATCTTTATCTTTTCTTTTCTAATTTTTTTTAGCATAACTCTATCTTTATATTTAGTAGTTATAGTTAGACAAAGACTATAGAATAATTTGATGCATCAAACAACTTCTAGATTAATTCCACCTGTCAAACATCTAAGGATTCTAATAGAATATGTTTGACCCTTGTAGAGTCCCGTAAACACTTACCCAATTATAAAAAACATTTATCATGAAAAACATTTTAATATTTTTTTAATTGTAGAATCTTTTCAAACTTATAAAAGATATCTCAATATTATCTTTTAAAATAATCTTATCTTAATTAATTAAAAAATTTTAATATATATGGATACATATGAATCCCCATAATATATAATATACATATATACATATATATATATAGATATATGATTCCAATGCACAACTTCTCCCATTGAATATATATTATATTATATTAATATATGAATCCCCATAAGTAATCATGTGTGGCTCCAGATTCAATACTACCCAATTATAAAAAATATTTATCAAGAAAAATATTTTAATATTTTTTTAATTTTATAATATTTTTAAACTTATAAAAGATATATCAATATTATCTTTTAAAATAATCTTATCTTAATTAATTAAAAAAATTTAATATATATGGATCCATATGAATCCCCATACTATATAATATATATATATATATATATGTGTGTGCTTGATTGAATATATATTATATTATATATAATATACATATATATATAGATATACGATTCCAATGTGCAGCTTTTTCCATTGAATATATATTATATTATATATAATATACATATATATAGATTCAATGCGCAACTTCTCCCATTCAATATATATTATATTATATTATATTAATATATGAATCCCCAGACAAATCATGCGTGGCTCTTTACATTAATATAACTTACCTGCTAAAGAATTGATTTTACGCCTGCCAAATCACTGAACCTCTTTTATGGATTTTCCTTCTCCAAGGTTCCTGATGGGCCTCGATCTCAATTCAATGCATTAGATAGTCAATCCATGCTGTGAAATGGTGCGCAATGATCAAAAGGTCCATGTTGAAAATCTAATCCTTTGCACGGATTGATTGACTACTCGTCGGGCCGATTCCAACCTTCCTCCTTTCTGATCGTAGGCAGACTAATGGTGAGGAAGTGGTGGTTAAGAGATCAGACCTATGGCTCTTCCTATTCCATGTACATCATATTATATTAATAAGATCAAAATATATAATATATATTGCATTGAGTTATCAGAGTGGTACGTGGCTTCTCCTTCTCCATTCCATTAGTAGATATATATTATATTATATTAAAATGATATCTTTGTGTATTGTGTAACTCCACGCCTCCTTACTCTGATTCATTTAACTTTTCAAAAAATTGAGGAAAGCCAAAGCAAAAAAAAAAAAAAGCAACGGAGCATATCAAGAAGAAGAAGATGGCTGCATACCTCTGGGCGCTTCTTTCTTCAGATTCGAGCGTGCGTTGGCTAACTGGCTCTGCTTTAAGACTTTAGATTCAATTTTCAAATCGCTGTGCTTCAACCTTCAGCTTCGGGTATGGTTTCAGATTTCAGAACTTCAAATTTATCAGATCAAAACTCTTTCTACTGGTTGCTATTGTTGCTCACTGGTTTTTTCTCTTTTGTTGTTTGGGAAAGCAGATCTAGGGCCGGCTACTTTATTCAGAGCTCTGAGATTTTAGCTTTATATAATGCGCTGCAACGGAACCACAACACCGTTCCATTGCGGCCCATTAGTGTGATATTTGATCTTTCTGTAGTTGCAGACTGATGTGGATGCGGCCCAAGCCGCATCCATAATATTGTGGCCGCATTTTGTAATGCAGCCCGCAATTTAAAACTATGGATGTAACACTATCAATAATTATTTATTTAATCAATTTTAGGAAATTGAGACTAGTGAACCCGTTAGTTAGGGTGCCTATATTCAGACTAAGAAGAATGGCGCGTTCATGAATGGTAGAGAAAGCATTATTAGTGCAAGTTTGAATTGTTTAAATTATGATATTAATTTAATATTTTTTTCGGTGGTTTTGATAATTTAGTTATTTTGCCCGACTTTTCTAATAATTGTTTGCATGATAGACATTTCTAATCATGAGTCACAACATGATTCATCCCAAACTATTAGCTAGTGTCATTTGCTTGCACAGGTTTTAGGGCCTAAGCATCTAGGGAGGGTTTGAGGCCTAGGTTTTGGCCCCACCCCTTCTCAAGTTTTTGGATTAAACATTCACAATTTTAGCAAGTCGCAATTGGCACCTAATGTTTGATGGTCATGCTTCTAGCAATGAAGTGGCAAAATCAAAGTCTAAGCTATGGTTTAATTATATGAGGAAATAAAGGCGTTGAAGACTACTGTATAGTATATCTTTAAGGGTGTTTTTGAGGATGAGTCACCACGGTCGAAGATTGCCTCCATAATCAATTATGAGGCATACTATTCTTTGTTGTTTATGATTGGCAAATTTCTGTTACTAGATTTTTTTTTTTTTTTTTACATATTTAATGTCTTCTTTTCATGGAAATGTACGTGATCCCTGTCCTTCCTATTCTTCTTGTCATGCATTGGATAGTTAGGGAATAATTTTGCAATTGTAGTGTTTTCTATTTTTGGATGTTTAATTCAACATTATACATAATAGCTAATCATTTTGTTGTATTGACAATTTTTATTTTAAATTAATGTATTAGTTGTATCTGTGTTTGACAATTATCTTAAATATATTTGATTATTTAGCGAAATTGATAATGTTAAATATGATTCCAATATTGTATATCATAAAATATATATTGTATACTAAGTTATATATCTAATATTAAAAATAAATATTATCTAAGTATACTAGGTTATATATCTAATATAGTATATAATTATTATGGTAAAAAATAATTGAAATTATCTGTGTTTAGAAAAACTGTCACTAACTGAAACCAAAAAATACTGACAATTTCGACTGCTAGAAACTGTGCATTATAACTGCTTTTTGGTGTTCATTTCTGGCAGTCAATAATCGTCAGTAACTTCACCCAACCACCGGATAATATGCAAAATAATTAATTTTTTTGGTTGTGTTCCTATCAGTTAGAACCACTGATAAATTCATTTAAAACAGTCGAGGAAGGGGCAAAATAATTAATTTTTTAGTTGTGATTGCGACGGCCATAAACTGCTGATAATTAACGTCAGCCATTGCCTAAACAATTTGCAGCGATTGTTCCAGCAATTGGAAAAAGCCATCACCAAATGTCTCTAAATCGGTGCATCAGTAGTGGTGATGCAACTGCCAACAAATTCATTCAGAACGGTTAAAACTACCGCAACATGCAACAAATAATAATAATAGGGGCCACAAAATAACATTTTTTTGTAGTGACAATATATTAACATTTGAACTTAATTATGTTCTATTTAGTTAATATATAACTACTATTTATGAAATTGTATCAAAGGTTAGTATAGATTGAATATAGAGCAATTAAGGTGAGAGGTAATGAAAAAAAATGGAAGGTAAAGAAAAAAAATAGGAAAAGAAGAAAAAAATTGAATGAAAGAAAAGGAGAAAAAATACATGTGTTAATTTAATAAGTTTATATTAAAATGTCAAATAATAATAAAAAATACATGTGTGTGTTTAATTAATTTAATGATCTAGTGGGTTCAAAATTTCAAAAAAATGAGGATACAATATCAAATTTTAATACTATATATAAACAAATTCTAGAAAATTAAGGGAATGCATAAGCCCACCGTCAAACTAACTTGGCTGCACCCATGATATTAACTAGTGAAACTTATATAATTAACTGTTCAGGTTAATAATGCTCTAAGTGCATATATAGGGGTTCCATGGGTTAGTTCAGGTGAACTATGCTATTATCTTTGTTATCATATTTTTTAATAATAATATAATAAATATATAATTTTTGTAAACAAGTTATGATTTTTACAATTTAATATTATGTAATTGAGTTTTTTTAAAACAAAAATTTACAGATGTTATAATAAATTTATTAGAAAATATAATAGTAAAATATAAAGAATTGTATCTAAGTTTAATTTTAAATAATTTTTCAGATATTATAATAATTTTATTAGACCCAACAACTTTTGCTATATGTTTGATAATTCCCAACTATTCATATTATTGTACATATTTTTCTCTGAGTAAATATAACTTTAGCCTCCACTTATAGGGTAAATAATACATCCATAGAAAGAAATGAATATACATAGGATGAATAGCTCTAGACTCAATACTTACTTGAAAAACCATCAGCTTTACTTTTAATTTTTGAGTATTCTGATAGCTAATCATACTTGGTTTTCTTAGGATTCATGTATTGAAGAGTTTGGAGCAAATTCAGTAGAGAAAGGCTGCAAAGTGTTGAATTCAATCATCTCGCCGCGGCTGGATTCATTGCGCCGAGGCAGGAAGTTCAGAAATTTAAAGGAAGTGTGCTGGGTTCATTGCGCCGCGGCAGAAATGTTTGAGCCGCGGCGAGGCCTCAGGCAGAATCAAAACTTGTCGCGGTGAGATTGTGTACGCTGAGCCGCGAGACAAGAAGACCTCAATTTAGACAAAATCAAAACTCGTTGCAGCGCATTCAAACCAGCCACGACGCTCAGTCAGACAGAACCAAAACTCGCCACAGCGCAACATTCTTCGCCGCGACGCAAATCGAATTAGCTGAACGCTGCGTTTTGTTTCTAAAATTTCTGAGGGTCTGATACTTCATAGGCGAAAGAGGGTCAAGGCAGCCATCATTCTGGGTTGGTTTTGTGTTATTCCAAGGGTGCAAGGGCTGAGGGAAGAGCTAGAAAGCCATCTTGAAGCAAAGAGAAGTTGGAAATTGAAGATTGAAGCCGAATCCTTGTGTTTCTGAGTTTCCTCTTCGTTTCTTCTGTCTTGTTCATAGTTTCTGATGTATTTGATTTTTGCTTCAAGCTTGACTTTGGATTTTATGATCATGTATAGCTAAACCCTATCTAGTCTAGGATTATTTGGAACTTTTGTATGGATTAGTAGTAATTCTTCATTCTAATTCTGCAATCAATTATTCATACTTGTTCACTCAACTTTGTACTTCATGCTTTCTGATTGATTGACCAACATTTAGATTGATATAATACCTTACTTGAACTTGGGAAAGGAAAAGGGAGGTTAGATCAAAAGTTGAGTGGTGGGTAACAGCCAGGAAAAAAAGAAAGAGAAAGGAAAAGGAAAAGAAAAAGCTGAAATTTTCAAAGGGCTGAAAATTCTAAGTCTTCTCGCCACAGCCCAGCTATAGCGAATTCTCCTGTTCGCCATAGCGAGAAATGACCTAGCTATAGCGAGAATGCCTTCTTGCAATAGCGAAAATGCTCCTAGCTATAGCGAGTGCGGGCATTCCATACAACATCCAGAGAGTTGCTCGCCGTAGTGACGCCATAGCGAAGGCAGAGGTTTGGAACAGACACGAGCTCGCCGTAGCGAGGGCAATGGCTCACTATAGCGAGTGAAGTTCGAAAAAGCGAGAAAAAGAGAATTTGACTTTTTAAAAGCCTCTAAATCTCTTCTTTCTTCTTCTAACTGACTCAAGCTCACTTTAAGAGAGAGAAAAGGGCGGAGGAGAGAGAGAGAAGCTTAGGAGAAGAAGAAAGAACAAGAAAGGTAAGGATTTCCATGGCTTTTCTCTTAGTATGTTACTCTTCTCCCCTTCCCCTCTCTTTCTATGGTTTTGGTTGTCAAAATAGTTAGGTCTTGAGCTTGGTTCAGAAGAGGGAAAGTGGAAAACCACTCTTGAGGGAGGTTAGAAGTTATATAGTCTTCTCTTTCTTGCTTTCCCTTCTTAAGAGCTTGAGAGTTTGAGAAAAGAGAGAGGATAGTTCATGGATTCTAGTGAGAGAAAGAGACCTAGTTTGACATGCTCAATAGGGTTGATTAGAAAGAGATTCCTAGCTTAAGAATCAAGTGTTAAGGAATTAATTCCATGCTTCTTGTGTGGTTAGGCTCAAGAGAAGTCCCCCCATCTAGAAGTGGTTGTGAAACCCACAAGGGAGGAGACAAGTTGAAAGAAAAAGTTGTCAATAGCTAATAAGGTAGCTCTCTCCACCTTCTCTCATGCATAATTGTGTGCTTACATTGTTTTACTTGGGTGTATGTATGATTTGAGCTATGAGAAGTATGTTAGCATAATGATGCCTTATGTGTTTTAATAATGTTTTATGTGATTTCTTGGGTTTGCTTGAGTCTGGAAAAGCCAATAACCCTTTAGCCATGGTGAGGATGAGCCAAAACCCTCAAGTTGGTTGAGACAAAGTAAAGAGTCTCCCAAAAGTGAGGTTGACTCCCAAAGAGTAAGGGTTGAGTCTAAGGACCTCTTAAGAATGGGTGAGGCAAGTCCAAAATCCACAAGTGAGTGGGTGAGGCTAATCCATGTACTTGGCAAGCTTCTAAATGTTATGTATGGCCTACTCACATGTTGAGAATGTTTTTCCTTTATGCATGGCCAATTCACATGTTGCAAATGCTTTCATTATGATTTTGTATGCTAACATGCCATATATACATGGTGAGACTTGTTTGCATGCTATATATGTATGATTGAATGAGAGATGAGCTATTGAGATTCTTTGAATCTCACCCTCCCTCTCCACCATCCAAACATGCTAGGTGGACCAAGTGAGACTAGAGATGAGAGACACCAAGCTTGAAGCTAGGGAGATTATTGAAGATTTGTAAAGAGCCTCTTTTGTTACTATTTTGTACATAAGACAAGGGATGTAAATAAATGATGTATATGATGTAGCATCTACGAATGTTTGTAAATTAATGTATGTATGATGTATATATGAGAATGAGACCATGATGAATCAAGAAGTAAGTTTTGATTAAGAAAAGTATGATTCTAGTATGGGCCACATGAATGATTAAGTGGGCATGGGGTAGTGAGTTTCTCCAATCTAGATTGTTAGACACTTGAGCCATGATTGATGGTCCCTATAGATGCTTTCTCATGTGCTCAAAGAGTCATAGAGGTAGAAGAACTAAGATTAGACCCCATGAGCCCCATTTTTAGCCAAGAAAGTGGCTTTTTGTACTTGATGTCAAGAGTTGACCAAATGACCTCTTCTTGCTTTGAAATTTGATATGTGGCTAGATCTTGTTTATAGCTTTTTGGGAAGCTAAAGATCAAGTCATTTGGAGGTCTATAGCATTTTCTATGATTTTTCAAAGTTGGCATCAGAAATTCGGATTTCAGAAAACACTGTTCATTTGGTCAGTTTAGAAACCATGTCATCCGAGGGGCAAACGTAGTTCAATGGCTACAAAATTTTATATAAAAAAACTAGATGGTCACAGTGACTTGTAGGAACTAGAAGCACCTCATTTGGAGGTCTAGAGAGGAAGATATGCAATTTCGAAGTTCCTACCCAGTATCAGTCACTCAACCAGACCCGAGGTACTGTTTCATCGGTTTCCAGGAGTTTGACTTGATGAACTGATCTGTAGATATTTTTCCTCTCTAGATAACATCCACATATTTCCATAGTCATATTTTTTACAAGCATTGGATTTTTTTGGAATTAGTTAGACAATTTCAAAGTCCATAGCAGTAAACTGTGACAGTAACAGAACCCCTCTGACCAGTGGATGATTTCGGATGTCAAACGCTTTGTGCATGAGATTTTAAGACTTCTACGTATTTTTAGCATAAAGTAGACATCTTAAGCTTCCTATAATGACTGAGATCATGTGCTTTCGATTTTTCTGTAATTAGTTCTGAATTTTCAAACTCAGCCTAGAAATGAAGCCAAATCTGCTGAAAACGAAATTGCATGTCTCATATCCCTTTTTGCTTTCCATGAGTTTAAAGCATATTTTTGGGATTGAAATAAGTTGTAGTGGTGCAAATAAACATGATAATGCATAGAAAGAGCTCACTCGGTCTATGTGACACTAAAGAGAACATCTACCCATGCATGATGCCATGTAGAATGAACAACAAGGTAAGGTATATAACCTCCTTCTATGTTTAGCATGTGTATATGAGCATGTAAGGCATGATGGGTATGAGCTAGAAATGAAGGTGTTACATGAGTGCTTGAAATTTGCTGAGGTGAGTGGATAGCTTAGTTATTAAGATAGGAATATACTTAATAACCTCACATGGTCTAGTTAGGTGTTGCACTCATAGATTGATCTTAGTTAATCTTATAAGGGATTATAAAATTAGCTGAGTACCTTATACAATATTTGGAAAATATATATAGGAATAATAGAATCCTAGACCAACATGTATCACCATGGAGAGCAAAAGGGAATGAATGTTGAACTAACTACTATGAAGTACAAGAGAACCAATAATCCTAGATGCTAATATTCACCCGAAAATCTAAATCCTAACCTAGATTTTTATATAGCATTAGAATTAGAAACAATTTCTTTTAACACCAACATTTAAGAATTGATTTGCTTGATTTAAATTGGGATGTGAATTTCAGTATTTGGCATTGTTTTGACGACAAATCCTCGAGGGAACGATCATTTCTCATTACTATATTACCTTCACGATACGTATACTTGCGTGTACACTTCAAGTAAAGCAACAATATTTGTCTATTTTATTCATCACTACTGATGTTACAAGATTTTTTTTTTCGCCTCAAAACCAAAAATTGAGAAAATATAGGTTGAAAATGGATCCCAATTTGTCAAGCAAATATATAGCACATTTACATTTATTATGTTATTTAAGTACGACAACAAAAATCTATATTTAATTATAAACAATTTCTAGTACGGTCAGTTTTCTGATAGCTTACCTTGGATTAATATAAAAAATTTTGTATACATATATATAGTATACACATATGTAATGGTTCAAATCTATAGTTCGTATATATGAAGTTTAAATATGAATCAAATTGTGTGTGTGTGTGTGTGTAATAATTTCTTCCATTAGTATAGAAAGCTACATTTAGGTCCACAGACCAGGGGATATATATAGTAATATACAATTTGCTTGCTTAATGCCACTCCCGGGGGCCAATTTCAACAAGGGCTGCAAAAGCGAATAACTCTAGTCTTCAGCCTAGCAGTCCTCTAATCTCTAATCCCTTTGCATTTGAGAGCAACCTCTCAACTGGTAGACCATTATTGGCACGACAACGACTTTCCCTTTGGACTTGTCTCCTCACATTATTGACGTTTTTCCCGACATCATTGACAGACAACTACAATTTGTGGACTTAAAATTGCATAATGACTTGAAATCTTGGTAGCGTAATCCTCTCTAATCGGTGTCTAGTCAAGCCAATTTTGGCTTCTATTTTTCCTCAATTTTTTTTGATGTTTAGAGGTTATAGATTTTAAGTATAAAAAAAGAGGTAATTTTTTTCAAAGTTATAATTTTTTACTTTCCAATTATACTTTTTATCTTCTTACTTAAAATTTATAACTCCTAAATCTAAAAGAAGAAAAAAAAATTGAAAAAAAGGTCAAAATTGGCCTAACTAGACCAACTAGAGAGGATCCAAGTTGGAAATCTTGCACCTGTCTAAGATTTGGAAGCTTTAATCAAATGAATCTTGATTTCATGTAATTGACTGACCTCAACCATTAATTGATCAGAAATAACGAGGTGTCTAGAACACATCAGAGATTCATAAATATTGTGTTTACATGCCTCTACTTTAAAGTAGAAAAGTGTGTAAGCCATAAATCAATAACTCATATTACAAACATAATTTGAAGTAGTTTCTATTTCAAATGAAGTCCTTTCCATTAAGAAACCAGTGCTATCAGGAAGAGATTGAAAGTGGGCAATGGCTTCAGTTGCGTAGTAAAATTGAGGAAGATTTATTTGGTAACAACAAGCACAAAAGAATGGCCATTGCTCTCATTTTTGTTAGGTATTTTTTAGGGTATGGATACCATAACACTTAGTGCCAAAGCACTCAAACTCTTCATCTCTTGCAGGGGTGTTCATGGGCAATGCCTAATCGGGCTTTTGCCAAACGTGATGTTTAGTCTGATTTTAAATGGGTTTGCCTTATTTGGTCTAGCCCAATTTAGTATTAGGCAGGCCAAGCTAATATTAGGCAATCTAATTTTTTAATTAATTATTAAAATTATAAAATGACTTCAAAATTTTTTTTTTTATATAAGTCCTTATAACATTACATTTTATCTTTTAAAAAATTAAATTTTGGATATAAATCTTTATAAAAAAATATTCTTTTAATTTTTTTATTTTTGTTAGGCTAGGTCGAGTCAATATGTCCTTTAAGACTAGCTTGGATTTATTATTAAAATTATAAAATAACTTTTAAAAAAATTTTTTATAAAATTATATGTTATCCTTAAAAAAATTAAAATTTTGATATAAATTTTTATACAAAAATAATTTTTTAATTTTTTGAACAAGCTAGGCCTAACTTGGTATTTGGCCCAGCCTAACCCTAAATTTTTTTTATTTTTTTTGTGTCTGGCCTAACCTGACTCGATTTGGTTGCGAAAAGCCAAGTATACCAAACCTTTGAGCATGGTGAGCACCCCTAATCTCTTGGATGGCTAAAGCCATCGAGATGTGTGCATGTAGGCCCAAGGGTTTAAAGTTATATTCATTGAAATGAATATGGATCATCTATTATTATGTTCTCACTACTGTTGTGTTGTTAGTATAGAAAAGGAGTGTGTTTTTAATTTTTTTCCTTTTTCTATTTTAAAATAAACTTACTCACTCATAATCTCTCTACTAATAGCACAACAGCAGAGAGAATATAACAACAGAGGATCCATATTTCATTGAAACACTTCACTAGGGATTTATTACTATCATGATTATAATTTCTTTTCTAAGAAATGATGTAGAATAAATACATATTTAAGTACCTCTAATACTAATATTGAAACACTTCACTAGTGATTTATTGCTGTCATGATTAGAAATTTCATTTTAAGAAAAGATCTAAAATGAATACAAATTTAAGTGCCTCTTTAGCTTCTCTATTTTCTTTTCCAATACCCATATCCCATGCATTGTTTGCAACTTAGAGACAAAAAACATTTAATGATGAGAAAGAAGAGAAAAATAGAAAAGAGAGGAAGCCAATAAAAAAGAAAAACCTAGAGGGTTTCAGATTCAACGCTTCTAAGAGAACATAAAGGGCTTTAGTTATTAGCTACAAGAGGGAACAAAGTAAGAAAAATTGATCCTAGTCATGCACAAAGGCACTGTCCTTAAGAGTTATTCTGCTACAAGGCGGCACTCCCTAAGATTAAACGGATTCTTCCTATAGAATTTGGCAAGGAAGCAGAAAAGCTAAAAGCCAAAGAAGAACTCAAAAGAAAAGTAGAGAGGAGAGGAGATGAGGTGCATCGATCTCCACTATGAAGCTCTCTATTTATAGGCATGGAAAGCATAAGAACATTGGACAACTTAATGGTGATTGAAGGTGTCGGTTTTTTAACATTGGGAGTATAAAAACGGA
This sequence comes from Erythrophleum ivorense, assembly GCA_026724425.1. Classification (NCBI taxonomy): domain Eukaryota; kingdom Viridiplantae; phylum Streptophyta; class Magnoliopsida; order Fabales; family Fabaceae; genus Erythrophleum; species Erythrophleum ivorense. The sequence continues at coordinate 23,278,527 of JAIUCV010000011.1, forward strand.
TCATCAATGGCCTCCATTGTTCAGAAACGACCAAGCAATAATCATAGGTTGAAAATGACAGCCATGAAAACCAAAACTGAAACCATTTAAAGTAAGGGTTTTGTTAAATAAAAATAAAAATAATTTTATTTTTTTGCAAAAAGTGTCCAACACTACATTTCACTTGGCACACATGGGGGGGGGGAATCGATAGATTTCACTTGCATTAGCCCAGTTGTTATACATACAAGCCCACTCCTCTCTTGGCTCATTTTACTTGCTCATGAACACATCTTAATATACATACACTAAAGTTCTCACTATCTTGAGTAATATGAGACTTAGGCTTTTGACACACACACATATATACTCCAACAATCCCCCACATGTGTATCAAAAGAAGACTATTATCTGAGTTACAAACATGAGTATAAACGTTTTAAATCTGATATCCTTTGGACTATAAACCAAACCTAGACCAATAAAGCTTAGTACACAAAGTTGTCGATGAACCTTATAGCTCCTATGAACCAACAATTGTTTGTTATGTAATGGAGGCCCTATTAGCCAGCTTATACTCCTACAATTTTTATTGTTATCGTAGTTTTGCACTTTAAATGGCTATGTGCATATCTAGTTTTAATGAATGCTCTGGAGGTTTTGTCACAATCTCATAGGAACGATCCCACTCCATATTCATATAGGTGATTTTATCAAGTATGTCTGTAATGAATACACCATCCATAAGGAATATGAAATCATTAAGAGCTTTTGCTTAACCTCGCCAACAATGCATTCTAACACTTTTCTCATGCCATAGGAAGGGACCAAAGAATTAAGCGCTAGCAGAATTAACAAATGACTTGTTCTTATCCATATGAGCCTCCTTTATGGAATCACCAATCACAGAGGTTGGGTTACTATCACTGTCAATCTCAAATTGACTGAAATCCTATTCCTCTCGAAGTTTCCAAAAAAATTTTCTTCTCTAAAGGCTTAGTCAAGGGATTTGCTAGATTTACTTTTGACCTAACAAAATTGATGATATAACTCCATTTTTCGACAGTTATCTTATAAAATTGTGTCTCAGATGAATGTGTCTACTTTTGTCATTATAGGTCTTATTCTTAGCAACGGCTATTGTCGATTGACTATCACAATGTAAGGACACTGATGGCATTGACTTTTCACTTAGTGGAATATTTACCAAGAAATTTTTCAACCACTCAACCTTGTTACTAGTCAGCTCCAGAGCAATAAACTTTGAATCTATAGTGGATCTCACTATAATATTTTGTTGAGCTGATTTACAAGTTACTACACTAACACCAATAGTGAATACATAATTACTAGTGGATTTGGTCTCTTTTGAATCTAAAATCTAGTTAGCATCACTATATCCTTCTAATATAGTAGGAAATATAAAGTATACCATAATATATGGTATCTCTCAAATAACTCATTAATCTGTTTAGAACTAACCAATGTTCATTACTTGAACAATGAGTATATCTACTTAATATACACACAGCATATGCTACATTAGATTGGGTGTAATTTATTAAATGCAACAAACTCCCAATAATCTATGCATATGTAGATTAAGCCATCAATCTAAAAATTGCTACACAAGTTCATTCGCAAAGTATTTTGTAACAAAAGTAAGTTTCAACAAGTATTGACTTGAATCCAACATTCTTATTATGACATCATGTCCATCGAAAGGTTTGTGCATAAGATTTATAAAATCCCATGATCTTGTTGTTTGAAGTTTTATTGCATTGCTTGGGAAAATGGAGATTACTTCCTCCATATCTGCAAATGGCAAGTCAGTGTTAGTTGTAGAGTAAATTATTAAGAAAAGTAAAATAATACTCTTTCTCTAGTATGTATGAGAAATTTACCACTAAATTTCTTAACTTCTTCATCTGATAGCATAGCAGCAAATCCATTAAAGCTTCTTTCTGTAGCTGTAAACCATTGACTCCTTTGCAGCTTCAGCACTACTTGACATGACAATTTCTTAGTCTGGAGGTAAAAGGACTAGGAAGTGCAAAACATCTCTAGACAACAATAGTTGAAAGAATTTGAAAAATTTATATCATTATGTCTAATTCATTCCTTCTACGAATGTTACTGAAGACATAGATTTCCACAATTTATGTGATTTGCACAGCGGTAGATCAATTTAACCATAAGTTTGATAACATCTTTTCAAAGTTCATGTGGGTTAAAATCATTTCGTACAAACACTGCATGGCTTTAGTATTATTAGTAAATAAGAATAGTTTTCTAATTAATTAACCTTCCAAGAATTCCTTGTAGCATGGAATGATGCAGTGACTGTGTGGAGATTTCATCCCTATTTACTTCACCCTTGTGTTTCTCTCCCATGAACAAAATAAATACCTGCATTTGAAATTTGGACTGCTTGCTACCATGTAAAATTTGTTTACCCTGATATGACTATTCATTTAGTATAAGGAAATCTACAAATCTACGTACATCACCTACATAACAGAATGTGCAAAATTGCTCTGGTATTTTCATGAAAGCAAAATGCTAAAACACAAAATGTAATATATTTTCTTCCTAAAGTAGGTGGAATTAGAAATGAAAACGCAAGCTAGTTTTCACATTTCAGGGACTAGCACTGTGAGTGGAGCATAATATAGGAAGAGATATCAGATGGCCATACATACCCTCTTCTCAAGAGAATGGCTCTGGAACACACAAATTGCAAACAAAAGAATGAAGAGAAAGAGTGACTGTGGTTTCATCATCTTTTTTTTTATTTAATTTTTTTTATCTTCAATTGGTTTGTGAAAAGAGCCAGAGATGACTATGTATTTGTAGAGGAAGCTTGCTCATAGTCACATTGTCCTTCCTACATGATTTATTTTTGAGTTGATGGCCATAAAGAATGTAATAGTAAACACTTCCGCACCGTTTTGATTTGTGTATTTGTTATAAAATCAGGATCATAGCATTTATCACTTATTTGCAGCTTCATCAGATTGAAATAGCCAATAACAGGGGTGGCCTCTAGAAATTGCGGAAGGAGTAGCTTCTTTTTCGGAAAAAAAGAAATTTATAAGGGATGGCTTGGAGATTTGTGTCTAATATCTCTTACAAAACATAAACTATTCAAACACTTCATAACTAAATTACTCCGGTGGCGAGTATTTGTAGTTTTGGTCAGTAACTAGACTTGCTTACTGTATTTTCTCAGGCTTTGTTTTTTCTCCCTCTCAGTTTCCCTTTTCCTCGTACAAGAGAAATGGCTCTAAATAAAAGCCATAAGGTGAAATTAATTGAAAATGAAACTAAGGTCGTTTTGAATGTTAAAGAAGCGGCACAGGAGATACAAATTATACCTGGAAACTAATGGTGACACTAAAAGGCTAGAAGAGAATAATTTGAACTACAAAAGGGGGTATTCTGCGACGATTTTATCGTAAGCCAAAAGTATAAAGCAAAGGAGATAGAGGAAATTATAACATAATTAAATATTATTAACGTTTATAACATAATTAAATATTATCAACGTTTTTTTCTAATTCAATTAATCTTTTAAATGATTATTATGTTAAGACTTGAAAGATATCTACGAAGACGAGTGATAGAAGCTGGGAATGTACTGTATGTATTTTTTTATTTTTTTTTCTGTAACTAATCGAGAATTTTTTTAACTGTATCTTGTTTTAAGGAAAATTTGAACTCAAAGCCTCCACTCTTTTGTTCTTTTTCAGAGCAGTGCATCTTCACTTTGCTGTGAGTGGTAACGATCGGACCAAAAAGAGAAAAATTGTTGTAACAAGATTCAAGATACACACGCACACAAAATGAGGTATGCGTAAATTACGCACTTTTTTTTCAAAGATTCCTATTAAACTAAATAAAAGGTTGATTGAGCAACCATCTAAAGTGAATTAATGATAAAAAGTAAGAATGAAAGAGGGAAATTTTTTTTTTCTCAATATCCAATTAGTTTTCAATTAACTAATTCTTAGCTTTAGTTTATTGACTTTTAAGTTCTATTAACCAGTAAATGTTCTAGTTAAGTTGAAGTTGTCTGATTGAGGTTATTGTTAGGTTCCAATATTTGACTGGAATTTCCAAGGATAGTGCAAAGAACTAACTATAACCTCCCATTCAAACCCTATATTTAGAGAGGTGAAATTATGGTTCCCCTTGTCCAAAAGTTCTCAAACTTTTCAGATTTAAATTATATGCTAACTTTATTGTGGCCAAATTCCAAGTGAAAATTCATTCATTTGATCCCTCAACTATTCAAATTTCCATCTATGCCCCTTTTGGTCCAAATTTTGTACCTACACTATTTGAGCTTACTTGTGCTAGCAGATCAGCTTGAAAAATTATGAAACTCTTTAGATCTCATCTTTAGGATCTTAAATAGGTGTAAATTAAGTTTCAAACGAAAAATCTACTATTTGACTCTCGAACTTATTAAATTTCCAAAACTGTCATATTTTGTCTCACAAGACAAACCATCACTATTTGTAGCTAATCTGAACAATCTAAACACCTTAAAAATTCTGAAATTTGGTATACTAATCTCTAACATGTTCTCCAAGTCCCTGCCAAATTTTTTTAATTTTTTAGGATTACTATATCAATAACACTAATTTCCAAACATACTTCAGAATTATGGTCTATGTTCTTACCAATACATTTGCTTCTACGTTACCCATAATTTTCATACACTTTCAAAGATTTAAGACCGAGATACATCCTTGAACATATATATACAATGATCCCATAAGTCAAAAACATAAGCATACTTCAAATATCTCTATACAAACATCATAACCGCTATATACAAACATCATAACACTAATTTCCAAAGATTTAATGTCAATCATTGCCTAAACAATTTGCATCGGTCGTTCCAGCAATTGGAAAAAACCACTATGGCATGCCTCTCGACGGGTGCGTCAGTGGTGGTGATGCAACCACCAACAAATTCATTCAGCACAGTTAAAACTACTGCAAAATGCCAAAAAACAAAAGTCTATAAAATGACATATTTTGTAGTGAGAATATATTAATAGATGAACATTAGTATGTTCTACTTAGATATTATAGAACTACAATTTATGAAAATTTATCGAATGCATGTATAGATTAAATATAGAGCAACTGAGGTGAGAGGTAATAAAAAAATTGAAGGCAAGGAAAAAATAAAAAAGGAGAAAAAAATTAAATGAAAGAAAAGGGAAAAAAATATGTGTGTCAATTCAATGGGTTTCTACTAAAATGTCAAATAATAATTAAAAAAATACATGTGTGTATTCAATTAATTCAATGATTTAGTAGGTTCAAATTTTTTTAAAAAAATATGAGGATAAATATTAAAAATTAATATCATATACAAACGAATTTTAAAAAGAATTAAGGGGATGCATAAGCCCACCCTCAAGCGCTAACTTGGCTGTACCCATGATATTAACTAATGATACTTATATAATTAGCTGTTCAGGTTAATAATGCTATTATCTTTGTTATCATATTTTTTTAATAATAATATAATAAATATATAATTTTTGTGAACAAATTATGATTTTTACAATTCAATATTACATAATTGAGTTTTATTAAACAATTTTTTATAGATGTTATAATAAATTTATCAGAGAATCTAATAGTAAAATATAAAGAACTGTATCTAAATTTAATTTTTAAATAATTTTTCAGATGTTATAATAATTTTATTAGACTCAATAACTTTTCCTATATCTTTGTCTAGTTTGTTCATCATCACTGATGTTACAAGATTTTTTTTTTTTTTTTGCCTCAGCCAAGAATTGATAAAATATTGGATGAAAATGGATCCCCATTTGTCAAGCAAAGTCATGTAGCACATTTACTTCAGTGATTTGGGTATGACAACAAAAATCGGTATTTAATTATAAACAATTTCTAGTAAGGTCGGTTTTCTGACAGCTTACCTTGGATTAGTAGAAATAAATTTTGTATACGTATATACAGTATACATATATGTAATGGTTCAAATTTACAGTGCGTATATATAAAATTTAAATATGAACCAAATCTTGTGTGCGTGTGTGTGCGTGTGTTCCACTAGTATAGAAAGCCACATTTAGGTCCACGGACACGGAGATATATATAGTAATATACAATTTGCATCCATATGCCCCTCCGAGGGGCCAATTTCAACAGGGGCTGCAAGAGCGAATAGCTCTCGAGTCTTCATCCTAGCAGTCCTCTGATCCCTTTGCATTTGAGCGCAACCGCTCAACTAAAACGCCATTATTGGCATAACAACGACTTTCCCTTTGGACTTGTCTTCTCACATTATTGACGTTTTTCCGACATCATTGACAGACAACTACAATTTGTGGACTTAAAATTACATAATCTTGGTAGCGGAATCCTCTAAATTACATAATTTACACTTTTTATCCTGTCAGGTCAATTTTGGCTTTCTTTTCAATTTTTTTTAGGTCTGGGGATTATAAATTTTTAAAAAGTAAATTTTAACTACATGTATAGTTAAAATTTTTAAAAGTGTAAATTTTCTTCAAAATTATATTTTTTGACCTCCCAATTATACTTTTTATCTTCATAATTAAAATTTATAACCTATAAATCTAATAAAAGTTAAAAAAAAATAAAAAAGAGCCAAATTTAGCTTGGCTGGACCGACCCAAGTCAGAAATCTTGCACCTAGCTAAGATTTGGAAGCTCTAATCAAATGAATCTTATTTTCATGTAATTGATTGACCTCAACCATTAATTGATCAGAAATAAACGAGGTGTTTAGAACACATCAGAGATTCATAAATATTGTGTTTACATGCCTCTCTGCTTTAAAGTAGAAAAGTGTGTTAGCCATAAGTCAATAATTAATATTAAGAGCATAATTTGACGTAGTTTCTATTTCAACTGAAGTCCTATCCGTTAAGAAATCAGTGCTATCAGGAAGAGACTGAAACTAGGCAATCGCATCAGTTGCACAGTAAAATTGAGGGAGCAAGACTTATTTCGTAACAACAAGCGCAAAAGAAAGAATGGCCATTGCTCTCACTTTTGTTAGGTATTTTTAAAGGTATGGCTACCATATAAGCGCTCAAGCACTCGAACTCTTCATCCCTTGGATGGCTAAAGCTATCGAGATGCATGCATGTAGGGCCCAAGGGTAGAAACACTTCACTGGTGATTTAGTGCTATCATGGTTATAATTCCTTCTTTAAGAAATGATGTAGAAATATATATTTAAGTACCTCTCATACTAATATTGAAACACTTCACTAGTGATTTATTGATCATGATTAGAATTTTTTTAAAGAAAACATGTAGAATAAATGCAGATTTATGTACCTCTTTAGCTTCTCTATTTTCCTCTCCAATACCCATATCACATGCACTGCCCACGACCAAGAAGCAATAAATACTTAACAACGAGAAAGAAGAGAGAAATAGAAAAGAGAGGAAGAAAATAGAAAACCTAGAGGGTTTCAGTTCAAGTGTTCAACGGTTCAACCATTCTGAGAAAACCTAGAGGGTTTTAGCTTCATCGAGCCCAAATGTCTTTGGATCTCGGTTACCGACAGCCCGCGATGGTGGTTGTCAGAGATCGAAGGGTATGGAGGAAGGTCACGCAGTGGAGAGCAAAGGCCGTTACCCAGGAGAGCGCTACTCTCCAATTGTGAAAGAAACAAGGGGAGCTGAAGTTGAGAGAAAACCTTTCAGAAGATTTATCTTCTGGATTTATTTTTTTAGTGGTGGATAAGAAAGAAAAACAAAACAAAACAAAGAAAAGATTAGGAATGCCAAGGGTGGGGTTCGTGCACAATGCCCCCATTTGAATTGGAATAAGAGAAAAGTAAAAGGAAAATAGAGAATCATGGAGCAGCGTGCAGCGCGACTTCCTTCTACTTTTATATGGATATAATAGATATCAAGAAACAGGAAAACACGACATTATTTCTGATAAAAAGGAAAAACATGACATAATAGCACAAGACATTTTTACAAGATTATTGCGGTGTCTAGACTTGGTCAAGCTCATTCTGGAAAGAGTACCCCAACAGTTCTAGCAAGCGCCTAGCCGCCTGCCATAGATTTTCCACAATAGTACATTACAACATAATTACAATGGTAGCTTAGCTCTTACATGGATGACATTTTTTTTATTTTATAGACAAAACCCCATGTGAGAGAGACAAGGGAAGCACCCAAAGGCCATCTTGAAGGCTCAATTGGGTACCCAGAGAAGGGTATTAGTCCCAAGAAAATGGCAAATTGGGACAGTCCCTGGCTTCACTTTGAGTACCTTAAAAGCCATATGCTTGGGGTTCCATGACTCAGTGTCAGTATGGCAGACAACTAATGCTTTAGCTTTAGTCCGATCTGAAGCCACCAATGAAACACTGTAGGCCCTCGTTGCACTCACTTTGTGACAGTAAAACACAGCATACGCGTAATTCAGCTTGTGACACACCACTTCTCTGTCCCCTACTTTCTCTACTCCCTCCTCCACACTGTACTCCTTCTTCTCCTGCTTCTCGCTTTCCTTCTCTAACTCTGTTGAAAGCACTCTTACGTCCTTCCCAAGCTTCAAAACCGTGAAATCAATCAATGATTCCAAGGATGAAGCACAGTACTTGTCTTCACCCTTAATCCGAGGATTCTCACAAAACTCTAGCGTGTACTTTAGTGTCTCGGCTTCTGCTGATTTGGCTTGTATCCCGAAATAGTTCAGAACTTCTGAGAATTTGTTGCTGGAAAATGGGATTGATTTTGCAATCTTTTGAGGCAAGAAAGTGAACTCGTCTGAACGCTTGGTGAACTCGAGGTTGAATTTTTTGCCAGGCCGAAGGTCGTGTTCGAAGAAGTAGGTGGTCAGATTCAGAGTATCTTTGACTTTTCCGGGGACAATGATGTCATTGAATCCACCATAGTTATAGTCTAAGTTTATGCGGTCTACCTTGCTGTTGCCCACCTTTGCTGGCCTGTTGATACCAGGTGGTGATGATGGTCGCCCATTCCATAATCCTATAAACAAAATTAACCATCGGTCCAGCTGAATTAAGTTAACTAATCAGAAGTATGTAATTGAATATTTTTGTCACTTGATACTTTGTGACTGTATCATTTTTCTGATATTTCGTTTATTTAATATGCTTTTTATTATGTGCCAATTATGTGACTTTTAAAAGTTAGTTTTAACTGATGTAATCATATTACTATGTTTTAAAATTTATGTTATAAAAATATTATTAGACTATAGTTCAACGATTATATGTAATTTTCCCTAATTACTAACTTATCTTCATCGCAATTTGCAACCAACACAACAAAATAACTGCATGCGATAGCAGAATGAGAGAACATATATGGACTTGAATTAATCATGACATTCATAATCATACGAACCAATCTTTGTAAGCTCCTGTAGAGCTTTAGGCATCGGAGTGTTTGGCCAAATGGATTGCCAGTACTTTTGGGCAGCTATTGATGATGCATGGACGTAGCTTCCTAAGATGGCAATAAGCTACAAAAAAGATTCAAACAAAAGAGAAAAAGAAATGTCATTCCATTCCGTTATATAAATGTATTAATTAGTAAACAATGGTTTGTTGGACATATTTTCTTTTTTAAAACACAAGAAAATTAAAGGAAGAAAAGATCAAAGGCTTTAGTTTTATTATACTATGAAGAGAGCGGATAAAAGCTTACGCAGAAAAGAGCTAGGTGACGAAACTCCATTTGAGCTGTGTGAAGTAGAGACAGTAGCTAGTATCTATGGGGATTTTGTGACACTGAGATGGCATTAAGATGGCTGATTTATAGCGATTTTAAAGTCCTTTCGCTGTGCTCAGTCCATAACGAGGACCCCAGCTCTTCGTTTTCCACTCCCATTCCTCATCTCTCTTCGCTCTTTCCTCCTTGCTTTCCATCTTCCTTTTGTTCTTTTCTCCTTTTTCTAAGTGATCGACAACGACATTATATCAAAAATCACATTGAGATATCATCATTTCAATATAAAAAATAACCTCTCAACATTATGACAAAAATACAAGGGCATTTGAACATATAGCTATTCTTGGATATCTATTTATTTCTTTGTAATATGATATATACTATATTTTCTTTTGGAAAAAAAATGCGAAAAGACCTTTTGAATTTTGGGTAGTAGATTTCTCAACTTTCAATTTCGAAAATTAGATCTTCAAACCTTCAATCCTCGAAAAAATAAGTCTTTTTTATCCATTTTTGAAAATGATTATTATGGATTAATGAGCGTACAGCGCGCTCCCTTGCGATTAACCAATACCTTACTGATAGGCAAGATACAATAATTTATGCCCATTAAAAATGATTCCTCACTTTTAAGTATCTATTATAAAAGCTCATGAAAGTATTTTTTTTTTCTTATTTGTCTCTACAACTTTGCATCCAAGTAAAAATTTTTGGGTGTTCAAGAATTCATAGATTCAACTTCAATTCATTATTCTATTTCTTCCAACTTAATATATTAACAATGAGAAAAACAGAATTGCCAGTATTCTGTTTTTACTTTGTTTTGTCCAGGAAGAAGCACACGCCTTTGTAGTATGCAGTTGTAAGCTACATAGCCTGCTGGTCAAGTTTTCCCAGTACATAATTGTGCTCTTTAAAAAATTAAAAAAAAAAATCTTTTTGAACTCTAATTCGGATTGGATCTTTTATTATTTAAAGTTCGGTAGTAGACGTTCTAAATCATATATAAATGCAGTACATCAACTTACCTTTTATACTTTCTTTTCAAAATTTCTGGCATAAAAAATAGTTATGACTTATGAAGTTTTTTGTAAGAATTATTGTGGAATATGATCAATTAATTTTTATTTTAAATAAAAATGAGTTAATTTATGATTCATGTGAGAAACATTTGGACCCACTTCTTAAGATTAGTGATCATATTATTTTGGATTGGATATTTATAATTGATTAGTGTGGATAATAGTGTAGGCTTATAACTCATAAGCTCATAATGAGTGAGTATTAGAGTTTTATTTAAACTTGATTAAGTCCCCTCTATATTTAAGTAAAATTTTAACTCTACAACTTACTCATCATAATTTACGATAAAAAGTATGAATCACAGAGAAAGCCCTAATTTCTTTAAACCTTTAGGTATTCAAAATCAACAAGGTATTCTACATCTATCATCATATCTTTTATAGATAAATTAATTTAATATTCTAATTTCATGTAATTGTTATAAATTTATTCTTACAATTTTGCCTCCTTAATTGAATATTAAAATTTTATTTTAATTTATTCTTTAGGCTAACGGAATTGTTTGTATCCTACCATTTGCAAACATTTCCATTTAACAAGGCAAGAGCAGGAAAGACGAAAGAATCGGATGATAGCCTAGGATATAAGAACTAAAAGCAACGGATGCTTAACTTCAACCCAAAAGATAAAAATAAAATAAAAGAGAAAGCCAAAAAGAGAATTTAACAGATTGTATTGCGGTAAAATATAAACTTAATTAACTATCAATGTACAGTTTTAACAAGTCTTAAGTCGTAGGACTGATTCTAGAAATAATAACTGGATTCACTGGAATGTCATGCCTTGACTATCATATTTTCCTTTTTTGGGGTGAACTATAGTTTAATTTTTTGTTTCTCATCTCCCTTTTTTATTGCATTTTTCTTTTTCAAAATATAAATACCAAAATGATTATATTATTGTGGCAAATATACACCTTTGGTCTCTTACTTTTATTTGAGATTTTATTTTGGTTCCTTAACTTCATTTAGTTCTAATTTGTCTCTTAACTTTACCTCAAATTTCATTTTTATCTCTTAATTTCATTTAGGTCTAACTTGGTCCCTTTGTTTTATTCTAAATTTTATTTTTATCCCTTAATTTCATTTGATTCTTATTTGACCATTAATTTTCAAATGCTACCCAAATTTTTTTCCTCTTACACTATTTATCTAAAAAGCTTAACCAAAAGTTTCGTGACTCATTAGTAAAATAAAAGGAAATCATTAGTTAGATAAGAATAAATTGGACAAAAAATGAAATTAACCAACAAAAGTGAAATTTAGGACAAAATTAAAGGACCAAATTGAAACCAAATGAAATTAAAGGGCAAAAGTATATCCTAGAAAAAGTTAAGGGCCTAAATTAAAATCAAATAAAGTCAAGGGAATCTAAGGAAATATCAAAATACCAAATTGAAAAGTTAAGAGATCAAAGTAAAATTTAAAATAAAATTAAAGGACCAAAAATATATTTTAGCTTATTATTGTCGTTCCAAAATTAATCAGCCATATTTGAAACCATGAAAGAAGTTTAATACAAGAGTATAGCAGCAAAATTTTCCCTTCGTTCATAGGGTCATCGAGCAATATTCTTGCCTGAAGTGCCACATACTTACTGATTTTTTGGGTTTTATTTTCCACATATTTTTGATTTAATGTACAAGTTAATTGATAGCTAAAACATTACCTCAGTGTTTTGTTTAAAAAACTAGAAGACAAAAATGTATTCTCACAAACAAATTTCATTAAATACATCTAATTTAGTTTTTTTGGCCATGATTAAATACACATAATTATAACTAATGTATTTTAGGTGCTTCTCGTTCTATTCCATATTTGAGTGATTTTAATAATGATATAAGAATATAGAACTTGAGAATTAAGACACAATTTTAAGAATTTAGAGCATCCAAATATGCTTGAAGTATACTAGATTTTAAGCTGACTATTAAGTCAGAATTGACATATTTTATGTTGTTTATTTTATTTTTGTAATTGCTTTACTTATATTAATCTAAAATTATTGTTAGGAAGTAATGAAAATTTGACTATTACATAAATATCTTGAATGATCATCTATAGATTATATATATCTAACATCATAAATATATAATTACATTGAGACATAAAGTTTATAATTATGATAAGTTAACATGTTTTGTGCAACTAGGTATTTAAATTCATTAATGTTGATTATGAAAATTTTTTGAATGACCTAACTTGGTAAAAGAAATTAATTAATCAATTATAATTATATAAAATATAATGACAATAATAATATGCACAACTCATGTGCTTTCAACTAGTACTAAAAAGAATATGTATATATATATGAACAAAAAATTATTTTGAAAACATGGGCGTTGAAAAAGGATTAGAGTGTATTGTAAGTGTGGTATTAGTCAAAAGTAACTCATTGTAAGATTGGTTAGCATTAGATACCATATAATCAGACTTGTACCATTCACAAACTAATGCAACAGATCATTCTCTTTCTCATTCTAATTCATCTTCTTCTCTTTGCTCCAATATTCCTTACATTCATATGGTATCAGAGCTTCCACATCATAATTGATGGATACTAAGACACAAATTTCACAAAACATAGTTGCATAAAGTTTAGTCCATTTGACCAAGTTCGTACCACAAACTTTTTTCCATATGATCTTTGCAAAATTAGAGGATCACAACTATTTCCCCTGGACACAGCAAGTCATACTCACAATTAAAGGGTTTAAACTGCAAAAAATTGTACTTGGACCAAAATAGGTACCATGAAAATTAATGGACTCTACTTAGGATGAAGAAATTGGGAAATTGGGAGCAACAAGATAATTATTTGCTTCTTTCTTGGCTCTTATCTTCGATCTTTGAGGGAATGACAAAATGAATGGTAGGATGCAACTATTCATATGAATTTTGGGAGAAGCTTAAACACTTCTTTGCCTCTCAGATGCATGCTAAAATCAAGCAATTCAAGGCTCAGTTCAAGAATCATAGGAAAGATAATTCTTTGATCAATGAATACTTGCTTAATTTGAAGAAAATAATCACCTATCACTATGGTAGATTATGTTAAGGCCATTTTGGACAGTCTACCTAGTGAATACAATGACTTTGCACTACTAAAAATAAATATTTCGCTGTGATGTTCTAACTATGATTTTACTAATTACAATTAAAAATAAGATCTAAGTTATATTAATCGTAGTCATGGTTTTAAATTATGGTTGTGGTTGCAATTACGTTGCAATTGCGATTACGGATGTTGTAAATAATATAAAAAGGAGTGTGAGCATTGTGGTCAATTAATGCAGATGCAACACATGCCGCAACAGCAATATTGCGGGTACATCACATGATGTGGACTGCAATTTAGAACCATGATTGCAATCAAACCTAAAGGTCTAGCTATAATTCTAACAAACTGTAGCTAAGACAAGCCTAGCTGTGATTTCTAGAAAGCTCAACTAGGTGATTGATGACTCCCTAATTTTGAGTGAGAAAAATGTGTATTTTACGATTGATTAAGGAGTTAAATTACCTATTTCTTTATTGACTTTGCATAAATATTTATCCAATTAAAGCAAATAAATAAAATGTTTCATCTACAATATCTTTCTTAGTTTTGAGCTCTATTTGATTTTGATTTTTATCTCAGGAGAAAGATAGAGGATTGCTAGAAAGAAATAAGAAAAGGGAAAAAAGCTGGAAGTTTAGAGAGCAAGCTTACCAAGTCCACTCACTACAGTGCATACGAAAATCACTGTAGCTAGGATGCATTTTGGTTATGGTAAGGAAGTCATCTCACCATAGTGAGGTCATGATTCGTATAAAATCCATAGAGCATCTCGCCATAGCATGGGTAGTAGCGAGATAAGCAAAAATCTAGAAGCCTATGAGATCTCACTATAGCGAGAGACACCCCTCACCAAAGTGAGACCGACTACTAAAATGCATAGCTTTCATTTACATACTAAAAACACAAGAGGCTGCTAGGGTTTTGTCATTCTGAGTTGGGAGGAGCAATTCTGAGGAGAAAAACACACCAAAGAGTTAGGGTTTGTGGAGAAGGAGCTTGGATTGAAGATTGAGGGCTGAATCAATGCAATAGCACTGAGTTTTCTCAGATCCTCCATCTTTTCTTTCATGATTCTATGTCTTTCCAAATTTCGGAACTTGTTTGCAATGCATAAAGCTATGAGTAGTTAGATTTCTTTGATCCTAGGTTTACTTGAACATATTGTTATGTAATGAGGATTTTTCAAGGTTAAATTGAGTTAATTTATGATATGCTTAATCTGTCTTTTATGTTTCATTATAAGAGTTTGGCCATCTCTTGTTGAATTTGGGGTTGAGGTTTGCTTTTGAAAGAGGGAAATCTCAAGGGACCAATTGATTAAGCAACTTAGGATAGAGACTAAGTCATATTGGTTTTGTTCCTAGGTGTAGAAATATGCTTAAGAACCCTAAGTGGTGAAAGGGACTTAATACACTTAACCTGATTAATTATGAAAGAAGTCTGCAATTGATTAGGATAGAAGTCTGAATGGCTTGAGAGACATTTTGGGCTAATTTAATCTCCCTGACCTTCAAATTGTTGATTGACCATTTAATTAAGTATCTCAATTCATGACAATCAAGGGATAGGAATCTAGGATAATCTTTAGTGATTTGTCTCATCAAAATAATCTTAACGCTCAATATCCATTTAATTTCATTTGAATTTAATTTCTTACATTGATAGTTGCTTATCTTAACTTAAACTCAGTAATTCAGTTCAAGATTTTTGTTAGTTTAGTTAATTTCTTTCCATTATCAGGACATGACTTCTGGATATATTAAATTGCAAGTACCATAGTTTATGCCACCCAAGGCAAAGACTAAAAGGAAAACCAAGTTAAAGACCAGAAATATCCAAGAAATTATAGCTAAGAGTTCACCTATAGAACTCACATCTAGTAAGGAAGAATTGTTGGAACGAATTGGAACTCAAGAGAAAACTCCAGTTGAACTGCAAGGGGAAACCTTTATTGAAGAAGAAAACTCAGTTCTAGGAGGAGGATAGAGAGAAGTTCCAATCATGGGTGAAGAAGAGTATGAAAGGTTGGAGGTGAATGATTTTCTCAGTCGCAACAATAGAGGATATCAGTTAGGTATCAAAGTTCCAAAATTTCAAGCTAATAATTTTAAGATAAAACAGACAATGCTACAAATGTTACAAATGAATAGACAGTTCAATGGTACTTACCAGGAGGATCCTAATAGACACCTCTTAGCTTTCTCAGAGGTGTGTGACTCTTTCAAGCAAAATGGTGTGCCCAAGGGTGTAATTTGTTTGCGGCTCTTTCCCCTTTCTCTGCAAGGGAAGGCCAAGGAATGACTGAATAATTTGCCCAAAGATTCAATTGAAACATGGGATGATTTAGAAGAAAGATTCTAAGCATGTTTTTTCCCTCATGATAAGATGGTGGATGCCAGAGCAGTAATCACTAATTTCTGACAACAACTGGGTGAGAATTTGTATGAATCATAGGAAAGGTTTAAATAGTTAGTCAGACAATGTCCAAGCCATAATCAAGACAAATAGGTTCTAGTTCAAATCTTTTGTTCACGGTTAACTCTAGAGTCTAAGACTTTGATGTATTCTATGACAAATGGAGGCTTTGGTAGACAACAAGTGAATAATGTGATAAAATATCTGGATGACTTAGCAGTCGAGCATGCACAGTTTTCTAGTGAAAGGAATAGTGTAAATGGTTGAGAGAAGTTCAAAAGATACCACTTCTTAAATAGTAGTAGTGTTGGCATCTATAAACAAACATTTTAATCAGTTGGAACTTCAAGTTTAGAAATATAGCAGCTATACAGGAGTTAATGTAGTACACATGCCAACCAACTCTTGTGACTATTGTGGTGAAGCACACCCCTCTGAATTTTGTCCAACAGGGACTACCCTTGAGTCATGCAATTATGCTAGAAATCCACAAAGGGGTTTCAACAACCAATACTCCAACATATACAATCCTGGTTAGAGGAACCACCCAAATTTTTTTGGAGTCAAGGTACATCTTTGAATCAAGTATCGTCTTCAGGACCTAGACCAGTGGCTCCCATATGACCACCAGGATTTACACAACAACCAAGATAGCAAGTCCCCATTCAAGAAAAGAAATTAGGCATGGAAGAAATGATGATGCAGTTTATGGCTAAACAAAAGGCAATAATGAAAAACATGGAAATGCAAATTGGGCAATTAGCATTCGAGTTGAATACAATGAAGCAGGGTGGATTACCAAGTGATATAGTCCCTAATCCTAGATAATAAAGGAAAGAAAATTGTAAAGCAATCACCTTGTGGAGTGGGAAACAACTACCTAATGTTCATAAAGCTAGGGAGGACTTAGTGAGTGTGGGGTAGCAAAGCATTTAGAAGAAAAGTGTGGAGTTGAATGACCCAGAAAAGAAAAAAGAAGAGATGAGAAAGGAAGAGAAACACAAAAGTGTAGAGACAGAAGAGAAAAGTGAAGATAAGACAATAGAACCTCAGAGAAGAATGCCTCCACTTCCCTTCCTGCAAAGGTTCCAAAAGAAGGCCCTAGAAGAGAAATACAAGAAATTTCTTCAGATATTCAAACAACTTCATATCAACATCCCATTCACGGAAGCTTTAAAGCAAATGCCTCTATACACCAAGTTTCTGAAGGAAATGTTAATTAACAAGAAGAAGTTAAATGAGTTAGGCACAGTTATGCTTATAGAAAAAGACAGTGCAATAATTTTGAATAAGGTTCCTCCTAAGTTACGTGACCTAGGTACCTTCTTAGTGCCGTGTGTCATTAGAAACAAATTCGAAGGAGGAGCTTTATGTGATCTTGGGTTAAATGTGAATTTGATGTCGCTTGAAATTTTTGAAAAACTTCAACTTAGGGAAGTACATCCCACTTTAGTTACGTTATAATTAGCAGACCGGAGCCTATCTAAACCAAAGGGGATTATAGAAGATGTTCTAGTTAAAGTGGATAAGTTTATCTTTCCAGTTGACTTTATCATCCTAGACATACCAGTGGACATGAAGTTACCTCTTCTGTTGGGCAGACCCTTCTTGGCAATAGCTCGAGCTTTAATTGATGTGAAGATAGGCAAAATTAAGTTGCGAGTAAGGGATGAGGAGGTCTTGTTCAATATGAACAAAGCTTTGAAATTCTTTGATCAAATAGACAACTATTTTCAGGTTGAGATTTACAAAGAATACATTCAAGGAATGCTTGATACTTATAAAGAAAGAGACTTATTAGAGGCATTGTTACAAGAGCTAGACAAAATTGAACAACAAGGGACATATGAATGTAAGATGATGACACATGGAAATTTCCAATGGTTCAATTCTTCGAGAAAATTTGAATCATTGGAAATGGAAGCAAGAGTGACCCCATCAATAAAACTGTCCATTGAAGAACCTCCACAATTGGAGCTGAAACCATTGCCATCTCATCTGAAGCATCCTACTTGGGAATGGAGGACTCATTACCAATAATCATTTCTGCATCTTTGAATAAGGAATAAGAGCAAATTTTAACTTAGGTACTTAAAACTCCCAAATTAGCTATGGGTTAGACAATTGTGGATATCAAAGGTATCAACCTAGCAATAGTGATGCACAAAATCCTATTAGAAGATAAGCATAAGAAATCTATGGAAGGGCAAAGGCAACTGAACCCAATTATGAAGAAAGTGGTTAAAAAGGAGATACTGAAATGGTTGACTGCAAGGATTATATACCCTATCTCTGACAACAGTTAGGTTAGCCCGTACAATGCATTCCTAAAAAAGGAGGAATAACAAAGGTAAAGAATGACTAGAATGAGGTGATTTCTACAAGGATAGTTATTGGGTGAAAAATTTGTATGGATTATAGGAAGTTGAATGTGGCAATACACAAAGATTATTTTTCCCTCCCATTCATTGACCAAATGCTTGATCATTTGGCTAGAAAATAATATTTTTATTTCTTGGATGGATACTTCGGATACAATCAAATAGCAATCGCTCCAAAAGATCAAGAAAAGACAGCATTCACTTGTCCTTATGGCACTCTTACATTTTAGAGGATGCCATTCGAGTTATGTAATGTTTCGACCACTTTCCAATGCTGTATGATGTCTATTTTTGACGATTTCATTGAACATACCACAGAAGTTTTTATGGATGATTTCTCTAGTTTTGGAGAATCCTTTGAGATGTGTTTATCAAATCTAGCACAAGTCTTAAAGTGTTGTGAGGAGATAAATCTGGTATTGAATTGGGAGAAATGCCACTTTATGGTCACTGAAGGAATCGTCTTAGGGCATAAAGTTTCTAAACAAGGTCTGGAAGTGGATCATGCCAAAATAGTAGTGATTGAGCATCTCCCACCACCTACTAATGTAAAGAGAATCTGGAATTTCCTTGGTCATCCTAGTTTCTACCATCGGTTCATTAAGGATTTCTTAAAAATTGCAAAGCCACTTTGTAAACTTTTGGAGAAAGACATATCCTTCCAATTTATCGATGAATGCCTAAAAACATTTGAAGAGCTAAAGTAGAAATTAATCACTGCACCCATTATTATAGCTCCAGACTGGAGTTAACCATTTGAACTCATCTGCGACACAAGTGATTATGCCGTAAGAGCCATTCTAGGTCAAAAGAGGGAGAGGCTATTTCATCCCATTTACTATGCTAGTCAAACCTTAAATGGAACTCAGGTAAATTATTTTACAACTGAGAAGGAGATGTTAGCCATGGTCTTTGCTTTTAGCAAATTTCACATTTACTTGATGGGCACTAATGTAATGGTGCATACTGATCATGCAGCCATTAAATATTTATTGAATAAAAAAGAGTCAAAACCGAGGCTAATTAGATAGGTCCTTCTCCTACAAGAATTTAATGTGAATATAATAGATAGGAAGGGCAATGACAATCAGGTAGCTGATCATTTGTCACGTATGGTTCAAGAGTCTAAATGTGTCGATGGAACCATGATTGATGAATGTTTTCTTGATGAACAAGTATTTCATGTGGCAAATTTAACTGACATTCCATGGTATGCCAATATTGTAAACTACCTGGTGTGTAATGTTTTACTGCCTAATGTCAGACATTACTAGAAGAGGAAGTTTTTGCATAATGTAACTTACTACATCTGGGAAGAGCCTGTTCTTTTTAAGAGATGCATTGATTTAGTGATTAGAAAATGCATGCCTAAAATTGAACAGCTTGCTATCCTTTATGCTTGTCATTCATCAGCTTATAGGGGTCATTTTGGGGGTCAAAAGATTGCGCATAAAGTGTTAGAATCGGGTTTTTATTAGCCTACATTGTTTAAAGATGCTCATAACTTTGTTATTCAGTGTGATAGATGTCAAAGAACAAGGAACATTTCAAGGTGACATAAGATGCCACAGTTTGGGATCTTAGAAGTTGAACTATTTGATATGTGGGGAATGGACTTCATAGGCCCATTCCTTTCATCCCGAGGTAATCATTACATACTGGTGGCTGTGAAATATGCTGGCAGGTAAGTTGAAGATTTGGCTTGTATCGCCAACAATTCTAACACAATAATCAAAATTCTTAAGAAATACATCTTCAACAGGTTTGGGGTACCTCAAGCTATCATCACTAATGAAGTTACTCAATTTCACAATAAACAGTTGAAGAATCTACTACTTAAGTATGGCGTGCATCATTGAATGTCTCTTGCATACCACCCTCAGACCAATGGCTTGTGTAAGCTCACTAATAGGGAAATAAAAAGGACATGGGAAAAAACCCTTAATCATTCTAGAAAAGAATGGTCTGACAAGTTGGATGATACATTATGGGCTTATCGAATCGCTTATAAGACACCTATAGGGATGTCGCCCTATAGGCTTGTTTATGGGAAAGTATGCCATTTACCTTTGGAACTTGAATACAAGGCATAGTAGGCCATTAAAAAGCTTAATCTTGATCCTAACCAGGCAAGTACAAAACGAATGCTTTAATTGGATGAATTAAAAGAGTTTCGTCTAATAGCATATGAAAGTTCAAGGGTTTACAAGGAAAGAACCAAGAAATGGCATGATTGCCACATTCTCCACTGGACCTTCACACTAGGACAACAAGTATTGCCATTCAACTCCAGACTGAAGTTATTTCCTGGGAAACTAAAATTAAGATGATCAAAACCATACACTGTAATTGCTGTTGCATCTCATGGAGCAGTAGAAATTAAGGACAAACGATCAGGGGATCAATTCAAGGTTAATGGTCAAAGAATCAAACAATATTTTAGATGGGAATGAAACTGGCACAAGATAGTTCAAAGCTTCACAATACCCCCTTGAATATTAGGGATAGTCTGGCTGAAAACTATAAACTTAGCACTCCTGGGAGGCAGTCTAAACTCTTATCATTTACATTTTTTATTTTATTCTAATTTTTTTGATTGGAAGGATTTTGAATTTTTAACCCTTGTTTTGATTTTGCAGGTTCAAGGCATCCAGAACAAGTTGAAACTCTTAGGCAAATTCTTGGTCAATAAAGGAGAATGATAAAATAGTTCAAAGAACTAGGGAGTTCTTCCTCATCTAGTAAATTGTTCCTTTCATTTTATTTAATTCAATTTCATCCCATATGAAAAGAAAATTGCAAGGGGTTACACAAATAAGGCAGGGTTTCCTAAAAAAAAAAAAATTTGCTATGGTGAGTAGTTTGTCTCGCTGTTGCAAGATTGCTTGGTCTACATCTAGTACAATAAGCAGAGACTTCCTCGCTATGGTAGAGGCTGTGGCGAGCCAAAGTGTTTTTAACGAATGTCAAGTGTCTTTGCTATAGCAAGACTACCATTTCGCCATAGTGAGATCCTTGTTCTTCCAGTCTAGTACAAAGTCTAGAGAGTTTTTTGCCATTGACCGACCATAGCGAGTGAAATAAGGTGCAAAAATATGTTGAAGAGTATTTGCTATTGCATGATGGCCAACTCGCTATAGTGAATTCAGGATGCTCATGGACTAGTAAGAAAACAAGAGAGTTTCAGCTATAGCGAGATTCTACAGTTAATAAGAATCACCTAAGTATCCTCGCCACCATAAGGAGGAGTTTTCGTCATTGCGAAGAAAAGCAGTTTTGTTTGTGTTACTTTTTTCGAAGTTTTCCTCGCTATTGCCAAAGCAATAGTGAGGACTCTGACCATTTGAAAAAAAATAAAAATAAAATAAAACACAAACTAAAAACAAATACAAAAAAAACCATTCCTGGTTCTCTGCCGTTCATTCTCTCTATTGCGTCCCTTCTTCCCCTCCACCCCTTTCCTAATTTCTTAGGCAAAAATCATTGTTTTTCACATCCCCATTCCCCTCGTGCACTCCTATCCTTGCATCAAGTACGTTGCACATCCTTCATCTCCTCAATCTCTGCATAATGTGATTGGTTCTATTGCATTTAGGGCTGTGAAATGCTTTGCCTTTGATTATGTAATTTTGGGAATATAGGCTAGGAATTTCTTATTTTGTTCTACATATCGCATGCTTCTGTGCAGGAGCGTCACATTTTTTTGAGATTTTACGGGGCAAAAATGTAGTTTCTGGAAATAGGTTCCTTCTCGCTATAACGAGTTTGATTTTTTCAGAAAATGCCACTTCGTCCTTGGCACTTTTTGCTTTGTCTACTTCAACTTCTTCCTCTTTTATATCCTGCCTACTCTAAGAGGATATTTCTTATATAATGTACATTTTAAAATGGAATTGATATGCAATTTTTCTCATCCTTTACTTTGTCTTTTGAAATTTCCATATCTTATACTCCTTGTGGCTACTTCCTTGTTGGCATTGCTACTTATCATTTGAACAAAACTACTTTGCTAGTTTGCTATAGATACTTTGCTCTGGTTTGAGTCTGGGTGTTATTTGGATTACAAATTTTATGGCACCCAAAAAGCAAACGAAGACAGCTGAAGCATCTTCCTCTAAGCAAAAGAAGAAAACATATGACAAGGACAAATTTGTGTCCTTAAGAGCTTAATTCCGCTTTGAACACATCTTCTTTGAGCAGGGAGTCATTAAAGATGGATATTATGAGCCCCATATATTGGATCTGACCTTTGGTGACTTTGAATGGCATAACTTGCGAGGCTTTACTAAAAACCCTTTGCATTGGATCCCTTTGTTGATCCAAGAGTTCTATGCCAATTTTGAAGACGAAGAGGAGGTTGAAGATGAATATTATTGTTAATCAGCATGGGTCAGAATCAATAAGAAAGTCATTCAAGACTTCTATGAACTGTCGGATGTCGAGCATTGTGCCTTCTAATCTTATATGGACAACCAGTAGTCCATTCCATGAGAAGAAGTGGAGACAATCATCGCCAATGAAGGTCGAGCAAGGCTAACCAACAAAGTGTATGCAGTTAACCAATTAAATATACCTGCTCGATACTAGCTGCAATTTATCACTAGTAATGACTTGACTAGTTCCCATGGGTTCGACATGATCCATGAAAGGGCTATTCTAACTTATTTCTTCATCATAAGGAAGCGAGTGAATATTCCTTGTCTTATTTTCTTAAACTTCAAGCAAATTGCATGATCAGATAGGGCGAGCTTGGCATACCCCCACTTGTTCACTAAATTACTTACAATGAGGGGAAGCAGGATATCTAAAAATGATACCCAATTTAAACCAAAGGGTCCCTTCAAGTATGATAGCATGAAAGATGAACTAGGAAGACCCCACAGACACCGGGCACAGTAACAGCCATATCTCGACTCACCTCCACCCCTTCCACAACAGCAAGTAGAGGCCTCAGAGCCTATGTTGCATGGTGCACCACCTCAGACTCCATTTGAGGATTGGGTAAGAGAGTCTATTGAATGACTAAAAAGGCATGTACTATCAATGTAAGACTAGCTACAAAGGCTTGTTGATTTTTTTATGCTAGCTTCTCCACCTCCACCAGTCCCTCGGTCACCTATTATCATTCTCCCATAGGATCCGGCACCCCAGGATATGCCTGATCCTTCTGACTTTTAGTGTTCACATGTTCTTTGCATGATTTTCTCATTTTATTTAACTTTTTGGGATAACTGTATATGGATGACTATACCTTCTAATCTCCCTATTACGATTTCTCCAGTTAAATATTTAAATTCCTTTATCTAACGCTCACTTACTATTTGCTATTGATTTGTTATGTAATTCTGTCTCCCAAATTCAGGATTTGTTCACGTCCTTCCTTCTTTTCCTTCACTTTCATGTCAAGGGAGTTTCTATCTCTTTCTTTCTACTTCTATTCTCCCTTTTACCCTGGTTTGTTTCTGATTTTCTGATGTTAGATATCTTTTATTTTAACATTAAGGACAATGTTCTTCCTCAAGTGTGGGGTAGGGTAGATATAAGCTAGTTGGACACTTCAAATCTAGATAAAGAATAATAATAATATCCATCATAATTAGCTCACCATACTGCCTCCATAATTTTAACCAATTATTTTAGATTTAGTTCCCTCTTGCTATAGATGAATACTGAATAACGAATTTGGAAGTTGAGCGAACTTGAAATAAACAAATTAAGTAATGTGATTTGTAGTAAATACCCATAATAGAAGTATATTTTAGCAAGACAGTTGTTAAAGTAATTCAGGCCCTCTTTAGTTAATCCCAATGATTTTTTTTAGATTCTTCCAATTTATTTGCTGCTAATAGATATCTGATTGTCATTTATGAGAGATATATAGAAAAAAAACAAATAAAAAACAGAAAAAAAGAGTAAATGAAAATGAAAAAATAAAAAAATATAAACATATATCTAGATTTATATCTCTACTCTAATGGTTGAATTCACTTAGTAACTGAGAGTTTGCACCAAAAAGTGTAAACTTTCGCATCAACCAGTGATGAAATTAAGAGTATGCAAGTGAGCACTCTAAGTCAATTTCCTTAATCTGAGTAACCGGGTGACTTCATAACCAATGTTGTCATTTGTGTCAAAAGGATTCAAAGAGATGAGGAGGAGGAGAATGCTTAAAAAAAATGGTAGTGCTAAGATTATAGATTATAAAGCTTAGACCTCTCTGAATAAACTCTAATGATTGAAGTTAAAGTAGATAGTTGGACTTGGTCCTAAAATTTTATTGTGGTTATTAATGAAGGTCATTTGATTGCTCCAAAATTGTCTGACTCTAGAAATAAGAAGGGTGTTGCTATGAGTGCATTATTTACGAAATTCAATTTAAGTCCTACTGAATTTCTACTTCTGACCTTGGTTTCATTCAGAGTGTGGGGGAACTATAAATTTTGGTTGTTTGGTTGCTAATTGTGGAGAAGAAAAATCAATTAGTAGTTACTTTAGTTGATACTTTTGGGGATTGCTTAAGGACAAGCAATAGTACAAGTGTGGAGGAGTTTGATGACTGATGACTCCCTTATTTTGAGTGAGAAAAAGGTGTATTTAATGATTGATTAAGGAGTCAAATTACCTATTTCTTTATTGACTTTACATAAATTGTTGTCCAATTAAAGTAAATAAATAAAATGTCTCATCTATAATATCTTTCTTAGTTTTGAGCTCTATTTGATTTTGATTTTTATCTCAGGAGAAAGGTAAATGATTGCTAGAAAGGAATAAGAAAAGGGAGAAAAGCTGAAAGTTCAGAGGGCAAGCTTACAAAGTCCACTCACTACAGCACATACGAAATTCACTATAGCCAGGATGCATTTTTGTTACAGTGAGGAAGTCATCTAGCCATAGCGAGGTCATGATTCATATAAAATTTAGGGATCATCTCTTTATAACGTAGGTAGTAGTGAGATTAGTAAAAAATCTAAAAGCCTATGAGATCTCGCTATAGCGAGAGACACCCTTCGCCATAGCGAGATCGACTACTGAAATGCACAGCTTTTATTTACGGACTAAAAACGCAAGGGGCAGCTAGGGTTTGGTCATTCTGAGTTAGGAAGAGAAATTCTGAGGAGGAAAGCGCACCAAAGAGCTAGGCTTTGAGGAGAAGGAGCTTGGATTGAAGATTGAAGGCTGAATCAATGTAATAGCACTGAGTTTTCTCAGATCCTCTATCTTTTCTTTCATGATTCTTTATCTTTTCAAATTTCTGAACTTGTTTGCAATGCATAAAGCTATGAGTAGCTATATTTCTTTGATCCTAGGTTTACTTGAACCTATTGTCATGTAATGAGGATTTTTTAAGGTTAAATTGAGTTAATTTATGATTTGAATGCTTAATCTATCTTTTATGTTTCATTATAAGAGTTTAGCCATCTCTTGTTGAATTGGGGGTTGAGGTTTGCTCTTGGAAGAGGGAAATCTCAAGGGACAAATTGATTAAGCAACTTAGGATAGAAACTAAGTTATACTAGTTTTGTTCTTAGGTGTAGAAATATGCTCAAGAACCCTAAGTGGTGAAAGAGACTTAATACACTTGACTTGATTAATTGTGAGAGAAGTCTGCAATTGATTAGGATAGAAGTCTGAGTGGTTCGAGAGATATTTGGGCTAATTTAATCTCCCTAACCTTCAAATTGTTGATTAACCATTTAATTAAGCATCACAATTCATGACAATCAGGGGATAGGAACCTAGGATAATCTTTAGTAATTTGTCTCATCAGAATAATCTTAACGCTTAGCATCTATTTAATTTTATTTGAATTTAATTTTATTTGAATTTAATTTCTTACATTGATAGTTGCTTATCTTGATTTAAACAAAGCGAATTTCTTTAAGCCTAATTGATTTTAATTCAATTCTTTGTGGGACGACCTTGATTCACTATATTACAAAAGCAATCCATACACTTGCAGAATCTATATAAAAAATAATGGCTATCAGTGATCATTTCTTCCCTTGACCCCTCTTATTAAAAAGAAAAAAGGCACCCTACCTTTATTCAAGCTCGTTTAAAACCCTCAACGCTCTCTCTCTCTCACCCTCTCCTCCTCAACGACCCCCAACATTCGAATGGTGACTGACATTGAGTCTGCAAACAATAACCCTCCATGAACGAGCTCCACGCTCTCCATGAGCTCTTTCCACCCTTCAAGCTTTGTCACTTGCTAGATTTTTGATCAAGGTGTCATTCATTAGGTAGTAGGCCATCCACTGCCCAGTTGCCAATGATTCGCCACCTAGGAGGCTTGCTACCAATGCTTTGCCATTTTTCACCCTTCTTCACCATTTTTAAGCATTTCAAGTATTTTCTTCTATGTAGTTTCATTTTTTTTAGATCTATGACTTGTTTGTTGGCTTAAAGATTGATAGTTTATGATGAAATCCTTGGTTATTGGAGTTTTTTTTTTCTTTTTGTTAAGGAATGAATGTAGAAGTTCAACAAATTTTACTAACAATTTCTCCATTTCCAACACTTTTTATCCAAGTTTTGATTAAATAAAATTTTATAATATATATATATCTACACTTATATTCATATGAATATATTCTGTCTCAGGAGGCTTAATGAAATTGAATTTTCAATTATTGAATGCTTGTCCTCTTTAATTTGGTTTATGTTCCAAGATATTTCTAAATATTCAAACTACAAGAAAAAGTAAGTGATAAATAGAATTTTGAATATTAGGTCATGGTCTAATGAATTAGGCATATCGAGTAGTTGTATGAAATGGAGAAACAGAGTTAAAGGTTCCCATTACACCAATGTATAACCATGTAACTCTTGCTTCTAAAGGTTCCAATGCATGTTTCATGTGCAAAATTTCTTGTATAGGTTTCTATTTGTCTGCATTGAACAAAAAAGTGTTTGTCTTATGATTACTGGGTGCCATGAGTTCTTTTCAAGTTTCTTCTGCTTGTTTGTCTTTAGCACTTGTGAAAGTATGTTCTTAAAAATATTGCATCCATGAGCTTGCTGGTTTTAAGTAAGAATATGTAAGGTTACACATGGTTTTTTTTTGGGTACTGGTAAAAGGTAGATTGTTAACCTTTCTTATTGTTATGTTGACATACTATATATATTTTCAAATATATTTATTATAAATCATTTTCCATTGAACTTTTTCCTTTAATAAAAGCCTACTGATCTTCATAGATATCACAAACTTCTTAATCTACATTTTCTTGTAGGTTTAGTTTCTTTGGCCATTCATGCTGCAAATCTTTCAAATCATTTGAAGGAACTATGTTTGGATTGCATGGACCAATGATTATTGTGGGACATGGCTGTAAATGGTGGGAGAATGAGTGAAGAACAGAAGAGGAAAGCTAGTGGTGACATTGGGACCTTTAGTGGCAAGTAGTTGTTGACTTTTTTTATGTGTCATCACTAAAAATATACATTTAGTGGTGAGTTTTTTTTTTTTGGTCACCATTGAAGGGTTTCACTAAAATGAATAATAACATTTGTTGATAACTTTAAGCAATGACCTTATTTTATTGCCACTCAAAGTGTACTTTTAGTGACTATTTTTCTAGTCATCACTAAAAGTGTGAAAAACTTTTGTTGTGAACAAAAATTTTAAAGCAAAAACCATTAGTAAAAACCCAAAGGGGTTGCCACCAATAGAGACTTTTTTGTGGTGACGAGCATTGGCACTAAAAGCATGAAAAATCTTTTCCCATAACTAAAATTTTGGAGCGAAAACCATTAATGGTGACCAAAAGGGATCACCATTAAAAAGGACTTTTATGTCAATGGTTGTTGCCACTAAAAGCAAGAAAAATTGTTGCTAAAAACAAAAATTTTGGAGCAAAAACTATTAGTAACAACCTAGAGGGGTCACTATTAAAAGAAACTTTTAGTGGTAATAGTGATGAGCATCATTGCTAAAAGGTGTGAAAAGTTTTGCCAAGAACAAAAGTTTTGGAGCAAAAACTATTAGTAGCAGCCATGAAAGGTTATCATCGCCGTTAAAAACATGAAAGTTTTTTTAGAGTGAAAAATTTTGGAGCAAAAACTATTTAAGGTGGCCACTAAAAGTCACTTTTCGTGTTAACAAAATGTCATCACTAAAAGCATGAATTTTTTTTTTTTTTTAGATCCAAATTTTTTATGTTAGTGGCGACCTTTAAATGTCACCCACTACAAGTTTGACAACATTTTTTATATTTAAAAATGACATCATTGAGATTCAAATCAAAGACTTTGAAGCAAATTGCTAACTCTTTAGCTGATTGTATCACAAGCTTATTGTAATCTTATTATGCATTGTTTAATATATATAAACTATATATAAACTTTTAAATAAAACCATATAACAAAAAATTATTTATATCATATATATATAATATTAAAAAATAACAAAACTAATATATATATTATTTATAATTATAGCTATAATTTTAATTCGGTTAACTTTTTTTTCATTTCATAAATTACTTTTAGGCCCTTTGCTTTTTTTCTCTGTTCTTTATTTTTCATGATAGTAGAATTTTAGTATAATTTGAGAATTTCATAAATTCAATATTAAATACTCTTAACTTTTAATCATGAGTAATTTTTATTTTCTAATTAAAAATGACTTTTTAAGCATTTTAAAAAATACACAATTAGTAATAGAATATTTAAAATTTATTAATATTTATTTGTTACATTATATTTTTAGTATATAAAATAAAAAAAATTATTTAATTATCATCAATTCAACCATAATAAAATCAATGCACTCTAAATTAATATTTTCATCAGTTCAATGACTATTTCAATTTCAAAAATATTATATATTTAAGATTTATTCATTTATAATTTATATATATACATACATATATCATCCTTTTCAAAATAATTTTATAAAAAATACCTAATTAATCCTAAATTTCATCTTTTCTCTCACCTCTTCAATCTCTATTCTTCTCTATAACAAAGTAAATCATCCCTCTTCTGTTATGAGAAAATTGAAATAGATAATTCTTAATATTTTAATAAACATTGAATAAATTTATTGAAATATTAATAATTATCTTATAAAAAGTCATATTAATTTAATTTAAATACTCTTAAAGAATATATTTATTATATAAATTTTTTTATTCATATAACATTTATTGAACATTTCTTTTTACTTATTTTTTATCTGATTTTTGGAGTTATTTTATTATTAATCAAACATAAAAAATAAACTTATCTTATGAGATAATCGAAATAAATAATTTTATTTAAGGTAAAAATTAATCTAAAATAAAGACTAAAATAAATGAAAAGGCAAATTTTTGAAAAAAGATATTTATAATAACACTTGTTTATGAAATAAAAAGCCATTTTTCCTTAAATTGGCTAAATATAATAATTCAAAAAATTTATTCATGAAAATTTGCTGCAAATTTGACAAAGAAAATATTTATACATAGCTCTAATTAATTCTGAAAAATAAAATAAAAATAAATCAAATAATGCATAAAATTAATTTTAAAAAACACATGAAATCACTTAAAAATAATAATAGAAATAGATATACAATTATTAAAAAAAATTGTGAAATATTCTTTATGATTTTCTTAATAAACCAAATCTAATATGTAAGCCTAGCATAGGATTCATTAAGTACCACAATAGTTGAAAGGATGCGAAGATATGAACTTTCAAAATTTTAAAATTTTTCCCAAACAAAAAAATACAAGTTTGTCTACTTATATGCTTTTTCTTTCAAATTCGAAACCATATTACTTGTTCACTCATCACATCCATACTCCCTTCCTCTCTCTTCATTCAATCCTTAAATATGCATTCTCTCTTCCAATTCGCCTATGTGCCAATCGAAACTAACGTCAAAACTTTATCTATTTATATGCTTTCTCTCTCAAATTCAAAATCCCCTCCCTATTTTGCTTTATACTTGCTTCCTTTTTCTCTCAAATCTAATTTTTAGCACTATTCAGTAATCAAACAAAAAAGTTAAATCAAATAGATAATAACAATATTGTTGTTATTTAATTTATAAATAGATAAGTACAAATTACAAATAAAAAATTATAAATTCATTAAAAAATGTTGAGCATTTATCAAGGTCATTTCTTTAGGCTTCTTTCCTCTCATCCTTCTGCACTCTTTACTTTTACTCCCTAAACCCTAACCATACTTCTAATCTCTTTCATCTTTGCACTCGAACTATTAGCTTCATTGTCACACCCTGTAGCCAATGATGTGACTAACACAAAAGATAGCCAAATTTTCTTCCGTAAGCCAAAACCAAAATAAAATCCTACCAAACATTAGTGAATATCCCAAAGATTTAACACCAAATATTAGAACTAAATAGAAAAATTGCAAATCATATATGCATTACATAAATTTAGTTCCAAGTGACTCTTGTAGAAATTTTGGCCCTATAAATAGAATTTCTCAAAGTTTCTACTAATCAGCCAGCCAATTCAAATACATTAAAAGGAAGTTCAACTATCAATTTAGACCAATATAAGTTAGTTTCTAGGGGTGGGGGACTTTACTTGTAATTTAGTGGAGCTACATACAACATTCTATAATACAAAATAAATTCCAAATACATCAATAAAATATACCCACATGAATAAATGTGGGGCTCACCAAGAACGAAGGAAAAAGACCAATCCTAAGATGTAAAGAGGGATTGAGCTCAGGCCTACTATTTGAAACAAATTAAAAATAAAAGAAGTGAGGCAAACGTTTAATAAGTAAACAAGGTTAACTATAAAAAATAAGAACAATTTCATAAAAAAGTTCCATTCCAACTTGTAATTCAATAATTGGAATATTTAATACAAAAATCAATAAATTTTCTCAATAAATCATTCTGAAGTATAATAGAAATGTCTAGTTAATACCAATAAATGAAACATAAAGCACATAGTTCATGAAGGTAAGTCACACATATGCTAAATAACATCCTCGTAAAAAACTAGAACAAATCCATGTATGATGACTAACCACATGGAACTAGCAACACCCCTACTAGTTAAAGTACAAATCATGGTACACTATGGCTAACACCTATTGTTATTAGTTATAAGGTTCCGTAATAGACAATTCCCATAAAGTTATTTTTTAGAATATACCTTTAAAATATCAAAACTCATAACCATACCCACTTTTAGTCGAAGAATATGATCCCAATAAGTCATTAGATGCCTAATGTATGGAAAAATAAGAACATATCAACTAGAATCTTCATATTCAAAAAGAGACAAGATCAAGGGATAATTGTCCTAATAATACAATAAAGTTTATATAAATATTCACATAATTAAATGAATAATAAATAAGTAAATAAATAATGTTAACTACATAAATGTATAATCAACTTTAAACTAAAGAAAGGAAGCAGAAATTATACAGTGCTCATAGTCTGCATTGCTTATTCACCTTTTAAGATAACATCGAAAAACTCCCTATTATATTCTCTATTAACTCTTTGGGTGCACCTAACTCTCCGAATGTCCTATACACCAGTTCACAAATTCTCAATATTTGAATAACTTTAATAGTCAATTATAATCTTGATCCAACACCCAGTCTTAACAAATTTTTCTTTGGCTATGATAATAAGCTACATCCCTTTCACAACATTGATGTAACTTGTTTGTTCCAATAACAATTATTATGGATACACCAGTTTACAAATTCTCAATATTTGAACAACTTCAATGGTCATTATAAAATGTATCATCTTTATCTAACCCCTAGTCTTGACAAATTTTTCTTTGGCTATGATAATCAACTACATCCCTTTCACAACATTGACGTAACTTGCTTGTTCTGGTTATAATTATTATGGATACTCAATATCCAATCTACTTCTTCAACCCACCATTATCCTATACAATGCTTTATATATGAATTCCTCTGAATTTCTCAATTTATTGTGCAACAGGAACAATTGAAACAATTCATTTTATACAATAAAACTATATGTGTTAATGTGTGGATGGTTTTTTAACATTTCAGGATGTGTATAAAAATTAATCAAGAAGCAAATTTCAGTAGTAGGATAAAACATGGTTTTAACTCTAGTCCTAAAAATAAATTATCACTAATTTGGGAGAGATTTGCAAAACACCACACATATCTATAGAAGAAAATATTCCTATATTAGAGAGAGAAGAAACTAAGTTTAGTTGACAAACCAAAAAGAGAGGCAATTGATAATTATGGATTTTATTGAATTTCAACTCCTCCATATATATATATGTATGTATGTATTTACGTATGTATGTATGTATAGCAAGGTAGGATTTAGTATACAAAACCAATTAATTAAAATGACACAACTATAAAAGACAATCCCCAACCACACTGTAACACGCCCTCACACCTCACAGAAACCCATTACGACACACTCTCACACAAATGAAAACCTACTGCAATAAGGCGTTTATAGATAGAGACGTGTGAGGATACAGAACCATAGAAAAAGTATTGACTTACATGAGCAAAGCTATCACAAAACGTGGCTCAATTCTTGGCTCTTTGACCAAAGAATCCAAAATCCACGAGGCAGCCTACACCTCCCGTATTTCTTCTCCTGCTACTAACGCAGCATCCAGCCGAGTAACCCAAAGAAAAATAATTGCACCTCTTACTTCTCTGTTGGTCTCGGCTCAAGAGGAAAGAAAAGAAGAAGCCAATAACAGTCTTGAACGCTGCCTCAAATCTCTCTCAACCTTCCTAGCCAATAAAAATCCTAATCACCAAGCAGCACACGTTAGCCCCAATCCTCCTTGCTGTGATCAAGAACTGCATCAGGGGGAATGAGAATGCCGAGTTAGCTTTAAGGTCGAGAAGGAAACAAGGATAATGCACCAGAATGACTAGGAATGCCCAAGAAGTTACAGCCACCTCAAGTCAAAAAGAGGCCGAAACTCACGAGCCTAGGGAGGAAAGAGATGCGTGAGTGTGTGGCTATCAAAATGGGACGTCGAAACTCGGTTACAGTTGAACCCATTTACAGAAAATGAAGCTAATCCAAGAAGCCGTATTACTGCAAGAACAGAGCCAATAACAGGACAATGTTTGGTGGCCTTAAGTCTGTCACAACTGACTAAAAAAGGAGAAATCTGATGGAAGCAATGTTTGCAGCAAATCGGAATTTACTAGAAAACCAAGTTTCAAATGGGAAAGTGAGGGGTGTTTTCGGCATCACGAGAAAAGCATGTGGTAGAAAAATAAATGGGTAATGAAAAATAAAATAGTGGTATGAGGCGTGAGCCACGCTCTGCCTCTGTGGCTGTTTAAGAGTACATATATATATATATATATATATATATTTACACGGGTTTAACATTTACCACTGTAAAGATCCCATTATGTCCAAAACCTACTAACTAGGATCCATTAATTTCAAATAAGTCCCCCACAAGTAACTAAACCATTGTTGTAGACCAAGCCACCAATAGTGAGGGACCCCAACTTGGTGCAAGTTCTTTACATTTAACAAGGCTCTCTATATACACTGCATTCTACACTTGACCATTCTATCCTACAAGCACATATCATCTATGGTCCTTTTGATGCAGGCATGAACAAGGCTATCCTATATACTACAATTAATATATTTATTAAAATTTTAATTATCATCTCCTAAAATGTAATATTAATTTAATTTAAAAAATATCAAAGAATATATATATATCACTGAAGCTATTTTTTATTTATACATCAATTACTAGTAGTTTCTTTTTAAAAATTATTTATCTAGTTTTATAAATTATCTAATTATTGATAAATAATAAAATGATAAATAAGAATCCCATCATAAAATATAAAATTTTAAAATTTTTTAGTTAAATTTTAAAAAAGTAATATATTATTATTTTTAATTTTTTATTAATAAATTAAATTTTAAAATTTTAAAATTCTTACATCTGATATTCGATATCTTACTGTGCGATTTAAAAAAATCACTTGAGATATATATATATATATATATATATATATACACAAACATGTCCGTATGTATGACTTAATGGGATATCTGATTGTATATACTAGAAGAGTTATATTTTTGAAAGTGACTATACCCGAATTTCTACAGCACTTTTCATCTTTTTAAGTAAATTATTCTTGGTTTGTATAAATTGTTTCGTGTTGTGGATTTATGAACCAAGATTAATCTTGTATATTATGCAGATTACTACTCTTATTTTGAAAGTGTGAAATAAGTTCAAATAATATAATAAAACAATGATAATTTCCATATCATCCAATACAAATTTTTCCTTCAAAATAATTTTTTTGTGAAATAATTTTTTCCTTTTTGTAAATCTATATAATATAGATGTTTTAATTTTTTTTATTAATAAGAAAATGATTTGCAAGTTGTTGATAAAGTTTCTAAATTTTTCCCAAAAATTTTGAAAAATTGAATTTATTGACTGATAAAGAAATTAAAAAGATATCATAATTATCGGAAAAAATGAATAATAATTAGAAATTGATAAAGTTTCCAAACCTTTTGCTAATTAGGAAAATTTTACTTTTGGAATAGTAATAATAATTAGAAAAAATTTCCATATCTGTAAAAAAAATTCTTCTGTATAATTTATTAAAAATTCTGCAAAATCAATTTCTAGTTATTGTTCCCATTATGTAATAAGTAGCTCAACTACCATTCTTATTCCGTAATAATTAGCTCAATTTTTATTTATATTATATTTTTTTTAATAAGGAAATATATACGTTTGGAAAAATGTAAGAGGGAAGGTTATTGTGAAAATACTGTGCTTAGTTGTTGATAAAGTTTTCAAAATTTTCCCTGGATAATTTGCTATTAGCTTTGAAAGTTTGAATTTGGCCAAAAAAAGCTTTGAAAGTTTGAAAATATTGTTTGATAAAAGTCAAAAAGAAAAGATGCCATAATTATTATAGAATAGGAATAATACTTGAAAAATTTATAGGGTTTTCATTTTTTTCCCCAAATAATTTGCTGTTAATTTTGGAAGTTTTAAATTATATAGGAGTTGTATCCAAAAAAAAAAAATTATATTTGGGTTGCTGACCATTATATATATATATATATATATGTATACAACAACAACAACAAAGCCTTTTTCCACTAAGTGGGGTCGGCTACATGGATCAATCGACGCTATAAACACCTATCGTATATCATATTTTTAGACAAACCATTTAAATCTAAATCTCTCTTAATAATTTCTCCTATAGTTTTTCTTGGTCTTCCTCTACCTCTAATTATAGGACTATTCTCCATCTCATCTACTCTCCTAACTGGGGCTTCTATAGATCTCTTCCCAACATGACCAAACCATCTAAGTCTTGATTCTACAATCTTTTCCACAATAGGTGCGACTTTCACTTTCTCTCTAATGTATTCATTTCTAATCCGATCCCGTCTAGTATGTCCACTCATCCAACGCAACATTCTCATCTCTGCAGCATTGAACTTATTCTCTTGTTGACTTTTTATTGCCTAACACTCAGTTCCATACAACATTGTAGGTCTTATAACTGTACGATAGAATTTACCCTTAAGTTTGAGTGGAACTCTTCTATCACAAATAACACCCGAAGCACTCCTCCACTTCATCCACCCCGCTTGAATCCTATGTTTTACGTCTTCTTCTATTTCCCCGTTATGTTGTATGATGGCTCCAAGATATTTAAATCGTGTGACTTATGGTATAATATGTTCTCCAATTTTTACTTCTACGCTAGAAGTGATGTGTCTCTTACTAAACATACATTCCATATATTCCGTTTTGCTTCTACTTAAACGAAATCCATGAGTTTCCAAAGCTGATCTCTACTTCTCTAACTTCTCATTCATTTCCACTCTCGATTCCCCAACTAAGACAATATCGTCTGCAAATAACATACACCATGGTACCGACTCTTGGATATGTGCAGTAAGTACATCTAATACTAAGGTAAATAGATAAGGGTTCAGAGTTGACCCTTTATATAATCTAATAGTTATCAAAAAATCTTCTGTATGCCCACCTTTTGTTACTACACTAGTTGTAGTCTCACCATACATATCTTGTATTTCTCGAATATAAGCTATACGAACTCTTTTTTTCTCTAAAGCCTTCCATAGAATCTCTCTTGGTACTCTATCATATGCTTTTTCTAAATCAATAAACACCATGTGTAAATCTTTTTGATTCTCTCGATATTGCTCCATTAATATTCGCAACAAATATATTGCTTCCATAGTTGACCTTCTCGGCATAAAACCAAATTGATTCTCCGTAACTTGGGTCTCTTTCCTTAATGGTTGTTCAATTACTCTTTCCCATAATTTCATAATATGGCTTATGAGCTTAATTCCTCTATAATTTGCACAATTTTGAATATCCCCCTTATTCTTATAAATAGGAATTAAAGAACTTCTCCTCTACTCATCTGGTATTCTCTTAGATCTCATAATTTCATTAAATAACTTTGTGAACCAACTTATACCTTTCACTCCTAAACCCTTCCATACCTCAATAGGTATATTATCCGGTTCTATTGCTCTGCCATTCTCCATTCTCTTTAATGCTTCTTTTACCTTTGCCTCACAAATCATACGATAAAAAGTATAATTTTGATCCTCTTTTCTAGTGTCTAACCTATCCGATTGCAATGAAATCTCATGGCCTTCATTAAAAAGCCTATAAAAATAATTCTTCCACCATTCGCTAATATCTTGTTCCGTGACCAAGACTTTCCCTTCTTCATCTTTAATGCATTTTACTTGGTCTACGTCTCTTGTCTTTCTTTCCCTATTTTTAGCTAACTTGTAAATATTTATTTCCCCAACTTTAGTACCTAAAGATTGGTATAACCCATCGAATGCCCTCCTTCTCGCTTCGCTCACTGCCTTCTTAGTGTCTTTCTTAGCTACTTTATATTTCTCCCAATTTTCATTACTCCTACATAACGACCACACTTTATAACACTCCTTCTTAACTTTAACCTTATCTTGCACGCTTGCATCCCACCACCAAGATTCTTTATCTCGAGGTCCAAAACCTTTTGATTCACCTAATATTTCCTTTGCTATTTTCCTAATCTCTTTAGCCATTCAATTCCACATATCGTTAGCACTTCCTTGTATTTCCTAAAGTCCTTCCTCTACAATACGTTTCTGCATATTCTTTTCTTTATCTCCCTTTAGTTGCCACCACTTAGTCCTTAACACCCTATTTTGGCTTTTGTTTTTTACTCTCCTCCTAACTCGTACATCCATAACCAGAACTCTATGTTGAGTAGTTAAATTCTCTCCAGGTATAACTTTGCAATCCATGCAAAGTTTTCTATCCGATTTTCTTATAAGAAAAAAATCGATTTGAGAACATACCCTTACACTTTTGTACGTGATAAGATGTTCCTCACGTTTTCTAAAACAAGTGTTAGCTAATATAAGATCGAACGTCAATGAAAAGTCTAGAATAGTTTTACCCTCTGCATTTGCTTCCCCTATGCCATGTCCTCCGTGAACACCCTCATAACCTGACGATACACTTCCCACATGACCATTTAGATCCCCTCCTAGAAGAATTTTTTCTCCTAATGGTATTTCCTGAACTAAACATTCTAAATCCTCCCAGAACTTTACTTTGTGATATTCTTCTAATCCTACTTGTGGTGCATAGACGCTAATGACATTAAAGATTTCCTTATTCACTTCTAACTTTAATGCAATGATTTTATCTCCTAACCTTTTACATCCATTATAACATTTTTCCAAAACTTATCTACAATTATACCTACTCCATTTCTAGTTTTAGCCTTCCCCGTATACCAAAGTTTAAAACTCGAAGTGTCTAATTCTTTTGCTTTTTCTCCTACCCATTTAGTTTCTTATAAACACATAAAATTAATTTTCCTCCTAATCATGGTGTCTATTATTTCCATTGACTTACCCGTAAGTGTACCTATATTCCAAGTCCCAAAATGAATCCTACTCTCGTGAACTAACTTCTTTACCCACATTCATTCACGAAAATGTGGAAGATCTTGCTTATTTTTCACTACACTCAGGCGATGATGTAGCGACTCTTGCTCATTTGTCACTGTACTCGAGCTATACAGCGCGTTACTTCCGGGCAATGCCTTAGCATTACGTTTAATATATCGATTGTCCATGTCATAAAGATTCGACAAAGTTTTACGTTGGCCGTCGATTGCCTAACACAACCCTCCTTTTTTTTTCCGGGCTTGGGACCGGTTGCATTAAAGCTCGTCATAGGCAGAGTTATTATATATATATATATATATATATCAAAATT
Source organism: Erythrophleum ivorense (assembly GCA_026724425.1). NCBI lineage: Eukaryota > Viridiplantae > Streptophyta > Magnoliopsida > Fabales > Fabaceae > Erythrophleum > Erythrophleum ivorense. The sequence goes on from JAIUCV010000011.1 coordinate 23,317,510, forward strand.
AAAGGACATAAAATATACTATAATATTGTCCGGCATTATCTCTTTCATGTTTTTCCTTAAAATCATTAGGGTCGGTTTGGTCCGAATTGCCTATTAGGGAAACAAAAAGAGAATGTCTAATTATGTGAAATTTTTTCTATTATTTTTGGTATGATGTCAGAAAAAAATGTCTTTACTTTTACATATTTAGATAAAAATAGTAGACGAATGAAAAATAATGCTGTATAAATAATCAAAATGTCCTTTAAAAAATAAAATAATTTTACGCACAATTTTCTTTTCTTTTAACTGGTTTTTATCAAATGGAGCACTTAATTGGTTCGTCTTCTTCCTCTACTTTCCAAATCTCTTCTTCCTGCAAAATCGATTACTCTGTTTGCCATCTTCCTCTTGCACCTTCGTTCTTATCTTCTTCCCACAAAATTGACAGTGTTTGACGGCGTTTGTCTTGAAGCTCTTTGTCTCATCCACGACGACACGTATGGAGCAATAGCATGATTCTTTTTCAAATTTCTCTTATTGATGATGATACTTTGAGATTACTTATTGATGGGATCCAGGGATAGCGCGTTTTGGTAGGCATTTTCCACGTAATATGTAGTTGATATTGGCATAATGTTTTTAGAGTAAATGATAGAGTTTTTTTAATTTTATTGAAATTACATAATTTTTTAATCTATTTTTACAATATACACAAACATATTATAAAAATAAAAATTATTTTACACTTCAGTCTAATTTAAAACTTTATTATTAAAATACTCTCCATTTAATTTTTTTAATAAAAAAAATTTAATCTAATGGAGCGTATTTTGATGAAAAAAAAATTAAAATTAGATTAAAGTATAGATAACTTTTTATTTTAAGAAAAATTGTATATATATTAAAGATAAAACAATTTCTATATAATTTCAACAAACCTCATAATAGGTTTGTGTAATTTATGCAAGTTGTTAACTCAATATTTTTCATTAAGTAAACTAAGGATGACAGGTGTAAGAAAATTAAGGACAAATATCATTTTCAATTTTTACAAATTTTGATAATCCATTGGTGTTATTGATATATCCATCAAATCAATTGACTTAAGATGTATTTCGTACAGTGTTGTGATAAATATCTGATAAAGAGTTGATTGATTTTTTTTTTAATAGCTCAAAAGAAAATGAGAAATTGGTTTGTTAATATTTTGTGCTTGATAATTTGTTTATGAAAAATGGAGTGCCAAAAAAATGGAGTGGCTTTTAAGTATGCATGTACCTTGCGACTAAATTATATGATAATTTTTATGATAATTTTGTGGGAAATTAAAAATCTGCAATCTGAGTTTTCCACTAATGAAGAATTTGTTAGCAAGAAGCATGGCAATGTTTGTAAGTACATAACCCTCACAAATTTTATTTTATTTTTTTTCATAGATCTTTTTTTTTAACTTATATGAAAATATTAAAAACAATTACAATGATTACACTTTGACTATATTATTTTAATTTATTTAAAATATATGATTTTTTTTAGTTATATAACGTTAATAATATCAACACGCGAAGCAAGAGAAAACATGTTTGAATCCCGTTCTGAAAAATGATTTTTTTTGTTTCTAAAAGCAAAATAAATAAAATAAAATAAAATATCAAAATTTATTTCATAGTAATTTTCATCTATAGTTCTAAAAATCTAAAAAAAAAACAGAATAGTGTCCAAAAAACTAAAAATAGAGAACATCTTTTTGATGTTTTGGTATCTTATTTTTCAAAATGGAAAGACATGGAGAACACTTGAGAGAACAATTTTCATTCAAGAATGATCCAGAAGAATAAAACCAACAATTCCACTTAGATTTTTAGATTAAAACAATATATTGTGTTACCACTTGTAAAATATATTTGCAGATATTTTGACATAAATAAATATTATAAATATCCTTTTATTTTTATTTATAATATTTTATATTTTTTAAATATAACAAGTTGAGTCGTTTGAATTTAAATCTCAGTTAGCGTTAATGGATTAGATTATTCAAATACCTTATATTAGTTGTAATGTTTTATATTCTTTATCTTATGTGTATATATATATAATTTGAGATTCACAAAAAATCATGGATAAATGACTATACTTTTAGATCAGATTGATTATTGAATTAATAAAAATACTAATTTACAATTCATTAATTTAATCATAATTAAAATGTGATCAAATTGATAATTATTAAATATATAATTTTTTGCTTGATATTAACCGGTCAACTTTAGTTTTAGCATTCCTTTTATTATGCCCTTTTAGTTGGCCCATTTGGTTGGCTGATTACAAGGTAATTCTTTTTCATTTTTCTGGTGTAATATTTGTTATGTCTTTATAATTATTATTTATTCTTATTTAATAATATCTATCTATTTTTTAATTCAAATTAAAATAAAAATACAAAAATCTTTTTCTATATATAAAATTATCTTTTTCATTTTCATTATCATTTCCATTTTGTATGCCAAATGATAAATGCTAGCATTCCTAAAAAACAAATTGATCTTAAGTATGCCAGTTGGTTGGGTTAGAATCAGGTCTCAGTCTTCCTTTATGACACTGAAATTGTTCCAAGAAATACGCAAGATCTAGAGAGAACGGGGTATATGTAGCAGATGCTTTGTTATATATAAGTACAGGCATTTGAAGTTTAACATCCTACTAAGACGCGGTATGAACAGCAGCCACAATGGAAACCATGTCTACCCCACAAATATTGCGTGCCCAGTAAATTTTGTAGAAACCATTTTCTCCCCAATTCTCTCCTTATGAATTTTTAATGATCCAATATGGTTTCTCTTTCCTCCGAATGGAAGCATAACCAGCGGAACCATATTATCGACGGAGAGAAGTTGAGATGTTTGTGGGAGATGCAGCAAGTCCCAAATCAAATTTACAAAAGGAGCTGATAATTTCCTTATAGAGGCACAACTAGACTTGATCATGGGTCGGAAAGCTTGTCTAATCCAAACAAAATTGATATGAACCAGAAAAAAAAAAAATCTCAATAAAAAACAAACCCATTTTTAAAAACTCCAAATATAATATGGGTCAGGCTTGGGTTTTTTTAAAAGTTCAACCCAAGTTTGAATCCACCCGTATTATAATTATTATTTTTATATATTATTAATAAATAATATTATTAGAACATTTATTTATAATTATAGATATAAGTAAAAAAGAATTATATAACATATATGAGTATTATTATTTTTACTCTTACTTATTGTATAATATATTATTAGGAATAAATTATAATTTAAATAAAATAAATTATTAATCAATAATATTATTACAAAAATTATTATTTTGAAAGGCTATATTATCTTTTGATATATATATATATATTAAAGTTATTTAAATTTTTTGTAATTTTTTTGAGGTATTTAGAATTAAAAATAAGGAAAAAATATGCCTAACAAGTAATAAAATAAATAAATTTAAAAAGAAAAGATAAATTTTTTTTAAAAGAATGGGCCAGGCCTAGCCCATTTTTTATCGAGCTTGGGCTCAAAAAATTTGCAAATTTTTTTGCAAGCCTGGCTCGTGATTAGATCTAGACACAACCCATGCTTTGTCTCATATACTTGAGCCAAACCAATAGATGTTTACAGCTCAAGAATCTATTGTGCAAAATTGGGTGATATGTTGATATGTCTAGTTTTAGTCGATTTCTTTAGCTATTGATTGGTTTTACTAGTTCTTTGATAAGCTTTTATTTTGGCTAGATTAGTGTATAACACATTTAATTTAAGTGTTACATTTTATATGGGTGATGGAATTATGATGAATGATAGAAATATGATGTGATTTTAATTCTTATTCATGTGATGGAAATATGAGTAATGGAAATATGGCCTGATTTAATGGTTGCTCAATTTTTTGATTATAATGTGTGGCAATTTTGTCTCTAAACCCATAATTAAAAGAAATCGTTCATTGTTTAATCGACAATATTAAACAAGTAGTCAATTTCACAAGTTATGCGTTTATACACTCAATGTTGTAAGTAAAACTACTAATATAACAAATGCAACCTTCTTATTTCTTAAAGTATATAATTACATTGATCATTCAGCCAGCATCAATAGATGTACTTGTCTTTCAAATTAGGAAAGCATACATCGGTGTTCAAACTACTACTACAGTGACATAGAGGAAATAAGCTTGTCTATCTTGGTGAGGTGGCATTCTTGGTTCATGCTTACTATGCACACTTTAATCCCATCTTTCATCCCTTCTAGAGGCTAAGCATGACGTTAGTAGAACTTAGATCTTTTATCTTAACACATTATCAAGTGTATTGAAAATTTATATTCTAAGTAAGAATATTGTTAGTTTTTGAAAACTAAGAATTGTTCAGTTACAAAAAATGTTTTCTTTTGCTTTGCCTTATCTATGGCATATAAAACTAGCAAGCACATCACAACATATCCATGATGTACATAAGTACATTCAAATAAAGCAATATGTATATGACATTAAATTGCACAATACCATGCTCGTGATATATTGGCTTAACTTATGAAATAGCATGCCTCATTTATCATACCTAGGTGTCATAAAGACTTATTGTAGCCTTGTACACTTGATTGGAACATATGCAATTTGTAATACCATACTTCTAGGACTCAATTCATACAATTTCCATGCCTCATCTTATGTTTGTTCTATAGAAACAATATAGTGGCATAGGGAGTTATGAATAAAAATGCATTTCTCTACAGGTAAAATTTTTCTTTCAGAGTCTCGTAGGCCATATGAAAGCATCTATCACTTTCTCATACTTAAACACATGAATATAACTCATTTCCATCATCAAATTTGGCCTACAACTCGTGGAAAGCAAAGGAGCATATGAAATCCGTGTTTGCATTTTCGACCAGGATTTTCTCTTTTCTGTCACAAATTTTGGAAAATCATAACTAAATCTAGAAAAATAAAAAATATGCAATCTTGGTCATTCTGGAAAGCTTGGGACGTCTACTTCATGATAAAAATATGTACAAATCATAACATCCCACACACAGAGCATTTGACACGCGAAATAATCCGGAGGTCGGACTGGGTTCTGATGTTGTCACAGTTTACTGATATAAATTTCAAAAATGTCCAATTAATTCCACAGAAATCCAATCCATGCAAATAATACTAATCTAGAAAGCTGTGGATGTATTAAATAGAGGGAAAAAAATATCTCTAGATCAGTTCCTCAAGTCCAGAATCTTAGAAATTGATAGAACAGTACTTCTGGTCGGGCTAGGTTACTAATACTAGACAGAAACTTCAAAAATTCATATCTCCCTCTCTAGACCTCCAAATGAGGTGCTTCTAGTTGGCATAATTCACTGTGATTATCTAGTTTCTCTATACAAAATTTTGTGGCAATTGGACATCATTTGAATTTCGGGTGACAGAAAACAATTTCGGACCAAATAAATAGTGCAGCAAACCAGAAACATAAATTTTGACAATTTTTAAAAATCATCAAATATTCTGTAGACCTCCAAAAATTTTGATCTTTAGCTTCCCAGAAACCTCTCAATGAAACCTAATTGCATGCCAGATTTTAGACCAAGACTAACTCATTTGGCTAAAAAGTGATATAGGGTTCCATATTGGTCAAATTTGGCTCCATATGAGATACCAAATTTGCCAAATGGCCTTCCCTTGGTTGTGGCACCTTTTGGACAAGTCCAAAAGTATATTTGAGACTTAAGTGAGCTTCCCAAATGGTCCCAAATCTCATGCATCTCATTTTGGCCATTCAACCCACACTTATGCATACATTCACCAAAATCCCATATTGCACACCTTGGCCTTCCATACTCAAAATAAGTGCTATAGGTCATATATCATTTTCATACATCTAAACATCACATAATAGTATATTTACACATGTCTTATAGTTCATGGTACATATATAACATCATATACATTATGAACTATCATTATGGTTCCAAAATGGCTAAAATAACATATAGGCTTGTCAATCCTTGCTCTTCATGGTTATTGGCTCCCTTCACCCATAATTACTTGGTCCACCTAGCATGTTAGATCATTGGAGAGGAGGGAATGAGATTCAAAGAATCCTAATAGCTCATGTCCCATTCAATCACACATAATATGTGCAAAGCAAGTTTTACAAATGCATGCATGGAGGAAATAAAAGCCATGGACATTTTAAAGCAAACTTGGCATGTGAACAACTCATACAAATCATTCAAGAGCTCATCAAGCGTTTGGATTGGCCTCACACTTCTCCTCATAGATTTTGGACTTGCCTCACTCATTCTTGAGCATTTTGGATTCAACCATACTCTTGGGAGGCCACTTTGCTTTTGGGAGACTCTTTGCTTTGTCTCAACACAGCTCGAGGGTTCTTGGCTCATCCTCACCCAAGGGAAGAGTTCTTGGCCTCTCCACACTCAAGTAAACTCATACAAACATCATGCACTCATTAGAAAACATAACATAGCATCAAGGATTATAGCATATAAAGGAATGCTAGCATACTTTTCATAGCTTGAAATTATACATACACACATTCTAAAACAAGCAAAACACACATCCAAGCATGAGAGAAGATGGAGAGAGCTACCTTGTATACAAGCACACACTTTTTCCTTAGTTTTCAAGCCTCCTCTTTCAGCCACACACCCACAATTTGGTGGAGATGGTTTCTCTTGGCCTAAATATAATTTATGGGAGCCAATTAGGTTCATGAAACAAACTCTAAGGTCATACAACTTGCTTAGATACTAGATTGCTCTATAGGCTCCATTATAGTCCATAAATGCACATAATGAAGCAACACTCCTTAAACAATTTCTAGGCTCCATTCTTTCCTCTCAAATATGATTCTTAACTCCTTTTAAGCCTCTTGGAGTCATCACACAATTAAAACAAAGAGCCTAACATCATGTTGTTTCTTTAGGTCATAATATGGAACTTAAGGCACCAAATCACTTTCTATGAGTTCTAAATTTTTTCTAAGGCCTCCTCTTATTTTCAATCATCAAATATGACTCAAGAATGGCCTTAGAAAAAGGTTAAAACTCTCCCTAGCTAGGAGAACCCATCTAGGCTAAGGCTATAAAGCATATTGGGGTCCATGGAGTTTTCTTTGTTTTCTTAAGGGAAGAAGCATATGGGGAGCCTCTAAGGGATCTTGGGAGCTCATTTAAACTCTTACTTAGGCCTAGGAATCATCATACAAAATTAGATTTTACAAGGTGCAATTGAAACCTTAGAACTTGCATCTTGAAATCTAATGGTTTTTTAATAATTTCCTTTGCATATTCTTAATCTCCACACCCTTTTTCCTTAGATTCATGCTTGGTTCTGCCTAAAAATCATCTCCTCCTAGGGTTTTCTCAAGTGGGGCGAAATGGTGGAGAAAGGCACTAAAAATGACAACCATAGGAAGAGAAATTACCTTATTTCTTGCTTTTTCTCACTTGAATCTTGTGTTCTTTGAGCTCCTCTCTTCAAATCCGAATTTTTCCCTTAATTTCTCCCTTAAAACAGATTCATAGACTTCATGATAATCATAGGAAACAAAGGAGAATGGAGGAGAAGAGATTTGGAAGAGAAAGAGCATGAAAAACTACTAATTTCCATACCTTAAGCCTTTGATTTATCCTCCTCTTTGCCTTCCTCTTATGTGCCACTCTCCCTAGGGTTTTCCTCTGGTTTTGGACAGAACTTGGTCGTGCATAATGAGGGGAGAAGAAGGGCTCATCATATATATAGGTGGGAAGAAGTTACACTTTTCAAAATTTCCTATTTTGCCCTTTGTTCTTGGCATTTTTGTTTCTCCTTCATTTTAGCTCCTTTTTGAGAATCGTCTTTTCCATTATAAAATTTAGGTTCCCAATTTAGTAAAATGCCTTTGGAATCAGTCAAATTGGAGCTAAAACCTTCCCGAATGGATTCGTTAAAGTTCAGGCACATTGACGTTGGAAAATGTCCACCGGAGGGGATTTAACTGTCCCGGGGCTTCCCATGGTTTTTAGGGCCTCTGAGAACCCTAGAGAACTCAAAAATTTCATTTAAAAAGCCCTCCTGTGTGAATTCCAAAAATTTCTCAAAATTACAAAAATGCCATTACGTTTCATAGGCTTTTCATGAGAAATTATTTCTTCATTCTAGCTCCGTTTTTCTTTCCGTCTGAGCCTGGGATTCTCATATTTAGGAGTCTAGAATGCTTCCCAAATTTTTTGGGATCTTAACTCCATCATCTTAGGGGATTTCATTTTGTATCCGGTAAGTTTCGTTCTTTAACAAAGAAACTATAAGTTACGTTTCTCACGTTTCCTCTGGTTTTCAAGGAACCGGATGTTACACGATCTTTATACTTCCCATAAAGTAGTATATTAGTATTTGAAGACAATTTTATCATATTACTATACATGTTATTATAAGGGTATACATATTAGCATAAAGAGACATAAATGATCCATCTTTAAATATACTATTTGTAAAAAAAAAAAAAAAACTATTTTCATAAGTACCATGCAAAGTATCCCATATTATTTGATGCAGATTTAGGTTTTCAAAATCATAGGTAACCTATTAAGTATCACATACTACTTGGTGTAAAACCTAAGCTTTCAACATAACCAAGGAGAAAAAACTACTCTCCTTACTAACATAATCACTAGAACATATTAGCACTTCCATGGATAGGAAATAAACATACTATGGCATCCCCTAGAATGGATCCACAACCTTAACTTACCATTTAAAGTCACATGAGGGACTCTTGACCCTCATGACCCTCTTGTCAAAGCTTAGTCTTAGGAGAATGGGACTTTAACCTAAAAGAGACTCTAGCCTTCAAAATTTTGGTATATATTTTTAAATGATCATATTCATCTTTCCTTATAGACAATCTCTTATAGGGCTTCCGCCTTTCAAGAATTTTATCCTTGCTGATGGAAATCATCTCCTATTGGAATTTCATCCCCCAAAAGCACTATCTCCATTGTAAAATTTATTCCTTTTAATATTTCTATGGATCCTTTGTCTGTAACTTGTCTCAAGCATGTATCATAGAAATAGTGTAAAATTTTTTATGTAATATATATAGGATGCTTGTCATGTAGCCAAAATATAACATGTTAATGGAGATGTTTTGGTATCATTATAGCAAACTAGAATACAATATCACATATAATCATCATATCACTTAAATTTATATTCCAAGTTATTCAAGTTATATTTATCACTCAACACCATATTTCTTAATTAGAAGTATGAGTGCAGATTTAGTAAGCGTAATCACATGCTTAATGAAAGTATAGGTAGTCCATATCTATTATGCACCAAATTAGTTATAGATGTAAAAATCATACAAATCATGCATGACACTAAAATTATTCTAAAAGTTATAATCATGGCTACCTAAACAAATTCTAATGGAACTATTTTCTTGTTATCATGTCCTTTAATATTTTACAATGTCTTAAAAGTTCTCATCCCAGTTTATGGCATCGTGCTCTAAAGCTAAGGTCATTCATGTGTAGGAATAGTCCATGGTTCAGTCATCCATGCATAGGATTTAGATAAACTCCTTTGCACATGGGATTAAATGAAGTATTACTTGACTTGAATTCTTTGAGTTCTAGAAGAATTTAGCTAGGCAACCAAATACTCAAACATGCATAGACAAACTAGCATTCAATCATGCATAAACTAGTACTTAAATATGCAAGGATTTAGCTTAAATATCTTAAGAAATTTCATTATTTTTACTTATTGGAGGATCACATGGCTTGTACATTTATATAGCCAAACCATGCAATTTTAAAGCTCATTCTAGGCTGAAAATAATGAGGAATTACATAGGCTATGTGTATTTGCATGGCTAGGCCATGTGACCCTTCAATACCAGGCCATCTGCACTAGGTGACTATTACATAACTTGTGTGCAGTTACATAGCCAAGCAATGCACCAGTGCCCTCTTTTACAAAACTTACTACAACTCTCAAGATTTCAAGCTTCCATCCCACTTTTCATATGCAATCAAAGCAAACATGTTATTTATTTGGCAAACACCAAAAGCAAGTGGTTAACTGGCCTAAAGTGAATGTATGTAAGCTAAGTTTGACACAAGAATTCCTCAATTCTAATAAGTCTTCATTGCTTGCCATATTTCCATGGCATCTTATGGGAGCTTCAAGGGAAAACAAGGTGCACAAATTCAAAAATAGGTAATGCTGGACAAAAATGGGCATGTTCTTACCTCAATGTTCTCCTAAAACCTTTTCCTTCTTCCTCAGCCTCTCTTCCTTTATCTCTTTTGTAGCTTTCTCTCCCTTACTAATTTCTATTCTCTCACTCTTCCTCATGTTTCTCTCTCTCACTTTGTATATGATAGCATTTTTAAAGAGTTTTGCAAGAAAAACTAAAGGGTGTGCACTACCATATCACTACAAAAAAATATTGGTTTAACCAAGGTCTCTTAGTGGACTTAACCATAGTTATAACCGTGGTTGAGCCCCTTTGCCATGGTTCTCCAATCTGTGGTTAAATCATCTATAGAGAAAGATTTAACCATAGTTTTCAATAATTGTTGATAAGACCATAGTTAAATCATGATATAGCCATGATTACAAAAACTGTGGCTAAACTATGACATAGCCACAGTTATTTATAAACATGGCAAGGCCTTCTCATAGCCATGGTTATTAACCGTGGCTATGTCATATCATAGCCATGGTTACATAACCATGGCTAAACCATGACATAGCCATAATTACATATAATTGGGGCTTTTGTTAGTGTGCTATAGCCATGATTCTTTTAACTGTGGTTATGTTTCGGTTTAGCCACAGTTTTTATAACCATGGTTATGGCAATTGTGGTTAAATTTGTCTTAAAGCCATTGGTCTAAACCAGCAATCATTAATTGTGATAGTCAACTTTGTCACAAGCTTGTAATAATAAATTTTAACTAATCCAACAACTATTTTCCAATAGCAATTTTCAAAAATGTATGAAATGGCAAAAAGTAAGTTTCAATAACAACAACCATAATATCATTAAAATTAAAAATACATAGATGGTCCATTAATTTGCAACTAAGTAATATAAGTATAAAGTTTTTACATACAATATGGCTATTCTTATGAGGAGTAACTATCGTTAGCTGCTTGGTGTTTGCTATCCTAATCACTTGGTCCTTAAAATGTAAATAAAATATTAGTTGTCGTTCATTTGTAAGACTGCAACTAGAATATAAATTTGGAGAATTATCCCTCGAGCTTGGAAGGCTACAAGCTTTAATGACAATGTACCTTGAAAGTTTCAGAGTATGAAAGCCATAGTTACTTCTAATTGTCATTGTTGCTCGACAATGCAACATTTTCAACCTTCACTTATTGTTGTCGCCTATCTCTTTCAACCATTTATATTTTAAGTTGGGCAATCTTATTTTGCAATTCTATATAAGATGGTCCAGATGAGCTCTCAGGAGCCTAACTTCAAAAGGCTCGAGCCAATGAATCATCATTCAAAATGTCTTGAGAAGAAGAATTCTCAATTTAAAACATTCTAAGTCATTCCTATAAATTTGAATAGAAGGTAATAAATCAGTTGAAAAATCAAAGTTTTCATCTAAATCAAAAGTCAACACTTATGTCATTCAAACACTCACGCAAATAGTTTTAGCTTCATTGTTCACATAAGATTCATCATCATGTATGTGAACTACTATCCATACATCTCCTCATGACATTGGACCCCCACACTTAGCTTCTTGCAAATTTGAAAACATATATGACATATCTTAAATTGCATTCAAAATTCAAATGACTTGTAATTCAAATAACTTGTTTACTAAAATAAAACTTATCATCCCAGATTTCTTTCATGTAAAGCTTTTTAAACCACTTGTACGTGACATGGTTAACATATTTCTATTTTGTTTGTTTATCACTACAATTCTATAATTAGTAATATATATATATATATATATAATGTGATTAGTGCATCTTAAAATATTTATCATCTAAGAAATAGTACATCTTAAGAAATAAATGCAATTATCTGAGACCTCTCACTAAAATGTTGGTTTATAAAAGAAGCCCAATGATCCCTATATATGCCATTCGATACATCTTCAATTATTTGCTCTCTGGTACGAGTCCCATCGTTTTTATATAATTCATAATGTGTATGTCTCTACTTAGTTCCCAATAACTATAAAATATATCTTTTATATGTATCATCAATAACAAATTTAGTCTAACAGATAAAACATAACAATTAGTAAAGATATGAACTGAATGTGATTAAAAAAAAGGAATAAGAAATGAGCTATTACCTGAATAACATTGATATATATGTAATCTTTGTACTTTTATGGAACATTCTTCCAATATGAGTAAATAAATGGAAATGATTTAAAATCAATTCCAATCATGCCTAAGAGAATACCTACCAATCCACTACTATCTTCAATTAGTTGGAGGGAATTGTTCTATAATGCTATGACCTTTTGCCTAGGAGGAAGAAACCAAACATCATGCATGATCATCTGACTATATGTTATTGTTTCTACCTCATCTATTGAATTGAAGTTAGTATACAAATAAGAAATAAGTAAATTAACATGTTAATACTTGTTAATTTACTTACCAATAAACTCAACTAACTAATTTCGCCTTCGTGGTTGTCATGCTGGCTGTGAAGGCTACTTGTGCTGCTCTGGATCATCATCTGCAAATAGGTCTTCCATATCCAAATCCAATTGGAAGGCAAGGATATTAGAAACATCTGAAGTAGGTGATGTGAATGAAGTAGGTGGATTAATAGGATCCAAATAACTTGGATGGCCCCCATCACTAATTGACAAACTAGACAAAATACTACTGGTACTGGGCACATTGGCTTTACTTGTGTTGGTTGATTTAAACGTCTTAAAGAACTTCTTCATTTTCCAAATTCTTGTTAATGAAGGCAAAATAACATATAAAATATACAAATATAAAGACATATAAACATATATATATATAAGGAAAATGAACAAATTTAAAAACCAAATAGCATCTGACTTGGACAAGCATAAATGTACTTCCAAGTTTAGGAGTAGCATTTTCACTCGTTGATATTGGTTTGGCTCGCTCTCATAAATTTTTTCATCATCTTCACCCATGTCATACAAGTCATGTGGCTTTAGATGCATGATTATACTTAAACTTTTATCTAACTTATCTTCCACATAATATACTTATTGAGTTTCAGAGGATTGGATATATAGTTTGTCATTTTCATTATCACTAGTGTGTATTAATCATGAAAAATTAATAAACATGAATTCCAAATCATCCTTTTTAATGCCTCTTGGATTAGTCATGTTGGCCCACACACATTTAAACAAAGTAACTACAAATTGACCATAATAATTTAATTCAATGATATCTAACAATTTTTTATAATACAGCACACCACCAAAGTGCATGTTGTTATCATGTCTACTTGCATAACTTCTTGTTTCAAAAGAACCAAATACTTTATTATTTTGAGTTTTCAATCATTGGTCTCAAGCTAAAGTTTGAGATTTGAATCCATAAACAATATATCACTTTTCTTTATCAAATGAACCCATGGCAAGAAAATTCATATCAATTAAATGTGATCTATTGACATCATTCCTTATCTAGAACAAAGCAAAAAGAGAGTCTTTTATTACAGTATTACTTATAAAGATTAGAGTAATGAAAGATATACATGTACTTACATTGCAAGAAAACCTATCAACAAACTTTCTATGAATTCTCTTATTTTTCTCTAATAAAGGTCATGTGCAACTTCTTAATTGTCTTTTAATGTGATCTCTAAATTCCCTACATGACATATATAAAGTAATTAGGTTATCATAATTATGTAGTTTGTAATACCATCTATTTTAAAAGTCCTAAACTAAGGAGATTATAAAAGGAAGTCCCCAAAATTGAATGATTAGAGGCCAAATAAAATTATTAGAATAATCTAGACAATTAAAGATAAGGATACAAGACTAAAAATACCTGAAAACCTGAGCTAGAATAGTCAAAGAAAATTAGAAGAAAAACCAGTGACATTTTTGTAATTTTGGCCAACTTTTAGAAAGTACACAGGAGGGATCTTTAAAAGAAACAAAAAGTTTTCTAGGATTCTTATAGGTCCTAAAAATCATATGAACCCCTAAAACAGTTAAAACATCTTTGGTGAATGATTTTACCTGTTAGTTGACTAAAACTTTAATTGAATAGTTCAAAATAGTTTTAAATCCAATTTGGATAAAACTAAAGATATTTTATCAAATAGATTATCTAAATTTCATGATAAAAAGACAATTCTCAAAAAAAGATTTAAGATGACGCCAAATGGAAAGAATCAAGAAAAATAACAAAATTGGAATTTAAAAAGTATTATAACTTAGCCTAGCCCTTTATAAGACACATTCCATTTTTTCTCCTATCTTAACCAACATTTTGGCTAGTCTGAAATAGAACACAACTCAGCTAGAGGAGACGCATAAAAAGGGGAGCAAGGGAGGAAAGAAGCCAAGCAAAAAAGTGTAAGAAATTTAAACTTTTCTCTTGCTTTCTCCTTCTTCCAACTCCTTATCCTCTTTTTCCCCTCTTTTTCCATGACTTTGTTGATTTATTTGGGGCTGGTTCATGGTTGATTTAGAAGGAGGAAGAGAAAAAAATGAAGGAGAGACTAGAAGCACTTGAAAGCTCCATGGAAAAAGCTTAAACCAAGGTAAACTTCCACAGCTTTCTTGCATCTCTTTACTTGTTCTTCTTGAGGGGGTGTTTGACCAGACCTAGGCCCATTCAATAGGGAATGAATTTTGATCATAGCAAGGTAGAGATGATGGTTTTAGAGCATGAGGGATAGGATTATCTAATTAGAACTAAAAGAAAAGCATTAAAATTCAAGATTTGTGACCTAGGGGTTTTGATGCACCTAACAAATTCTAAAACTTTCTAAGGATAGTCTAGCTTATGTAAAAGTATGTATGAATCCATAAGACATCTAAGAAGCTTCACAAGTGGCTATTTCCCTAAAAAAACCAAGACAACTCCAAGGAGCCCAAAGTGTGTGTGTGTCTTGTGACAATCTTAACTTCTAATCATTGTAATTAAGGTTAAATATGTGATTAATAACCATAAACCAGGGTTACATGATATTAAGACTAATTACATTCTGGGAATGCGGGGAAATTTGAACCTTAATGTTATTAAAGTCATCAACCATATAATTACAAGCACTTACATACATTAGGGAAACAAACATTCATTCATAAGCCCTTGATTCTATTACCGATTAATCTTAACTTACAAGAATCTTCTACCAATATTCTTAAGTCATCTCTTAGGTTACCATATGAAAAACCAAGATTTCCTAATTATTATAAGGATTTCAGGATGTTCGCCATGGCTAAATTCCTCTTAGCTGCGGCCAATTCCTCTCAATTTTATTCCTTACTTTGTTTATCACCGCAGCGAGTTGGACCTTCACCGCGGCCAACTTATATGGTGTCGTGGCGAGGAAGCCTCTTGGAACCTACTTTGCTCGCTTCTTGCTATTGGCCGTGGCCAATACCTCCTTTTATCGCGGCCAATTCCTCTCTAGAATGCCTAACTCATTTTCACAAAAGTTCACTGCGACCAATTCCCATTTAGCCGTGGCGAATTACCCTCTGGATGACTCCCAAATTTGCCTCTCACTTTTCGCTGTGGCTAATTCCACATTTCACTGCAGTGAATTTCTCTCTGGACTCCCCCTGGGCAATTTCGCCTATATTGGTCTCGGCTAATCCCATTTTGGCTGCGACAAAATGCCTTCTGATCCCACAACTCCCAAAATCTTGTTTCCTACTTCCACTCTCTATCTAGGGGTTCTTTAGGGCCACTCTCCCACTTGTTATGAGATTCTAATAGCATCTATCTAGCTAATTTGCCCTAGCCATTAAATCACTACCCATCCTACAATTAAAGATGGATTTTCCTACTCAGTCATTGGTCTTATATCAGCAAATTTATAAATTCCTCACAATGGTCATTCAATCAAGTTTTCATCAAATAATTCATGCATTGCTAACTCTAATCCATAATCCATATATATAACATGATTTCATTACTCAAATAGTCAATTAAAATGCAGGTTTACAAGTCATAATAAGTGTCATAAACTCATACATCTATGAACAACGAATATGAAGCCTATTTCTCATTGGTTACATTCCATGTTATCAAAATACAAACTCTTACACTTGGCAATATAGATACATGATGATGCTATACAAAAAGGAATACAAAATTTAGCATCTATACTAAATAAATCAGCCTAAGTGTAGCCTTCTCCCCCCCATTGTTGGAGCTCATGGATTTTCATCCACTTGCTTCCCCTTATCCTTACCTGAATAGCCTTCACCTGAAAGTATAATCGCATGAAATGGGGTGAGATGCGAATCTTAGTAACCAAGGAAAATTCCATCATATATTCTAGTTTAATTAATATATATATATATGATCTTACATAAGTATCAGAAAACATGCCAGTCATAATAGTAAATAAAATAATTGGGCTATCATGATTACTATCCCATATTACCAATCATATTTTCACATGTTAAAAGCCAATAACACCAGAAGAGGCCTGTCCATGGCACCTACTCCCCATTGAGCACAACCAGGGTTCAGTGCATCTGGGGTTTGATCATAACCTAGTGTCCGATTGAAGCACATGCACGGGTGACAGCTGCACCATAGCTCTACCATGGACTCATAAGGTCCAATCACAATATAATAGATAGCCAACCAATTCATTTAACATTTCAAATCATTCATGTACAACAAATATGAAATTAAAACAGATATATGCATGGAATTAATAGAGTCCCAGTTACCTCACTTGTAGCTAACCTTTAAGAGCCAATTGAATGTTACTTCAGTCTATGGACACAAAACGAAGTCATTACTATCCCTAATCACAATTTGTATAAGGAACCCATCACTTAAAAAAAAAAAGATTAAGCTATATAGAACTGCTCAGAAACATTTACCTAATCACCACTAAAACTAAATTAGGATTCAGTTGCTCCCATCCCAGAAACCTCTAAATAACACCTCAAATTCTGAGTAATTTCACACAAAAATAATCCCCATATTATAAATCAGCTATAAGGGTCTCAAACTAACAAAGAAAGCGTTAAAATGGAGAGTTTATACTTACCTCAACCTACGAATTTTCATTATGGAAACATCAAATGGCAAGTTCTAGATTTTTGGGTATGGTGAAAATACTTCAAATGAAAAACTAATCAGGCCAAAATGAAGAGAAAGAGAAGGGGATTAAGTTGTATAACTATTACCTTGGCTGAATCTTGTTCTAAAAGTGAGAAATGGTGGATTTTTTGCCCTAAACCTTAGCCTCCCTTCAAAGCTCCGAATTTCTCTTTGTGTTTTTTGTGTTCTGCAAAATGGGGGTGGCTAGGTTAGTTTTTAGGATTTTAATTGGGTTAAGTTAGGTCAAATATGGGTCATGGGCTGCTCCAAAGATCCAACTCCTAATGGGCTTTATATTTAAACTTTGTTGGGCCAGCTCTTATACATTGGGCTACTGAATTTTAATTAGGTTTGGCCAAGTTTAAAGAACTTAATTGATTTAAGTCTGTACAAAGATCGTTGGGCCAATTATAAAAGCTTATAAAAGGTGGATCTTGGGCCTCTATCA
This sequence comes from Erythrophleum ivorense, assembly GCA_026724425.1. Lineage (NCBI taxonomy): Eukaryota > Viridiplantae > Streptophyta > Magnoliopsida > Fabales > Fabaceae > Erythrophleum > Erythrophleum ivorense. Next base: position 23,335,271 of record JAIUCV010000011.1, read on the forward strand.
CATTGAATTAGATTGGACCTATACCTAACTCATTGGGCCTTTATTAGCCTCTTATCATGATCTCCTATATTAATTTGGGCAAAGATGAAGTTTCTATCCTAATTAAATCTCAAACTCATTTTAATAATTTATCTTTCTAAAATTTCTACTCGCTTAACTTACCCGATTATTCCATATTAATTATTTTTAATTATCCCAAATCCATGATTAACACCTTAATTAATTTTAAGGTGTTACATGTCTCAGCTTAGAGAAGATAGAGCACCTTTCTGAAGTTCTAAGAATAGAAATGACCTAGATATGATTAATAAAAACCAAATGAACCATTGGTTAGAATTTAGAAGCCATGATTTATGAGGTGGAAGTTTAGGCTCCATTTTAAGGTGTAAAGAAATAACTTGAGTTTAAGCTCCTTAAATTGATTTGGAGATGACTTTAATGAGTTTAATTGGAGTCATGACCTATAATGAATGAGAAATTAGAGTCAAGATCATGAATTCTTGAAGTTGCTTCATTATGCTCCTTTATGGAACCATATTGAAATTATAAAATAAAGTAAGCTTGTATAGAGTTTATGTGAAGTTAGAATTAGTTCTAATGATTAAATTGTGTCTTATTTGATGTGCCTAGACCAAGCAAATCAAGATCCCCCTAGGTGTAAGTGTGTGGTTGAAAAAGGGATATAAGAAAGTAAAGGAGTAAGTTGTTTCTTGACTTAAGGCAGCTCTCTAACATTTCTTGCATGTATTTCTTGGATGTTTGATTGTTTTTGAATGCTTGTATATGTGTTTGAACTATGAGATATGTCTACAGCTTTTCAGTTAGTATTTTGGCATGATTATGCTTCTTGAATGGGATTTGAATACAAAATGGCTTGAATGGGTATGATTATGCTAAAAATCCCTTGGAATGAGTGAGACAAAGCCAAAAATCTCAAGAAAGAGTGAGGCTAAGTTAAAAATCCTTTAAAATGGGTGAGGTAAATCTAAAAGTTTCAAAAAAATTGTGTGAGGCTAGACCCACATCCTTTAGAGTCTATGTTTGGCTTGTATGAGTTTATGTGACAAAAATTATATTTATGTATGTTCATTGAAAGATCTTATGGCATGCTTGCATTCTTTGACATAGAAATGCATCCTATGTATATGTTTGAAAGGGTAAAGTGTTATTGAAATCCTTTGAATCTCATTTTTTCCTATGTTATATCTAACCATGTCTAAGTGAACTAAGTGGAGTAAGAAATGGAGGCCAAACATCTTGAAGAATAAGACTTTGATAATAGAATAAAAAATTAGGCATTTTTATGTCAAAGTTTGTAACCATATGATGTATATGTGACGTAAACCCTTGAGGATGTTTAAATATATGTAACTATGATGTATGTATTAATTTTGAAGTCAAATGAATGAATATGTGAGAATTTGACATCATGGAGCCTTAATACATGTATGTATAAAGTCATGTAGGAAAATGGTTTTGAGATATATGATGATTTGGACTATTTGGAAAGCTTATATAGACTACATTTATGCTATGAGAGGTGCTCAAATAGTCATGCCTTGGTTAGAAGACCATTTGACACAATTTAACCCTATTATGTTTGAAAAAATGACCATATTTTAACCTAAACCACAAACTGACCAAATAGATTATTTTGGGCATGACATTTGGCATGATTATAGGCCTCATCTAGAGCTTTTTACATATCAAAATAGAACCTAACTTCAAGCTCTATAGAATTTATTATGAACTTTCAAAATTAGGCAAATTATGCAAAATTGTCCTAGTCACTGTTCATATGGTCAATTTCCATTTTTGTGTCATTCATGGACCAAATGAAGTCCAATACTCATAAAATTTTACAAGTATAAATTAGACATTATAAGTTTTCCACTACAACTAAGAGCATCTCATTTGGAGCTCCATAAAGGGAAATATGAAATTTTAAATTTTGGGTTCAGTTGTTAGATGCATCAGTGACCAATGTTACTGTCCATTGATATTCATAGGCAAACCTAGTTTTTTGATTTGAAATTTTTATAGTAGTTAGAAGACATCTTAAGATTTCCAAAATGGTATATTTTGCATGATTTTGATTTTTCTATAATTAACAATGATTTTCCAAAATTCATATCAGATTATGGAAGTTAAGGAAAATTGTAAAGTGTATCTAATTTTGATATGTATGCTTTGGATCCGAATTTTGGGCTTTAAATTGTGTTAGTTATAGTTGAACAAATGTTTTAAGGATTAAAAATAAATATGGTAAACTCATATGGTCCATGTGGTAAATAATGAATTATTTTAGCTTATAATGTCGGTTATTCCTACTACCAAAGGTGTGAATTCAGTGAAAATGGATACTTTTAGCTAGTGATGGTATAGAATCGATGCTAGATAATTATGATATGACATAGTTAACACCAAATTTAATATATAATTTACTCACTGAAGAAAATGGTCCACTTCTTTATAGTTGGTCAACACATGACAGTGTGCTTATAATTTTTTCTTAAAAGAAAGAGTAATGTATTCAAAACTATTTACTGGTTTTCCAACAAGTGAGAACAAAGTGTTAACATAGGATGGACCAATATTAGGTTTATCATTTACACACCTAGGTCGGTTAAATATTGTCTCAATTCTATCTAAATACCTTAGGCAAAAAGTTAAAACCTCTTGAGATGGGTAACCCTTAGCTATGAAGCTTTTTGCCTTCACTTTGTTTCGTATATAAGACTTCAACTTCCCTAAGTACTTATTTAACACATTACATTAAATATCATACAACATCCAAAAGTTTAAATAAATATTAATGATTTTAAGGGGTATATACATCGATAATGAACAAGGCTTCCAAGTTTGGCTTCCTTGATTAAGTGTACAATCAAATGGATCATAACATTAAAGAATGAATAAGGGAATAACATCTCCAAATGGCATAATGTGAGAACAACTATATCTTGAAATTGATCAAGTTCATTTACACTTAATACTTTATTACATAACTATCTAAAAAATGAGTATAAGTCAATTAGAACTGTTGACACTTGCTTAGGGAGCTTTTTGCTCATGGCTAAGTGTAGAAGTTGCTGCATAAGAACATGTGAGTCATGGCTTTTTAGTCCTTAAATCTTGCATTATTTCAAATTGATACATCTGGAAACATTACTTGAATAACTGCCTAGCACAATGACATTCTTTAAAATCCTGAGAAATACATCTTTATTGGCAATTGTCAAAGTAAGCACAGTTAGAGGATATTTACCATTTGTGAGGCCAAAGATCAAACCTAATGCCCATTTGTTTCAAATATCTCCATGCATTTAAATGGTCTTTTGATCACCCAGAATCATTCAACAAAGTGAATATGACATTATCATAAATGTTTTTTTGTTAATGTACATCACATAAAAAATGTGGTGTATCAAATGGTTCATCTAATAGAGAAGTTTAAAAAATATACTCTTTGTACGTCACTATAAAGCATCACTGTCTACACTACTATCTCCTTTAAGTTTTTTTCTCAACCTTCAACTTCCACCTTTTTTTCCAAATATAACATCAACATTCTCAAGTTGTCTTAAGATTTCTAAGCTAGTAATTCTTGTTAGAGGGTTCCTCTTCTCTTCTTTTCCATCAAATTAATATTAGGTCAATCTAAATTTATGTCCTAAGTTCAAAAATGACAATGACCCATAAAATAGCACTTTTAACTATAATATAGTCGTAAAGGAGTTAAATTAAAGTTACAAGATGAACAAGCTAACCTAATATGTACATTCCAGCTAGATAATATTCTCAGCTTTGGAATATCACTAACAGTCCACATTATAGCTACACGTATATTGAAAACTTCATTGGCATAAAAATCATAAGTTTCAACTTCCATATTCCATAAATATATCAACACTTTTATTAGCAGTTGTAAATAGACATCAATGACATTGCCCAGTGCTCACCTTCCTTGAATTATCATTAACAAAATGAATGAGCTTTGTTTCATACACATCAAAGGAGGAAGATTGTAACTTGTACTTAAAGTGTCAAACAGATTAAAGCCATTAGTGGTCAACCCAAGACATACATTTCAAAGATCTAAAGCAAACTAAGTATGCATCAAGTCAAAGTTCTTCCAAGCCTTACAGTCTCTTCAATGCCTCATCATACCATCATTATTTTTGTCAATGGCATGCCATCTCATGTGTTTAGTAGTCTTAGAGGATATAACAAGTTTTTGCAACTGTGGTTTTAGTGGAAAATATCTAAATATTTTTGCAGGTTGTTTGATTCGTTTTCCACCCTTAACTTTTAGTTTCTATCTAAATGTATTGCACTTTTTACACATGTCCTTATTTTAATTATCTCTCTAATACAACGTCTAATCATTTGAATATAAATGAATTTTTGTGCAATTGAATCCCAATTTATTAATAATTTTATTGGCCATTATAGAAAGAAGGTGAAATATTTACTTGTTTAAAAGCATCAGCTAATAACTACAATATCATTGACATAGTTTTATCACTTATTCTATATCAACACTTGATGTGATACAATTTAACTACTTTGAATACTCTTCGCACCTTTCAAATAAATTCTATTGCTTATCTCTCATTAACTCATAAAACTCTTTTACATCATTGTTCAGCTTTTGCTTTGATGGAGAAACTTGACACTTAACTTCATCTACTTGTTTGCTATCATGAACCCCAAATGCATCAAGAACCATGTCTTGCATAGGATCATCCTCAGAAATTCATTCTTGTCTTACTTATGGCTATAACTAGGGTTTTATAATAGGTTCATTTCCAAGTCTCTCTTCATATTTAACCTAAAGAGTATATCTTTGTTGGATAGGTTTAACAATAAAGTGCTCATACAGAACTTCTTTAATATGTTATTTTTTAAATTGACATTTAGGACATGGACATATAATTTTACTCTCCACACTTCCATTAGCAAATGTAAAGTCTAAGAATCCATTCCCTCCATCTACGTATTTATGGGCATTTCAAAGTTTATTGATCCAAGACTTGTCTATTTCTGTAACCTTAAAAAAAATTGTTAATTATTTAATAATTAAAAATTAATTAATGTTATTTCCATATATATATATATTCAAATCATTTCCACATGTTTTAATTAATTAATGTTATTTTAGTTTATCTTTCTTTTTTAATGCAGTTAATATATGAAAAAATTCTCAGAAAAAATAATACTAGTATAAACTACTATATATATTATTGCTCAATTAGAATTTTAAATATATAATTTAAGATTGTTTATGTTTCTTTATAGATTCAAGCCTAAAATAGTTAACTTAAATTGATAAAAAATACCATCTTATGGCTATGGTCTATTTTTTCTAATGCAACTAAGAAAACATTATTGTTTAAATGGTAGATCATTTTTTATTTTAAACAAACAAATTTTTTTTTGACATATTAGCTACAATACCATAAGGTCTTTCATCTAACCTTAAAAAAAAATTTCAAAAAAAAAAATTAGTAAGAAAAAGCCAAACAACAATTGTAAAAATAGAAAAACAATTAATAGAAATAGTATAGATGGCCACGCAAATGAATAAGATGATGGAACTACTCCTATGCTGAAGAGAACAAGCATGAAAAGAGTAGCAGACCAATGACATGAAGAAGAACATGGCAAGAAGGAAGATGCATGAGGGTCAAAATCTATATTCTTAACCATAGTTCGCCAAGAATCACGGTTAAGCCAAAGACTTGACCGAGGCTTTTTAAAAAACTATGGTTAAATCATCTTGGCTCAACCACAGTTCCAGTGAACCATGGTTGAGACACCTAGGATTCCTAATGAACCATGGTCAAAACACCTACAGTTTAGAAAAACTAGTCAATTCTAAGAATTGAACCATGGTTTTAGTAAACTATGGAAACACACCATGGTTCTCAGGAAATCATGGCTAAGCAACCATGGTTTCCCATAACTATGGCTAAACAACCACATTTTGTGTGAAACTGTGGCTATTTTCTCAAATCTAGACCATGGTTTTTCAAACTATGGTTAAGTTATAATTTAACCATGGTTTAAAGAAATTGATGGTTATATTTTTTGTTTTAACCATGGTTATAATAATCGTGGTTAAGACTTATTATAACTACGATTATTTTAACTGTGGTTAAGACATCATCCCCATGCCTCTATTTTCCTATAGTTTATATAAAGGTATTCCAAGGTTGCTACCTCAATTGAACCCCTCACTCACATTAGTCCAAAATTCCTTAGATTTGGGCTCAACTAAAATCCAAGTTTTAAATATATATATATTTTTTTGGCTTCTCATATTGTTGTTTTGGCTAAGTTTTCTTATAGTTAATATTATGTTTTGGCCCTAAGGAAAATTGTATTTTGGTCCTCATGAAACTATATTTTAGTCCCAGCTAAAATTGTACTTTGAACCTTAAATTTTAATACTAAAAAATTTACCTAAATATTATTATTATTTTAATAATTTTCTCATATTTTCAAGGCTCCAAAAAGTCCATGGAATTTACCAAATTTCTCACCTATTATTTAATAATTTTATAAATATTTCCTAATAATTTCTATTAAATTCTTAATTTTCCTCAATTTTTTCTTGTATCAAAATTAAAAAAATTCCCATATTATCTCATGAAATTAATAATCAATCATATCTTATTATTTAGTTCACCCTATATTAATTTAATTAAATAGCTAATTTTGGAAATGTTACATTTTGGGATAAATGCTTGGACTAATAATTGATTCATTAGTTTTTTGGCTGAACGGGCTAATTTAGTCTTTTTCTTTTTTTCATTATGATAAATGAACACTTTCATGTTGCTCTATTTTTGCATACTCAATATTGCATGATGTGGATGTTCACACTAAGGTCTTTATATGTTTAGTTTGGTTTAATTTTGAGTCAAAATTGAACCAAACTAAACTAAACATATCAGCTGTCAAAGGGAAGGGATTTATTTGGTTTGTTTTATGGTTAGTTTGGTTTAGATTTAGGTGATTTGGTTCATGTCAATTGGATTTTTTTCCCATTTGGACTTATATTCACAATAGAAAAAACTCTAGTTTGCATGTTCTACATCTTGATTTGGGCTTATATTTTAGCTTTCAAGGTAAAGTACTATTTAAAAAAAAATCACATTTTGATAAAAAGTCAATACTTTCTATTAAGTTGTGGCAAAAAAAAAAAAAAGAAGCTTTTTATTAAGTTCTCCGACTTAATTATAATACTAAACTAAAATAAAAATTTGAACATAACCAAAAGGGAAGAAAATCACCATAATAAAACAAAGTCATATTCACTCATAACAAAACAAAATAGAGCCGAATTCATATTTTTCAACAAGTTCTCCAACTTAAGTATGCTATTCAACCAATATTTCAAACATAGCCAAAAATCACCATGATTAAAATGAAATCATGCTCAAGCAATAATCAAAGCATAACACAATTATTCTGAGCAAAATAAAGTTAAAACAAGGCATTATAGCAAATCATAAATTCATAGGAGGTTAATACTAATGCCTATGTTAAGAGTTTGGTGGTTTTGATGGCTCCAAACATGTTCCTTTCTTTTCTTTTATCCATGCTCAAAACACGTGCCAAAGAATGAAATGAGAAGGAAACTTTTTACAATAGGAGAATTATGAAATAAATGTGCACATGAGTTGGGTTTTAATCTAACTCGGTGTGTAGCTTGATAATTTTTTTACCCCAATACTTGATCTAGCTCAGGGTAGCATGGCATGTCATGGGTCAGGTGAAGTCAAATTTGGCTAGGGATTTTTTTTTGGGTCAAAATTTTTAGTAAAATGTATAAAATGGCCCCTAAAAATTTTTTTCATTTAAATCATTATAAAATTATACTTTCCTCTTAAAATAATAAAATTTTTATATAAGTCATTGTAAATTAATATTTTAAAATATATAACACTAGGTTGGGTTAGGCAAAACTAACGAACATAGTTAATCTAGTCTCGACCTTATCTAAATAAATTTTTGTTTTAGCTAAGATTGATATAACTAGGCAAGACTAGACTAACCAAGCCTAAGGCTAAGTGTGCACTGTTATTATGAAATTTTTTAATGGGACAAAAATAGAGAAATCAATCAAATGCAGAATAATGCATATTGGTTATGTTGGCCAACTCTAATTCTTGGTTCAATTGGAGATTTATACAGGCCATTAGAATACATGAGTCAGAAATTTATCCCATTTCTTACTGAAGCTACCCTCAAGAATTGAAGACCAAATAAAGACTCAATGTGAATACACAAATGAATGTTACGAGAAATACAAGAGATAAACCCTGCAGTCGAGTGTCAAGAGTGAGAGAGACTTAGTGAGATGATGGAATGGAGGAGCAAATCTGATTAGTTTGGGAAATTGCAAATGGTGTGTTTAACTTTAATGGCAAACATATTTTTGGAAAAAAATTATAGATAGTGGGTTGGTTTGGTTATTGAAAAAAATGATAACCAAGAATCAAATTCAACATTCTGTTTTAGCAACATCATAGTCATGTGAACCAATTATTTTTTTTGTTTTCTTTTGTTTCTTTTCATTTGGGTTTAGTTTTGGTTAATTTCATTGGTTTAGATCAATTTTAAACACCTCTAATTCACATTGATATTTTTAATATCATATTATATAAAGAAGATAAATTAAAAATAAGTTAAAAAGATGATTGAAAATATAAAATAACTAAGAAGATAATTGTATGAATTATATAAAAAAAATTATATTATTTTTTCAAAAATTAATTAAAAATAAATGAAAATGAAACTAAATAATTTGAACATTTATTGAATATTCTAAAATATCTAATTGTTAATAAAGAATAAATCAAAGTATTTTCAAATAATCTAATTAGCTTATATTTCATCTAAGATAATTGAAGATTCTCGTTGACATAAAAGATATATAATGGTTTATTTATACATGATGAAAATAGAAATCCTAATAACTATTCAAAAAGAACTCATGATAAAGACAAAGATTAGAAAAAAAGAAAAAAAAAATGAAAAGATGCCACAGTAGATTCAAAGAACGGCTCCTTAAATCTCTTATTGTATTGGTCACTCCAAATGCTTTTCCAAGTTGTCGTGCCTCCCCATTGATTTCCTTTGTTTTTGTTTTGTTATGTTTTTTAAGTCTCTTGCGAGGATTTCTTATTTGTGTTATAGTCCTTGATGCACAAGACTTTACTATTTTATTTTTTTTGCAGCTCTAGGAAACTTCTTTATTTTTATTTTTTTGTAAAAAATGTTCATATTTTGATTTCTTTCTCTCCAAACTAGATTTCAAATTGGGCATCCAATTAGGTAATTAGGTTTGATCCTCCTTGCATTTTTTATCTTTCATTAATATTTATTGTATTCTTACTAAAAATATATAAAATTAGCAAAATAAACTTTAATAACTTGATCACTAACTAAGGTCAAAGTTCAATTAATATATAAGAAATATATCGCATTAAACTCCTTTCGTGTTCCATTTAATTTTTTTTTTAAATAATGGAAGCTCAAGGGAGCTCCTCCTTGTTCCATTTAATTTATTCATTTTTATAAAAAAATTGAACACAGAGAATCCTCCTTCGCATTCAGCAATATTTTTTTTTGGGAGAAAAAAAAAACCACTGAACGTGGAGCAACCTGCTCAATGATGTATTCAGTGTGATGAATTGTCACATTGAAAAGCGGAGCAAGCAACTCCATGTTTCGGAACTCCTTTAACCCCTCAGAGATGCGATAAATTCCATGTGGCGCATGCTGATTGAAAAGAGAAGATTACATTGGTACGTAGAGAGAATGTTAGAAAAAATTGAGAAAAATTACAGTGAAAACGAAAAATTACCGCTCCCTTCAATTTTTAACCAGAGTTCACCATCGCACTTCTCATTCGCATTTCATTTTTTAGTCTTTCCAGAAATCTCGTTCAGCTCTCAGTCTCTACTCTCCTCTCCTTCTCTTTGACGCCTGAAGCCATAGAAAAAGGTGATCTACCTGGTCAAATTCCATCTTGGATAATGAATCTAACCAATCTGGATGAGTTGAAGCTTGAGAGCAACTATCTTCAGGGAGAAATTCCTCTCTATCTTTGCACCGCAGAATCTTGAGCAACTTTATTTGGCCAATAATCTCTTGACAGGACAGTTAGAGTTTAACATGTTTTTGGAGCTCAAAAGGTTAAACACACTTGCATTATCAAGGAACCAATTGTCGTTGCTGACTAAAACCTATCCTTCCAATTTGACTATTCCCAAGTTCAGATCGCTAGAATTGACTTTCTGCAACTTGAAAGAGTTTTCAGATTTCCTATGACACCAGACCAGCTTCTTGTGCTATCACACAATAGTATGCGAGGTTGGATACCCAGTTGGATAAGTAACAACTTAAATCTTCGGGAGTTGTGTGTTCAACAATTCGTTGACAGGAGAAGTTTCTTCATTGGTCTACAATCTGAAATCAACTTGAGTTTCTTGAGTTTTCGTTCAAGTGGCATGTTACCCCCATGTTTGGGAAGATTTAGCCATTCTCTGAGGACACTATATCTTTCAAGAAACAACTTCTTTGGCCTCATTCCTCAAACGTATATCAAAGGGAGTGCCCAACAGATGATTGATTTGAGCCTAAACTATCTTCAGGGCCAGTTGCCCAGAGCATTGGCCAATTGCAGAATGCTAGAGTATCTCGATGTCAGCAATAATCGGATCAATGATTCTTTTACTTTCTAGTAGAGAACTCTTCTAAGTTGAAGTCTTGCATTACCTTATAATAAGTTTCATGGGATTTTAAGGAGCACAAGAACGTCAACTTTTTTTCCTACTAGGTTACACATCATTGGCCTTTCCCACAATGAGTTCAATGGAAACTTGCTTCCAGCAGTCATCCAGAATTGGAAATCCATGAAGGCTTCTAACACAAATTAATTACAGTATGAGCTGTGGCATCACTACTTCAAGCTCACAGGAATTTACTCGGAATTAAATTATATCTATTCCTTCACAATAGTGAACAAAGGCAAGGTCATGGTTTACGTAAATCTACATGAAGTTCACAAATTTATAGCCATTGATCTATCAAGCAACGAATTTGAAGGAGAGAGATTCCTGAGGTCATTGGAGACTTTAATGGGCTTGTTCTGCTCAACCTGTCCAATTACAAACTTACTTGCTGGATTCCCTCTTCCATGGGAAAGCTTTTTAATATTGAAGCACTGGACCTCTTTTGCAATAGTCTCTCTGAGGAAGTTCCTCAAACACTTTAAGAGCTTACCTTCGTTGAAATCTTCAATGTGTCCTTCAACCGTCTTACTGGCCCTATACCACAGAACAAACAATTCAGCACATTTCTGAGCAGTTCATATGAGGGAAACCCAGGATTGTGTGGGAATCCATTGGCGAAGATTTGTGGAGATCATTTGGGGTCCTCGTTATCACCATCTTCAACCTCCGATGAAGACGAGGACATAAGGTCCCTATTTGAGTATGCCTGGGAAGTATTTTTGATAGGTTATGAAGGTGGACTTGTTGCGGGAGTGGCTATGGGAAGCACTTTGAATTTATAAAAATCGTGCATGGCTTAAAAGAACCATTAAGAGGAGATGGCAACCATGAAAGTCAACCTCATAGGATGTCCAAACGTTACCTAAATAATCTGCGTCCTTACTTTATCTCAACTTAAATAGAATTTGAGACCACCTAGCAAATAATCACTACCTAAAACTACATAAAATAATTAAATGAAATCTCTAAAAAAATTACGTAAATCATATAACAATCATTTAAAAAAAAATGACAATATACTTACACTAGACGATGTACTTTCTATATCGTTACCCAAGGCCAACAAGACTTTTGCTGCAATAGTGCTCACGTTCATGCAGAGCCATTGGATTTATAATGTCAGATCAAAACTCATGCCAATGAACCAGTTAATGATCAAGAATTACGTCCAAATTAATTTTTGAGGAATTTATATAAAAATAATATGCTAGGTGTAAATTTATTATTCATAAGTCTACAGTAAAACGATAACTTGTTCAGTAAGAAACATACAGAAACATGTATTATTTTGTGGCGCTAATTTTGTGTCAATAATTAGCTTTTCTAAATCAGTTTAAAAAATAAAAAAAATCTGTGTCAATAATATTCCTATTACTTTATAAGTCTCCTCGAATCTTTGTTCTTTTTAAGTTTTCGTGACACTTCTAGCAGATTTGGTCATAAGCAGCCATTAGAAACTCAGAATGGCATTAATTTCTCATTCATAATCATTACCTTTGAAGTCAGAACCAAATTATGAAAAAAAAAGTTTTTCTCGAGAGTTAGGTGCAAGATTTGAACTCTCGACAAAAAATATAAATTAATTTTTAGTTCGTGTAACGTGAGGGCCCTCCCCTCAAAAAAAAAAAAAGATATTGAATGAATTAATACACACCGACATTTTATTGCATTATCTTAATAATAAACAATTTTTACGGACATCATATGACACATGTACATGGTGACAGAAATTGCATTCGCACACACCAGGTTCATGCACAAGTACAATTTTAACTGTTATGTGTACATGGTATGCAAAATTTTCTTATCTTTCTAACTTCAACAAGCACGTTAGTTACTTACTTCGGAAAAAAAAAAACATTAATTACGTGGACCTGCTTTAATTAGGATACAATACATAGGACATAGCTAGTACGTCATGGCAATAAAACATAGTATTCGGTGGCTGTGGCTTCTCTCCCATCATTTGTTTTTATCCAGTCAGTGTAGTTTATGTAATTGATTTTTTATATTGTTTTATTTTTATTTAAAAAAAAATAGGAAGATATTGAATACTCGAGACTAGATAGACTAGAAGGACTCTGAACTGGAGAGAAGTTGCTCCCGTATTTGGTTACTTCAGTTTATGACACACCGCTGCTCTCTCTCTCCTACTTTCTCCACTCACTCTCCAATGCTGTACTCTGGTTAGAGTTTTTTTTTAATTATAAATAGAGTTAAAATAAAAAAAAATCATTTTAAAAAATCTATTACTCTTAAATATTATTAATCTTAACTAAAGTTAGTAATAATTTTAAAATAATAATTATAGATCTTACAGAATAATTTTTTTAAATTTTAATTTTTATTTATAAATCTCTCTTTTCTTTCCCTAGCTCTTTTGGAAGTACACAAATGTTATTTCCACGTTTTGAAGAGGGGAATTTGATTAAGGATTTAAAGAATGTAGCGCAGAATGTGCCTTCAACCTTGTTGGAGCTAGAAGATTTGTGATACAAGTGGAGTCAAGTTGTTGAGGTATCTGCTTCATCTGGTTTTACCTCTGACTCTAATGCATAAAGTATAATAGGCCTTTTAATTGACCAAATGTTAAGTATGTAAAAAAATAAATCGATATGATGAGAAATAATTATCATATTTTTACTTTTAAAAATTAATAAAAAATTATATGGATTGTTAAAATAATTATTATAAAAACATAATAAATATTATAAAAACGATTACGTCACAAACTATATTGTCCAATATAAATCAAAGACGCTCTTAAAAGAACTGCTGAGGAAGAGCCAAGTCATTTTCCTAACAGGTTGAAGGTCATGGTCGAAGAAAAAACAAGTTAAATTTTGTAGAACTTGCAGTTTTCTGGGGTCACTGCATTCACTAGCCATACCATTATTCACTAGAAATTCCTCCATCTTTAAGTTGCCCTTACCCATCTTTCCTTGGTGTTATTCCTCTCCATCCATAAACCTACTTTTCATTTCAAATTAGACGCTCCTCATTCGTGAATATTAAGTATGACTCACCGTATTTGAATTATTAGAAATAAATAAATAAATTTATAAAAAAATTAAAAAAAAATCATAATAAAAAGTATGTGATTTTAAGTTTTACGCTCTTGAATTAAAGTTTAATTACAAACTTAGTATATAAACTTTAAACGTAAAAGAAAAACAAATCTCATCAATTTTAAGGTGTTACAAAACTTCCCTTAATTTTAAGTTAACAATAAGCTTAAGATGCCACATGGTTTTAATTATGATAATAATGCATGGCTTAGGCTCAATGATCAATCTGCAAAAACGTTTAGTTCCAAAAGGTTCCTTTTAAATTCTAAAAATTAATTGGGATTTAGCATTTTAGTTCCAAGTTTGGCGAATATTTTATTATGTTTTGAAATTTGCATACTAATTTTATAATTAGGATTTAGTTCATGAAAGTAAAAATTTCACTTCTAAAAATATAAAAATGAGAATAAATAAAGGAACAAGATATATTAAACGTGAATAAATTGGTAGATTATGCTATTAAGACCGACTTGAACGAAATACATATTGAGCCTTAAGGATTCACAAAATGAACTTAAATCAAAATTTATTTAATCTAAGTGTTAAGTTGGGACCTAAGGTCATGAAATTGAACTACCTGTACTCAAACTCACAAGTCAGTCGCCTAACCAACCGATAACTCACCCGGTTTAGTATGCGAAATGTGGTAGAATATAATTGGAGAGGAATTGATAGTGTGAATAAAATAAAATGAATAATGTTTGGCGTAATATGGAAAGAAAGGGGAATACTTTTTTCTTTGCATGTTTAGTTGACTAGAAATAATAAAAGGCTAAAAATAAGTAAAAAGAAAAAGTAAAAAATGCCCCTAATTAAAAATTAAGATAATAATTTTTGACACGTAAAGGGGATAGCCTATGTAGTGTAATGATGGGACAAGACCATATACTAAAGGGCAAAATGGATAAATGAAGTTTTGGCTCCAAAAAAATACTTTGGCATGGAGCACAAAACAGATGGAAAGGCATGCAATTAATTCTTCCATTTTAGACATTAAAGATCCGTTCTTTCTGTCAAATAGGACTATAAATGGGTAGAGTCGAGTTAAGTATTTAGCGAACCTAAAGCTTGACCCGATTAAGATATTAAGCTTATTTTTATACTCATGGCTAAGTCAAAGAGACCCAGTGCATATCAAATAAGCTCAATTTTATATCAAGTCAGGGCGCATCAGGCTAGCTCTAACAAGCCTAAAAATATTTTTTTTTTTTATAAAGCAAGTAACAGATTAGCTATTCAAGAATAAAAAGCCAATTCTAGACAAAAAATAAAGATACTCAAAACAAAGTTAATACTCCCAAACATAGAGCTTATATATATATATATATATATATATGTATTAGCAAAGGTACTTACCAACCGTTCAATTCTAAACTAAAATCCAAATGACCAAAAATATTATTAAGACATAAAATAATAATATGCCTCAAAACAAAAGTAATCATCCACTATTACTTTGCCAAGATTATCATCCCTATTCAACTACACATTCCTGGCATATCCAATAAGCAACAAATTAGCTATTAGAGAATCAAAATTCAATTTTAGTAAACTAGGACACGAAAAGAAAAAAGGCAAAAATTCCAAAAATAATTAAAACATAAACACACACATTGCATAATAATTTGAATCCAAAATTTTAGGAAATTCATTTGCCTTAAAGCTGCCTCAAGAAAATTTCAAGAAACTTTATCATAAACCTTAACAATATCTAACTTATGAGCACACCAACCTTAAATATTTAATTTGGTATGTTGGACCTTTTACTTGAGTTATGCAACTAAAATTATATTATCAGATATCAATAGACTTGGTAAAAATGTATTTGGTTTGGCACAATCAAGTCAATTAGCACTACCTTCATTCGATTACAAAATAATTTTTAAATCAATTTGTAAATCACATTGCACAAGTTAATGGGCCAAAAAATCCTCTAAAGATTGGAGATGATTGCATTTTGGGATTAAAACAACATAAGAATGATTCAACACTTTGAGAAGGAATCCATTTTGAAAAAATTTGAATACTAAATTACACATGTCATGCTTAACAATCTCCTAATAGCATTGAAAAAACTTTGCATGAAAACCATTAGGACAAGGGGCATTGTTCAATTTTAATTAAGCAACTGCAATATCAATTTCTATCCTAGAGATCTCCTGACCAAAAAAAAATTCCTATGATTTGGAACTACCAATAATGTGTGGCATTGATAAGTCTTAAATTGTCATGATTTTCTTAATATTTTAAGGAATTTATCATATAAATATTGAACTTATTTTATATTTTTTATTTATAAAATTTACAAATGTTAGTTAAGTTAGCATTTAGTAAGTTTTGGTTTTATTTCTTCACTTTTGATCTTTTTTTTCCGTTTTAGTTAAGTTGTATTTTGTGTTTTTATTTATATTTTTATGTTGCTAAATTATTTAATCTTTGTTGGTAGATTATAAATATTAATTAGATAAATTTTATATTTTTGTAGGGTTACAATTATAAAGAAACAAGTTTAGAAGTTTTAAATACAAAGAACAAATATTGAGACTTGTTAGAAAATGATCAAAAAGAAAAAGAAAAAGGAAGAAACAAAGAAGAAAAGACAAAAGAGCAAAAGATGGCGCTCAAAACCACTACTGAAGAAAATTAAGAGTTGCGGCGACAAAATTAACGCCACGACTCATGGAGAAATAGAAGCTTACTTGGCTGTGACGTAAAATTTTGTGCCATGGCGCTTTTCACCGCTACTGAAAGAAATTCATTTGAGTGGCAGTGCAGTTCGAAAAAATGCAAAACACATCATTTTTTGTAACATTTTTTAGGGTTATAAAGGGCTTCCAACCCTTCTTCAGCCGGAGGCCACCATTTTGAAGGTTTTGAGGAAGGGAAAGAAGGGTTTAGAGCTTTAAATGCCATGGAAGAAGCTTAGGTTTGAGGAAGATTCACCGATTAATTCAATTTTTCTCTTCTTTTCTTACTTTTCCTTGTATTTCTTTACCTATTGAGTTTATGCTTTGTTCTTGATGTTGCTATTTCTTGTAATTATGAACTAAACTTATTGATTTGGGATTATGATAAGTTCTAACTTGTAATATGTTGCAATTACTCTCTTTATTTGCAATTAATGGCATGATTTAATCACTTAATCCTTGTGCTTCATGCTTCTAAGTGTGTAGAAACTATTAGATGATTTGGGTAGCCTAAGTGAACTTGGAAAAGGGATCTTAGGACTTGACCATGGGTTAGGTAGTGTGAGTTCATGAAACTTACAATTAAGTGGATTGATTCGCTTGTGGGATAGAAATATACCTACCAGCCTCACATATTCATATTAGGACCTATTCTTGATTAATCCTCTTAATTAATTACATAAGGAATTATAGATTAGTTAGAGGAATGCCTATATGTAATTCGAAAAATGCTTATAGGTAAATTAGAGTCTTAGGCTATTAATGAAATTAAGAGCAAGATGAAGAGAGATAATAAGTTCATATGAAATATTTGAGGGAGTCATAATCCCAAATCATTTTGCTTTCTAATTTCATCTAGAATGGTGTCTCTCATTTTTTTATGTCTTTAGTTTAGTTTAATTTCATATCACCTTTTATTGTTGGCTTGATTTAGATTAAAGTGCACAATTTTAGTACTTAACAATTATCTTAATGACAAATTGTCATGGGAACGATACTCTATTCATCACTTTATTACTATTGTGATACGTATACTTATGTATACGCTTTCAAAAAGAAAGCAACAAGCACTAAATTATGCTGCCCCACAAAGTTCTTGCTTGTGTTTTTAGTTCTTTCTCTAATTTTTGCATTTCCCTCTATGTTTTGCCTCTGTTATTGCCATCTATGTTTTCAGATTCATAACATCTCTCTCTCATGTATAAAATCTCCCATGTAACCTCCTATAACCCTTCACCCTCAACGTTACCTAGATTGAAGTGTAACCCATCTCCCCTTATGCTATTAGAAAGCATAACCCATCTCATGTCGAAGGATTATGTGTGCTTTGAACACAGAAGTTCCATTCACTATGAATATTCTAACCTATTTCTCAATTATTTCACTATTGATAGATTTTTGTAGTTTTTTTTTTTTAAAGAGAACTTACAGTTATGATCTAAGTGATTAAAATCCCTTTCTTTTCCTTTTCTCTAATCAAGGGTATACACAGGTTAGGTTGTTGCTTGGCCCAAAATCCAACCCAATTTTAATTGAGTTTTTTAACTCTTGACCCATAAGTCAAGTTGAATTAGGTCTAATATCAGGTTGGCCTAATTTTGTTTTATTAATAATTTTTTTGCTTGTTGGTAGAAATTATAGGTTTAGCCCTAAAAAATTTTAAAAATTATAATTGACCCTAAAAAATTAAAATTTTCATATAAATCTTTATAAATTTTTTTTAAGGGAGAGAACCAAGTTAAGCCAAACTATATTAGCCCTTAAGATCAACTTGGCTCAACCAATTGGTTGCCCTAGCCTAATTCAAAAAACAATTTTTTTTTTAATTTTAGCCAGACTGAGCCTGCCAAGGTTTATTAGGTTGGTTGGTTGGTTGTACATCCCTACTTTAATCTAACAACTCTAGGAAATTCATAGTCGCTATCAATGTTTTTAAAATCGAACCGGTCATCGAACCAGTAGAAGCATTGGTTTACGGTTTATTAGTTGAACCGTGGTCGAACCGTGGTCGAACCGGTAATAATTAAATATATATTTTTAAAATTTTATATATTAAAATTTTAATATAACAAATAAATTTTAATAAATTTTAAATATTTAATTACTAATTCAATATTTTTAAAGATATTACAAAAATTATTTTATAATTTATAAATTATATTAAGATTCTACTTATCATTAAAAAATAAATAATAAATAATAATTTTGATTAAATACTTTGAATTAGAGAGAAATGTTATTAAGAAATAGAACATAAACATAATAGAGAACAAGTATAAGAAATAGTCAAATATATACATTTTATTTCTTTTATATTCTCTCTTTTAAAAAAATTATTTATATTTAAATTTTTTCCTTTTTTATTTTTAATTTATTAATTTATTTGGGATGAATTATTCTATTATATAAGAAAAAATCTTTAAAAAAAAATTGGGACGAACTGGTTTAACTCGATTTTGATCGGTTCTCCACCAGTTCTTTGACTGTCTGATTGTCTGGAGTAACCAAACCGAACTAGGAACTGATTGCTAGTCGAATCGGCCGGTCCGGTCCAGTTTTCTTAACCATGGTCGCTATAACTAGAGTTTGCATTTTTGCCTAATTTTTGAAAGAAATATAATCAAAGCCTTTCCTTCTCTCACTCTGAAGCCCTAACCACTCCTCTCTTCTCTCCAATTTCTTCCTTTTCTACCTTTCCATCTCTTCTCCTCCATCCATTCCTTGTGGTAAAAATCTGAACTCTCCAATTACTTTACTTATCTATCTTGCATTCTAACTCTATTTTCTATTGTTTTAATCTTTCAATGTATTGTGGCAGAGGTAGCAAGAAAACCGCAAAGGGCAAGTGCTTCAATCATTCCTTTGGAAATGTAACCTCTCTTCCCATTCTCACCTTTTAGATTTGTCACTTCCTCATTTTTTTCTTTTGACGAAACTCAAAATTGTTATTCTTGTTCTAAGAAGTGCGAATACCCGCACAGGATAATTTTAGTGTTTAAGTATAATTTTAAGTTTCATGTGTCTGATGTTAGGTTGTTAGGTTGGCTTAATGGGAGGCTTTATAGGATCTGTGGCATCAGATGTTAGGTTGTTCCCCTTAAGGTACCATAATTGGCAACAAGTTCCAAATGCTATCAAAGAAAAATGCTATGATGATATTATAAAGGTAGTAGGTATTGCAATTTTTTTTATCTTTTTGAGCTAACGAATGTCATGTAATTTAATTAATAATGTTCGTTATGCTGTGAAGACATATTTCTTTTTGATGATGCTATGGGAAGAAATAGATCTTGGAAAGTATTTCAAAGCAGGGGAGGGACAATTGCAGCCACTTGCACAAGAAATTCTACAAACAAGATTGAAGCAAAGAAGAAAATATTCTAGCACATCATGGCTGGATTCCACAGGAATGATAGGTGGCCTTTATTAGCTATTGTTTACATCCCAACACAGTGGCAAGGTTGACAGGTATGATCGTTCACATGTTTGTATGGATATGGATATGCATGCATGTATCATATAAGGCTGCTTTGGTTTCATGATCATGTTTGGTCACTTTCTCATAAAGTCATTTTACAGTCTGTCTCTAGACTCTGGATGAAACTAATTGGATGACCAATTAATAATGTCATAGTAAATCTTCTTCAGTTGGAAATTGGCATCCGCCGACTCTTACCATTATTACCAATGGTCTCTTTTCTTGAACGATATAGCATGCACGTCAACCTTTTCAAAATGGGAAAGTATTTCTGAAGCTTAAATTGATTTTGAGAATAGCTATGAGTGCTAGTGGAAAAAGGTTCACAATAATGCGATGACTCCAATCTCTATTCTATATTAATTTGGCGTGTAAATGTGATTTGTCATTATGTGAAACGGCATGTGTTCGGTTGATTCATGTGAAGTGAAAGATCATGATTTCTTATTTAATTTGATACTTTCAAACGATTTACTTTCTGCATATAACATATGTGGAGATAGACTGCAAGAGAAAGCCAATCTTGATTAATGAGGACTTGAAAGTGGAGTGAAACATTGAGCATTATTGATATTGAGTCAAGGTCGTTTTGACACATGATTTGTTTGCATCAAATGAATTAGATGATACCAAACTAAGCCCTTCAAAATCAAACTAATTATTCTAATTTTTATCATTCATCATTATCAACCATTAATCCTTCGTTAATTACAAGGGATTGAATGCTTCAGGTTTAGTTGGCAAAAAAGCTTAGGTTTTTGAAAGAAAAGATGCATGTGGTGTTGTAATCATTTACTTCCAATTATTTTATTCTAATTTTCTACTGAGTAGCAGAAAAAATGGCATGAACTGAGGAAAGATATTGCCATTTCCTTTGACATTAGCACATCCTATTTGAACTTGGCGCCTTTATGGAAGTATATGGAAACAGCTAGAGTTTAGATGTTCTATATTGTTCTGAATGTGTCTAATCTCTATTCCCAAATGCTACTTGTTTTAGCATGTTGATCTCTAGTAAGTAGTTTGCAATTTAGGCATTAGAAAGAGCATTTGTAAGCAGATATGAGAAAGTTGCTGATGAAGTACACTGATGACCCTTAAAATATATTTTTATGCTATGAAAAATGTGAATCCAAAAAGTAGTGCTCCAAATTGAAAAAATAGCTAAGTAAAATATTAGGCTATTAGTATTATTAATGCCTTTTTGTTTTCTTCGCCTCCATTTTCATTTTATTAGGCTATTAGTTATCTATCAACATCACTATCAAGAAAAAGAACAAGAAAATTTCAATCCCTAATTACAGGACATATTGTTTATTGCAAGACTCTATGATTGTTGCCTTGTTGGTGAAGCTCATATATGACCATGATCAGATTGGCCTCCATTGATGTTTTCTTTTTTCCAATGTCCTCATCTCTATCTTTCATTAGAATTTGTAAATGTGTACAGAAGCTTATTTGAGTAATTCATTAAAATTCACCACCTGTGCTAAATGTATGATTCGATGAAAACCTATTATTACCTGTGGCATGAGATTTAGGAATTAGTTCACTTAATTCTAACCTCTCTGGACTTCTATTGAAATTTGAGAAGACTTGTTCTTTTTTATTTATTTATTTTTAATAATGTTCATACTGGTGGATTGTTTGTTGTTGGTTTGGGCTGCACCTGGATAAGGAAAAGCTAATCTGTCATGTTTGTTTTTGCTTTTGTGCTTTGCAAGAAGGCAATGCTATATCTTGTGACTGCATTGTTTCATTTATTTCCTCTTGGTTTGCCCTTTTGTCTTTGCAATGGTTTTTAAAAAACAAAAAATTGGCACAAGTGTACTGGTACCATCTTTGTCCTTCATTCTAATAAATGTTGCTATATACGATACTGAACTCTTCATTTGAATTGCAAAAAATGGTTGAGACTACTATTGCCAATAGATAGAAGTTGATGACTACACACTAGAGGCTCTAAGGGTTTCGCAAGAAAGAGGCATGAAATGGTAAGCCTTTGTAAATATGTCGTAAACAATGGAATGATGTAAAACTATCAATAATTATTTATTTAATCAATCTTAAGAAATTGAGAATAGTGGACCCGTAAGTCAGAGTGCCCATATTCAGACTAAGAAGAAGAATGGCTTGTTCATGAATGATCGAGAAAGGGTTATTAGTGTAAGTTTGAATTGTTTATATTATGATATTAATTTAATAATGTTTTTGGTGGTTTTGATTATTTAGTTATTTTTGCCCAACTT
This sequence comes from Erythrophleum ivorense, assembly GCA_026724425.1. NCBI lineage: Eukaryota > Viridiplantae > Streptophyta > Magnoliopsida > Fabales > Fabaceae > Erythrophleum > Erythrophleum ivorense. Next base: position 23,357,564 of record JAIUCV010000011.1, read on the forward strand.
TTCTAATAAATCATTTGCATGAAGACATTTCTAATCATGAGGCACAACATGGTTCATCCCAAACTATTAGCTAGTGTGATTTGCTTGCGCAAGTTTTAGAGCCGAAGCATCTAGGGAGGGTTTGGGGCCTATGTTTTGACCCCACTCCTCAAGATTTTGGATTAAACATTCACAATTTTAGCAAGTTGCAATTGGCACCTAATGTTTGATAGTCATACTTCTAGCAATGAAGTGCCCAAATCAAAGTTTAAGCTATGGTCTAAATATATGAGGAAATAAAGGCGTTGAAGACTAGAGTATAGTATGTCTTTAAGGGTGCTTTTGAGGATGTGTCATCTCAGTCGAAGATTGCCTCCATAATCAGTTGTAAGGTATACTCTTCTTTGTTGTTTATGATTGGCAAATTTCCATTACTAGATTTTTTTTTTTTACATATTTAATGTCTCTTTTTCAAGGAAATGTACTTGATCCCTGTCCTTCCTCTTCTTCTTGTCATGCATTGGATAGTTAGGGAATAATTTTGCAGTTGTAGTGTCTTTTATTTTTGGATGTTTAATTGAACATTACACATAATAGCCAATCATTTTGTTGTATAGACAATTTTTATTTTAAATCATGTATTATTGGTATATGTGTTTGACAATTATCTTAAATATATTTGATTATTTAGCAAAGTTGATAATGTTAAATATGATTCCAATATTGTATATCAAAAAATATATATTGTATAATAAGTTATATATCTAATATAAAAAAATATTATCTAATATAGTATATAAATATAATGTGAAAAAAGAATTGAAACTAGCTGCGATTAGAAAATCTGTCACTAACTGAAGCCAAAAAATTACTGACAATTTCAACTACTAGAAAATGTTCATCATAGCTGCTTTTTGGTGTTCATTTCTGATAGTCAATAATCGTGAGTAACTTTAGCCAACCTCCGGATAATATGCAAAATAACTAATTTTTTTGGTTGTGTTCCCATCAGTTATAACTACTGATAAATTCATTTAAAACAGTCGAGGAAGGTGCAAAATAATTAATTTTTTAGTTGTGATTCCGACGGCCATAAACTACCAGGCCATTGCCTAAACAATTCGCAATGATTGTTCTGGATGTGGATCGTCTAAAGTGCGAGATGCGTGAAGTGCGTCTGCAATTAGATGAAACGATGCGTTTTTGTTGAATGAATGGCAACGCGGCAAATCCTTTGCTATCAATTTGATACATTAATATATATATATTTTGTCAATCACTGGTCAATGATATATTGATGTCTTCCTAAAAATCTTTTAATATGTACAATAGCAGATATTTGGATTTAATCTTATTTCTGACATTCTTAACAGGAAAGAAAAAACATTCATTTTAAACCAAAAGTATTGTAAATGTTTTCTTATATTAAACTACAATAAAGAAAAAAGGCTTGAGATGAATATATAGGTGGAGAAGGTAACGATATCGATAAGAGATGATAAGAAGGTAATGGACTTGTAATTTATTTGTCAAAGTCTCGTGAGCATCGATCGTTGGACAGTGTAGTTGTAGCCAATGTTCTAAATTGTGGGCCGCAATACAAAATGCGGCCGCAATATAACGGATGCGGCCCAAGCCGCATTCACATCAGCCCACAACTGTAACGAGCAAAGATATCATGCTAATGGGCCGCAATGGAATGGTCTTGCAGCCGCAACGGAATGGTATTTGTGGTTTCATTGCGGCGCATCATATAAATCAAGCTCTAAATAGAGCGGCCGACCCTAGATCTACATTTTGCTTTCTCAAACAACAAAAGAAAGCAGAGATTGAGAGAGCTTCAATCTAGCAGAGACTGAGAGAGCTTCAATCTGAAGAGTAGAGTTCTAAGATCTAAAACCAATAACCATACCTGAAGGCTAAACTGAAGCACAGTGATTTAAGATCTAAATCTAAAGTCTCGAAGCTGCGAAGCAGAGCAAACGGTATGATGCGAGCGTGAATCTGAAGAGAGAATCGCCCAGAGGTATGCAGAATATCTTCTTCTTGATCTGCTTCTACTTTGCTATTTTGGGTTTTGGGTCTCTTGCACTGTTAGAGGAAACCGATGCGTTGAATCAAAAGTTTATATATGTGTCATATATATATATATATATATTTCTGATCCATACACACTGCATAATATATATGTATAATATATATATATGTGTATAATCAGAGGTTCAGCCACGCAATACCTTCTGATCTTTCTAATATATATCCATCCACCGCACTGCATAATATATATGTATAATATATATATATATATACGTATAATCAATGCTTCTGCCACTCTATGCATAATATATATGTATATATATATATATATATATATAATCAATGCTTCTGCCACGCTATGCATAATATATATGTATTATATATATATATATATGTATAATCAAAGGTTCTGTACGCAATGCATAGATGATACCAGATTTATTTGTAATAATGTAATCCTAAATTAGTATTAATCATTAGGTTCTGCCACGCAATGCATAAATTCTGGTTATATGTAACTTGATTTTACTTGGAATTGACCCCTCTTTCCTATAAGGCAGCAGCATCAGTCCCTTTTTTGGGCCCCAAAGTATGTTTTCTTTCCATGGGTTGAAAAACTACTTCACTTGCAAGTGTGAGTTCCTTGTCTGAGTCTAGGATTTCCCTGATGGCTTGTGATGCATCCACGTATAACTCTCAAAACTACCTAATGAATAGGTTATTAAAGTAAGAACATACACACATATATATGTCTACTCAATGCTAGCTGTCTTACAGATCATTCGTGCTTTGCTTTCTAATATTATATATATATATATATATATTATGGGGTTCATATACATCCAACATGACAACTTTCAAATTTTCTTGCAAATTTACTCTTGAAATTAATGATACACACCATGATTTATAGTGTTTATGAAAAATTATAATTTTAAATTTTAAAATTATTTTTAAAAATATAAAAACTAAAAATTTTAATTTAAAATCATAAATTGTAAATTTTTTTTATACAATTCAAATCTTTGATTCATGGGTTCTTTAGAACAAATTTAAAATTTAAACTCCTCTAATATAAATATTTTTAATTTAGAGTCTGTAACTATAATTTTCCTTAATATTTATGTGTAGTATGGCAATCTAATAAAATAAACACATATTGGTCAATCAATGAATATTACTAAAAGGATAAGCCACCAGCATCAACAAAAATAAATGTAAAAATTTTTAAAATTTTTTTATTATAAAATTTTTATAAATTTTGAAAAATAAATAACACAAAAAATAAAAATGTATATGGGGTTTACTTCCTCTATTTTCTTTCTAAAAACCTTATAATAAGAAACTTTAGAAGATTCAAATCTTCAAAATAATCACTTCTCATGAAATGAGTTATCTATTATTTTTCATGGAACAAATTTGAATCATTTATATTTTTGAATAGTCTAAATTTTAAATTATTTTTTTACAATTTTATTTTGGTATTTTTTAATTAAATAAATTAAGGTACAAGATAAAGATTGGAATAAGTTAAATTAAGGTACAAGATAATATATTTTTTTACCATATATTATGTAATTGTAAATTATATTTTTGAAATATTGTAGCTAATGAGATAATATATTCATGAGAATTATTAATTAGATTTTGGCTTAATTAATCATGTTTCAATCATTTTATTGTTTTTTCTATAAATAATATAATATGTTCACAAGTTTGATTTAGAAGAGTAGATAAAGTAAGTTGTTAATACCATATATAAAATAAAATAGATTTAAAACTCATGGCTATTACGCTTTGAATATGGATTTAATCATGAATAAAATTTATAATTGATAATCAATCTTTCAAATATAATAAAATTAATTAAAAATATTACATGAAATATAAGAGAATTTTATAGTGTTTTGACTATTTTGTATCAATTTATATTCATTTGTATAAGTAAACCATTCATATATAAGTGATTATTGTATACATGAAATTATATGTTTTCCATTAATAACTCTTAAGGTTTAGAATGGTACTAGCAAAGCATAACTCTTAGATTGGAATTTAGTTTACTAGATTTTGCATATAATACCTATTCATACATTAATTTCTTTTAAATCACCTCTTTATATCCAATGTATAGCTAATTCCTCTTCATGTGAAGTTTTAATTTTATCCAACACAACATTGTTAAATTTACAAGTAATGATAGATTGATTGTAGTGATAGTAATAAAAGAGAATTGAACATGAGATGTGAATCTAGAAAATGAGATACATATATATATTCATGATTTGTGAAATTAATTTAAATTGTGCTTTTAGTTTTGCTATATTATATTATATTACTAACTTCATTTGATCACCGGGTATGATAAAATATAAACAATGCCGCCAAGAGAGGAATTTCCAACAGAAAGATTAGAAAGTGCTCCTAGTGATGATATTGGTTGGCATTTTGGAACACCTGTAACTGGAAATCAAAACAATATAACTTGCAAACTCTGTGGAAAAGTAATAAAGGGTGGAATTACTCGATTGAAGCAGCATATTGCTCATTTTAAAGGACAAGTAGCTGGATGTCCTAGAGTTACAACTACTATTCGAGAAGGTATGATGAAACTCCTTTTAGATAATAAAGAAAAAAAACTTATTCAAAAAAAAAAAAAGAATTTGAAGCAAGGTTGAGAGGAGATGAAGATGATGAAATTGAAACATTTGTTGATGAGGAAATGCAAATGAGGCGTGCAACACAAGAAAGTATTAGATCACATCGTGAATGGGAAGATAGACAACAATTTAGACAACAAACCAGAGGAGGGCAAAATGTGTATGAAGAGGGTGAAAGTTCTCATGCAAGGGCAAGAGGATCAGAAGATATTGCCTTTAGTTTAAGATCTACAAATATTGATCTTGTGAGGAGCAAAACCATGAAACAACCAAAAATTTCTGGTGGTTTGATGAAAACACTGAGGAAGAAATTAGGAGAAGCAGTATCAAAGCTTATTATATATGAGTGTCTTCCAATGAATTTATCTAATTCTCCTTGGTTGCATAATTTAATTACTGCAGCTGCTGAAATAGGTACAACAGGGGTTAAATTTCCTACTCCTTACGAGATTTCAGATGTGTATTTGGAAGCTGAATACCAATCGATGAGGGAATGGATAAATGGGTTGAAAGGTGCATGGAAGGAAAGAGGTGTTACAATAATGTGTGATGGCTGGACTAATAGCATTAGTTACATGCACATAATGAATTTTTTTGTCTATTGCAGTAGGGGAACTATTTTTCTAAAATCAATTAATGTTTCTTCTGTTGCTAGTAGAAATACTGATTACTACCTTCAGTTACTTGATCAAGTAGTAGAAGAAGTTGGAGAAGAATATGTAGTCCAAGTGGTTACAGATAACGAGGGAGCTTTAAAGGCAGCTGGAAAAAAATTGATGGAAAAAAGACCACATCTCTATTTGTCACCTTGTGCAGCTCATTGTTTAGATATGTGTTTAGAAGACATTGGAAAAAAGAGCAATGTACAAAAGGTGTTAGAAGATGCAAAGATGATAACATCCTTTACATATAACCATATTTGGACTATAAATTTGATGAAAGAATATACTGGAGGTAGAGAAATTATTCGTCCAGCCATTACTCGCTTTGCTACACAATTCTTGCAACTACAATCTCTTGTGAAGCAAAAGCAGGCTTTGAAGAATATGTTCAACTCTGAAAAGTTTAAAAAGTCTAAATTTGGCAAGGAAAAATCTGGACCAGCACATGATGCAAGAAAAAAAATTTTGGATAATAACTTTTGGATTAAAGCCAATGAAATGCTAAAAGTATTTGAGCCAATTGTCAAGGTGTTAAGATTGGTCGATGGTGATGAAAAACTAACCATGGATTTTATCTATGAAGCTATATATATAGAGCAAAGCTATCTATACAACAAAATTGTCATTATCACTCAACTTATAACGACATGATAGATAAAAGATAGAAATTTCTACATACTGATTTACATTTTGTAGGTAAGTCTATATATATATATATATTATGTTGTCACAAAAAGAGAAATGTTTGTATATTGACTAATTAATTTTTTTTTTCTAGGTTATTTTCTTAATCCTCAGTTTCAATTTGGAGTTGAGTATGGTCATTCAGTTTATAAAGAAACATTTGATGGAACCAAAAGTGCAATTACTAAATTAGAAAGAAATATGGATGTTATAATTAGAGCATTAAATCAGGTTAGTTATTTTTTATATAATGAATATTCAGAATATATTATTATATATTTACATTAAATTTAATATGATGTTGTATTTTTTTTAATACATAATATGATGTTGTATAGTTAATACTTTTTCGAGAAAAGAGAGAGAACTTTGGAACGTCACAAGCTCAGAGAGCATGGTCTCAAAGGGATCCAGGTAAGATATAATTTATTTTTTATTTACAAGTATACATGATAGAATATGTAACTCAATCAAAATGATTGATTATATTTATAATTCAAAGCTGACTAAATTTGTGTATTGTTTATTTAAATAGCTGAATGGTGGATGATATATGGTTCATGTGCTCTTGAACTTCAAGGCATTGCGATAAAAATTTTGAGCCAAACAACTTCAGCTTCAAATTGTGAAAGGAATTGGAGCACATTTAGTTATATTCATACAAAGACAAGAAATAGACTCAAGTATAAAAAATTACAAAAACTTGTCTTTACCTTTTACAATATGAAGCTAAAAAAGAGGGAGAAGAAGAGGCGTAGTCAAGAAGAAATAGAAAATAGTTTTAATCTAATTAATCTTGATTACATATTCCAAGAAGATGATCCCTTGTCTCCATGGATTGAGGAGAGAGAAGGCCCATTATTGGATGGACTTCAAAATTCAGAATGGCTCCCAAGAATGGATATTGATGACGAAGAGGTAGAGGCTGATGATGATTCAAGTTCCCATGAAGGTCATAGTCAGGGCAATGATAATGGTTTGAGTCTACCAAGCAATAATAGTGGTGGTGATGGTGGTGATGCAGTAGAAAGTGATCATGGCATAGATGAAGATAGGGAACAAGATCCATATCAAGACATTCCATATACTATGCATGATTTGGGTTTTGTTGTTGATATGACATCTTTTCGGGATAGAGACTCTAGTGATAATAGAAGAGGTGGTTATCAATCTACAAGAAGTGGAAGGCAGCAAAGTGGTGTACTAGAAGATAGTTCTTCCTCTAGTTTTTCATAAAGTTTTAGTGATTTTGGAATTGGTGGCTCGTCTCAAAGTAGTCATAGTTACTATCCTCCATTTTATCAACAACCTCCCTATATGTCACATAGTCATTATCCAATAATTCAAGCACCACCAAATTATCAACCTTCAATAAATTATCAAGAGCTTCATTATTACCATACACCAAATTTTCCTTATCAGCAAATGGAGAATATAGGTGGAGGATTTTTTGATTATGTTTTTGGACAGGGATCAAGACAAGATGATAATGAAAGTGAAAGTGGAAACTATGACCCTCCACGACATTCTACAATGTGGTGATTCTAATTCTCTCTTTGTAATAAGTATGTAAGTATATTTTTATATTATCTGATTTTTCTTTTTAGTTTTCTCAATTAATATTGATATGTTTGTTCAAAATCAGGATTTATTTAATTAATATTGATGTTAGGCATGATATATTTATGTATATGAGAGTTATAATGATTATATATATTTTTAAAATGATTTGTGCAACTTAAAAAAAAAATCACAGCCGCAGTGACCGCAACCCGCATTATAGCACCTGCAATACCCGCAACCGCAATAACCGCAACGCAACCACAACCGCAACCGCAATTTAAAACTATGGTTGTAGCTGTAGTTGTTAATAAAAAATTGCATCTTCATTATAAAGTGGAGAATTCAAATACTGCCCTCAATTTATAATTTATTGATAAATATTTTTTTGAATTAAAAATTTCTGGATTTAAGCCCATTTTATTATTTCCCTGCTAATTCCGTTATTGGAGCTTCCACGTCAGACTGTTTTATTATTAACGTAGCACACAACTATTCATATATGAAAATAACATGTGGCCAGTATGTCAGATATTTTAAAAAAAAAAATGAAACTGCAAAACCCATATGATGCTTATTCAGCTTGGATATTTTAAATTTTTTTTGTAATTTTTCTTTTAAATGTCAAAAAGAGAAGGTATGGTTCAATGGAGTTGAAGCCTCATAACTCGGATGTTTTTAATCCAATTTGTTCTGTTAAGATAGAAGGCACCATTTCATCATAAACTATTGCTGTAAGCGTTGTAAACAGATAAAGCTGCATTAGGAAAGTGCTGGTTCAAAGGGCTGGCTCTGCTTCTATAAACATTCCACAATTGCAACAACTCAATGACCTTCTCCTTGGTGCTTTTCTCCCCAACCCTCCTGCAACAAGACCAGGAGTTTCTGAAACACTACAAGTTAATTGCTTCAACCAAAACCCATTCATCTTCCTTGTCATAGATCTTCCAGAGAAAAGAGACAGAAAAATCAGCTGCTAATAGCGATAAAGAGTGGGAAGGCACGGCACGTAACCAGGGACGTGGCACTGAAAATATCAGCCATTGATTCAATCAACGGCAAAGGATTTGCCGCGTTGCCACTCATTAAACCAAAACGCACCGTTTCATTTCACTGCAGACGCACTTCACCCATCTCGCACTTTAGACGATCCGCGTCCCGATTGTTCCAGCAATTGGAAAAAAACCATCACGAAATGCCTCTCAATCGGCGCATCAGTAGTGGTGATGCAACGGCCAACAAATCCATTCAGCACGGTTAAAACTACCACAAAATGCAAATAATAATAATAATAATAAGGAAAAAAAAGCCACGAAATAACATTTTTTGTAGTGACTATATATTAACAGTTGAACTTACTTATGTTCTATTTAGTTAGTATAGAACAAATATTTATGAAATTGTATCAAAGGCTAATATAGATTGAATATAGAGCAATTAAGGTGAGAGGTAATGAAAAAAAAAGGAAGGTAAGGAAACAAATAGGAAAAGAAAAAAAAATTAAGTGAAAGAAAAAGGAAAAAAATATAAGTGTTAATTCAATGAGTTTATATTAAAATGTCAAATAATAAAAAATACATTTGTGTTCAATTAATTCAATGATCTAGTAGGTTCAAATTTTTTTTTTAGGAAAATGAGGATATAATATCAATTATTAATATTATATATATAAACAAATTCTAAAAATTAAGGGAATGCATAAGCCCACCGTCGAACTGACTTGGCCGCACCCATGATATTAACTAGTGAAACTTATATAATTAGGTGTTCAGGTTAATAATGTTCTAAGTGCATGTATAGGGGTTCAATGGCTTAGTTCAGATAAATTATGCTATTATCTTTGTTATTATATTTTTTAATAATAATATAATAACTATATAATTTTTGCAGACAGTTATGATTTTTACAATTTAATATTACATAATTGAGTTTTTTGAAAAAAAATTCTTACAGATGTTATAATAAATTTATTAGAACATCTAATAGTAAAATACAAAGAACTGTATCAATTTAATTATTAAATTAATTTTCCAGATATTATAATAATTTTATTAGACTCGACTACTTTTCCTGTATGTTCATCTATTTTATTCATCACTGCTGATGTTACAAGATTTTTTTTTTCGCCTCAAAGCCACAAATTGAGAAAATGTAGGTTGAAAATGGATCCCCATTTGTGAAGCAAATATAGCACATTTACATTTATTCTGTTATTTAAGTACGACAACAGAAATCTGTATTTGATTATAAACAATTTTTAGTAAGGTGACAGCTTACCTTGGATTAATAGAAAAAATTTTGTATACATATATATATAGTATACATATATGTAACGGTTCAAATCTATAGTTCGTATATATGAATCAAATTTTGTGTGTATGTGTATAATAATTTCTTCTATTAGTATAGAAAGCTACATTAATTTAGGTCCACAGACCGGGGGATATATATAGTAATGTACAATTTGCTTGCATAATGCCACTCCCGGGGGCCAATTTCAACAGGAGCTGCAAAAACGAATAACTCTAGTCTCCAGCCTAGCAGTCCTCTAATCTCTAATCCCTTTGCATTTGAGAGCAACCTCTCAACTAGTAGACCATTATTGGCACGACAATGACTTTCCCTTTGGACTTGTCTCCTCACATTATTGACGTTTTTCCGACATCATTGACAGACAATTACAATTGGTGGACTTAAAATTGCATAATGACTTGAAATCTTGGTAGCGTAATCCTCTCTCATCGGTGTCTAGCCAAGCCAATTTTGGCTTTTTTTTTTCCTCAATTTTTTTAATGTTTAGAGGTTATACATTTTAAGTATAAAAAAGAGGTAATTTTTTTCAGAGTTATAATTTTTTACTTTTCAGTTATACTTTTTATCTTCATACTTAAAATTTATAACTCCTAAATCTAAAAGAAGAAAACAAAAATTGAAAAAAAACGGTCAAAATTGGCCTAACTAGACCAACTAGGGAGGATCCAAGTGGGAAATCTTGCACCTGTCTAAGATTTGGAAGCTTTAATCAAATGAATCTTGATTTCATGTAATTGACTGACCTCAACCATTAATTGATCAGAAATAAACGAGGAATCTAGAACACATTAGAGATTCATAAATATTGTGTTTACATGCCTCTGCTTTAAAGTAGAAAAGTGTGTAAGCCATAAATCAATAATTCATATTAAAAACATAATTTGAAGTAGTCCTTTCCATTAAGAAACCGGTGCGATCAGGAAGAGATTGAAAGTGGGCAATGGCTTCAGTTGCGTAGTAAAATTGAGGAAGATTTATTTGGTAACAACAAGCGCAAAAGAATGGCCATTGCTCTCATTTTCGTTAGGTATTTTTTAGTGTATGGATACCATAACACTTAGTGGCAAAGCACTCAAAGTCTTCATCTCTTGTAGGGGTACTCATGGGCAGTGCCTGATCGGACTTTTGCCAAGCTTGATGTTTATTCTGATTTTAAATGGGTTTGCTTAATTTGGCTTGGCCTAATTTAATATTGGGTAGAGTTAAACTAATATCAGGCAACCGAATTTTTTTAATTCATTATTAAAATTATAAAATGACTTCAAAAAAAATTTTATTTTTATATAAGTTTTTATAACATTACATTTTATCATAAAAACATTAAATTTTAGGATATAAATCTTTATAAAAAAATTATTTTAATTATTTTATTTTTTTGGGCTAGATCCGGTCAATATGTCCCTTAGGACTAGTTTGGATTTATTATTAAAATTATAAAATAACTCTTAAAAAAGAAAATTTTTATATAAGTTTTTATAAAATTATATTTTATCCTTACAAAAATTGATATTTTGATATAAATTTTTATACAAAAATATTTTTTAAGATTTTTTATTTTTTTGAATGGACTAGGCCCAACTTGGTGCCTAGCCTGGCCCAACCTTAAATTTCTTTTCTTTTTGAGCGTCCAACTTAACTTGACTTGATTTGGCTACATAAAGCCAAGTATACCAGACCTCTGAGAACTCTGAGCACCCCTAATCTCTTAGATGGCTAAAGCCATCGAGATGTGTGCATGTAGGTCTTAAGGGTCTAAAGTCATACTCATTGAGACAAGTATGGATCCTCTACTATTATATTTTCACTATGATTGTGTTGTTAGTATAGAAAAGGAGTGTGTTTTAATTTTTTTTCTTCTTATATTTTAAAATAAACTTACTCACCAATCTATCTCTCTACTAATAGCACAATAGCAGAGAGAATATAATAATAGAGGATCCATACTTCATTGAAACACTTCACTAGTGATTTATTGCAATCATGATTATAATTTCTTTTCTAAGAAATAATGTAGAATAAATGCATATTTAAGTACCTCTTAGACTAGTATTGAAACACTTCACTAGTGATTTATTGTTGTCATGATTAGAAATTTCATTTTATGAAAAGATGTAGAATGAATACATATTTAAGTACCTCTTTAGCTTCCCTATGCTCTTTTCCAATACCCATATCCCATGCATTGCCCACAACTTAGAGACAATAAACATTTAACAACGAGAAAGAAGAGAAAAATAGAAAAGAGAGGAAGCTAAAAAAAAAAAAAAACCTAGAAGGTTCTAGATTCAACCTTTCTAAGAGAACATAGAGGGTTTTAGCTCTTAGCTGTAAGAAGGAACAAAATAAGAAAAATCAAACCTTGTCATACACAAAGATACTGTCCTTAATAGTTATTCCATTACAAGACGACACTCTCCAAGATTAAATGAATTCTTCCTGTAGAATTTTGTAAGGAAACAGAATAGAAAAATGCCAGAGATGAACTCAAAAGAAAAGCAGAGAGGAGAGGGAAATGAGGTGCATCCATCTCTACTATGAAGCTCTCTATTTATAGGCATGGAAAGCAAAAGAACATTGGACAACTTAATTGTGATTGAAGGTGTTAGTTTTTGAATGTTGGGAGTATAAAAATAAATCATCAATGGCCTCCAACATTCAGAAATGGCTAAGCAATAATCAAAGGTCGAAAACGATAGCCATGAAAACCAAAATTGAAACCATTTAAAATAAGGGTTTTCTAGTAAGTCTTTTGTTAAATAAAAATAAAAATAATTTTATTTTTTGCAAAAAGTGTCTAACATTACATTTCACTTTGCATGCATGGGCAGAGAAATCGACAAATTTCACTTGCGTTGGCCCAATTGTTGTGTGTATGAGCCCACTCCTCTCATGGCTCATTTTACTTGGTCATGAACACATCTTAGTATATATACACTAAGGCTCTTACTATCTTGAACAATGTGGGACTAAGGCTTTTGACAGACACGTATTCCAACAATTCCTTATATGTGTGTCAAAAGAAGATTATCATCTGAGTTACAAACATGAATATAAATGTTTTGAATATGATGTCTTTCGGACTATGAACTAAATTTAGACCAATAAAGCTTAGTACATAGAGTTGTCAGTGAAGCTTATAGCTCCTATGAACCAACAATTTTTTGTTATGTAATAGAAGCCCTATTAGCCAGCTTATACTCCTACAATTTCTACTATTATCATAGTTTTGTGCTTTAAATGGCCATGTGCATACCTGGTTTTAATGAATGCCCTAGAGATTTTATCACAATCTCATAAAAACAATCCCACTCTATATTTATATAGGTGATTTCATCAAGTATATCTATAATGGATACACCATTCATAAGGAATATGAAATCATTAAGAGCTTTTACTTAACCTCACCAACAATGCATTCTACCACTTTCTTTCACCATAGGAAGGGACCAAAGAATTAAGCATTAGCAAAATTAACAAATGACTTATTCTTACTGATATGAGCCTCCTTTATGGGATCATCAATCATAGAGCTTAGGTTACCATCACTGTAAATTTCAAATTGGCTGAAGTCTCATTCCTCTCAATGTTTCCAAAATTTGTTTCTTCCCTAGGGGCTTGGTCAAGGGATCTGCTAGATTTACTTTTGACCTTACAAAATCAATCGATATAACTCTATTTTTTTACAGTCAACTTATAAGATTGTGTCTTAAATGAATGTGTCTACTTTTGTCATTGTAGGTCTTATTCTTAACAACGGCTATCACTGATTGACTATCACCATATAAGGACACTGATAGTGTTAGCTTTTCACCTAGTGGAATATTTATCAAAAAGTTTTTCAACCACTCAACCTCATTACTAGTCAACTCCAGAGCAACAAACTTTGAATCCATAGTAGATCTCACTATAATATTTTGTTGAGCTAATTTTCAGGTTACTGCACCACCACCAAGAGTAAATATATGGCCACCAGTAGATTTGGTCCCTTCTGAATATGAGATCCAGTTAGCATCATTATATCCTTCTAATACAATGGGGAATCCACTATAAAGTATACCATAATATATGGTACCTCTCAAATAACTCATTAATCTGTTTAGAACTAATTAATGTTCAGTACTTGGACAGTGAGTATATTTACTCAATCTACACACAGCATATATTATATCAGGTTAGATGTAATTCATTAAATGCAACAAACTCCCAATAATCTATGCATATGTAGATTAAGTCACCAAATCACCTTTATTTTTAACTAATTTAGTGCTACCATCATAAGAAGTTCTTACAAGTATATTTTTAAAATATTCAAACTTTTTAAAGATTTTTTCAACATAATGTTCTTGAGATAGTAAAATGCCATTTTCACTCCTTATGATCTTAACACCTAATATCACCTTTGCTTCACCCATATCTCTCGTATCAAACTTTGAAAAAAGAAACCGTTTAGTTTTAATCACAACATTCATGCTAGTACCAAAAATAAGTATATCATTAACATAATAACAAATAATCACACAATCATCATTTACAATTTTTGTATAAACACACATTTCCACTTTAACAATAGAAAAAGTATCACTTGTTAAGACTCGATCAAGTTTCTCATGCCATTGTTTAGGTACTTGTTTCAAACTATACAATGACTTAACAAGCTTACAAACTTTATTTTCTTGTCTAAGAATTACACACCCTTCAAGTTGTATCATATAAATTTCCTCTTTTAAATCACCATTTAAGAAAACTATTTTAACATTCATTTGATAAATAAATAGTTTATAGATCGAGGCTAAAGCAATCAAAACTCTAATAGAAGAAATTCTTGTTACTAGAGAAAAAGTATCAAAATAATCAATATTTTGTTTTTGAGTAAATCTTTTAACTACTAGTCTCGCTTTATATTTGTCAATAGACACATCAAGATTATTTTTTTTCCCCTAAAAACCCATTTACAACCAATAGACTTTGCTCCTGGAGGCAAGTCTACCAAAATCCAAGTTTTATTTTGATTAAACAAATCAATTTTAGTTTTAATAGCTTCTCTCCAAAGATGAGCATCAGAAGATGAAATAGGTTTAGAAAAATTTGATGGTTCACCTTGTACCAAAAAAGTATAAAAATCATTTCCAAACGAAGTTTCTTTTCTTTGTCTCTTGCTTCTCCTTAAATTTTCAACATAATTTTCACTTTCTGAAGAAAAAGGAAACATTTTTATTGTTTGAGGAATATGCTGGACCCTTAATGGAAAAATATGTTCAAAAATTTTTGCATCTTTAGTTTCAATAATAGTATTATGATAAAAAACATTACTTTTTAAAATTAAAAATCTATAAGATGCACTACGTTCAGCATATCTAATAAATATGCAATCAAAAGTTTTAGAATCAATTTTTCTCTTTTTAAGATCAGACAATAAAACTTTTGTAAGACACCTCTACACTTTTAAATATTTCATATTTGATGTAAAATCTTTCCACAATTCATAAGGTGTTTTTTCTAACTTTTTATAAGGCATTCTACTTTGTAAAATATAGGCAGATAATAAAGCTTCACCCCATAAGTTATTTGGTACAAATGAACTTACAAGCAAAGTATTTATCATCTCTTTTAAAGTTTTATTTTTCTTTCTGCCACACCATTAGATTCAAGTGAATATGGAGGAGTTACTTCATGAATTATTCCTTTCTTTTCACAAAAATTGTTAAATAAAACAAATTCTCCTTCTTTATCCAAGCTAACTTTTTTAATCTTTTTGTTTAATTGATTTTTTACCTCAGTTTTGTATAAAAAAAAATTTATCAAAAGCTTCATCTTTATTTACTTTAGTATATCTCGAAAATTCGTCAATAAAAGTTACAAAATATTTTTTTGCCACCTCTCATCATAATTTGTTTCAAATCACCCAAATGAGTATGTATTAAGCTCAATAACTTTGTTTCTCTTTGTATAGAAAAAAGAGATTTTTTAGTTAACTTAGCTTTTGCACAAATTTCACATTTATTTAGAAAATTATTTTTAATTTCAAAAATTAAACTAAATTTTTTCATTTTCTTTAAATAAGATTTACTATCGTGTCCTAATCAAGCATGCCACATATCAAATGAATTAATCATAAAGATAGGCAAGTAGATAGAAGATGATGCATTCTCATTCATATCAGCAATATTAAGAACAAACAACCCCTAAATGCAATAACCCTTTCCCACAAATATATTATTCTTTGTCATTACAATCTTATCATATTTGAATGACACTTTAACCCTAGCCTTATTCAATAGAGCTGCAAAAATTAAATTTGCTCTAACATCAGGCACATGCAAAACAACATTAAAAGATAAGGTTTTTCCAAATGTGAACTTGAGATCAACTTTTCCTTTCTCCAGAACTTTTGCAGTTCAAGAATCAGTAAGGAAAACACATTTTTCTCCTTCCTTAATCAGATTATAGGAGGTGAACATCTTCCGATTAGCACAAATGTGCCTGGTAGCTCTAGAGTCTACCACTCATTTTTTCACATCAGACATAAAGAGAGCTTGAGAAACAACCGCAGCAATGATCTCATCCTTATCTCCTTGAACCAAATTTGCCTTTGGCTTAGGAGGATTGTCATTTCTAGCTCTCTTTCTACATTGTGTAGCATGATGGCTTGGTTTTCCACAAACATAGCAAATGCCTTCTTTTTGAACTTGAGGTTGCCATTATTAGGCTTGTAATTAGGTTTTGTTTTAGAGTCATACCTCTTGTTGTACGGTTTGGCCTCAACTAGATTCGCTTTTGAAGCTATCTCCTTGCCCTTAGCAAGTTGTATCTCCTTTCAATTGGTGTCTTTGATGATGATGTGAGTGATGAGGTTCGAGAGTGAAAGTTGTTTTTGTTTATGTTTCAGCTGCTACTTGTAGTCTTTCCATGATTCTGGTAGCTTCTCAATCAGAACTCCAACAATAAACTCCTAAGGAAGGTTGATTTTCTCAGACGCAACTCCTTTAGCAGCTTGTGATACTCATTAATTTATAGGTTGATGTCTTTGTCTTCTGCCATCTCTCATTTGTAAAAATTTCCAACAACAAACTTTTGTTTTCTAGCATCTTTAGTGGTGTATTTGGAAATCAGTGACTCCCTTTGCCTCCTTGTAGACATAGTAGATATCAAACAAATCATTAGACAGTGCACTAATGATTGTGAGTCTGCATACCTTGTTTGAATATTCCTATGTATCTTTCTGTGTCTAGTCGGCATTTGCAGAAGGTTGGGACTTTGTCAGTGCAACAGCAACTCTGTGCATATTAAGGACTATGTAAACTCATTTTTGCCATCTTTTGAAGTTCTTGCCATCGAACATCTCAATCTTGGAGATATCTAGAAACGGCTTCAGTAGCTACACTGTTGGCACAGTAATCAAGATGTAAACAAAAGCTCTTTGAGTAGATTCAATGGCAACAACGTTGACAGCAACACCAGAGTGATTAGGAACAATAGCACCATTGTTCTGTGACTCCATAACTCTTAAGATTGTTAGTTGCAAGAGGGAATGAAGTTAGAAAAATCGATCCGAGTCGTACACAAAGATATTATCCTTAAGAGTTATTTTGCCGTAAGACAGCACTCCCTAGGATTAAACAGATCCTTCTTGCAAAGTTTTGTAAGGAAGCAGAATAGCAAAAAGCCAGAGAAGAACTTAAAAGAAAAGTAAGGAGGAGAGGAGATGAGGTGCATCAATCTTCACTTTGAAGATCTTTATTTATTGGCATGGAAAGTAGAAGAACGTTAGACAACTTAATGGTGATTGAAAGCATCAATTTTTGAACATTGGGAGTATAAAAATGGATCATCAATGGCCTCCAACATTAAAAAATGGTAGCCATGAAAACCAAAACCAGAACCACCATTTAAAGTAAGGGTTTTATGGTAAGGCTTTTGTTAAATAAAAATATAAATAATTTTATTTGTGTTTCACTTTGAACGCATAGGGAAGAATCGATAGATTCCACCTGCGTTAGTCTGATTGTAGTGCGCGTGAGCCCACTCCTCTCTTGGCCCATTTTACTTGCTCATGAATACATCTTAGCATATATACACTAAGGCTCTCACTATCTTAAGCAATGTGGGATTTAGGCTTTTAACATACACACACATACATACTCCAACACTAGCTTCATCGAGATTCTCAATGATGAGCCCACATGTCTTTGAATCTTGGTTACTGATAGCATGCAATGGCGGCCGTCAGAGATCGAAGGCCATGGAGGAAGTTCAGGTAGTGGAGAGCAAAAGTAGTTACCCAAAAGAGCACTCCCCTCTAATTGTGAAATAAAAAAGAGGGAGCTAAAGTTGAGAGAAAACCTTTTAGCAGATTTATCATCTAGATTCATTTTGTTAGTGTTCGATATTAAAAAAAAAAAGGATTAGTAAATGTCCCAAGAGGGGGGTTCATGCACAATGCCTTCATTTAAATTTAAATTTTGGAAAAACATAAAAGAGAAGTATTGGAATAAGAGAAAAGAAAAATAAAAGTAGAGAATCATAGAGCAGCGTGCAGCCCAAGGTTCAGCCGCACTATTCTTGGAAACAGTACCACGACAGTTCTAGCTAGCGCCTAGATGCCCACCATAGATTTTCCCCGATAATACATTACAACATAATTATAAAGCTAGCTTCGCTTTTACATGGATGGCATTTTTTTTATTTTATAGACAAAACCCCATGTGAAAGAGACTAGGGTAGCACCCAAAGGCCATGTTGAAGGCTCAATTGGGTACCCAAAGAAGGGTATTGGTTTCAAGAAAATGGCAAATTGGGACAGTCCCTGGCTTCACTTTGAGTACCTTAAAAGCCATATGCTTGGGGTTCCATGACTCAGTATCGGTATGGCAAACAGCCAATGCTTTAGCTTTAGTCCCACCAGAAGCCACCAATGAAACACTGTAGGCCCTCGTTGCACTCACTTTATGACAATAAAACACAGCATACGGGTAATTCAGCTTGTGACACCCCACTGCTCTGTCCCCTGCTTTCGCTACTCCCTCCTCCACACTATACTCCTTCTTCTCCTGCTTCTCGCTTTTCTTCTCTAACTCTGTTGAAAGCACTCTTATGTTCTTCCCAAGCTTCAAAACCGTGAAATCAATCAATGATTCCAAGGACGAAGCACAGTACTTGTCTTCGCCCTTAATCGGAGGATTCTCACAAAACTCTATTGTGTACTTCAGCGTCTCGGCTTCTGCTGATTTGGCTTGTATCCCGAAATAGTTGAGAATTTCTAAGAACTTGTTGCTAGAAAATGGGATTGATTCTGCAATCTTTTGAGGCAAGAAAGTGAACTCGTCTGAACGCTTGGTGAACTCGAGGTTGAATTTTTTGCCAGGTCGAAGGTCGTGCTCGAAGAAGTAGGTGGTCAGATTCAGAGTATCATTGACATTTCTGGGGAGATTGATTTCATTAGGTCCACCATAGAGTATGTTCATGGGTCCACCATAGAGTAGGTTTATGGGGGCCAGCTTGTTGTCGCTCACCTTTGCGGGCTTGTTGATACCAGGGGGTGATGGTCGCCCAGTCCATAATCCTATCGACAAAATCAACCATTGGTCCAACTAAAGTTAATAATAAAGCTCACTACTCAGAAGTATGTAATTGAATATTTTTGTTACTTGAACTTTTGTGTTTGTATCATTTTTCTGATATTTCTTTTATTTAATATGCTTTTTATTACGTGCCAATTATGTGATTCTTAAAAGTTAGTTTTAATTGACGAAATCGAAGTATTCTGTTTTAAAATTCATGTTCTAAAAATATATTTAAAATTTATGTTCTAAAAATATAATTAGACAATATTTCAAGGATTATATGTAATTTTCCCTAATTAATTACTTATCTCCATCCCAATTTGCAACCAACACAGCAAAATAAACTGCATGCGATAGCAGAATTAGAGAACATTTATGGACTCGAATTAATCATGACATTCATAATTATACTAACCAATCTTTGTAAGATCCCGTAGAGCTTTAGGCATCGGAGTGTTTGGCCAAACGGATTGCCAGTACTTTTGGGCAGCTATTGATGTTGCATGAACGTGGCTTCCTAAGATGGCAATAAGCTACAAAAAAGATTCAAATAAAAGAGAGAAGGAAATGTCATTCCGTTATGTAACTGCATTAATTAGAAAATAATGGTTTGTTGGAGGGTTTTTTTTTTAAACACAAGAAAATTAAAGGAAGAAAACATCAAAGGCGTCAGTTTTGTTATAGTAAAGAGAGCAGATAAAAGCTTACGCAGAAAAGAGCTAGGTGATGAAACGCCATTTGGGCTGTGTGAAGTAGAAAGAGTAGCTAGTATCTATGGGGATTTTGTGACACTGAGATGGCAATAAGATGGCTAATTGATAGCGATTTTAAAGTCCTTTCGCTGTGCTCAGTCCATAAAGAGGACCCCAGCTCTTCGTTTTCCACTCCCATTCCTCATCTTTCTTCGCTCTTTCCTCCTTGCTTTACATTTTCCTTCTGTCGTTTCTTTCTTTTTCTAAGTGAACGATAACGACATTATATCAAAAATTACATTGAGATATTATCATTTCAATATAAAAAATGACCTGCCAACATTATGACAAAAAAACAAGGGCATTTGAACATAGAGATATCCTTGGATATCTATTTATTTTTTGTTATATGATATAAACTATATTTTCTTTAGGAAAAATTGCAAAAAGACCTTTTGAATTTTGGAGGGTAGATTCCTCAACTTTCAGTTTCGAAAATTAGATCTTTAAACCTTCAATCTTAAAAAAAACAGGTATTTTAATCCATTGTTTAAATTGATTATGATGGATTGATGAGGGTAGTGCACTCGCTTGCAATTAACCAATAACTTATTGATAGGCAAGATACAATAATTTATGCCCATTAAAATTGATTCCTCACTTCTAAAGTATTTATTATAAAAGCTAATATAAGTAAGTAATTTTCTTTTTCTATTTGTCTCTATAACTTTGCATCCAAGTAAAAATTTTTGGATATTCAGGAATTGATAGATTCGACTTCAATTCATTATTTTATTTCTTCCAACTTAATATATTAATAATGAGAAAAACAAATTTGCCGGTCCTCTGTTTTTACTTTGTTTTGTCCGAGAAGAAGCACACGCCTTTGTAATTTGCACTTGTAAGCTACATAGCATGCTGGTCAAGTCTTCCCAGTACATAATTGTGTTCGTTAAATATATATATATATATATATGTATATGTATATATATATGTATATGTATTTGATGCCTAATTCGAATCGAATCAACTTACCTCTTATACTTTCTTTTCAAGATTTCTGGCATACAAAACAGTAATAAAGTTTTGCCTCCTTTATTGAACATTAAATTTTCATTTTAATTTATTCTTTAGGCTAATGGAATTGTTTGTATCCTACCATTTACAAACATTTCCATTTAACAAGGCAAGAGCAGGAAAGAAGAAGGAATCGGTTGGTAGCCTGATATAATAACTAAGCAACGGATGATCAACTTCAACCCAAAAAACAAAAAACAAAAAGAGAATTTAACAGATTGTCTTGCTATAAAAAATAAACTTAATTAACTTATCAACGTACAATTTTATTAAATCCAAATTAATTCATAGGACTGATTCTAGAAATAATAACTGGAATCACTGGAATGCCATGGCTTAACTATAATAATTTCCCTTTTTTTTGGGTGAACTATAGTTTAATTTTTTTATCTCTCTTTTTTATTGCATTTTTCCTTTTCAAAATATGAATACCAAAATTATTATATTATTGTGGCAAAAATGCACCTTTAGTCCCTTAATTTTATTTGAGATTTTATTTTCATTCTTTAAGTTTATTTAGTTCTAATTTGATCTATTAATTTTATCTTAAATTTCACTTTCATTCTTTAACTTTATTTTATTTCAATTTGGTTCCTTCACTTTACTTTAAAGTTTAGTTTCGTTCCTTAATTTCATTTGGTTCCAATTTAGTCCTTTGATTTTATTTCATGTTTTATTTTTGTCCCCTAATTTCATTTTGTGCTAATTTGATGATTAATTTTCAAAAACTATTTGGGTATTTTTTTTTCTTTCTAACACTACTTATTTAAAATGCTCAATAGAAAAGTTCTATGTGACTCATCAGTAAAAAAAAATGAAATCTTTAGTTAGATAAGAACAAATTGGACAAATATAAAATTAAAGAATAAAAATAAAACTTAGAGTGAAATTATGGGACCAAACTAAAACCAAATAAAAGTAAGGAACAAAAGTGAAACCTAAAGCTAAGGCATGAAAATGAAACCTAAAGAAATATTAAATAATCAAATTAGAACTAAATAATGTTAAAAGATAAAAATAAATTTTGAAATAAAATTAAGGAATTAAAAATGTATTTTATCCCATTATTGTCGTTCCAAAATTAATCAACCATATTTAAAACCATGAAAGAAGTTTAATACAAGAGTATAGCAACAAATTTTTCCCTTCGTTCATAGGGTTATCGAGCAATATTCCTGCCAGAAGTGCCACATACTTATTGATTTGTTGGGCTTTTTTTTTTTCATATACCTGTGATTTAATGCACATGTTAATTGGTAGCTAAAGCATTAGCTCAGTGTATTGTTTGAAAAAATAGAAAAGAAAATAGTACTCTCAAAACATATTTCATTGAATACATCTTTTTTTTTTTTAGGGCCATGATTAAATACACCTAATTATAACTTATGTATTTCAGGTGTTTCTCGTTCTATTCAAAGGTGGAGGGAAGAGTGTATTGAAACCGCCATGGGGGAGCCAACATCAAATCTTCCATCTTCCGGTGGGAATAAGAAAGCTCCATCTAGCATGGTACTTCTATTAATTATGTGGGTGGGCCTAGTTGAGTTGGGCATGTGGTTAGGAAATCTGTAACATCCGGTACGTTGTACAATTACCGGAACGGGCAGGTTGAAAAGCAAATCCCCTAAGATGAGTGATTCAAGGCCAAATAAAATTTGAATAAAATTTTTCATTCCCTTTTGTTCAATTGATCATGTGAGACTTGGAAATGATCGGAAGCATGCTAGAAATATATGGTGTTACAAAATCATAGCTCACTCGGCTTATGGATCATTACCATTGACATGGAGGCTAAGAAAAGGGAGCTCAGTGCTAATAAAAATTGGATAAAGGAGTGAATTCTACAGCAAATAATGATATAGGAATATAGAACTTGAGTATTAAGACAATACTTTTAAAAATTTATAGCATCCAAATGTTCTTGAAGCATACGAGATTTTAAGCTAACTATTAACTCAAATTTGACATGTTTTATGTTGCTTATTTTATTTTTGCAATTACTTTACTTATATTAATCTAAAATTATTGTTAGGAAGCAATGAAAATTTGAGTCTTAAATAAATATCTTGAATGATCAACTATAGAATATATATATATATGACGAAACATAAATCATGGATCAACTAAGCCCTCTCGAGGACTTGCTTAAGAATAAGAAAAAGGAATCTTATGCAAGTACCATGGAATAAGGTTTGGTCCTATTCATGGGATTCTGTATTGATGATGAGTATATAATGCAACTTGAGTAGTAAAGTCTTGCGCTATGAATGCATAAGCAGGTAAAGAGTACATGTGTTTAGCTACTAAGGAAGTAATAACCCCTAAAGAGGCTAGAGCAAGGCCTAGTTGAAAATGAATTGAATTATTGATTGTGTCATAAAGACCCTTATGTCCACACCCCAATCTACCCCTCGAAGGAATATGTGCTTCTAAAAGATCTTTTATACTATGTCCAATCCTGAAGTTAGTTCTATACATATAAGCATTCTATTCTTCTTATGGCTAGATCCAATCTCCCAGTCCTTGTGGAAAGGAAAAAGAATTTAACGCTCTTCCTTTCGAGAAGGGAGGATTAGGAAAATCCTATTGATTGCAATTTTCTCCAGACCCCTGGGAAAAGCATGAAAAAAAGGGATCCACCAAGGCAAAAAGACTATAGATGTAAGATATAAAAAGGGAATGAATGCTTTCTTTTTTGCCATTTTTCATCTTCAATGAACTCAGCTTCACCTCATTCATCAACTCTATATGATAAGAATATTTCTATCAAGCATAAGTTCTATTACAAGTTAGTTGTGAAATACCATTAACTCTATGTGTGTTATCTATATCTCTACATGTGATTCGTTGAGATAGAAACCTTTCCATGCGCCTTTCTTTCTATATTTATTTCTTTTCTTCTTTATAGGAAAGGGGTAGACAAAATTGAATAGATATCCTCATTTTCATGCAATGCATGCAATTATCGATAGACAGAAGAATCATGCACTTTCATGTACTAGCTAAAGCATTACGTTTGTCTGGTGGAGATCATATTCACGCTGGTACCATAGTAGGTAAACTTGAAGGGGAAAGAGATGGATGGCGGCTCAAGATTAGCCTCATGAAAACCTTATATTCCCTGAGGAGGTTCCACCACATGGAAATGCACTTTAATGGAACTTTAGCTTTAACTAGTCGTGACCAAGAAACTACTGGTTTCGCTTGGTGGGTCGAGAATGCTCGACTTATCAATTTATCCAATAAACTACTGGGGGCTCATGTGAGCTCTTGGGGAAGATCAGCCTGTTATCCCTAGAGTAACTTTTATCCGTTGAGTGACGGCCCTTCCACTCAGCATTGTCGGATCACTAAGGCTGACTTTCGTCCTTGCTCAATGGGTGGGTCTTGTAATCAAGCTCCTTTTTGCCTTTGCACTTGAGGGCCAATCTCTGTCTGGCCCGAGGAAACTAGCTAGCTCTAGGTTCGAGTGGCATTTCACCCCTAACCATAACTCATCTGCTGATTCTTCAACATTAGTCGATTCAGACCTTCACTTAGTTTCACCAAAGCTTTACCCTGGTCATGGATAGATCACCCAGGTTCGAGTCTATAAGCAGTGACAATTGCCCTATGAAGACTTGGAGAGTGGGTTTTTATGATCTGATAAAGAATAAAACCTATTTATATATTCTTGTTATTCTATATTTCCTTGAAAAAGGCGCTCAACCTACAGGAACTGTTCAGGATATTTCAAAATCGAGGCAAACTCTAAATACTAGATATGACATCAAAATAACAGGGGTCAAGGTCGGCCAGTGAGACAATGGGGGATAAGCTTCATCATCGAGAGGGAAACAACCCGGATTACCAGCTAAGGCCCCTAAATGACCAAAGAGCCACTGGTTTATCTCTCCATCGAATCAAATTAGCCAAAGGTGTGCATTCATGGCCATGCTAAAGTTTCAATCAATTCCTGCCAATATCCACGCCAGGAGATTAAGAACATAAATCCAATAGCCCAAACAAGATGTCCAAATAAGAACATCCACGCCCAAACTGATAAACTATTCATACCAAAAGGGTTATATCCATTGCTTTTTGTCCATATAATGCATACAGCTCTGGTTATTGGTTGGGCTGGTTTGATGGCTCTCTATGAATTAGTCGTTTTTAATCCCTTTGACCTTGTTCTTGACCCAATGTGGAGACAAGGTATGAGGTGAAAATCTCATGTACGGTTCTGTAGAGTGGCAATAAGCATGACTTATCTGTCAACTTTTTCACTATCTCCCCCGAAAAACCAAACTCTGCCTTACGTAAAGTTGCCAGAGTACACTTAACCTCTAGATTTGAAATCATTGCTTATATACCTGGTATTGGCCATAATTTACAAGAAGACGACCTTTTCATTTTTCATTCTTATTACTTTTTCAAATTGCAATAGAAAAGAAAAAGGGAGGTTTGTGATGATTTTGAAACTTTCCATACATATAGAAATAGAAACAAATAGACTAGAAACAACATCTCTTATCTCAATGACACCAAAGAAAGGGATATTAAATGAATGGAATTAGAATTACTTAAAAAAGATTGACTTTGAAAATCCAATTTTTTAGAATTCTAATGTATAAATCTATACATTATACATATTAAATCTTAATGTCTAAGAATATTGTATATAATAATATTGTAATATAATTACTCTAATCTAATTATTAAATTATTTGAATTCTAAAATTAGAAATTCGATTTATTATTATATATTATTAATTGAAATAGAATTTATATATGTATGTATGTATATTTAACATCATAAATATATAATTATATTGAGACATAAAGTTTATAATTATGATAAGTTAACATGTTTTGTGCAACTAGGTATTTAAATTCATTAATGTTGATTATGAAAAATTTTTCACGGGTTTTTAACTAGTACTAATATATATATATGAACAAAAAACTATTTTGAAAACATGAGCGTTGAAAAAGGATTAGAGTGTATTGTAAGTGTGATATTGGTCAAGACTAACTCAGTTATAAGATTGGTTAGCATTAGATACCATATAAACAGAGTTGTACATTCACAAACTAATGCAACGGATCATTCTCTTTCTCATTCTAATTCATATTCTTCTCTTAGCTCCAATATTTATTACATTCATATGGTATCAAAGCTTCCACATCATAACTGATACATACAATGACACGGAATTCATAAAACACAGTTGCATAGAGTTTAGTCAATCTGACAAAGTTCGCACCACAAACTTTTTCCCTTCCGATCTTTGCAAAATTAGAGGACCACAACTATTTACCATGGACACAGCAAGTGATACTCAACAATTAAGGGGTTTGAACTACAGAAATTCATACTTGGACCAGAATATCTACCAGGAAGACTAATTGACTCTGTTTAGGATGCAGAAATTGAAAAATTGGGAGCAACTTATCTACTCCTTTCTTGGCTCTTATCTTCCATGTCTGAGGGAATGACAAAATGAATGGTAGGATTCAACTATTCATATGAAGTTTAGGATAAGCTCACACTGTTTGCCTCTCAGATGCGTGCCAAAATCAAGCAATTCAATGCTCAGCTCAAGAATCGTAAGAAAGATAATTTTTTAATCAATGAATACTTGCTCAATTTGAAGAAAATACTCGCCTATCACAATGGCAAATTACATTGAGGCCATTTTGGACGGTCATGACTTAGCACTACTGATTTCGCTGTAGTGTTTTAACTACAATTTTATAAATTAAAGTTAAAATAACATCTAAGTACAGTTAAGTTAATCGCATTTAGACCTAAAGGTCTAGCTATAATTTCAACAAACCATGGCAATAAGAGGGCTGATTTATCGTGATTTGAAAGCCCTTTCCCTGTGCTTATTGCATAAAGAGGACCCTAGCTCTTCGTTTTCCACGCCTATTCCTCATCCTTCTCCGCTCTTTGCTCCTTGCTTTACATCTTTTTGTCCTTCTCTCCTTTTTCTAAGGGAGCGACAACGACATTATATCAAAAATCACATTGAGATATTATCATTTCAATATAAACAATGACCTCTCAACATCATGATGAAAAAACAAGGGCATTTGAACATTGAGGTATTCTTGGATATCTATTTATTTTTTGTTATATGATATATAATATATTTCTTTAGGGAAAAATGCAAAAAGGCCTTTCGAATTTTGGGTAGTAGATTCCTCAACTTTCAATTTCGAAAATTAGATCTTTAAACCTTCAATCATCCAAAAAAAAAAGAGAGCCTTTTTATCCATTTTTAGAAATGATTATCATGGATTGATGAGGGTAGAGTGCACTTGCTTGCAATTAATTATTACTTTATTGACAGGCAAGATACAATAATTTATGCCCATTAGAAGTGATTCCTCACTTCTAAAGTATTTATTATAAAAGCTAATGAAAGTAAGTATATTTCTTTTTCTATTTGTCTCTACAACTTTGCATCCAAGTAAAAGTTTTTGGGTATTCAGGAATTGATAGATTCAACTTCATTTCGTTATTCTATTTCTTCCAACTTAATATATTAATAATGAGAAAAACAGATTTACGAGTACTCTGTTTTTACTTTTTGTCCAGGAAGAAGCGCACGCCTTTGTAATTTGCAGCTGTAAGTGCCACATACTTATGGATATGTTGGGCTTTTTTTTTCATATACTTTTGATGTAATGTGCATGTTAATTGGTGCATAGCTAAAACATTAGCTCCGTGTTTTGTTTAAAAAAATAGAAAGGAAAATTGTATTCTCATAAACATATATATTTCATTAAATACATCTTTTTTTTGTGGGAGGGGGGGCATGATTAAATACACCTAATTATAACTTATATATTTCTGGTGTTTCTCGTTCTATTCCAAATTTGAGTGATTTTAATAATGATATAGGAACATAGAACTTGAGTATTAAGACAATAATTTTAAAATTTATAGCATCCAAATGTTCTTGAAGTATACGAGATTTTAAGCCGAATATTAACTCAAAATTGACATATTTTATGTTGTTTATTTTATTTTTGCAATTACTTTTCTTATGTTAATATAAAATTATTGTTAGGAAGTAATGCAATTTGAGTCTTAAATAAATATCTTGAATGATCAACTATAGGATATATATATATATATTTAACATCATAGATATATAATTATATTGAGACAAATTTTATAATTATGATAAGTTAACATGTTTTGCACAATAGGTATTTAAATTCATTAATGTTGATTATGAAAAATGTTTGAATGACCTAACTTGGTAAAAGAAATTAATTAATTAATTATAATTATATAAAATATTATGACAATAATAATACATGCAATTCTCGTGCTTTAACTAGTACTAATATATACATATGAACAAAATCCTATTTTGAAAACATGGATGTTGAAAAAGGATTAGAGTGTATTGTAAGTGTGGTATTAGTCAAGACTAACTCAATTATAAGATTGGTTAGGATTAGACACCGTATAAACAGAGTTGTACCATTGACAAACTAATGCAACAGATCATTCTCTTTCTCATTCTAATTCATATTCTTCTCTTAGCTCCAATGAGAAGAATATTCATTACATTCATATGGTATCAAAGCTTCCACATCATAACTGATGCATACAATGACACAGAATTCATAAAACACAGTTGCATAGAGTTTAGTCAATTTGACAAAGTTCGCACCACAAACTTTTTCCCATCCGATCTTTGCAAAATTAGAGGACCACAACTATTTCCCATGGACACAGCAAGTGATACTCACAATTAAAGGGTTCAAACAACAGAAGATCATAATTGGACCAGAATATGTACCAAGAAGATTAATCGACTCTGCTTAGGATGGCGAAATTGGAAATTGGGAGCAACAAGATAATTATCTACTCCCTTCTTGGCTCTTATATATCTTTGATGTCTGAGGAAATGACAAAATGAATGGTAGGATGCAACTCTTCATATGAAGTTTGGGAGAAGCTCAAACTCTTCTTAGCCTCTCAGAAGCGTGCCAAAATCAAGCAATTCAATGCTCAATTCAAGAATCATAAGAAAGATAATTTTTCAATCAATGAATACTTGCTCAATTTGAAGAAAATAATCGCCTATCACTATGGCAAATTACATTGAGACCATTTTGGACGGTCTATCTACAAAATACAATGACTTTGCACTACTAAAAAATAAATACTTTGCTATAGTGTTCTAACTATATTTTATAAATTATAATTAAAATAAGATCTAAGTACAGTTATATTAATGGCATTTAGACCTAATGTTTTAAATTGCAGTTCATCATGAAATGCAGTCCCAATATTATTGATATAGTGAGTTTTATCCGCGTCAATCCATTGCAACATCCACAATCTTTCTCATATTACCTACAATGCAACCGTAGCCACAAGTACAATCTAAAATTATGTTAGGCCTAGAGGTGTAGCTATAATTTCAACAAACCATAGCTATAAGATGGCTGATTTATAGTGATTTTAAAGTCCTTTAACTGTGCTTATTCCATAAAAAGGACCCCAGCTCTTCATTTTCCACTCCTATTCCTTATCTTTCTTTGCCCTTTCCTCCTTGCTTTACATCTTTTAGTCCTTCTCTCCTTTTTCTAAGGGATCGACAACGACTTTATATCAAAATAAAAACTGACCTCTCAACATTGTGAGGAAAAAACAAGGGCATTTGAACATAGAGATATTCTTGGATATCTATTTATTTTTTGTTATATGATATAAACTATATTTTCTTTAGGAAAAGAATGCAAAAAGGCCTTTTAAATTTTGGGTAGTAGATTCCTCAACTTTCAATTTCGAAAATTAGATCTTTAAACCATCAATCTTCAAAAAAAAAAAGAAAGGGCCTTTTATCCATTTTTAAAAATGATTAGTATGGATTGATGAGGGTAGAGTGCACTTGCTTGCAATTAATCAATACCTTATTGATTGGCAAGATACAATAATTTATGCCCATTAGAAATGATTCCTCACTTCTAAAGTATTTATTATAAAAGCTAATTAAGGTAAGTATTTTTCTCTTTCTATTTGTCTCTACAACTTTGCATCCAAGTAAAAATTTTTGGGTATTCAGGAATTGATAGATGCAACTTCATTTCATTATTCTATTTCTTCCCACTTAATATATCAATAATGAGAAAAATAGATTTGCCTGTACTCTATTTTTACTTTCTTTTGTCCAAGAAGCACACGCCTTTGTGATTTGCAGTTGTAAGCTACATAGCATGCTAGTTAAGTTTTCTCACTACATAATTGTGCACGTTTAAAAAAAAAATCTTTTCGAACCCTAATTTGAATTGGATTTTTTATTATTCAAAGTTTGGTATATGTTCTAAATCATATATAAATGCAGTATATCAACTTACCTCTTATACCTTTTCTTTTTTTTTCAAGATTTCTGGCATACAAAAGAGTTATAAGGTTTTGCCTCCTTTATTGAACATTAAATTTTCATTTTAATTTATTCTTTAGGCTAATGGAATTGTTTGTGTCCTACCATTTTAAAACATTTGCCTCAAAGAAGGCAAGAGCAGGAAAGAGGATAGAATCGGTTGGTAGCCGGGGATATAGGAACTAAGCAACGGATGCTAAACTTAAACCCCAACCAAAAAAAAAAACCCCAAAAAGAGAATTTAACATATTGTCTTACTATAAAAAATAAAATTAATTAACTTATCAATGTTTTGTTTAAAAAATAGAAAAGAAAACTGTATTCTCACAAACATATTTTATTAAATACATCTACTTTATTTTTTGGCCATGATTAAATACACATTTTAACTTACGTATTTCAGGTGCTTGTTGTTCTATTCCAAATTTGAGTGGTTTTAATAATGATATAGGAACACAGGACTTGAATGTTAAGACAATAATTTTAAAAATTTATAGCATCCCAATGTTCTTGAAGTATACAAGATTTTAAGCTGACTATTGACTCAAAATTGACATTTTATGTTGTTTATTTTATTTTGGTAATTACTTTACTTATATTAATCTAAAATTATTGTTAGAAAGTAATGAAAATTTGAATCTTAAATAAATATCTTGAAGGATCAACTATAAAATACATATATATATATATAACATCATAAATATATAATTATATTGAGACAAAGTTTATAATTGTAATAAGTTAACATGTTGCGTACAACTATGTATTTAAATTCATTAATGTTGGCTATGAAAAATTTTTGAATAACTTGACTTGGTAAAAGAAATTAATTAATTATAATTATATAAAATATAACGACAATAATAATACGTGCGATTCATGTGCTTTCAACTAGTAGTAAAAGAAAAAAAAATATATATATATATATATATATATATGAACAAAAAACTATTCTGAAATCATCAAAAGGCGTTGAAAAAGGATCAGAGTATATTGTAAGTGGTATCAGTCAAGACTAACTCAGTCATAAGATTGGTTAGCATTAGATACCATATAAACAGACTTGTATCATTCACAAACTAATGCAACAGATCATTATCTTTCTCATTCTAGTTCATCGTTTTCTCTTAGCTCCAATTTTCATTACATTCCTATGGAATCAAAGCTTCCACATCGTAACTGATGGATATAGAGACACAGAATTCGCAGAACACTGCTGCATAGAGTTTAGTCAATTTGAAAAAGTTTGCACCACAAACTTTTTCACATTCGATCAAGATTAGAGGACCAAAACTATCTCCCATGGAGACAGCAAGTGAGACTCACAATTAAAGGGTTTAGACTACAAAAATTCATTCTTGTACCAGGAAGATTAATCGACTCTGCTTAGAATGAAGAAATTGGGAAATTGGGAGCAACAAGATAATTATCTGCTCCTTTCTTGGCTCTTATCTTCGATATTCGAGGGAATAACAAAATGAATGGTAGGTTGCAACTATTCATATGAAGTTGGTGAGAAGCTCAAACTCTTCTATGCCTCTCAAACGCGAGCCAAAATGAAGCAATTCAGGCTCAACTCAAGAATCATATGAAAGATAATTCTTTGATCAATGAATACTTGCTCAACCTAAAGAAAATAATCGCCTATCATTATGGCAAATTACGTTAAGGCCATTTTGGATGGTCTACCTAGTGAATACAATGACTTTGCACTACTATTTTATAAATTACAATTTGCACTAATATTTCCCCATTTTGTTCTAACTATGATTTTACCAATTACAGTTAAAATAAGATCTACATAGAGACATATTAATTGTAGTTAGACCTAAAGGTATAGCTACAATTTCAACAAACTGTAGCTAAGACATCGGGCCTAGCTGTAGTTTTCAGAAAGCTCAACTAGGCCATCGCTTCTTCCCTTGAACCCCCCTAAAGGAACTCCAAATAATACCATAGCTATCTTAGCTAGCCTCCTTATATACATAAGTCTCATACATGAATTTCTTCAAGAAAACAAAGAAAATAATACAATTTAATTGCGTTATGTTATCTATAATTTCTTCGTTTTGGCTCCGTGGGCCTTGGGGACTCTCTCACATCATTCTCAAATTTAATTATACCAATACAATCCAAAACTATATCAAAACATTGCCAAAAACCCAAGCATACATCAAGCATACATAATTAACAATGGTTCAACCTCGGTTTTAATTTGCAGATTCTGTGTGCCAACTTTGAAAATTCATAATTAATTTCAAAAAAAATCAAAATTAAGCGTACTATGACATTCTAGAAAGCTACAGATGTCTAATTTATGTTAAAAATATGTCCAGGGCATTAAACAAAACATAGAAGACGTTTGACATTCAAAAAGATGCAGAGGTTTGGCTGGCCCCTGGTACTGTTACAGCTTTCTACTATAAACTTTAAAAATATCCAATTAATTCTAAAAAAATTCAATCCATGCAAATAATACCAATATAGAAATATGTGGATGTTAAATTTATGGTAAAAATAAATTCAAACCAAAACAAACACGTCTAGCCACTAGAATTCAATAGAACAATGAGCAAGGTCATGCTGTGCTACTGGTGCTGCTCCAAAATTTCAAAAATTCATAAATCTTAGCTTAGACCTCCAAATGAAGTGCTTCTAATTGTTACAAGTCACTACAAATGTCTAGTTTATGCATACCAAATTTCATAGCCATTCCCTTTGGATGACACAAAATCACAACTGACCAAATGAATAATAATTCTGTAGATCCAAATTCCTGATACCAATTTTGAAAAATCATAACAAATCCCATAAACCTCCAAATGACCTGGTCTTTGACTTCTTAAAAATATTTAGGCAAGATCTAATTGCATGCCAAATTTCAAGTCAAGAAGAGGTCATTTGGTCAAACTTTGCCATAACTTAAGATTATGGCACTTTTTGCTCCAAAAAAGGGGCAAATTTGGTCCAAATGATCCATACATTTTCCTACACCCATTTGAGCAACTTAGGAAGCATAAATACAGCATAAATAAGTCTCTCATAAGGTCTGAACAATCATGCAACTCAAATTTATCATGACATATCTATAAACATACATGTACAAGTGAGCTCTCAAGTGGTCAAATTGCACATTTCTATTCATTTAACTCCATTCTTGATACATATACCATCATTACATAATTTTACACTTGTTCAAGGTTTCATGGCTAAAAAATAACATATACATATATGCTTTGATATTCTAGTACATCCAAAATAGCAAGATTGCCAAGAGATTGATATCTAAGCTCCTTGGCTTCCATCATTTAGATCTTAAACTCCACCTAGGCCATATAAGATAAGAGGAAGGAGGGGGATATTCAAACACATTTTCAAGGCATACAACATGTCAAGGGTACAAGTATGCAACTAATCAATCTATGAAGCATTCGATTTTCACATTTTTATAGCCACAAACTCATGTCAAGCATAAGAATGAGCTTTAAGGACTTTTGGTTTGGCCTCACCCCATTTCTAGGACTTTTGGATTTGTTTCACTTTTGGTTTAGACACTTTTGACTAAGCCTCACCCATCCAAGGGGATTTTTGGCTTTGTCTCACATATGCCATGAAACTTTTGGCATCTCCTCACCCATATTAAAGGACTTTTAGTACTATCTCACCCTTGTGAGCCATTTTCACAAATTCAAAGACATTCAAGGAGACATATTGGTACCAAAATAACAACATAGCATCAACTGGCATATCTCAACAAAGATAAATATACCACAAGCATACAATAACACATATGCAATAAGAAATGCAACAAGAAAATGTGGAGAGCTACCTTAGGGAATTGTCAAGCTTTACTTGCTACACTTTCCCTTTCTTGCCTATACACTCACAATGAGATAGAGCTTGACTTCCTTGTCCTAAGCACCATAAATAACATTCAATTACTTTCTTGAAGAAAGTTAAAACATGAACTCACACTTGAGGCACACACTTTGCCTAATGGTCACATAATGGTTCCATTATGGCCTAATGAAGCAACTGCCATAATTCAAGTTCTTGGCTCCAATTTCTTCCCTTATCTAGGCTTCTTGACTTCATTTAATGTCCTTGGAGTCATCATACACCCACTCTCCCAAGCCTAGATATATGTTGCTTCGCAAGGCTACATTATGGAAACTATTATCTCATTTTTCAACCTATGGCTTCTATATTTTTTCCAATGGTTCCTCCCACCTTCTACCATCATATAAAGTCCCAAAACAAGGCTAGAATATATTAAAACTCTCCCTAACCCAATGCTCTTACCTTGGCAAAACCTATGGACAAGAATGGGATTCTTAAAGTTTCAAATTTTTCCTTGATAGGAGAGTCACTTAAGAGGCTTCCTAGAGGTCTTAGGAGCTCAATTAAATACTCACACATGCAAAGAAATTCAAGAATCAAATCAGTTTTTACATTGTGTTCATGAGTTCTACACTTTTCCAACTTAGTTTCTACTAGCTTTCCATGTAATTTCTTGATGTTTTCCTAGTTCCAACATCCCAATTTTATAGTTTCTCATTAGTTTTAGGTCAGAATCTTCCTCCCCTAATTGGTTCTGTAGGGAGGCATCACACACATGGAAGAGAAGAAGAAGAAAAAGAAGCAACAAAGGAGGAGAAGCTACCTTGAATTCAAGCTCCTTCCAAGAGTTTTTCTCTTTGCTTTAGCTTCCTCTTTGAAACTCAAGTTTTTCCCCTTTGATTTGAGCCCAAAACAGAACCATATGAGCACCCCAAATCATGGAAAGAGAGGGCAAAGAGAGAGGAATAAGATTTGAAGAAGCAAAAGTATGGAATTTCATGAAATTACCTAGCTTTTCCTTAGTTTTCTTCCTCTTTCTCTCCCCTTCTTGGTGCGCCTAAGGAGCTGCTTCTCTTCTCTAAAATTGAGCAAAAGAAAGTCAGTCTAAGGAAGGAGAGGGAGGACGTGGGCTTTAAAGAAGAATTAAGAAGCTTCCTTTTAAAATTATTTCCATTTTTTCCCTTTTATAATAGCATTTGTGATTTGTCTTCGTTTTAACTCTTTTTTTAGAACCGTCATTTCCATTATAAAATTTAGGTTCCCAATTTAATAAAATACCTTTGGAATCACTCAAATCGAAGCTAAAACCTTCTTAAATAAACTAGTCAAAGTCCAAGTCAACCGATGTTGAAAAAATACACCAGAGGGGCTTTGCAGGTCCCAGGGCTTCCCATAATTTTCAAAGCCTCTGAGAATCCTGAGCAACTCAAAATTTCTATTTAAAAAATCCTCCTGTGTGTTTTTCCAAAACTACACTTATTTACGAAAATACCATTAGCTTTTCGACAAATTTTTCAAACCACTTCGGCCTTGATTTTTGGGCAACTCAAGGCTCAAATTCTCATTTTCTATTATTTAAAATTTTATTCAAATTTTATTTTGCCTTAAATCAATCATCTCAGAGGACTTGCTTTTTAAACTGGCCTGTTTCAGTGTTTTTACAACATACCGAGCGTTACACCCAACGCTCACTCGAATGATGATTAACAATGAGTTTGCATATAGTGACCCTTCGTGAACAAGCTCTATCCTTTGACAAGCTATGAACGAGCTCCATGATTGGAATCTTTGCTAATCACACCTCCACCGTTCAAGCTCCATCACTAGCCAAATTCATTGGTCAGAGGTATTGCTCGTCGATTAGCACGTTGTTTGCTACCCAACTACCACTGATTCATCATTTAGAAGCCTTGCCACTACTATTTCACCATTTTTTCACCTTTCTCCACCATTTTTAAGCATTTCAAGCATTTTTTTTTCAATTTTCCATTGTTTTTAGATCTATTACTTGCTTGTTGGTTTATAGATTGATAGTTTATGATGAAATCCTTGGTTATTGGAGTTCTTTATTTTTTTTTCTTTTTGTTAGAGAATGAAAGTAGAAGTTCAACAAAATTTACCAACAATTTCTCCATTTCCAACATCATTTACCCAATTTTGATTAAATAGACTTTCAAAAAATATATATACTTATATTCGTATGAATATATTTTGTCTCAAGAGGCTTAATGAAATTGAACTTTCAATTGCTGAGTGCTCACCCTCTTTAGTTTGGTTTATGTTCTCATGTCTCTTGATTATGCAGCTAAAGATATCAATATCCTCTTTTCCTTTTTCCAAATCTTTAATGATACCTAGCATTGGGGGAAAGAAAAAGGTTATTTCTAAAAATTCAAGTTACAAGAAAAAGTAAGTGATAAATAGAATTTTGAATATTAGGTCATGGTCTAATGAATTAGACCTATCGAGTGGTTTTACAAAATGGAGAAAGAGTCAAAAGGCTCTAATTTCATCATTGTATAACCATGTAGCTATTTCTTCTAAACGTTCCAATGCATGTTTCACATACAACATTTCTTGTATGGGTTTCCATTTGTTTGTATTGTATAGAAAAAGTGTTTGTCTTATGATTAGTGGATGCCCTGAGTTCCTTTCAAGTTTCTTCCACTTTTTACTCTTACCCTATTCAATGTTTCTTTTATATATAATTAATGTCTTTTTTTTTTTGGCCAAACATATAACCAATATCAATTTGTTGTTTGTCTTTAGTACGTTTCCTTTTTAACTATGAAAGTATGTTCTAAAAAATATTGCATCTATGAGCTTACTGGTTTTAAGTAACAATATGCCAACATAACAATATGTAAAGTTAACAATCTACCTTTTCCCACTACCAAATATATATATATATAGTGATGACTTTTAGTAGTGACTAAAAAAAGTTATTGCTAAAAGTACACTTTTAATGGTGACAAAATAAGGTCATTAGTAAAAGTTGTTGTCAAATGTCTTGGTCCATTTTAGTTTAAAAAGCCTTTAGTGGTGACAAAAAAAATTACCACTAAATGTATACTTTTAGTGACAAAGCATGAAAAGGTGCCCCTAAAATAAGCTTTTAGTGGTGAGAAAGGTAGACAACTACTTGCCACTAAAGGTCCTTTTCATCAGCAACAGCATGAAAAATTTGTCTTTTAGAACAAAGACCATTAGTGGTGACAAGGAGAGATTACCACTAAAAAAGGCTTTTAGTGGCGATGCATGTCACCATTAAAAGTATGAACAAAAATTTTGGGGCAAAGACAATTAGTGGTGACCCAGAGAGGCTGCCACTAAAAGTGTGAAATGTTTTTGTCAAGAACAAAAATTTTGGAGTGAAGACCATTAATAGCGACCAAGAGGGGTTGCCGCTAAAAAGGACTCTTATGCCAACAGTCATAACCAAAAATGGGAAAAATTTTTGCTAGAAACAAAAATTTTGCAACAAAAAACATTAATAGCATCCCTTAAGAGTTGTTACTAAAGGAAACTTTTAGTAGCCATGAGTGTCGCTACTAAAAGTGTGAAAAATTTTTACCAAAAACAAAAATTTTAGAGTGAAAATCATTAGTTACGACCCAAGAGTGGTTGCTACTAAAAGTATGAAATTTTTTTTCCAGAACATAAATTTTAGAACATAGATCATTAATAGTGACCCTAAGAGGTAGCCATTAAAAGCATGAAAATTTTTCATTAACAAAAAAATTTTATGCTAAAACTTTTAAGTTTGGCAATAGTTTTTTATATGTGAAAATGACATTATTGAGACACGAACTAAAGACTTTCAAGCAAATTGCTAACACTTTAGTTGATTATACCACAAGCTTTTGGCAGTTATAATATGCATGATTTATAATATATATATATATATATAAACTTTTAAATAAAATAATATAACAAAAAATTATATATATCATATATGAAATATAAAAAAGCAACAAAACTAATATATATTATATATAATTATAGCTATATTTTTAATTTGGTTAAATTTTTTTTAGTTCATATATTACTTTTTCTAATTTATTATTTCTAAGTCCTTTTCTTCTTCTTCTTTTTTTGGTTTTTTATTTTTCATGACAACAAAATCTTAATATAATTTAGGAATTTCAAAAATTCAATATTAAATGCTTTTAAATTTTAATCATTGGTAAGTTTCATTTTTCAATTAAAAAATGCCTTTCCAAACATTTTAAAAAGCATACTATTAGTAACTAAATATTTAAAATTTATTAATATTTTTATTATATTTTTATTATATAAAATTAAAAAATATATTTTTAATTATCATTGATTTTCAATCACGATAAAACCAATGAACATTGAATTAGTATCTCCATCAGTTTGATGACTAATTTTATTTAAAAATATTACATATTTAAGACATTCATTTATAATTTAATAACATATGATAAAGTCTTTTAGAATTG
The DNA here is from genome assembly GCA_026724425.1 of Erythrophleum ivorense. Taxonomy (NCBI): domain Eukaryota; kingdom Viridiplantae; phylum Streptophyta; class Magnoliopsida; order Fabales; family Fabaceae; genus Erythrophleum; species Erythrophleum ivorense. The sequence continues at coordinate 23,396,489 of JAIUCV010000011.1, forward strand.
CATATGACTCTAAATTTATAAAAAAAAAAAATTCTAAATTTCACCTTTTCCCTTACCTCTCTAATCTCTATCTTTCTTTATAATAAAGCAAATCATCTCTCTTCTCTTATAAGATAATCAAAATAGATAATTATTAATATTTTAATAAACATTGTACAAATTTGTCAAAATATTAATAATTATCTCATAAAAAGTTATGTTATTTTAATTTGAATAATCTCAAAAAATATATTTATTATATAAAAATTTTTATTTATATAACATTTATTGAAAATTTTTAATTATTTTTCATCTAGTTTTTGAAATTATCTAATTATCAATCAAATATAAAAAATAAACACATCTTACGAGATAATTGAAATAGATAATTTTATTTAAGATAAATACTAATCCAAATAAAGACAAAAATGAGTGAAAATGCATATTTTTGAAAAAGATGTTTACAATAACACTTGTTTATGAAATAAAAAAACTTTTTTTCCCTTAAATTGGCTAAACGGAGTAATTCAAAAATTTTATACATGTCAAATTTGTTGCAAATTTGACATAGGAAGTATTTATACATAACTTTAATTAATTTCTCAAAATTAAAATAAAAATAAATCAAAGAATACATAAAATTGACTCTCCAAAATAAAAATAAAATTTAAAAAACACATGAAACAACGCAAAAAATAATGGTAGAAATAGAATAATAATAATAATAATAATATGAAAATTGAATTTTTTGTGATTTATTTTTGATGACTTTTTTAATAAGCCAAACCCAATATGTAGGCCTAATCTAGGATTTGTTAAGTCCTGAAATGGTTAAATGGATACAAAGTTATAAGTTTTCAAAGTTTTGAAGTTAAAAAAATAAATAAATAAACAAAGTTTTGTCTACTTATATACTCCTTCTCTCAAATTCGAAACCCCATTACTCATTTACTCCTCATTGATCCTTAAATCTACATTCTCTTCTCCAATTCACCTATGTGTCAATTAAAACCAACATTGAAGCTTTGTCTATTTATATACTTGTTCTCTCAAGTTTGAAATCTCATCTTTTTTTTTTTTGGCTCTAGATCTGCTTCCTTCTTCTCTTGAATCCATGTTTTAGCATTATCTAATCATTAATCAAACATAAAAAATAAATCAAATAGATAATAATATTATTATTTAATTTCTAAATAGATAATTATAAATTATAAATTTATTAGAAAATGTTGAGCATCTATCAAAGTTACTTCTTTAATCTTCTTTCCTCTCTCCTTTTTTGTACTCTTTGCTTTCCCTGCCTAAACCCTAACCCTACTTCTAATCTCATTCATCCCTGCACTTGTACTGTCAACTTCACCACCATGTAGGGTCCAAACACTCCGTCACATAAAACCTACTAACCATGATCTAATAACTTCAAATAAGTCCCCCACAAGTAGCTAAACCATTGTTTTAGACTAGACCATCAATGTTGAGAGACACCCAACTTGGTGCAAGTTCTTTCCATTTAACAAGGCTCTCCATATACTACATTCTACACTTGACCATTCTATCCTACAAGCACACGTTGTTTATGGTCCTTCAAACGCACAAATGCAAGGCTATCATGCATAATACAACTAATCTATTTATTAAAATTTTAATTATCATCTCTTAAAAATTAATTTTAATTTAGTTTAAAAAATATCAAAAAATATATTTATCTTTGAAACTATTTCTTATTTATACATCAATTGCTAGTAGTTTCTTTTTGAAAAGTCTTTATCTAGTTTTATAAATTATTTAATCATTAATGAAAAATAAATAAATAAATAAAGCCCATCATAAATTTTAAAATTTTTTATTTAAGTTTAAAAAACTAATAGATTATTATTTTTAATTTTTTATTAATAAATTAAAATTTTAAATTTTAGAATTTATACATCTAAGATTCAAAATTTAACACTCCAAAAATTAAGAGGATAATGTTTTTAGTTTATTTTCAAATTAGCCATCATTAACTTAAACTAACATGTTTAAACTAATCATTGATTTCTATAATGAATTATAACATATCTTAGTAGTAGATATAAATAAACTAGGTTTTTTAATTTTATACCCTAACTACTTGGCCACTCGAGACCTATAGCAAAGAGAGAGGAGAACACAACAAACAAATTTGAGACCTCCATGGCTAACATTTAAAGGTTTGATTTCAAGGGGAAAGAGCAAGTCTTGGCTAAGGTGAGTTCAGAGGGGGAAAAAAGATCTACTTTCTTCACTTTACATTTTAGTTTGAATAATGGCTAATTTGGTGGTGGTTTCTTTGCTTGGAAGATTTGGGAACTTAGGTCTTTGGTGCTAAAAATAGGGGAAATAGGAAGAAGAAGATGAGAAAAGGTTGGGTAAGTTAGATCTCTCCTTTTATCTTGCTGTTAGTATTTAAAATTTTTAGAAGTTTAAGTCAAACCCTCTCTCCTTTTTTGGCCAAAATTTGAGGCCTTTCAAAGTGTTTGTAATCTAACGTTTAATGCTAAATCTCATACTAGCTTGTCTACATATTAAAAATTTTATAAGGTTTAGCAAGTCTTTTGTAATTTTAATAATTGAGCAACAAAAATTAATCTCTTTTCTCCTTGTTTTCTTTTTTCCACATAAATGTATTATTTGGCACTATCACAACCAATGGAGCTAATGTAGGACAAAGGGTTTACACCATCTCAACTGAGATAAATTTTACTGTTAGGTTGAAATTTTGTGCATGTATTCTCATAATCAATCACTTGCTTTACATAAAAAAGTTGTTGTCATGTATTCTTGTGCCCTTCTTTCTTGTTTTGTTTGGTGTTAAGTTTATTTTTTGCAAAGTTGAACATGTAGTCTAGAAATAATTTGGAATGCACAATATCCAAGTCAAGCTAGGGATTAAAATTTATTTTATGTCCAATCAACAAATATTTGGCATAGGTGAAGAGGATGCATATAGGAGGGACTTAACTAGTAATAGGTACATTTATTTACTTACAATTTTAACAATTTTATGTACATTGAATGACACAATTAAGAATTATAGGATTCAATTTCTTTTATTTATCTATTGGTTTATGTGTGAATTTATCTTCATTTTCCTCATGTTCACATTCTAGAGGATAACTTCATATATAGTTATGCTTGATAGCTTATCCTACAACATCAACAATAACTTAGTTAAAGATTTTACTAAAAGAGGATAGACTGGATCATATTCCCTAAATGAGTATGTTTAGAGATGCTTAATTCCCCATTTATGTCAATATGATTTTCTCGTTGCAAATGGAAATCATGTGTTCCCATATCTAAGTTTATAACTTAAATACAATTTGCTAACAGGTACCATAACTTTTACCCCAAGGTTCAATTTCTTAATAGGTACTCTTTGTAACACCTTAACCTCTAACTCATACCCAACATGCCCTCTTACTCATATGCACCTGCGGAACTCACAAGGGAGATAATTTCTCTACCTTATGCTTCTTTCTCTATGGCACTATGTGTGGGTAGAGATCCACTTAGAAGTAACATGGACCGGTTGAGCTCTCTCTACTCATCCTCATGCTCAATTGCACTATTGAGACTTGTTTCAATCCCTACTATATGCTTAGAACTCATGGAAAGCAAAAAGGGATTGGAGACATGCATTTTCGCTATGGGCAGATTTTGCTTCATTTCTGGGCTAAGTTTGAAAATTCAGAACTAAATGCAGAAAAATCGTAACTGCATGATCTGGGTCATTCTAGAAAGTTCAAGACGTCTACTTCATGCTAAAAATAAGTAGAAGTCTCAATATCTCACATACTCTGCGTTTGACATCAAAATCATTCACTAGTCAGAAGGGGCTTCTTTGCTGTCACAGTTTACTGATATGGACTTTGAAAATGTCTAACTAATTCCACAAAATTTCCATGCTCATAAACTATATCTCTATGGAAAGATGTGGATGTTAGCTAGAGTAGAAAAATATCTCCAGATCATTTCACCAAGCCAATTTCCCGGAAACCGATGAAACACTACTTCGGGTCTGGTTGGGTGTCTGATTCTAGGCAGGAACTTCGAAATTGCATAACATCCTCTCTAGACCTCTAAATGAGGTGCTTCCAGTTCCTACAAGTCACTGTGACCATCTAGTTTCTGTGTATAAAATTTCGTAGCCATTGGACTACGTTTGCCCCTCGGATGACACGTTTCTCAATCTGACCAAATGAACAGTGATTTCCCAAATCCGAAATTCTGATGTCAACTTTGAACAATCATAGAAAATGCTATAGACCTCTAAATGACATGAACTCTAGCTTCCCAGAAAGCTCTAAACATAATCTAGCTACATGTCAAATCTCATAGCAAGAAGAGGTCATATGGCTATTCTATGACATCATGTGCAAGAAGTCCCTTTCTTGGCCAAAAGTGGGGCTCATAGGGTCCAATCTTGGTTTTTCTACTTCTATGACTCCTTGAGCACGTGAGAAAGCACCTATAGGAGCTATCAATCATGCCTCAAGTGTCTAATAACTTAGATTGGAGAAACTCACTATCTCATGCCCACTTATGCACCCATATAGTTTATACTACTTTGAGCATTTCATATCAAAATCTACTTTCTCATTTATCATAAACCTCATTCTCATACATACATCATCTTACATACATGGTCTTACAACATTTATAAAGGTTACATCATATACGTCATTTACATCTCTCATGTACAACACATTACAATGAATTTACAAGAAACCTTTACACTCTTCTTCATTTCTATCCCTAGCTTCATGCTTGGTGGTGGTTGTTCCCATCTCTAACCTCACTTGGTCCACCTGGCATGGTTGGATGGTGGAAAGGGAGGGTGAGATTCATAGAATCTCAGTAGTTCAACTCTCATTCAAACATACATATATTGCATGCAACAAGTCTCATTATGCATGTATGGCATGTTAGCATATAAAACCATGATAAAAACATTTAAAACATATGAATTGGCCATGTATAACATTTAAGAGCTTGCTAAGTACTCGGATCAGCCTCACCCATTCCCTTATGGCTTTTGGATTTGCCTTCCCATACTTTAGAAGTCCTTAGACTCAACCCTTACTCTTTAGGAGTCAACCTCACTTTTTAGGAGACTTTTTACTCTTGTCTCAACCAACTTAGGGTTTCAGCTCATCCTCACCTTGGCTATAGGGTTATTGGCCTTTCCATTTCCTCAAGCAAACCAAGCAATCATTTAAAACATCATTTCAATCATAACACATCATCATGCTAACACACTTCTCATAGCTCATATCATTCATACACACAAGCAAGACAATGTAAACACACAATTATGCATGAGAGAAAGTGGAGAGAACTACCTTGTTGGCTATTCACTACTTCCTCTTTCACTTGACTCCTCCCTTGTGGATTTCACTACCACTTCTAGATGGGAGAGCTTCTCTTGAGCCTAACCACACAAAAGCATGAAATTAATACCTTAATACTTGATTCTCAAGCTAGGGATCACTTCTAATCAGCTCTACTGAGCTTCTCAATCTAGGTCTTTTCTCTCACTAGGGTCCATTAGCTATCCTCTCTCTTTTCTCAACTTTCAAGCTCTTAAAAAGGGGGAAAAGCAAGAAAGAGAAGACTATCTACTTCTAATCTCTCTCAAGAATGGTTTCCCACTCTCTCTCCCCTAAACTAGACTCAAGACCTAACCATTTCTATCATCTAAACCATAGGAAAGAGGGGAGAAGGGGAGAAGGGCAACATCCTAAGAGGAAGCCATGAGAATCCTTACCTTTCTTGTGCTTTCCTCTTCTCTTCAGCTTCTCTCTCTCTCCTCCGCCCTTTTTTCTCTCTTAAGACGATTTTGAGTCGGTTAGAAGAAGAAAGAAGAGATTTAGAAGCTTTTAAAAAGTCAAATTCTCTTTTTCTCGCTTTTCTGGACCGCTCTCGCTATAGCGAGTCATTACCCTCGCTACGGCGAGCTTGTGTCTGTTCTAGACCTCTGCCTTCGCTATGGCGTCGCTACAGCGAGCTCGTGTCTATTCTAGACCTTCGCTATGGCGTCGCTATAGCGAGATCGTGTCTATTCCAGACCTCTGCCTTCGCTATAGCGCCGCTACGGCGAGCAACTCCCTGATCTTTGTATGGAATGCCGCACTCGCTATAGCTAGGAACATTTTCGCTACGGCGAGCAACTCACTGGTTTCTATATAGAATGCCGCACTCGCTATAGCTAGGAGCATATTTGCTACGGTGAGGAGGCATTCTCGCTATGGCGATTCCATTTCTCGCTATGGCGAGAAGACTTAGAAAATTCTCAGCTCTTCAAAAATTTTCCAGCTTCTCTTTTCTTTTCCTCTTTTCTCATTTCTTTTCTATTTTCTTTTCTTTCTTTTTTCTGGGTTGTTACATTCTACCCTCCTTATAAAAATTTCGTTCCCGAAATTTAAACAACATACCTCATGGGAAGAGTTCTGGATGTTTCTTCCTCATATCCTCCTCCAATTCCCATGTGGCTTCTTTGGGTGACAAACCCTTCCAAACCACTTTCACCAACGGTATCGTCTTATGCCGTAACTACTTGAGTCTAGCATCCATGATCTGTTCTGGTGATACTATATAAGATAGATTCTCCTGTAACTGCACATTCTCATATTCTATGACATGTGAGGGGTCGGGCTGGTACTTTTTCAATTGGGAAACATGAAAGACATTATGAACTTGGCTTATATTTGGAGGAAGAGCTAGTCTGTATGCCACAGGTCCTACTTTATCGAGAATCTGGAAAGGACCTATGTATTTGGGACTGAGCTTCTTACTCTTAATGGATCGACCTATACCTGTGAATGGAGATACCTTGATGAAAACATGGTCTCCAACCTCAAACTCTAACGGCCGCCTACACTTATCTGCATAGCTTTTCTGTCTACTTTGGGCCGTCAGAAGTTTCCTTCTGATGGTCTCTATTTGTCTAGAGGTCTGATCCACTAACTCTGGGCCTATAAGGCTCCGCTCTCCTAGCTCAACCCAACACATTGGGGATCTACACTTCCTCCCATACAATGCCTCATATGGTGCCATCTGTATACTAGCATGATAACTGTTATTATAGGCAAACTCTGCTAGAGGCAAGTATGTGTCCCAGTTCTCTTTCATTTCTAGTACACATGCCCTTAACATGTCCTCTAGGGTTTGGAGGGTTCTTTCTGTCTGTCCATCCGTCTGAGGGTGGTAGGCTGTGCTAAATCTAAGTCTGGTACCTAGAGCATCTTGTAATGATCTCCAGAAATTCGATGTGAATCTGGGATCTCTATCTGACACTACGCTCTTAGGCACACCATGCAGTCTAACTATCTCCCTAATGTACAGCTGGGCTAACTTATCTAGGGTATAAGTGGCTTTCATAGGTAAAAAGTGCGCTGACTTTGTTAACCTATCCACTATTACCCATATTGCATCATAGCTCGATAATGTCCTGGGCAAACCCATAACAAAATCCATAGCTATGATATCCCATTTCCACTTCAGGATATCTAGAGGCTGAAGCAACCCTGCTGGTTTCTGGTGTTCTATTTTTACTCTCTGACATATTAAACATCGGGAGACATATTCTGCTATGTCTACTTTCATCCCAGGCCACCAGAACATTCTTTTCAAATCCTGGTACATCTTATTGCTACCCGGATGAATGGTATACTTACTCTTATGTGCCTCATCTAGAATTTTCTCCTTGATCTCAATGTTCTTAGGCACATACAGCCTATTCCTGTACCTTACTATATCATCCTCAGACAGAGTGAACTCTTGAACATTACCTTGGGTCATCTGGGCTCTAATTTTCTTTACATGATCATCTAACTGTTGAGCCTCTCTTATCTGATCTCTCAGGTCACTTTCTATTCGGGTCTCATTCATTAATAACTTTCCCGAACACACCCTGCAGGAGAGACTCATGTCTCTGAATCTCTCAATCAATTCCTACTCTCGGATCATCATACAGGCCACGTGTATGGATTTTCTACTTAGGGCATCAGCTACCACATTAGCCTTACCTGGATGGTATTTCAATGTGAACTCATAATCTTTTAGGAACTCTAACCATCTTCTTTGTCTCATATTCAACTCTTTCTGCTCAAATAAATACTTAAGACTCTTGTGGTCGCTATAAACTTCTATTGCCGCCCCATATAAGTAGTGTCTCCATATCTTTAGAGCAAATACCACCGCAGCTAACTCTAGGTTGTGTGTGGGGTAGTTTTCCTCGTGAGGTTTTAATTGTCTAGAAGCATAAGCTACCACTCGGCCCTTCTGCATAAGCACGCATCCTAACCCTTTCTTTGAGGCATCACTGTATACTGTAAAACTCTCTCTCGGGTCAGGGAGTACTAGAACTGGTGCCGTGGTCAACTTGTGCTTCAACTCTTGAAAACTACTCTCACATTTCTCATTCCACACAAACGACATGCTCTTTCTAGTAAGCTGGGTCAATGGTATTGCTATTTGAGAAAAGCCCTGAATGAACCTTCTATAATACCCTGCTAAACCTAGAAAGCTCCTGATCTCTGTCACTGTCCTAGGTCTCTCCCACTGTAATACTGCCTCTACCTTATGGGGATCTACTGCGACCCCTGCCTAGGAGATCACATGACCCAGAAATTGAACTTCAGTAAGCCAGAAATCACATTTACTAAGTTTAGCGTACAACTGTCTTTCTCTTAAGGTCTCCAAGACTAATCTCAACTGCTGCTCATGTTCCTCTCTACTTTTTGAGTAGATAAGGATATCATCTATGAAAACTACTACAAACCTGTCTAGATATGGCCTAAAGATTCTGTTCATGTAATCCATAAAAACTGCAGGTGCATTCGTCAACCCGAAGGGCATAACTAGGAATTCATAATGCCCGTATCTGGTTCTAAAAGCTGTCTTGGGAATATCATTCGCCTTTACTCTGAGCTGGTGATATCCCAACCTGAGGTCTATCTTAGAGAACACTAACGCTCCTGCTAACTGATCTAGAAGGTCATCTATGCGAGGGAGAGGGTACTTATTCTTAATGGTAATCTTATTGAGTTCCCGGTAGTCTATACATAGCCTAAGGCTCCCGTCCTTCTTCTTTACAAATAGGACTGGGGCTCCCCACGGTGAGACACTGGGTCTGATAAAACCCTTTTCTAAGAGCTCCTCTATCTGTTTCTTAAGCTCTGCTAGCTCAGTGGGGGCCATTCTATACGGGGCCTTAGACACTGGACCTGCCCCAGGTGCGATGTTTATAGGAAACTCGACCTCTCTCTCTGGGGGCAATCCACTCATCTCTTTGGGGAATACTTCTGGGAATTCCCTCACTACGGGGATCTCATCTATACCCTCTTCTACCTCAGCCTGAACTGAGAAGAAGACCATATACCCTTGGCAACCATGCCCTAGAGATCTCTCAGCCTGGGAAGTGGTCATGATGGACAACTCAGCCTTAGTACTAGGCACAGTCCCACACTCAGGTAAAGTAATACACCTGTGGCTACAATCTAGTGTGGCGTTATTTACAGACATCCAGTTCATGCCTATTATCACATCGATGTCAATGAGGGGTATGCAAATCAAATCAAGGGTGGTCAGGCAATGATTAAACTGGATCACACAATTTAAGCAAGCATGGGAAGTGATGGCTCAATTTCCAGTGGGGGTAGATACATGCAACTCACATGGCAATGTATGCATACTCAGACCCGACCTTTTAACACAGTCATATGATATGAAAGAATGGCTAGCGCCCGAATCAAATAAGGCAGTTACTGAAAACTCATTTATCTTAATAGTACCTTGAATCAGACTCGGGGACTGGCTAGCCTCTTGCTGTGATAGGGCGAAGACTCTACCCTGGGTCTGTGGTCTAGGAGGAGGAGCCATCTCTCTCTGCTGTGTGATCGGTAGGGGGGCCTGTGGAGGAACTTGCATACAGTCTCTGGCTATGTGCCCCGGCCTGCCACATCTATAGCATACATTCTGCCCTACATAACACGGCCTGGTACCGTGATTCCTGCCACACTGGGGACATATGAGGGGTGGAGCGTTGCCTCTACTAGACTGAGTCTTCCTTTTCTTTCCCCTTTGGTTCCACTAACTCTTTCCACCTCTATGACTTGTCACTGCCGGCTGGGAACCATCTCTAGATCTCTTGGGCTCAGGGAGGGGAAGTAATGGTCTGGCGCTGGAGGTAGGTTGCATCATCCTGAGATTCGTTTCTGTTACTCTGCATACTTCTACCAGGGTATGGAAGTACCTGATTCTCTGGGGCACCACCCTGTCTCGGATCTCAGGGAGCAAACCCTTCTCTAGCCTATCTGCCCTCCATTTCTCATCATCATGTCTCTGTAAGTATGAGGAGTATCTAGAGAGCTCAATGAACTTTGCTACATACTGGTCCACGGACATTCCAAGAATCTGTCTCAGCAAAATAAACTCTGACTCCTTCTCATCTCTAATGGAGTCGGGGAAATACTTCTCGTGGAATGCCTCGAGGAATGCCTCCCACGTGATCGGGATGTTCCTCGCTCTCAGTATTGGCTCAGTGCCCTTCCACCAATATATCGCTTCTTTTCTTAACTAAAAGGCAGCCATCTTGGCTCTCTGCTCAGATGTACACTCCATAACCTCGAAAATCTGCTCTAGTTCTATAATCCAGGCCTCGGCTCTATCCGCACTCATCTCACCATCAAAGGTGGGAGGCCCAAACTTTCTGAACTGGGTAACTACTTTTCTGATCGAGGGTTGCTGCTTAGCAGGAGGCATCTGAGCTGGTGGAACTGGGGCTACAGCCTGCATGTCTGGCTGTGCATCTGTAGGAGTCGCCCCTGAATGCTTAGGACGATCTGAGTGTGGAACTGGCTGAGGAGGGGGAGGTGTAGGACCTTGGCTATCTCTCTCAACAAGCTGTTCTTGTAGCTGCATGATAACAGCTTGCTGCTGATCCAAGCGAGCCACTATACTCTATAAGGCTCCAGCTACTGGATCGCTAGGCCCGGCCTCATCTGCCTGAGCCGCTCTGGAAGGCCTACCTCTTCCTCTACCCCTACCTCTGGCTCTGCCTTGGCGCGTGTCTACCATCTTTCTGAAACATATAACATGGCTTAGCATACATAAAAGGGACACATGCCACTTTCATACACTCAATCATCCATAGCAAGCTCATAAACATCTTGGCAACTCACAAACATATGCTACAATCCACAATGAAAGCCTAAACCTTACTGCTCTCATACTACATCTCATAATGAAAGCCTGGAACCAGACTCTGATACCACCAAATGTAACACCTTAACCTCTAACTCATACCCAACATGCCCTCTTACTCATATGCACCTGCGGAACTCACAAGGGAGATAATTTCTCTACCTTATGCTTCTTTCTCTATGGCACTATGTGTGGGTAGAGATCCATTTAGAAGTAACATGGACCGGTTGAGCTCTCTCTACTCATCCTCATGCTCAATTGCACTATTGAGACTTGTTTCAATCCCTACTATATGCTTAGAACTCATGGAAAGCAAAAAGGGATTGGAGACATGCATTTTCGCTATAGGCAGATTTTGCTTCATTTCTGGGCTAAGTTTGAAAATTCATAACTAAATGTAGAAAAATTTTAACTGCATGATCTAGGTCATTCTAGAAAGCTAAAGACGTCTACTTCATTCTAAAAATAAGTAGAAGTCTCAATATCTCACATACTCTGCGTTTGACATCAAAATCGTTCACTAGTCAGAGGGGGCTTCTTTGCTGTCACAATTTACTGATATGGACTTTGAAAATGTCTAACTAATTCCACAAAAATCCCATGCTCATAAAATATATCTCTATGGAAATATGTGGATGTTAGCTAGAGGAAACAAATATCTCTAGATCAGTTCACCAAGACAATTTCCCAGAAACTGATGAAACAGTACTTCGGGTCTGGTTGATTGTCTGATTCTGGGCAGAAACTTCGAAATCGCATAACTTCCTCTCTAGACCTCTAAATGAGGTGCTTCCAGTTCCTACAAGTCACTGTGACCATCTAGTTTTCTGTGTATAAAATTTTGTAGCCATTGGGCTACGTTTTCCCCTCGGATGACACGTTTCTCAATCTGACCAAATGAACAGTGATTTCCCAAATCCGAAATTCTGATGTCAACTTTGAACAATCATAGAAAATGCTATAGACCTCTAAATGACATGAACTCTAGCTTCACAAAAAGCTCTAAACATAATCTAGCTACATGTCAAATCTCATAGCAAGAAGAGGTCATATGTCTATTCTATGACATCATGTACAAGAAGGCCCTTTCTTGGCCAAAAGTGGGGCTCATAGGGTCCAATCTTGGTTTTTCTACTTCTATGACTCCTTGAGCACGTGAGAAAGCACCTATAGGAGCTATCAATCATGCCTCAAGTGTCTAATAACTTAGATTGGAGAAACTCACTATCTCATGCCCACTTATGCACCCATATAGTTTATACTACTTTGAGCATTTCATATCAAAATCTACTTTCTCATTCATCATAAACCTCATTCTCATACATACATCATCTTACATACATGGTCTTACAACATTTATAAAGGTTACATCATATACATCATTTACATCTCTCATGTACAACACATTACAATGTATTTACAAGAAACCTTTACACTCTTCTTCATTTCTATCCCTAGCTTCATGCTTGGTGGTGGTTGTTCCCATCTCTAACCTCACTTGGTCCACCTGGCATGGTTGGATGGTGGAGAGGGAGGGTGAGATTCATGGAATCTCAGTAGTTCAACTCTCATTCAAACATACATATATTGCATGCAACAAGTCTCATTATGCATGTATGGCATGTTAGCATATAAAACCATGATGAAAACATTTAAAACATATGAATTGGCCATGTATAACATTTAAGAGCTTGCTAAGTACTCGGATCAGCCTCACCCATTCCCTTGTGGCTTTTGGATTTGCCTTCCCATACTTTAGAGGTCCTTAGACTCAACCCTTACTCTTTAGGAGTCAACCTCACTTTTTAGGAGACTTTTTACTCTTGTCTCTACCAACTTAGGGCTTCGGCTCATCCTCACCTTGGCTATAGGGTTATTGGCCTTTCCATTTCCTCAAGCAAACCAAGCAATCATTTAAAACATCATTTCAATCATAACACATCATCATGCTAACACACTTCTCATAGCTCATATCATTCATACACACAAGCAAGACAATGTAAACACATAATTATGCATGAGAGAAAGTGGAGAGAACTACCTTGTTGGCTATTCACTACTTCCTCTTTCACTTGACTCCTCCCTTGTGGATTTCACTACCACTTCTAGATGGGAGAGCTTCTCTTGAGCCTAACCGCACAAAAGCATGAAATTAATACCTTAATACTTGATTCTCAAGCTAGGGATCACTTCTAATCAGCTCTACTGAGCTTCTCAATCTAGGTCTTTTCTCTCACTAGGGTCCATTAGCTATCCTCTCTCTTTTTTCAACTTTTAAGCTCTTAAAAAGAGGGAAAAGCAAGAAAGAGAAGACTATCTACTTCTAATCTCTCTCAAGAATGGTTTCCCACTCTCTCTCCCCTGAACTAAACTCAAGACCTAACCATTTCTATCATCTAAACCATAGGAAAGAGGGGAGAAGGGGAGAAGGGCAACATCCTAAGAGGAAGCCATGAGAATCCTTACCTTTCTTGTGCTTTCCTCTTCTCTTCAGCTTCTCTCTCTCTCCTCCGCCCTTTTTTCTCTCCTAAGACGAGTTTGAGTCGGTTAGAAGAAGAAAGAAGAGATTTAGAAGCTTTTAAAAAGTCAAATTCTCTTTTTCTCGCATTTCTGGACCGCTCTCGCTATAGTGAGTCATTACCCTCGCTACGGCGAGCTCGTGTCTGTTCCAGACCTCTGCCTTCGCTATGGCGTCGCTACAGCGAGCTCGTGTCTATTCTAGACCTTCGCTATGGCGTCGCTATGGCGAGATCGTGTCTGTTCCAGACCTCTGCCTTCGCTATAACGCTGCTACGGCGAGCAACTCCCTGGTCTTTGTATGGAATGCCACACTCGCTATAGCTAGGAACATTTTCGCTACGGCAAGCAACTCACTGGTTTCTATATGGAATGCCGCACTCGCTATAGCTAGGAGCATATTCGCTACAGCGAGGAGGCATTCTCGCTATAGCGATTCCATTTCTCGCTATGGCGAGAAGACTTAGAAAATTCTCAGCTCTTCAAAAATTTTCCAGCTTCTCTTTTCTTTTCCTCTTTTCTCATTTCTTTTCTATTTTCTTTTCTTTCTTTTTTCTGGGTTGTTACACTCTTCTTGTCCTATAGTGTAGTTTATTACTTAAATCCCACTTCCCACACCCTAAAAGATGTGCATATGTACATTCATTTATGCCTTTTGTTGTCTCTGTTACAAAAAGAATGCAAAGTCATTCAGGCTATCCTAGTTTATTTTTTATTTTAAAATTGTGGAAATATAATTGTGATGCATTGATCTCATCTTAGGCAACTTGGTCACATAAGTTTCATATATTGGGGATCTTAGTTGAAAATGTTGTTCTTCAAGGGAAAACATTTAATTTTTTTTACTGGTTTTTGCTTTTGGCATGCTTTTAAAGATTGACTTTAACAAAACAGTGTTTATAATTTAAATGAGAAAGCTGGGAGTGTCATACCTAGCTTCATTTACATATACTTATATCAATTACAAGCTTTAGCAACTAATTTGACAATCACTATTATAGTTTTAGCAATGGTTTTTGGTTTGCTTACACATCAATTAGAGCTATAGGGGTCAAATTTTGATTTTTCTTTTCTTCTTTACTCAAAATATGATATACCATCAAGGATTGTACATACTTCTCACACAAATTCCCTATTATAACCATAATTATTCATAATAATACTTTTGGCAGTGGAATTGTAGTCATTAAAACATCAATTTCTCTAATTGTGCCCAAATAATTATTCTCATCAAAGAATCTTCCAAATTCATGCCAAATAAGTTTGTTAGGCTTAGAATATCACAAAGAGAAGCTTAAAATTCAGATATTACCTTATATATACAAATTCACAATTTGGCACATATTAGACATTAAACTTTCAAAAATCATAATTTAAGCTACACAACTCTGATTTATGCAAACTCAGTAGTTATGAAAATCTTAGGATGTCAAATTTATGTCTGCAAAATTTCATAAGCAATTGAGTTATTTTGCCTCTTAAAAACATGAAAAACTAAAACTAGACCAAATGAACAATACCAGGGACTAATCTACATAATTTAGTCAACTTTGGAAATTCATAAAATATTTTATAGAGTTTCAAAATTATGTTCTTTAGCTCTGTGGAAATCTCTAGATGTTCTCTAAATGTTTGCCAAAGTTCAACTCAAAATTCGTCCATTTGATTAGACTTTGGTTTAGGGACATTTTAAAGCTCAAAAAGTGTCAAGTTTGGTTCTAATTGGTTGATTTTGAAGCATATCATGCTAGGTCATGATTTGAGCAAGTTTTAAATGATAAATGCAACATATATGGATGGTCTAACATGTCCCAAAAGTCATGAAAGTCAAAATCACACTCCCACTTGCCATTTTTCATATGTGAATCTAAGAACTCACATGATCAAATTTCACCATACCATATATTTACATTTAAAAATGATTTATATATCATTGTCTCATACTTTTGGGTATGTGGGAACGATTACATCTCATAAAATACATATACATAAATATATGGGCAAGAACATACATAAAAACCTAAACTAATGTCAAAAGGTTGCTTCTCATGCTCTTTGCTCACCATATTTTCTTCCTTGAGGATTTCCTAGACATGGCTAGAAAAAATATAGAGAAGAATGAAATTCAAAGAATCCCAATAACTCATTCATTATTTAAGCACACATATATGGCATATTTAATGGTCAAGAGAGCAAGTATGCATATTATACACTCGAGTATCATTCATAATCATGCATGAGGGATCACATGGCTTTATTAAAAGCAAAAACAATTCTAAGGATTTTTCGTTTAACCTCACCCTACAATTAGGGACTTTGGGTTTAGTTTCACCCTCTTTTAGGAACTTTTGACTTAGCCTCACTTACAATTGAGACTTTTGGTATTCTCTTACGCATATTTAGGCACTTTTAGCCCTATCTCACCTAATCCAAGAGACTTTTGGCACAACCTCACCCATTCAAGAGCTAAATCAATTTCAAATGCAATCAAATGTCATGTAATTGCATATGATTATCAATCAATCAATAACATGCATAATTAGCATATAAGACAAACAAGCAACCCAAGACCAATTAAGCAACCAATATACATATGCAAGAATAGATGAAGTGCTACCTTCATACAAGAGGTCACTTAGTCCCCTTTTTCTTCTTGCCTTGATCTTTCGATTTCACACTTACAGTTAAGGGAGATATCACTTGCTTGGCCTAGACACATCAAATGAAGCACAAAATTATTAATGAAACCATACTTATAGACTCATTTAAGTCTTATACAAACTAACTAGAATTTTAGATTCTCATATGGCTCCATTAGGTGGTATAATGAAGTAACTCTTATAAATCAACATCTTCTCCCTAAGGTCCCACCCAATTTGAGTTATATAACTTCATTTAAACTCATTCAGGCCATCACAAACTCAATTCAAGGAGTCTAAGACCAAGTTACTTCTTTATACATAATAGAACTCTAAATTTTTACCTTTTAAAATAAAGCTTCTAAATTCAAACCAATGGTTCATTTAGTGTTTATAATTCATATCTAGATCATTTATAACCTTAGAATCAAAGAAAACTTTCTCTAAGCACCCTAAGTGAGTCTTGGCTGAGACATGTACCAAGATGGCCTTCCATGGAGTTTTTGTTCCATCTTTTGGGAAATTAGCACATATGTGAGTTTCTTAGCCTCTTCTTAGCTCAATTATAATCTTACATAGTTTTAAATATCATTTTAAGGCTTCATACTCCTTAAGGTGTAATCAAAATCCAAGGTTCCATTTCTTGTAACCTATGGCTTTCTATTTGATTCTAATAGTATCTTCTTAATCTCTATACTTTAAAACCCTAATTCCTACCATACTTTACTTAAAAACTAATCCCCCTCATCTCCATCTAAAGTTGGCCGAACTTAGAAGGTAAGGGAAGAACAAGAAGAAGCCATCTTCCTCTATCATATCATATATCAATCGAAAAGACTTTAATGGGAGATTAATATAGCATATTTAGTTTCTTTGAAACAACCCCTTCCTTTAATGTTTCAGCCATAAAAATCCATCCCTTAGAAAGTTAAAACTATAGAAAGAAAGGGGAGAAAGAGTAGGAGACAGCTTGTAATAACAGAGAGTTCTCTTTCCTTAGTCGTCCTCATCCTTTGTTACACCTCCAAGAGTGTCCTAAGGATTGGTTTTGTTCAATCAACATGAAGGAGAAATGGTGAGAGTGGCTATTTATAAGGAGAAGCTAGGGTTTTATGAATTTTCTATGTTCCCATATTACCCTTAAACTTCCATTTCTCCATTTAAATTTATTTTAATTCTTTTTTAAAAACTATCTTTTTCATTATAAAATTTAGGTCATCTAGTTTATCAAAAACATTTGGTTTCAAATTTAAGGAATTCAAAACATTCAAAATGATCCTGTCAAAGTTTAGGTCAATTGATAACCTAAACTGTACACTGAAAATATTTTAACCATTCTAACGACTCTATGGTTTTCTGGCTCTAAAAACCCTATTGAACTTAATTTCACCATTTAAAATTCCCTCCTTTAAATTTTTCAAAAGTTACTTAAAATTACAATTTTACCACTATATTTTTTATTCATTTTGTTTAGTCATTTTGACTCTGATTTTAGATTATTTTTAGGTTCTTAACAACATTTTTAGATGCTCTAATTGACATTCTATTCTTAATTGGCCTTAATTTACTTTGCCTTAAAGTCATCTTATATCACAATATCTATTTCAATTTAATTTTAAAAAAAAAGATATTACATAATTATCCTAAACAAGTTTTTTTTTAGACCATTTGATCATAAAATACATCAAAGTTGCCTAAGAACCTTATGTAGTCCAAAATTGGTTCCTTTGTCATATTATACACTAAATTTCAAAAATTTTATAACTTGGGCTATGTAGGTCTGATTTATACAAATTTAGTGGTTATGGAAAGTTTATAATGAAAATTTTGAGTAAAAATAAATTCGTTTGGCCCATTAAAAACATGAAAAATAAAAATTGCTATAGGTGAATAATAATAGTACCATTTTACATAATTTGAACAAATTTAAAAATTCATTAAATATTCTGTATAGTTCCAAAAATTTTCATTCTTAGCTTGTTAGAAAGCTCTATAAATTATCTAATTGCATGCCAAATTTTAGCCCCAAACTAAGTTATTTGGCCCATCAATGGTAGAGGTGCAATTTATAACTTATTTAAACCAAAATTTGGTTCCAAAGCAGTTCAATTGGCTTCTAATATGCAATCTTTTCCCTTGAGCAAATTTCAATCATCCTAAGCATCCATTCTATAAGGTTCAACATATAAGAAAAGGCTTGAATCAAAATATGACCATCCCATACACATGGATACATATAGTCCATAAAGCATGTCACATGGGAAACTATGTACTGAAGGCTTATCCATGCATTAAAATGCCATATAATTTTGGTCTTATGCTCATACACATATTCCTATCTTATAATGTAACATCCAAGTTTTTGTAGAAGCAAGGACTTAAGGTTTTAGAATTTTTTTAAGTCTCCTCACTATAGGTAGGATACCTATTCGCTATAACTAGGATGTTATTTCACTATAGCAAGGATGCCAGTTCATTATAGCGAGTTTATGGCCTATACAAAATTCAGGGAATTTCTAGCAATAGTGCAAGCTATGGCAAGAGTAATGGGATTTGAAACTGATAAGCTCTTACAATAGTGAGAAGTGTTTCTCGCTATAGCAAGACTTATTTTAGAGTTTTGGAAAACACTAAGGAGGGATTTGTCATATACTAAAGATAAGCCTCCAAGAAGAAAACATAGAATAGTGGAGTTCTTATAAATGGTGATGATTTGTCATATATTAAGAATAAGAAAGCATATTTTTTCAAGTTTCATTGGTAGGATATGGATCATTTAAAAAGAGGATACAAGATTGATAAGTATGGAATCATGAGCATAAACACTCAATATTCACTAAACTCAAATAAGCCATTTGTTTTGACATCTCAAGAAAAATAAGTGTTCTACTTGAAAGACATTTGTAACCTAAATTAGCTTGTTGTTATGGAGACAAATCCCTGTGACCTCTTTAATATGCCTAAGGTGATTGATAATGGTGTAGATAAGGACAATAAGGAACTACTCAGTGATCAAGCTTATTAATAGATTGAAGTCAAAATAAATGTGGTTACTAATGATGGTGAAGGCATTGACCTAGTTTTGCCTCCATAAGGATGACATTCAACTAGAAACAATAAGCCATTCAAATGAATACCCCCAACTAAGTAGGCCAAAGGCAATTGATGTGGCAAATGAATACATTGATGATAATGACAAGGATGTGTCCACCGATAAAGAAGATGAGGAAGACATACTCAATAAGGATGATGTATATGATACCAGTGACACTAATGATAATCAAGATTAACTGTATTTATGGTAGTGTAATTGTATTTGAACTATTAGAACTCACTATATTTACATATGAATTGGCTTATGTTTTTATCACTAACTTAATGTTTGGATCTGTACTTGTATCTCATATTTCATTTGCAATTTTGCAAGAAATGTCAAGTGGTGGACATGGAAGGATAGGAGGAAGAGGCGAAAGAGGAAATGGTGCAATAGTGGTTAATTGAGACACGATCACAAGAGTGATGTGACATCACCATAAGGATAAGTGACGGGGAATGCATTTGAGTGTAGGAAGTCCAGTCCACCTATATTGGCATAGTTGGTGACACAACCAAAACATGAGAATTCTCCACCCATTTAGCCATCACTCAATTAAAGTAGTGTAAGTATAACTATCTTTGTATTTTGCCTATTTATAGTTTAACTTTTTTCCCTTACACACACATGCACACACACACACACACATGTGAACATGTAATTGTTTTTATGACCCACCTCCCTTATTTAGCTTTTTATAACACTATTAAAGAAGGGCGAGAGAGATATAAGTATGTGTCTATTAATATGAAGACAAAACATGGTGCAAAGATTGTTATTGACATCTATAAAGACCTTGGGTGTGCTGTTGGAGAAGAGCCTTAAGAGTTCTCTAGTTATTATGGCTAGATATTATGGACCATTATACTATTTAAATATGGCAAATGGCTCGCTTTTATGCCAAAATATAGGGAGGTCATATGATTAAAAGTTAAGGTAATAAGTCTTTACATCCTCGATTATGCAAACTAAATTATATTTAATTTTCTTAAACTAAATATTTACATAAATAATCATAACTATTTATGTTTAAGGTTCTTAGGACAAATTTGAACCACGTGAGGGTCAATCTGAGTTATCCATGAAGCACTTCACTATGAGCCCTTTACAAAGACTATTCAAGAGATGGAAGACTAATCTAGTCAAATAATTAGATATAGACATAGATAGGCATGCAGCTTAACCAATTAATGTGCACTCTATAGACTAGAAGCAACTGCTTCAACATTGGGCTCTTGAAGATTTCAAGGTAATGTACTCTTCCTATATAATGCGATATGAACATGCTCAATTACATGCAGTTGTCATAGCTATGGTTGAAGGATAACAATGGTTTTTGCCTAATTGAAGGTAGTGAGTGACAAAAATAAAGTAAATAAGGGAAAGCAATGACTAAGTATACATGTGGCCCATAGTCCATTACGGAGATTAAGCATAGCCTAGTGAGGATGAGATGTTGTTTTTTATTTACAATTACATAGCTATATACCTATTTCACTTTCTCTATGGTTACAAGATGAAATAATATTGTGCATAAAATTTTTTAGAGGGATCTCATTACTGGAGAATCAACAAGATCTAATGTGGCATGGAAGGCACAACACACACATTGAACAAAGAATGGGGATGCACAATGGGCCGATCCCAAATCATAGGAGATTTACGTAACTTTTATATATTCTTCAATTTTTAAACTTTGTTCAACTATAGTTTATTATCTTTAGTTTTAATTTGTAACTTAAATTGCAAAGTTGCTTACATGAGCTTGTTGTGTGACAATAATTATCAGAAGTCAAATCCCATATGACTAGAGACAAGATTTTATCTATTGTACTGGGTGCATGATTGAGGTTTATTTGTGGTAAGGGATATGGAAGGAAATCTTAAAAAAAAGACTCGTCAACCAAATAGACGTGGACTACAATGTGTCATCTAAAATAAAGCAAGTCTGGGAAGAAATAGAACAAAAAAAGGAGGAGGATTATGTCCATATGGCACAAGAGTAGGAAGAAATAGAATAAAAGATATAAAAAGAATTTGAATAGAAGTTGCAGTAAGAGCAAGCCCAGATGGCCTAACAAGTGCAGGATGACATTCATGCATAAGTTGCCACTGTGTTGTCCACATTACAATAGTAGGTACATAACACACTTCCCTTCTGTTTTCCAACAACGAAAAATACTTAGAGTTGTTTTTTTTTTAATAGTGACATTTACCTTTAGACAGTGGAGATTCAACAAACAAGCTTCATGAACTTAGATGAATAGTGGTATGTTTATAAAGAATTATTTTAATCGTTGTTGTTTTTCTTGTAGTCTAAGGTGATTATTGGAATTAAATTGAATAACATGTTTTTTTTCTTGGAAGATTAAAGGAGTTTCATAGAATGAAGAAGTATATTGAGTCTATGAAACCTCACTAGTTACATCTTTAAGCAGTTGAACAATTTTTAACAATGAATGTTGAGTTTGTGGCTTTGGTTTTCCAATCATTAATTATGTATATGAATATGAATTTGTAGAGCTTATGATTGCTTTTCCAATTATATATAATCTATGAATATGAAGTTAATTCTAATAAAACGTTCTTTCCTCTTTTAATGTTATTCAATTTTGTTGCTATAATTTTATTTTATTGTTTGGTTTTATTCTCTTTTGAAGTTGCTTTTAGTACTATTTGAATTTTATGCTATTTTTTGGATAAAAATTGCTTAATTATTTGTAAGATATTAAAAAATTTTGGATACTTTCAATGGCAACAACTATTGTTACTAAAAGAGATGCATTTAGCAACAATGTTGTTGTCACTAAAGATGACCTTCTAATGGCGACAAAATAAAGTTGCCACTAAAGGTCCACTAAATATGATAATTAGTGGCAGCAATGGTAGTCACAACTAATTTTATAGATTTAATGGCAACTTATGTTGCCATTTAATGGTGATATGAACTAATCGCCACTAAAAAAAATTTTCTTTATTGTGGTGACTTTCTTGCCACTAGAATTTGGTGGCAACAATCACTATTGTCACTGAAAATATCTCATAAGTGGTAACCAAGTGCCACTAATGATGGCTTTTCAATGGCAAGCTTTAACTAAAAAATAAATTAATAGGAGAATTATAATAAAAGACCAAAAAGTGAAGAAATTTATTCTTAAGGACCTGTTACCACTTGTTTTAGGATGATTACCACTGAGTTTAGCAACAAACAGTTAAACATAGTGGTAACAGATCCTTAAAAATAAATTTGTTTACTTCTTGGTTCTTAAACATAATTTTTCCTAAATTAATTTTCCTAACTATTATTTAGCAGCAACTTTTGTCACTACTAAATCAATTTTAAGGATAATATTTGTTGCCACTGACACTTTTTTTTAATTGGTGGCCCCTTTGTCACCACTGAAGACCTTTTATTGCACTTATATTAGTCACCACCTAGCAATGACCTACTATCACCACTAAAACCTATTTAGTGGTAACTTGTATACTTTTAGCAACAACATAGCAATTTTTTTGTCTAGTGCACATACAAAACTTCTTTTGACTATTATGTTGTGTACAATTTGATGTCTGATAAGTCCCAACTATTCATGTTATTGTGCATATTTTTCTCAGTAAATATGACTTTAGCCTCCACTTCTAGGGTAAATAATGCATATATAGAAAGAAATGAATATATATAGGATGAACAGTTCTAAACTCAACATTTACTTGAAAAACCATCATTTTTATCTTTGATTTTTGAGTATTGTGATAACTAATCATACTTGGTTTTTGTTAGGATTCATGTGTTGAAGAGTTTGGAGCAAATTCAGGAGAGAAAGGCTGCTAAGTGTTGAATTCATCCATCTCGCCGCGGCTGGACTTACTGCGTCGAGGCGGAAAGCTCAGAAATTCGAAGTATGCTGAGAGTATGTGCGCCGTGGCGGATCAGTTTAGGCCGCGGCGAGGCCTCAGACAGAACCAAAACTCGCCGCGGCCATATTATGTGTGCCGAGGCGAGAGGCAAGAAAACCTTCAGACAGAATCAAAACTCGCCGCGGCGCATCATTATTCGCCGCGGCGCAAGTCGGATTAGCTGAACGCAGCATTTTGTTTCTTAAATTTCTGAGGGTTGGGAGCTTCTTATGGAAAGTAAAGTCGAGGCAGCCGTCATTCTGGGTTGGTTTTGAGTTATTCCAGAGGTGCAAGGGCTGAGGGAAGAGCTAGAGAGTCATCTTGGAGCATAGAGAGGCTGGAGATTGAAGATTGGAGCTGAACCTTTGTGTTTCTGAGTTTCCTCTTCATTTCCTTTGTTTTGTTCATAGTTTCTACTGCATTTGATTTGTGCTTCAAGCTTGACTTTGGATTTTATGATCATGTATAGCTAAACCCTAATTAATCTAGGATTATTTGGAACTCTTGTATGGATTAGTAGTAGCTCTTCATTCTAATTCTGCAATCAATAATTTATACTTGTTCACTCAGCTTTGTACTTCATGCTTTCTGATTGATTGGCCAACATTCAGATTGATATAATGCCTTACTTGAACTTGGGAAAGGAAAAGGGAGGTTAGATCAAAGGTTGAGTGGTGTGAGTGCTTGAAATTCATTGAGGAGAGTGGATAGCTGAGTTATTGAGATAGGAATATACTTAATAACCTCACATGGTCCAATAGGTACTGCACACATAGGTTGATCTTAGTTAATCTTATAAGGGATTATAAAATTGGCTAAGTACCCTATACACTATTTGGAAAAATATATATAGGAACAATCGAATCCTAGACCAACAAGTATCACTATGGAGAGCAGAAGGAAATGAATGTTGAACTCACTACTATGAAGTGCAAGAGGACCAATAATCCTAGATGTTAATATTTACCCGGAAATCCAAATCCTAACCTAGATTTTTACATAGTTTTAGAATCATAAGTAATTTCTGTTAACATCAGCATTTAAGAATTGAATTGCTTAATTTAAATTGGGGTGTGAATTTCAGTACTTGACGTTATTTTGACAACAAATCCTCGAGGGAACGATCATTTCTTATCACTATATTGCCTTCACGATACGTATACTTGCGTGTACGCTTCTGGGAAAGCAACAAGTTTTTGGCGCCGTTGCCGGGGATTTGTGTGCCAAAATATTATGTGTCAATATTGATACTAGCATACCTAGTTTGAACTTAAGCGCTGTGTATATATTTTTTTTTTACTTAATCTACTTTCAATTTCTTTCTCTATTCTGTTTTGCAGTGACTACCTTCTGTGTGTGCACAACCTCATATGCAAGAGATTGTGAGTCTCGAAGTGGTTTTGTTTCCAGAAGAATCTGATCAAGCCTCTAATCAAGCTCAGAGAGACGGCAGCGAAACTTCTGACTCAACCACAAACATGGCGCAAGAGGATGAAAATCGTGTCCGCACAGTGAACGATTTTGCAACTTTGAATATGCAAGGGTACCACTCAAGTATAAGAAGACCAGCCATTCAAGCAAACAATTTTGAAATGAAGCAAGTGGTGCTGCAAATGCTTCAAATGGCTGGACAATTCAGTGGCTCTCCTCTTGAAGATCCGAACACTCACCTCTCCAACTTCTTAGAGGTGTGTGATTCATTTAAGCAGAATGGAGTGACAGACGATGCTATTCGGCTAAGGCTTTTCCCACTTTCATTAAGGGACAAGGCTAAGGTATGGCTCAACTCATTGCCGGATGGGTCTATCACCACTTGGGATGATCTAGTCACAAGATTTAGAGCCAGATTTTTTCCGCCAGCTCGATCAATAGAGTTGAGAAATGACATTACCTCCTTCATGCAACACGATGATGAACCCTTATATGAAGCTTGGGAGAGATTCAAGGAACTGCTAAAAAAGTGCCCCAATCATGGATTTCCTAAATGGGTGCAGGTGCAAACCTTCTATAATAGGTTGTTGCCTGAAACAAAAGCCATTCTCGACTCAGCTTCAAATGGGAGTATCACAGGCAATTTGAATGTTGAAGAGGCTTATAATTTGCTGGAAAATATGGCAGCTAACTCTCTCCAATGGTCTGCATCCAGACCTCACAAGAAAAAGGTAGCTGGGATACATGAAATAGATGCTCTATCTGCACTCTCGGCTCAGGTGGCTGCAATGAATAAGAGGTTTGATAGTCTTGAAACATGTTTCAGTGCACCAGTGGGGGTCAACTCTATTCACGCTCCAGCCATCACTTGTGATCATTGTGGAGAAGAACACTACAGTGAACAATGCCCCTCCTTGGTAGAAGTCGTCAACTACATGGGCAACTTCGGGAAGGCCCAAAACAACCCTTATTCCAACACTTATAACCCGGGATGGAGGAATCATCCAAATTTTTCCTGGAGCCAGGGACAAAATCAGCCCCAGTCATCCTCTTCGGGTATGAGACTTTCTCACCCCCCGGGATTTCCTACTCAAGGAAGACCACCAATGCCAGAAAAGAAACCAAACATGGAAGAAATGCTCATGCAATATATGGCTAAGCAAGATGCCATCTTAGCCAGACAAGATGCCACAATGACAAGACATGAGACCGCAATTCGGAATATAGAAGTACAAATCGATCAATTGGCCTCTTCTGTAAACTCAAGACAGATTGGGGTGCTACCTAGTGACACTGTACCTAACCCCAGAAGAGAAGGCAAAGAGGAATGTAAAGCTATAGCATTAAGAAGTGGTAAGGAGTTGTCTGAAGTTTTGCCATCAAAGCAAGCCAATAAGACAAGTCCAGACCAAGGCAAAGATGAACAGAGGGGTGATAAGGAGGAACCTTTGAAAGTGAGGAACAAGGAGGAAGAGAAGGATGAAGCAAATGAGGAGAGGAAAGACAGTGCAGAGAAGAGTCAAAAGGTAGAGCAAGAGAGAATCATTCCCCCACTGCCCTTTCCTCAATGTTTCAGGAAGAAGAATCTGGACATGCAATATCAGAAATTCCTTGAAATCTTCAAACAGCTCCACATTAATATTCCATTTGCAGAGGCTTTGGAGCAAATGCCCAGTTATGCCAAGTTCATGAAAGATGTGCTGTCCAATAAACGGCGGTTTGGAGAATTTGAGACGGTGGCCCTAACTCAAGAATGCAGTGCCATCTTGCAAAAGAAATTACCACCTAAGATGAAGGATCTAGGGAGTTTTACCATTCCTTGTAACATTGGGAAACATTTTGCTGGAAATGCCTTGTGTGACTTGAAGGCAAGTGTTAACTTAATGCCACTGTCAACATTCAAGAAGCTTGGATTGGGCGAGGCAAGGCCTACAACAGTCACCTTGCAACTAGCTGACCGATCTTTAGCCTATCCAAATGGAGTTATAGAAGATGTGCTAGTGAAGGTGGATAAGTTAATTTTTCCAGCAGACTTCATAGTCTTGGACTATGAAGAAGATAAAGATATTCCGATCATCTTGGGTAGACCGTTTTTGGCCACTGGTAGAACATTAATTGATGTTCAGAAAGGAGAACTTACCATGAGGGTTAATGACCAAGAGGTGACATTCAACATGTATGAGGCTATAAAGAGCCCGAAGGAATCAGAGGAATGTTGCTTTGTGCGTCTAATCACCCAAGCAGTCCATGATGAGTTCATTGAATCAACTCTCAAGGATCCTCTAGAAGCAACATTAGTTAGCTTAGCAAGGAAGGAGCACAATGGAGTGAGAGAATGCATTAAACTGTTAGAAGCTGCTCAAAAGCATTTCAAAGCTTCTAAACAGTTTGAACCACTGGATGCATCTGTTGGAGTCAAGTCTGTGATGAAGCCATCTGTAGAGGAGCCTCCATCTTTAGAGTTGAAGCCTTTACCTCCTCATTTGAAATATGCTTACCTAGGGAAGGACGGTTCACTGCCAGTAATAATTTCTGCCACATTATTTGATCATCAAGAAAGGGAGCTTCTTCGAGTACTGGGCAGTTTCAAGAAAGCCATTGGATGGTCATTAGCAGACATCAAAGGGATAAGCCCCTCTATTTGTATGCATAAAATCCTGTTGGAGGACAACCACAAGAAGGCTATTGAACACCAGAGAAGGCTTAACCCAATAATGAAGGAGGTAGTGAAGAAAGAAATCTTGAAATGGCTGGACGCAGGGATCATCTACCCAATTTCAGACAGCTCTTGGGTGAGCCCAGTCCAATGCGTCCCCAAGAAAGGAGGCATGACTGTAGTGGCTAACACCCACAACGAGTTGATTCCTACAAGGACAGTGACAGGGTGGTGGGTTTGTATGGATTATAGGAAACTTAATACTGCCACCAGGAAAGATCATTTCCCATTACCCTTCATTGACCAAATGCTGGATAGATTAGCTGGGAAGGCCTACTTTTTCTTCCTGGATGGGTACTCGGGATATAATCAGATTGCCATTGCACCTGAGGACCAGGAAAAGACTACCTTCACATGTCCTTATGGCACCTTCGCTTTCAGAAGGATGCCATTTGGATTATGCAATGCACCCGCCACATTCCAGAGATGCATGATGTCCATTTTCTCTGATATGATTGAGCAGACCATGGAGATTTTTATGGATGATTTCTCAGTTTTTGGGGACTCATTTGAAGAATGCCTTGCTAATTTAGAGCAAGTTTTAAAGAGATGTGAGGAAACTCATCTGGTTCTAAATTGGGAAAAATGCCATTTTATGGTGCAAGAGGGGGTGGTGCTTGGTCATCGCGTTTCCAGTAAAGGCCTTGAGGTGGATAAGGCCAAAATCTCTCTAATTGAGCAACTTCCACCTTCGGCTAATGTAAAAGGAGTTCAGAGTTTTTTGGGCCACGCAGGCTTTTATAGGAGGTTCATTAAAGACTTCTCTAAAATAGCCAAACCCCTCTGTCAGCTACTTGAGAAAGATGCTCCATTCAAGTTTGACGATCATTGTCATATGGCATTTGAGGAGTTGAAGAAGAATTTGGTATCCGCTCCTATTATTGTAGCACCTAACTGGGCTGAACCATTTGAAGTGATGTGTGATGCTAGCGACTATGCCGTGGGTGCTGTGTTGGGGCAAAGGAGAGGGAGGATCTTCCACCCAATCTACTATGCCAGTAAGACTCTCTCGGAAGCTCAATTGAATTATACTACCACCGAAAAGGAGTTGTTAGCGGTAGTATATGCCTTTGAGAAGTTCAGATCTTACTTGGTGGGTACCAAGGTTACAGTTTTCACAGACCATGCAGCTATCAAATATTTGATCGAGAAGAAGGACTCCAAACCAAGACTTATCCGATGGGTTATGCTTCTGCAAGAATTTGATCTGGAGATAGTGGACAAAAAGGGTAGTGAGAACCATGTGGCCGATCATTTGTCTAGACTGAGTAGTGATACTCAGGGAGGTCAAGAGAAACAGATCAGCGACACTTTCCCGGATGAGAACCTATTCTTTGTGGAGCAAAGCAAATTACCATGGTACGCGGATTATGTAAATTATCTAGTGTGTCATGTGTTGCCTCCAGAGTTAAATTTGCACCAAAGGAAGAGGTTTCTGCATGATGTGAGATTGTATGTCTGGGATGAGCCCTTCTTGTTTAGAATATGTGCAGATCAAATACTGCGAAGGTGTGTCCCAGATGAGGAGCAAGAGTCCATCTTACTAAGATGTCATGCTGCAGAGTATGGAGGACATTTCAATGGGCAACGAACTGCAGCCAAAATTCTTCAATCGGGCTTTTATTGGCCCTCAGTGTTCAAGGATGCACACACTTTTGTAGGGAGATGTGACAAATGCTAAAGAGCTGGTAACCTGTCTAAGCGACATGAGATGCCTCTAAACAATATTTTAGAAGTGGAAGCCTTTGATGTTTGGGGAATAGATTTTATGGGGCCTTTCCCTTCTTCTCAAAACAACCACTACATTCTTGTTGCTGTGGATTATGTGACAAAGTGGATTGAGGTGGTGGCCTGTCATGCCAATGATGCGAAGGCAGTAGTGAGATTCTTAAAGAAGAACATCTTTACCAGATTTGGAGCCCCAAGAGCAATCATCAGTGATGAGGGTACCCATTTCAACAATTACCAGCTCAAAGCATTCCTAAGGAAATATGGAGTGCAACACAAGATGGCTTTGGCATATCATCCTCAGACTAATGGGCAGTGTGAAGTATCTAATCGAGAGATAAAGAGGATTTTGGAGAAAACGGTAGGCCCTTCAAGAAAGGATTGGGCAGAAAAATTAGATGATGCCTTGTGGGCTTATCGCACAGCATTCAAAACTCCAATTGGCATGTCTCCTTACAAGCTTGTCTTCGGTAAAGCCTATCACTTACCAGTAGAACTTGAGCATAACGCTTTTTGGGCTGTAAAAAAATTAAATTTTGACTTAAGAAAAGCTGGTGGGAAAAGATTGCTGCAGCTGAATGAGTTGGATGAATTCCGGCTTCATGCTTCTGATAGTTCCAAGCTCTACAAGGAGAAGACCAAGCAATGGCATGACAGGAGAATTTTACCGAGGAAGTTTGAGCCTGGCCAACTGGTATTGCTATATAATTCAAGGCTCAAACTCTTTCCGGGCAAGCTCAAGTCGCGGTGGTCAGGGCCTTTTGAAGTAGTTGAGGTCACTCCGTTCGGTGCAGTAGAAATCATGGAGAAGGAGTCAAACAGAAAATTTAAAGTTAATGGCCAGAGGCTCAAACATTATCAAGGAGGAGAGGTGGACCGTCAAAAGTCCAGCATCACCCTGAAGGATTGCATGTGAAGTCGCTAAAAGTCGGGCTAAAGACTATAAACTTAGCGCTTCTTGGGAGGCAACCCAAGTTCTTCTCTTAGTTTGTGTTTTTGAGAATAAAGAGTGTCAGAATGTGTGTAGGTAATTTATGGTTGCATGTTTTTTTGGTTTCAGGAGAATCTAGGGACGAGGGTTAATCATGCAAAGCTGTGAAACAAATTCCAACAACTTCATGCAGTAGCAAGGTCAAGATTGCAAAAGCGAAGGATAGGGAGTATTTCTAACTTTATAAATTAGCTTATGCCCTAGTCTATGTTTTAAATTTCAATCTTGAGGGGTCAAATTTGAGAGAATAGTATTAAATCAGTGGGAATGGACATAATTTTCGAAATAGTGCATAAGTAGAATTTTACGCTGCGGCTCAAATAACTTCACCGCGGCAGTCTTCCAGGCAGTGGCAAAATTCGCCGCTGCTCTATATAATTCGCCGCGGCGTGTGTGAAAGCAGTGGCCAAACTCGTCGCGGCTCGATAATCTTCGCCGTGGCTTGTAGGAAGTCAGTGTCAAAACTCGCCTCGGCGGGAATTCAACTCGCCGCGGCGTGAATCATATTGGCAAATTCGTGCAAGGGAGACAGTAGCAAAATTAGCCGCGGCGTGATTCATCAGGCCGCGGCGTCCATTGGCCCAGTAGCAAAAGTTGCTGCGGCGTGATTCATCAGGCTGCGGCGTGAATCGGGCTGGTCAGTTTTTAGGGTGTCAGTGTCAAACTTCGCCGCGGCTCCCTTATCTTCGCCGCGGCGTGAGTCAAAAATCGAAGAAAATAAAAAGGATTTTGAATCATTTCAACCTACCTGGTATTCTCATTTGCTCGGCAGCCCTCCCTCGCCAGAACCCCTCCCACTCTCTGCACTTCATTTTCGCCTCAATCTCTCTCCCTCTTGCCCTCAATTGTTGCTCCGAATCCCATCCCCTCCTTATCCCATCAGCTTGCTCGTTCCATCCCGCCGAGGCGTCACTTGCTTTCTCCCCTCCCCCTCTCATTCGCTTCGTACTCCAGCTCCCGGTAAGCGATATTTATCTCTCTATGGTTATTTGCTTGTTGAGGTCACTGTATTGCTTTGCATTGTTCAAATGGATGCATTGTCGATCTGCATGTTTCCATTTTCGTTTCAATGTATGCCCTGCACGCCACCTGTTCGACAAATTGCCTGAATGACCTCTCCATTGCATTTGCTTCTGTGCTGCATGCGTTTGCCTTTTGTTTGTCATCCTTCATTGTGCATGTGCGCTAGATGAGGCTTAGTGCTAATTTATGTTTTGCAAAAATGGGAAAGCTACCCATGCACACCACCTGTTCGATCAAATGCCTGAGAGAGTTCTCCTTATTGGTTTGCTCCTGTTTTTGTGCCTAATTGGTTACCCCATGTCTCTCTTGTGTTTTAGCATGTATGACCATCCTTTTCTTCCCTGGTTTGGCTGCTGGTCTTGGAGAAAAACTGATTTGTTCCATTCTATGTTTATCAGTTTTTCTCTCGTTTTCTCTGTTGGTTGGACTTGTTCTGTGCACTTGACTCTAATTCTATAGCACAGCCTCCAATGGCAAGCGTTAGGGCTATACTTGCATCTTTGGTACTTCGCTACTTGTATTAATTGGTTATCACTTCTGGTGACAGGTACATGGCGCCCAAAAGGAAAGCCCGGGGTGAAGCTTCCTCTTCATCTGCCCCTTCTTTTGATCGCTCTCGCTTTGTGTCCTTAGCCGCTTAGGAGCGATACAACGAAGTTGTCTTTCACAGAGCTTTGATTCCAGGCAGGCGATTCAGTACTTTTCGTACTGAGAGCCCGGAAGTAGGGGGTCAGATTTCAGCTCGACAATGGAGCTCACTTTGTTCTGAGCCAGTAGCTGCGGTGGTGCTCATTGTCCGGGAGTTCTACGCCAACGCCCCCTTTTGCCATGAGCATTCATATAGAATCCACGGGCGCACAGTTGTCATCAATGAACAAGTGATTCGGGACAAATATCGCTTGCCTCTTGTGGATGACTGTGAGTTTTGCTTATACCGGATGGCTGGAGAGACGCCTGATTTGGATGATGTGGTTGAGGCTTTGACTCTCCCAGGCCGGAACTTTTGGAAAATGTCAAGAGGGGTACCCAAAGGCATTCTGCGGGCCAATTTGAATAGGGTGGCTCGCTACTAGGCCCACTTCGTCTGCACCAATTTGCTCCCCAGTGGTCATCTGAGTGATCTCACCATTGACCGGGCCATTCTGATTTATCTTATCATGGCTGGGCGGCCGATCGATTCGGGTTTATTGTTTTTGAGAGTATTAAGAAGATCGCCCAGTCTACAGTTTCCGGCCTTGCGCATCCTCACCTGATCACGGAGTTGTGCACCGATGCTGGGGTGCCATTTGAGCCGATTGAGGAGCTCCTTCCCCCGAGGAAACCTTTTTCCATCCTTATGATTGGGGACTTAGAGGCTGGAGAACCCGAGCCCATAGAGGAGCCTATGGACGAGCCCATGGAGCAGCCTCTTGACGAGCCGGTGGACATTTCAGTTGAGCTTGATCAGCCATCTCATATGCCAGCTGAGGATATGCCGCCAGCTCCGGCGCCGGCCCCTTCCTTGGAGACGCTCTATACGATGATGCAGGATCTGTCCTTTCGAGCGCAGGCCATGGACCGCTAGCAGTACCAGTGTTGGAGGCACTTGGCCAGTCGTATGCAGTGGGACCCATCTGAGCTTCCTCCTCCTCCTAGCTTTGTGCTCAGTCCTGCTGGGTCCCCACCTCATGCGCCACCTCCAGAGCCCTCTCCTCCGCCACCACAGGACCCCGACATCTGACACTTCACTATGCTCCCTCTTGTTTTATGTTTCTTGCATTACTTTCAGTTTTATGACCTTGTGCATTTTGCTGTTTCTTACTATTGTCAGTAGGATTGATTCATGTTTTTCTGACTGTTTATTATGTTGTTGGTGTTTTTCTTTATATCCTTTCTCATTTTATTTCGTCTCATATTCCTTGTTCAAAAAAAAAAAACAAGAAACATAGTTCAAAATGGGATTATGCTTTTGCACCGATTTTCTGCCTTCCTCCCCTTCGGTCTTCCTTGTTCTTCAACATTGGGGACCATGTTGATTTTAAGTTTGGGGGGGAGGATTTAACTGACATAATTGATAGAAAATAGCATGAAGTTTTGTTCTTGAACTTTTTCTGGTCAAGCAAGAAAATTTTTGAAATTCATGTCAAGCTATTCTGTCTGTTGGCCTGCTGGTTTTGTTTTTGCCTGCTTCCAATGATAGTTTGTGTGTCAAGAGACATTTGGTAGGAATTCTATGCTATTTATGTTTTGATCTTAGTTCAAATGCCTAAATTAGAAATTCTGCCATTTTGAAAACCTTATTATGCACCATTGGCCAATTCATAAATCAATGGCTAGTTTCAGGAGAAAATTTTCGGTAATCTAATTTGTATGGCTAGTCTTAAATTCAGAACTTTAGAACTTATCTCCTACCTTCTCGAGGCAAATCAAGAGGCATGGCATAACCTTTAGAGATGATTCAGGCATTCCTTGGTTGAAATTGTGCCTTCTAGCCTGACCCTATGGTAATCACATAAACGCTTGAACCTTCTTTGAGCCTCTTGCAAGAGAAAGAGAAATCGTAGATAGTATTTCATTTTGTGTCCTGGAGTTATTAACTGGAGTACCTAATCTGATTGGCCTAATAAAAGATTATAATCCTGCCCTTATCTTGAGAAAAAGGTAATAGTGCATTTATGAGGTTGAAGAATCATGCAGTGTGGTTTGCAATAATTTATACTTTAAAAAAAAAACAAATAAACAAGCAAATGCTTGTTCATATATATAAAAAAAAATTTGTTATTATTGGAAGAGGAGGATCCCTCTAAATCATTGTTGAAGGTGGTTTGAAAGGACCTCTAGTATTCATAGACTATTGCGTAGATTTTCTCAAGATTGTTTATACTTACCTTGCCTATCTTTGGTAGCCACAGCCCTAGCCCCATTACAAGCTTAAAAGTCCTTTTGATCTAGTGGTTTTGTGGTACCTAATTTAGTGGAGAGAAGGAAAAAGGTGAGCTTATGAAGTCTCTGTTGGTAGGGTAGTTATACAAGTTCAAATGCAGAAAAATAATTCTGATGCTTGCTTGAGATGAATGTTTGGCCAAATTCACACACACACTTCGAAATGGTTGAATACATTACTTTTATCATTTGAACTCTGCTTCTAGCATATATGGTGTGTTCTTCCTATTGAATGCACTTTTGTATTGCACCAAGTGAGGGGCCTAGCAGTCACAAAGGTTCCCGCAGCCAATAGTCAAGCTAATAGTGTTTTTGGATTGTTTTACTCGAGGACGAGTAAAAGTTCAAGTTTGGGGGTGTGATAAGTCCCAACTATTCATGTTATTGTGCATATTTTTCTCAGTAAATATGACTTTAGCCTCCACTTCTAGGGTAAATAATGCATATATAGAAAGAAATGAATATATATAGGATGAACAGTTCTAAACTCAACATTTACTTGAAAAACCATCATTTTTATCTTTGATTTTTGAGTATTGTGATAGCTAATCATACTTGGTTTTTGTTAGGATTCATGTGTTGAAGAGTTTGGAGCAAATTCAGGAGAGAAAGGCTGCTAAATGTTGAATTCATCCATCTCGCCGCGGCTGGACTTACTGCGCCGAGGCGGAAAGCTCAGAAATTCGAAGTATGCTGAGAGTATGTGCGTCGCGGCGGATCAGTTTAGGCCGCGGCGAGGCCTCAGACAGAACCAAAACTCGCCGCGGCCATATTATGTGCGCGGAGGCGAGAGGCAAGAAAACCTTCAGACAGAATCAAAACTCGCCGTGGCGCATCATTATTCGCCGCGGCTCTCAGTCAGACAGAATCAAAACTCGCCGCGGCGCATCATTATTCGCCGCGGCGTAAGTCGGATTAGCTGAACGCAGCGTTTTGTTTCTTAAATTTCTGAGGGTTGGGAGCTTCTTATGGAAAGTAAAGTCGAGGCAGCCGTCATTCTGGGTTGGTTTTGAGTTATTCCAGAGGTGCAAGGGCTGAGGGAAGAGCTAGAGAGTCATCTTGGAGCATAGAGAGGCTGGAGATTGAAGATTGGAGCTGAACCTTTGTGTTTCTGAGTTTCCTCTTCATTTCCTTTGTTTTGTTCATAGTTTCTAATGCATTTGATTTGTGCTTCAAGCTTGACTTTGGATTTTATGATCATGTATAGCTAAACCCTAATTAATCTAGGATTATTTGGAACTCTTGTATGGATTAGTAGTAGCTCTTCATTCTAATTCTGCAATCAATAATTTATACTTGTTCACTCAGCTTTGTACTTCATGCTTTCTGATTGATTGGCCAACATTCAGATTGATATAATGCCTTACTTGAACTTGGGAAAGGAAAAGGGAGGTTAGATCAAAGGTTGAGTGGTGTGAGTGCTTGAAATTCGTTGAGGAGAGTGGATAGCTGAGTTATTGAGATAGGAATATACTTAATAACCTCACATGGTCTAGTAGGTACTGCACACATAGGTTGATCTTAGTTAATCTTATAAGGGATTATAAAATTGGCTAAGTACCCTATACACTATTTGGAAAAATATATATAGGAACAATCGAATCCTAGACCAACAAGTATCACTATGGAGAGCAGAAGGAAATGAATGTTGAACTCACTACTATGAAGTGCAAGAGGACCAATAATCCTAGATGTTAATATTTACCCGGAAATCCAAATCCTAACCTAGATTTTTACACAGTTTTAGAATCATAAGCAATTTCTGTTAACATCAGCATTTAAGAATTGAATTGCTTAATTTAAATTGGGGTGTGAATTTCAGTACTTGACGTTATTTTAACAACAAATCCTCGAGGGAACGATCATTTCTTATCACTATATTGCCTTCAGGATACGTATACTTGCGTGTACGCTTCTGGGAAAGCAACAATGTCTATGCTTTAATATTCATGTTTCAAATGGCTTAAAGGTTATGATTCGAGAAAGGAAGAGTATGACTTTCAAGTTTGAAATGTTCTATTCCTTTTTGCTCTTGTGATTGTGAACTGTTTGTTTAAGAGGTAGTAGCTCAACTTACATGATTATTTTCTTCTCTTAGTTTTACTTCTTCTTTCTCATGTTAAAATTAGTATCTCTTTTTTTATCTTGTATTACATCATTTTGTACTAATTATAAATGGCCAATTTATTATTATAGGATAAGATGAAGTAGTTACCAATAATAAAATGATTAAGATAAACAATTTTATGTAAAAACATCAAAATTTACCGTTAATATATTATAGCTGTAAGCTTTTATTAGATTTTGCTAACTAATGACTATAATGATATATGAGTATACAATCAAGCACAAGAGCTAAGTGTATTAAAATGGGAGGATTTAAGAAAGCTTTCAATTATTTTAGAAAGATTAACACCTAAAAAATTTTGTAATGCAGGAATGGATTTTAAATAGACCCAATTTGTTATCTTTTCTTGTTAAAATAGTAGAATTAGAAGACTTCTTTCAAAAAAACAACTTTATTAATTGGAATAATTTATATATTAAGTGTTTGCTACTCATAATACACTATTGTGTACATTAGTTTACATTCAAGGAAAGCTTACTCTTGCTAAATTACTCTTCACTCACTTACTATCACACAGTCACTCTCACCACACTTTCTTAGTTCACTTATCACACCTTTCACTCTTTGCTTACTTAATGCTTCACTCACTTGCTACACTACTATGTACCTTGTTATATTTGAATACCCTTGTTATATTTTGCTGGCTAGTACTTTGGCACAGCTTGAAACTTTTTATCATTTGATGAATATGCATTATCATCATATTGATAACTTATATTCTTAAAGGTTTCTTTCTTTCTATGGATTGCCAATAATATAAGTTATCTCTTTTTATACCAGGATAGGGGTAGGAAGTAAAATAAAAACTTTCTATGTTAGCAAGACTCAACTAGTAATTAACTTCTAGTGCATTTTAGTTGATGCAAGAGGTTAAAGAACTAATAGAAGTATTGTTATCTAGAGCAAAAGCTAGTACTCTTTATTCTATTGTATGTTGTGAGCTAAATTGTATCACATCTCTTAGCTAAATTATATCATATCTCTGATGCTGCCAAGAATGGAAAGAAGAAATAAGTTTTTAAATGCCTTGTTTTTATTTTTATCCCTTTGGCAATTCCTATTTTGTACATTATTTAAAGACAAGAGGATAATTTATGTAAAAGAGGATAAGTGTGATGCTACAACGAAAATTCCTTTTTCTCCTTTCTTTTCCAAGTTTTCCTCTCATTATGTATGAATGGATTTAAAAAAAAGTCATTGTAAGCAAGGCAATTAAAGTATAAGTTGTTGGATTTAAATAATAATAATAATTTAGTAGTGGTTTAAACAACTGCTAAAAAATTATAACTTAATTACAATTATAACAAACTACAACTAAACCTATCTTGGCTACAATTTTAAAACCACAATTAAATCTTTAGTTTAACTATAGTTTACTAATCATAGTTAAGCCAACGAGTAACTATAGACACCTAAAATCATAACTAAACCTCCCTTTATGCATAGTTTAGCTATAGTTTTGATAACCATACCTAAATGCTCTAGTTGCAATTCAAACCATAGCTATGCCTAAAAAATAACTATAGCTAAGACAATTTTTTTGGGTAGTGTTGTAAGGTTTAACCATATCACATCAACAAAATAAAAGCCATGTTAATGGCTTAAGAAGAGAGGATTAATAAGAGCAAGAAGGAACTAGAAGGCATCATTGCTAATTTGGCATAGTCAATGACTGAAAAAATACTCATAACGACATAATATAAATCTTCAGTCAAATGGTAAAGGTTACAACAACAATGCTTTAGGCAGAAACTATGACAACAAAGGGAGAGGTAAGCAAAATTAGAGCAATAACATTAAGACCTCAATGTCAAGTTAGTAACAAAGTTAAACACATGGCTTGGAAATACTACTATAGGTTTAGTCAAAACTTCATCAATCCGAATAGTAGATCAAGCTCAAATCAAAACAACAAGAACATAGCGCCATATACAATCGTGTTTGTTGATGTAGAATAACAAACAAGTACCTGGGCTAATTAGACTGTCAAAATCAAAGAAAAAGCCTAAATGAGTAGCCTGACTTTTAGAATTTCTTAATTTCTAAGACTTTCCTATTTTAAGTAGTTTCTTAGTTTTATAGACTTAGAATATGCATTTCTTGTTTTAAAAGATTTTTTTATTTTATTATGTTATTTTATTTCCATTTTTAAGTAGGAGCTACTTCCTTATTTATTAGAATTGACTAGGGTTTTCTCATTTCTTATAAATAACCTATGATGTTATTTATGAATTACATATTAATAAAGTGATATTTCAAACCCAACTTTGTTCTTTCTTGTGCTTTTTATGTTTTAGAGTGTGTTTTACCATTTTTATATGTGTTTTTGTAACACCCGGTAAATTGTACAATAGCTGAAACGGGCCGGTTTGAAAAACAAGTCCCCTGAGATGAGTGATTCAAGGCCAAATAAAATTTGAATAAAATTTTAAATAATAGAAAACGAGGATTTGAGCCTTGAGTTGCCCAAAAACTAGGGTCGGAGTGATTCGAAAAATTTGCCGAAAGGCCAGTGGCATTTTCGTAAATAAGTGCAATTTTAGAAAAACACCTAGGAGGGCTTTTTAAATAGAAATTTTGAGTTGTCCAGGGTTCTCAGAGGCCCCAAAAACCATGGGAAGCCCCGGGACTGGTAAAGCCCCTCCGGTGTACTCTTTCCGACGTCAGTTGACCTAAACTTTGACCGGTTCGTTCGGGAAGGTTTTAGCTCCTATTTGAGTGATTCCAAAGGCATTTTATTAAATTGGGAATCTTAATTTTATGATGGAAAAGACGGTTCTCAAAAAGGAGCTAAAACGAAGCCAAACCGGAAATGCCATTATGAAAGGGCAAAAATGGAAACAAAGTGCACAAAAGAAGCTTCCAAACTCCCTTTTTAAGCCACGTTCAGCTCCCCTCTCTCTAAACCGACTTTCTTCTGCCCAAAACTCAGAAATGGAGCTGCTGTCTTAGGCACACAAAGGGAGAAAATTTTGGAGGAAGAAAAGCCAAAGAAAAGGTGAGAAAGTGTAAGGTTTTCATGCTCTTTCCTCTTGAAACCTCATCCTCCCCTTCTTGCTTCATCTTTCCATGGTTTTAATGTATTTTTTGGTGCTGATTTGGGTCCAGATCAGAGGAGGGAAATTCGAAATTCAAGGAGGAGAAAGAGGGAAGAGGAAGGGCTCTTGAAGGAAGCTTGATTGCAAGGTAGTTTCTCTCCCTTTGTTGCTTCTTTTTCTCCTTCT
This sequence comes from Erythrophleum ivorense, assembly GCA_026724425.1. Classification (NCBI taxonomy): domain Eukaryota; kingdom Viridiplantae; phylum Streptophyta; class Magnoliopsida; order Fabales; family Fabaceae; genus Erythrophleum; species Erythrophleum ivorense. The sequence goes on from JAIUCV010000011.1 coordinate 23,436,004, forward strand.
CCTCTTCCATGGTAGGATGTCTCAACCAGAACCATGAAGAGGGAAGAGTTTCTGTTTTATAATCCAAAAGAATCCATCAAACTAAGGCATGGGAAGATGGATTATACTAAAGAAATGCATGAAAAACTAGTAAAACTCAAGTTGGAAAAGTGTAGGGTGCTTGAACATAAGTTAAAATCTGGGTTGATTCAAGACTTCCCCATCATATGTGAGTGTTTGTTTGAGTTTCTAAGACTCCTCGGGAGCCTCCTAAGTGCCCCATCCATTAAGGAAAAATCTCAAACTCCATGGGTTTTTAATGGAAGCATAACTAGGTCAAGACCCTTAGAGATAGCTAGGGAGTATTTTAAATGGTTCCAAGCTTGATTTGGGACTTTATATGATAAAATAAGATAGGAGAAACCCTTGAAAAAAATTTAGAAGCCTTAGGTTGAGAGATGAGGCAATGGCTTCCATAATGTAACCTTATGAAGCAACATGGACCTAGGTTTGTGAAAGTGAGTGTGTGATGGCTTCAAGGACCTTAAATGAGGTCAAGAGGTCTAAATATGGCAAGAGAATGGAACCAAGAATATTAATTATGGTAGTTGCTTCATTAGGTCCTTAATGAAACCATATTGTGACAAATAGACTAAAGTGTAGTCTTAAGAGTGATTTGGATGTCATAATTTGTTCCAAGAGTATAATTTAGTGTTGTTTATTGTGAATAGGCCAAAGAAATCCAACCCTACCTCCTTGTGTTTGTGGAACTAAAAAGGAGAAGAAACAAGCAAAGTAAAGCTTGAATTTGCTTCAAGGTAGCTCTCCACCTTTTCTTATTGCATTTTCTTGTTGCATATGGTGTCATTGTGTGCTTGTGTGTATGTTTATATGTTTGAGACATGCCACTTGATGCTATGTTGCTATTTTGGTACCAATATACTTTCTTGAATGTCTTTGAATGATGGAAATGGCTCATAAGGGTGAGGTAGTGCCAAAAGTCCCTTAATGTGGGTGAGGAGATGCCAAAAGTCTCATGACATGGGTGAGACAAGGCCAAAAGTCCCTTGGATGGGTGAGGCTAAGTCAAAAGTCCCAAGAACCAAGAGTGAGGCAATCCAAAAGTCCTAGAAATGGGGTGAGGCCAACCCAAAAGTCTCTAGAGCTCATTCTTATTCTTGACATGTGTTTGTGACATAAAGTGGAAATTGAATGCTTCATTGATTGAGTAGTTGCATACTTGTACCCTTGACATGTTATATGCCTTGAAAATGTGATTGAATAGGTGTATGAGCTATTGAGATTCAATGAATCTCACCCCCTCCTTTCTCTCATCTCATATGATCTAGGTGGAGTTCAAGACCCAAAGGATGGAAGCCAAGGAGCTTAAATCTCTATCTCTTGACAAACCTTTATATTTTGATATACTATGATGACTAGAATGTAAAAGTAGATATGTAAATGTTATTTTTGAGCCATGACACTTTGAACAAGTGTAAAACTATGTAAACTTAGTGTATGTATCAAGAATAGAGTCTAATGAGTAGAATTATGTATTTTGACCACTTGGGAGCCCATTTGTGTATGTATGTTTATGGAAGTGGCATGGTGAATTTGAGTTGCATGAGAGTTCAGACCTTATGAGGGACTTATTTATGCTATATTTATGCTTTCTAAGTTGCTCAAATGTGTGTGGAACCATGGATGGCTCATTTGAGCCAAAGTTGCCTCTTGTTGGGACCAAAATTGTCATAAGCTTGAGCTATGGAAAAATCTGACCAAATGACCTCTTCTTGACTTGAAATTTTACATGAAAGTAGATCTTGCCTAGAGCTTTTTGGGAAGCCAAAGTCAGGTCATTTGGAGGTCTGTGGAATTTTCTATGATTTTTCAAAGTTGGTATTAGAATTTCGGATTTGCACTGGTACTGTTCATTTGGTCAGTTTTGAAATTATGTCATCCGAGGGGCAAACATGGTCCAATGGCTACGAAATTTTATAGATAGAAACTAGGCATTCACAGTGACTTGTAGCAACTGGAAGCACCTCATTTGGAGGTCTGAGCTGAGAGATATGAATTTTTGAATTTCTGGGACAGTAGTAGTAGCTCAGCACGACCTGAGTCACTGTTCCATTGAATTTGGGTAGCTAAGCGTGATTCCTCTGATCTAAGTCTATTTTTAACATAAATTTAACGTTCATATCTTTCCAAATTGGTATTATTTGTATGGATTGGATTTTTTTGGAATTAATTGGATATTTTCAAAGTTCATAGCAGACACTTGTATCAGCACCAGTAGCTGTCCGAACCTTAACCCCTTTTCGCGTGTCAAACGTTTTCTGTGTTATGTTTCATGGCCTGGGCATATTTTTAGAATAAATTAGACATGTGTAGCTTTCCAGAATGGCCAAGAATGAACGATTTCAATTTTTCTAGAATTAGTTACAAATTTTGAAACTTCCTATCAGTAAACTGAACCAGTGGCCCAGACAGCAGCAACCCCAGTGGCTTTTCGGATGTCAAATGTTTTCCCCTTAATGATTCATGGGCTGAAATATTTTTATCATGGGGCAGACATCCAGAGCTTTCTGTAATGGTAAATTTTGTTGGATTTCGAATTTTGTGGATTTAGTTATGAATTTCCGAAGTTGTGACAGAAAAACTGAAATTCTGGCTAAAAATAAGAGTGTGAATTTGATGTTCCCCTTTGAGTTCCACAAGTTATGGGCCAACTTTGGTTATGCAAATGAGTTGTATGTATGTAATTAAATATGAGAACGTGTTGTATGAGCTCATATGGTCCGTGTGACACCGAATGAAATTTTTATATGTGACGTAACGCGAAATAAGGCATTATTCTAATGTCATTTGCCATTCCCTTTGTTCAATTGATCATGTGAGACTTAGAAATGATCGGAAGCATACTATAAATGTATGGTGTTACAGTTTTCATTGTGTCAGTTGGTATCAAAGCTTGGCTTTCTACCTAATTTGATGGCTAAAGATTCAATGACAACAAGCAGCATTCATCACAATGATGATAAAGAGACTAAGGCATCGACATAGGCAACATTACAAAATTTAGAGTACCGAATGAACCTAAGATTTCAATGCTTAGAGGCATTTTGAGAAAATTGCAAATAATTTTAATGCTCTAAGTTTGGGTGCTAATAAGGATAGGGATAACATTCAAACATGTGCTAGAGAAGATCAACCTCATAGGCAGCTAGGTAAAAGAAATGTTCTTGCAAATAGATGCAGACATCCTATCAATTGTGAGGATTTAGAAGAAGAGTAAGAAGAAGATCAAGCTAGATATGATAGCTTTGACTATTATAAAAGGCAAGGATGCCGTTATAAAGATGCTGGAAAAATTCAAGTTAAAAGTTAATATCCCCTCATTGAGTAGGAATTTAGGAATCGACAAATTTCTAGATTAGATTGCAAGGTGGATTGTTTTTTAAATAAATGGAAGTTTTTAAAAATAAGTGAATAAAATTGGTAGCATATAGATTGAAGGGAGGTGCATATATATGGTGGGATAGACTAAAATCCAAATGGATTAGAGAAGGAAAGGCACTAGTTAAAACTTGGTACAAAATGAGACAATTGTTGCAATAAGATTTCCTTTCCTGAACTATGAGCATATTCTATTTTCAACAATACTAGAGATGCCACCAAGGATAGAAATCAATCCATAAATATATAGCTAAATTCATGAGGTTGGCATAGTGAAATGAATTGTTGGAAAGAAAGGGGCAACAAGTTCCAAGATATTTAGAGCAATTAAATTTGTGATTAGATGATTACGTAAAAAGAGTAAGGCAAAAAAAATTTCAATATACTAAGAAAGGAAGGAATGGTGATTGAAGGGAGCTCTTATCTCTCTCTCCAAGGATGTAAAAGGAAATTGATACTTTTTTAGAAGGCAAAAAGAGGTGCATAAAGATGAACCAAATTTCTCTAGTAAATTCTCAATGCACCCAAGGGTAAAAGACTAGTTAGAAGACATGCATGATGAAAACTTGACAAAAAGGTCATGATTGTACAAGGACTTCTTGCTCTAAAGTCAAGATATGGATAGGAACACGATCTCATCTTTGGGGATGACAATGATGAGGAAGGTGGAGAGCTAAACATAAGTATTAATATCAATTATGTTTTAGATCTTAATAATGGCATTTGTCTAGTGGGAAGAAATAGTTTATGCCCAAATTTTGTTTTCACATAAGAGGAAAAAGAATAAATGAGAGAAGAAATGTTAGCAAATTCTTCACTTAGACCTTTTGCTTCCTCACTTGGTCTATATCCTATTAAAGGTAAGAAAAAATTATTTATAATAAGTTATTACATAAAATATATAGTTACACATATAATGTTGTTTCTTAAGTGTGTCTTCCTTTGATCCTTTTTATCGAAAAAAAAGCATAAAATGTAAGATAGTTTGACATAATCAATTATTGGTTATAATTCTAAATAATTTACTTATTTGTTTGTAATATTTTAATTTACTAGTATGTTATAATATCATGTTAGTTTAAAATTTTAAACATAATTTTAACTATATTTATACCTTGAAAATAAAAAATAAAAAAGGATGAAAAATTTAAAATATCCGTGTGAGGATAATAAAATTTATTAAATAATTATACATTGAAAAAAATGTTCAGACCAATATATATAGATGAAATTACAAATAAATGTATTAAATACTTATACCTTGAACATAAAGGATATTTATGCCTATACATAAATTCTATTACAGGAATTATAATGAGTGGAAGAAATCGATGGTATTAGCACACTTGTATAAAAAGATATGCAATGTAACACACTATGATAAGGTAAATATTAGTAGTTATCTAACTTTGCTATACGTATATGCACAAGATCAATTCTCCTAGCTTGTTGCACAAAATCCCCCACAGTCTGTCCTATATATAGAAATCTATCCTCTGAAGCCACTGTTAGGTTTTAGGTGGAAGCACATCCCATAAAAGCCTTGTTTCACCATAAAGGCTTTGCAATAATATAGGATTTTGATGGATCAAATAAAAGACGATGAGGTTTGTCGTCATACACTGATGCTTATATTATCAAACATTATTTTTAGAGGTACTACTTATTTTATTTTTACTTGATGCATACGAGTTATTTAGGTTATACGATTCACCAAGTGTCTACTAGTTAATTCTAAACTATTGCTTAGCATCGCCTGATGTTTAACGTGCATTTGTATTTATCCCACCTGCACCTTATTTATCGAGGCCGCCAGAGCCAAAGGCTAGGCTAAGCAAGAGAGGTTAAACTTTTATAACAACTAGGGAACCAATAGTAAATGATGCAAAAGGTGGAGATGATGCAGGTGTCCCATTGTCTTCTTACACCCTAACGTCGATGCATAAAGATTTCGGGGACATATGTCCTTCTTCCTTTATGCCATTCACAAGTTTTGAAGGTACTACTCCATCTTTTCTTGCATCAACTGCACAATATACAAATTTCAAAGGTGTTAGTCCTTCACTATTTGTGTTAGTTGTGCAATACACAAATTTCAGAGGTTTGGTCCTTCTTCATTTATGCTAGTCATGCAATTTATAGACTACAGAGGTACCAGTCCCTCTTACCATACAATGCTAGTTCCTTTATCTCTTTATTTGGAGTCATTTTCCACCTTAACAAATAGCACTTACAATCTAGCAGAGTCCTACTTATGATACTATTTACAAATCCATTTACATTTAGTACCAAGTATATTGATACATCTTTTGGACAATTGAGATTATCCTATCAATGACAACAGGGATTCTTCATCCTAAATCAAAGAAGAAGAAGAAGCAAAGCCAGTGTAGTGCTAAATCCTACAACTCAGAAAAAGGCTTTATTGCGAGACAAGATGCCATTCTAGTTGATTTAGAACTTCTTTGTTATTTTTTATTTTTATGTATGTAAATTTTACATTTACTTTTTTTAGCCAACTATGTTTTGTATTATTGTAAGTTATTACAATTAAATTTAATAAATAAAAAATAAATTGAGGGGTATGCAAACAATCTTTATTTGCATGCCCTGTATTTAAATTAAAAAAACTATTAAGGGAACATAAAGAAAGTTACTCCACATTTTCTTATTTGTAAATAAAAAAAAATAAATTAAATAGATGGCAAAATGAGTTTTTTTAGGTTCCTTAAAGAAATTTTTTTTAAACATTCATAAAATAAGTTTGGGTGGCTATACATATCAATTACAAGTTTTTTCCACTATAGCACTATGGTGAAAAGAGCCATTATTGAATCTTAATATTTGTGCCTTCTATATTGTTAAAATGATCACTGACATCAAATTTTGAAATCAAATATAGATATGATGATGATGATGACATAAGAGAAGGTGATGAATCAAGATCCTACACACAAGATATAGATCTAATTTTTTTAATTTTTTGATTTTCATTATCAATTTCTTAAGGTTTATAGTTAAAAAATTATTTTCATTCTACATTCTACTTCCTTTAAAATATTAAAAAATATATATTTAAACTGCGCAAATCCTCTTTTGTGCACATGGGGTGAGATGCACATGAGAGAGGATCCATTTTTTATGGTGAGATGTTCATACCAAAAATGCATCAAATGAATATTTTTCTTTGTATTTTTATAACTAGCTCATAAAATATTAGTATTCATATTAAAAATAAAATAAAATTACAATTGAAAACTTTAAGTTAAATATATTTATAGTATAAAACCTTAAATTTTGAAATTATTTTAAAGGATCTTAGAATCAAAAATAATAATTGCGAAGGTAAAAACTTTAATTATGAGAAAAAGTACATTTCATATTATTAATTGCAAGTTTATTTTACTATTTATCTAATTTTTCTTCGCATTTCTATTTATTACTATTCAAGAAATAATTTCTCACAACTAAAATTTTTTGTTCTAAATTTTTTAAAATAATTTTAAAATTTAAGATTTTTTAGTATAAATATCTTCAACTTAAGATCTTAAAATGTAATTTTTTAAAAATAATTATCAAATATATTTATTTATTTATGTAATTGTATCTTAATATCTATTCATGTCTTATTTATTTTTTAATATTAATAAAAAATTATTCTCATTTTTATCTATAATTATATTTTCAATTATTTTCATATTTAAATTAATAAAATTTGCATGGATTTACAGTTTGTACATAATAATAATAATTGAAATTTATAAATACACTTGTACAAGACTAGTAAAAAATAAATTCACCTTCATGTTATTAGTACTAGTAAAATTATATTTTTGGTATATTAAATTTATTTGAAGCTTTACTTTATCTTTTAGTTTTATTTGTATTAATTTAATTCTTTAACTATATATTAAGCTTTATTTTCATCCTTTAATTTGATTTTGTTATAATTTTTTTTCTAAATTTATAAAAACAACTCAAATATTTATTTGTTAAAAAAAATCTTATATAACTCTTTGATAACTTAGTTGAGATCATTGTTGTTAAATTTACGAGTTGACTCTCTGACTTTAGCGAGTTTAAATTTTTACTTAAAAAAATTGTATCAACTTGCTTGTAAATTCAGACTTTAGTTTAATTCGCCTTTGATTTAAATAAATTCAATTAACTCAATATTTTTTTAGCCAAGTTTAATGAATTATCATATAACTGAGTCAAATTAAGTTTAAAAAAGATAAAAAAAATTTAAATCTAGTACAATCCAGTAAAGAATGACACAAAAATAATATTTATATATAAACTTGATTGAAATTTTTATATTAAAAAATATAAATTATAGAATATAAATAATTTTAAAAAAATTAGTATAATTTGAATTGTATTTAAATAAATTTTTTATATATTATATTTTATATATAATTATTAATAAATATAAATTTTTACAAGTATACGATATGAATTTACTTTATAAATTTACTTTACTTTTATGAATTTACTTAAACTAACGAATTTAACATGAGCTAACTTTTTGCCCAATGGAACCTTACTTGTCATAATATGCTTTTCTATCACCATTTAAGTGTTGCATTATATTCTTTATGAGTTTAGTTTTTAAAAAATACTATTAATATTAATTTTTTACTTTAGTGATGTCAATAGCAACTAGATTTAGCAAAAAATGTTTGCCAATTCGATGTAACCCCACTTACACCTAAATGCATTGACAATCTTTAGAGCTTAGAAAGAAATTGTGTGATAGCAAAACATGTTCATACGTTATTTTATATTTACCAAATTCAGTGTTTAACTAGTAACAAGGGAATATTATATTGATAGATCTAAGCTGGTAAAATGTTATTAGAAAATACTCATAAAAAATATAAGACTTTTATGTTAATATATTAATTGTGTGTAGGATGGAAATATTTCATTAATTTATAAAAGTTAAGAAATTATATCAAAATTAAAAATAAAAATAAAAATAAAAATAAAACAGTAAAATACCTCAAATAAAATTAAGAAATTGAATGAGGGATTCTATTTGCTAATTATTTAGCCTAAAATATGTTTACTATTGCAGAATAATTGAATTACGATATTGCAAAGCATGACTTCCACCCGCGTTCTTCTCAAATTTGTTATATTTAGTCTTTTTTGTGCATAAAATTATGAGAGAATTATGTTTAAAGACCCAAAATTAAAAATATTTATTTTAAAAAATTTATTACTATGATTTTAAAATTAATTACTATTTATTTTAATAAATAAACAATTTAATGGTCCTTTAAAATAAATATCTTTACTTTTACACCCTTTCTTTATAATTCTTTCAATAAAATTATTATATATAAAAATAAATAAATAAATAAAACTTATATATCTTTATAAAAAAATTTAAAATATAATAATAATAATAATAATAATAATAATAATAATAATAATAATAATAAACATTACCAGAAAATCGCTTTCTCTTCCGTCTGGGTTTCCATTTCCCCTGGCCAAACGAACGTGTACAACGAGACGGGCAACTGCTGCCTTGGCTTCAAGCGTCCATTCGGAAGGAGTGCAGAATTCACACGAAGGAAGGAAGGAAGAAAGAATGGAAAACAGAGAAGATTTGAGGTCAATTTTACCATATCTACCCCTTCTAATGCGCTCTTCCTCTCTGTTTTGGCCTTCCCAAGTTGTGGAAGCACTGAAAGCTCTGGGAAGAGGGCCTCTTCATAGCCAAGTTGACTCAGGTGAGCTCTTATTCCTCGCCATTTCTGACCTCAGGAACTCTCTCTGTCTCTCTACCCAGCCTCTAGCCCCTTCCGTCTCACAAGGTTACGCCTTCTTATTCGATGAGGTAATACGCAGGTAGCTTGGCCTTGGCCTAACCACGTGCTATTTTAATCCGGATTGCATTTTTATGGGTTTAATAATTGATTTTTTCCAATATTTTGATCGGGCTTGATTGAGAGTTTGAAAAAGATCGGGGTGGGGTGGTCATGGACAGAGTAGAGTGACATGGAGTAAGGTGAAGGAGGCATGACTCAATTAATTGGAAGTTTGAGGTCAAAGTACCATCTTTTTTAATCATTTTCAATTTTGTTTCAAATATATATATATATATATATTTCATCAATTTCATTTCACATGGTTATAAAATTCTCAATGTCTTTTTAATTGCTAACAATATCTAAATTTTTAACAAATTAGCTGAATTGTTTAACATGTGGCCATTAGAAGATGCAAACACACCTAATTAACCCAAAATGGCATCATTTTTTTTTTAATCCGGACATTCCTCTTCATCCTCAAGGATTATTAGGTGAAATATTAGGCTATATGTTGACATTGGCAGTGTAATATCCATGTTTGCATCTGCTAGTGGCCATGGCCACATGTTTGACAGGTCAGCTAATTTCATTAATAATTTGAATGGTGTTAAAAATTATTTAGACGATGAGAATTTTTATAAACATGTAGGATGAAATTGGCAAAAGAAAAAAAATATATGAAATTGAAATTGACCCCCAACTTAAAGGACAGAAAAGGTACTTATGTCAAAGTTTAATGGTAACCCACTCCCCATTGTTTGGATGTTACAATGTCATTAATGAGGTGCGGTAGGTTTGAAGAGTGGAATTTCTAATATTACTTATTTGAAAATGAAAATAGAAGAAAGGAAAAGTAGAGTGGAGTGGAATGGGTTAAAAGAGGAGATGAAAATTTGTAGATAACTCAATCCATCCCAGACGGTTGATTTGGAGGGGTTGAGAAAAATGGGGTATGGCGTGGGTTGGGATGTGTTCCATCCCCTCCTAGCTCACCCATCCCCATTGCTTTTTACACATCCCATTAGTGGTTAGGACTAGGACACTTAATCTCCTCCACTCCACCCCACTTCACTCCCAACCCATCCTCCCAATGAAGCCTGAAGTGAAGGAAATATGGGTCTAGTAAGGAGTTCTTTTGGCCTTTTGGGTACATGTTTTTGCCTTTGTTGATAATTTACGTTTTAGGTGACTCATAACAACCACTAAAAACAAAGACCCTTACAAAATTTTTTGTACTGAAACTATGACCCATTGGTTCAGCTGATGTCCAGAGTGGAATCTAGGAAGTGGTATGAGGAGGTAATTCCAGCATTGGCAAATTTACTTTTGCGGTTACCCTCTCTGTTGGAAGCACACTATCAAAGTGCAGATATGATTGTAGATGGAGAGGGAGGAGTAGCCAGAACTGGTTTACGCTTACTGGATTCACAGGAAGCTGGAATAGTGTTCCTTAGCCAGGTTTGCCTTTATAATATTTTATGTACTTGTACTCTTTTAGCTTTTTTATCCTCTTTATGTTGGAAGTAGGTTTGAAAATCGAATTCTGTAGAGTAATGAATGGATATCAGTTTTACATGATTGGAATAAATTAGGGGATTCACAAACTTATTTGTGCATGTATGTTACCAACAGGCAGAAAATGAGGATGAATACTGCAAAAATTTGCTTCAGATCAGTTGATTCCAGTTGTCCATAACATGCATCCTTAGTGAATCCTCTGCATGTGTAACACGTTTATGATATTGTGTGCTTGAATATCTAAGTTTTTCTATATGGTATTTGGGCCGCCATTGACATGAGAATTTGATGGGATTACTCAACCCACCCCTGAAGCCAAAACATATATCAGGAGACAAACAGAATGTAAAAGGAAGATGAAGGTGGGACTGTTGGTCCAGCAGAAGGCACAAGGGTATATAACCAAAGAGGACAGAAAACAAAGGGGCAAAAAAGGGAAGTAATGATGAAGAAGTAGGAAAGGCAATTGGGGAGTAGTTGGAAAGGGCATTTGAAGGGGGAAACTGACTGGAAGAAAGGGAGGGAAGAACTTTTGGAAGGAAGTTGGGAGAAGCTAGCCTTTCAAAAGCTAGCACTTGTCTTGTTCTCTTGTTGTGTCTGTGTATGAACCTTGGCTGTATTTGCTGTTTCATTGTGCCTGTGTGAGTATTTTGGCTGTTGTGTGAGTTGGTGTGTAGTATTCTTCTGCCTAAGAGGCAGATTCCCCATTCAGTACTATATCAGTCCTTTGTGCTTTCTGTGTTGGTCTCTTGGGTGATTCTGAGTAGGGGATCCTATCAGAATATTTATGAAAATAAATCCTTTAATGAGTCTTCACTTAGATATTAATACAGATATAGTTTCTATAAGCAAGAAAAGATCTAAGGTGACTTTATGAGCATTGTGCCTTTTCGAGCTGTTCAAAGAGTTGAGTTCATTCAGAGTGTTTGGTAGAAAACTATTGAAGTTTTAATTAATAGTTGAAGAGATGGACAGGTTGTTTGATTAAAAACACTGCAGAAATGGTGTGACATCTGAAATGCTAAAGTTAGGCATCTAAACTAATGGTACATGATTTTTGAAATGACATTGATCAATTTGAATTGTGTATAGCTAAAGAGGTTGGTGCAAGGCGCACTGGATGGAACAGAGGAGAAGGTTTGAAGGAAGTTTTCTATTAAAATATTCAACACAATACAATCAAAGAGTATTTTCCTATCAGTATAAAACTCACTTGACTTGCACATATCACACGCCTATTACTGACTCCATGCTTCTCTCACTACTAACAAACTATATTCTTTATTTACTACTTATGCCACAAACATAGATGCCCCCCCCCCCCTTTCTCTCTTTTCAGAAAATCCTTGACCTCAAGGATTGGGTTGGGGAGCTGTTGTGGAAATGTGAGGAAATTGACGCTGAATGGTAGACAAATCTTCCCAAGTAGCATCCTCAAAATCTAGCATGTGAGGAAATTGACGCTGAATGGTAGACAAAGTGATTTGTAAGCTTGCAGAATCTATATCAAAAATAGTGGATATTAGTGATCGCCCCTCTTATTAAAAAAAAAAAAAAGGCACCCTACCCTTATTCAAGCTCCTTCAAAACCCTCAACCCTCTCTCTCTCTCTCACCCTCTCCTACTCAATGACCCCCAACATTCGAATGGTGACTAACATTGAGTCCGCAAACAATAACCCTCCATGAATGAGCTCCACCCTTTGACAAGTTATGAACGAGCTCCATGATTAGCATCTCTGTGAACTCTTTCAACCTTTCAAGCTTTATCACTGGCTAGATTTTTGGTCAAGGTGTCATTCATTGGCTAGCACGTCGTCCACTGCCCAGTTGCCAATGATTCGCCACCTAGAAGGCTTGCTACCATTGCTCTGCCATTTTTCACCCTTCTCCACCATTTTAAGCATTTCAAGTATTTTCTTCTATGTAGTTTCATTTTTTTTAGATCTATGACTTCTTTGTTGGTTTCAAGATTGATAATTTATGATGAAATCCTTGGTTATTGGAGTTCTTTTTTTTTTTCTTTTTGTTAAGGAATGAATGTAGAAGTTCAACAAATTTTACTAACAATTTCTCCATTTCCAACACTTTTTATCCAGGTTTTAATTAAATAAAATTTTAGAAAATATATATACACTTATATTCATATGAATATATTCTGCCTTAGAAGGCTTAATGAAATTGAATTTTCAATTATTGAATGCTCATCCTCTTTAATTTGGTTTATGTTCGAAGTTATTTCTAAATATTCAAACTACAAGAAAAAGTAAGTGATAAATAGAATTTTGAATATTAGGTCATGGTCTAATGAATTAGGCATATCGAGTAGTTGTATGAAATGGAGAAACAGAGTCAAAGGTTCCCATTACATCAATGTATAACCATGTAGCTCTTGCTTCTAAAGGTTCCAATGCATGTTTCATGTGCAAAATTTCTTGTATGGGTTTCTATTTGTCTGCATTGAATAAAAAAGTGTTTGTCTTATGATTACTGGGTGCCATGAGTTCTTTTCAAGTTTCTTCTGCTTGTTTGTCTTTAGCACTTGTGAAAGTATGTTCTTAAAAATATTGCATCCATGAGCTTGCTGGTTTTAAGTAAGAATATGCAAGGTTACACATGGTTTTAAGTAATAGTATGTCAACATAACAATAAGCAAGGTTAACAATCTACCTTTCACCAGTAACAAAAAAAAAATGTATATATTTTTAGCAGACTCTTAGTGATGACTGAAAAAATAGTTGCTAAAAGTACACTTTGAGTCGCAACAAAATAAGGTCATTGCTTAAAGTTATCAACAAACGTTATTATTCATTTTAGTAAAACCCTTCAATGGTGACCAAAAAAAAAACTCACCACTAAATGTATATTTTTAGTGATGACGCATAAAAAAGGTAAACAATTACTTGCCACTAAAGGTCCCAATGTCACTACTAAAAGTGTGAAAAATTTTTGCCTTTTGGAATGAAGACCATCACTAGCGACAAAAAGGGATTGCCACTAAAACAGACTTTTAGTTGTGACAAGTGTCATCACTAAAAGTGTGAAATTTTTTATTGTGAACAAAAATTTTGAAGCAAGAATCATTAGTAGAAACCCAGAGGGGTTGCCACCAATAGAGACTTTTTTGTGGTGACGAGCATTGGCACTAAAAGCATGAAAAATCTTTTCCAAGAACTAAAATTTTGGAGCGAAAACCATTAATGGTGACCAAAAGGGATCGCCATTAAAAAGGACTTTTATGTCAATGGTTGTTGCCACTAAAAGCAAGAAAAATTGTTGCTAAAAACAAAAATTTTGGAGCAAAAACTATTAGTAACAACTTAAAGGGGTCACTATTAAAAGAAACTTTTAGTGGTAATAGTGATGAGGATCGTTGCTAAAAGGTGTGAAAATTTTTTGCCAATAACAAAAATTTTGGAGCAAAAACTATTAGTAGCGACCATGAAAGGTTGCCATCGCCGTTAAAAACATGAAATCCTTTTTAGAGTGAAATTTTGGAGCAAAAACTATTTAAGGTGGCCACTAAAAGTCACTTTTAGTGTTAACAAAGTGTCATAACTAAAAGCATAAAAATTTTTTTTTTAGATCCAAATTTTCTATGTCAGTGGCGACCTATAGATGTTACCCACTACAAGTTTGACAACATTTTTTATATTTAAAAATGACATTGTTGAGATTCAAATCAAAGACTTTGAAGCAAATTGCTAACTCTTTAGTTGATTGTATCACAAGCTTCTTGTAATCTTATTATGCATTGTTTAATATATATAAACTTTTAAATAAAATAATATAACAAAAAATTATTTATATGATATATATATAATATTAAAAAATAAAAAAACTAATATATATATTATTTATAATTATAGCTATAATTTTAATTCAGTTAACTTTTTTTTTCATTTCATAAAATACTTTTAGGCCCTTTGCTTTTTTTTTCGTTCTTTATTTTTCATGACAGTAGAATTTTAGTATAATTTGAGAATTTCATAAATTCAATATTAAATACTCTTAAATTTTAATCATGAGTAGTTTTTATTTGCTAATTAAAAATGACTTTTTAAGCATTTTAAAAAAATACTCAATTAGTAATAGAATATTTAAATTTGATTAATATTTATTTGTTACATTAGATTTTTAGTATATAAAATAAAAAAAATTGTTTTATTATCATCGATTCAACCACAATAAGATCAATACACTCTAAATTAATATTTTCATCAGTTCAATGACTATTTCAATTTCAAAAATATTATATATTTAAGATTTATTCATTTATAATTTAATATCGCATGATAAAGTATTTTTAGAATTATATATCTATATATATATACATATATCATCCTTTTCAAAACAATTTTATAAAAAATACCTAATTTAATCATAAATTTCATCTTTTCTCTCACCTCTTCAATCTCTATTCTTCTCTAGATAATTATTAATATTTTAATAAATTTATTCAATGTTTATTAAAATATTAAGAATTATCTTATAAAAAGTCATATTAATTTAATTTAAATACTCATAAAGAATATATTTATTATATAAATTTTTTTATTCATATAACATTTACTGAACATTTCTTTTTACTTATTCTTTATCTGACTTTTGGAGTTATTTTATCATTAATCAAACATAAAAAATAAACTTATCTTATGAGATAATCGAAATAAATAATTTTATTTAAGGTAAATATTAATCTAAAATAAAGACTAAAATAAATGAAAAGGAAATTTTTTGAAAAAAGATATTTATTATAACACTTGTTTATGAAATAAAAAACCTTTTTTCCCTTAAATTGGCTGAATAGAATAATTCAAAAAATTTATTCATGAAAATTTGCTGCAAATTTGACAAAGAAAATATTTATACATAGCTCTAATTAATTCTGAAAAATAAAATAAAAAAAAATCAAATAATGCATAAAATTAATTTTAAAAAATTAAAATAAGATTTAAAAAACACATGAAATCACATAAAAATAATAATAGAAATAGATATACAATAATAAAAAAAATTTGTGAAATATTCTTTATGATTTTTTTAATAAACCAAATCTAATATGTAAGCCTAGCATAGGATTCATTAAGTACCAAAATACTTGAACAGATGCGAAGATATAAACTTTCAAAATGTTCAAATTTTTCCCAAACAAAAACATACAGGTTTGTCTACTTATATGCTTTTTCTTTCAAATTCGAAACCATATTACTTGTTTACTCATCCACATCCATACTCCTTTCCTCTCTCTTCATTCAATCCTTAGATATGCATTCTCTCTTCCAATTCGCCTATGTGCCAATCGAAACTAAGGTCAAAACTTTATCTATTTGTATGCTTCCTCTCTCAAATTCAAAAATCCCCTCTCTATTTTGCTTTAGACCTACTTCCTTTTTCTCTCAAATCCAGTTTTTAGCACTATTCAATAATCAAACAAAAAAGTTAAATCAAATAGATAATAATAATATTGTTGTTATTTAATTTCTAAATAGATAAGTACAAATTACAAATAAAAAATTATAAATTCATTAAAAAATGTTGAGCATCTATCAAGGTTGCTTCTTTAGGCCTCTTTCCTCTCATCCTTCTGCACTCTTTACTTTCGCTCCCTAAACCCTAACCATACTTCTAATCTCCTTCATCCCTGCACTCGAATTGTCAGCTTCATTCTCACACCCCGTAGCCAATGATGTGACTAACACGAAAGATAGTCAAATTTTCTTCCATAAGCCAAAACCAAAATAAAATCCTACCAAACATTAGTGAATATCCCAAAGATTTAATACCAAATATTAGAACTAAATAGAAAAATTGTAAATCATATATGCATTACATAAATTTAGTTCCAAGTGACTTTTGTAAACGATTTTGGCCCTATAAATAAGATTTCTCAAAATTTCTACTAATCAGCCAACCAATTCAAATACATCAAAAGGAAGTTCAACTATCAATTCAGACCAATATAAGTCAGTTTCTAAGGGTGGGGGACTTTACTTGTGATTTAGTGGAGCTACATACAACATTCTATAGTACAAAATAAATTTCAAATACATCAATAAAATATGCCCACATGAACAAATGTGGGGCTCACCAAGAACGAAGGAAAAAGACCAATCCTAAGCTGCTAAAGAGGGATCGGGCTCAGGCCTACTATCTATAACAAATTAAAAATAAAAGAAGTGAGGCAAACGCTCAATAAGTAAACAAGGTTAACTATAAAAGGATAAGAACAATTTCATAAAAAAGTTCCATTGCAACTTGTAATTCAATAATTGGAATATTTAATACAAAAATCAGTAAATTTTCTCAATAAATCATTATGAAGTATAATAGAAATGTCTAGTTAATACCAATAAATGATACACACAACACATAGTTCATGAAGGTAAGTCACACATATGCTAAGTAACATGCTCGCAAAAAACTAGAACAAATCCATGTATGATGGCTAACCACATGGAGCTAGCAACACCCCTACTAGTTGAAGTATAAATCACGGTACACTATGACTAACATCTACTGCTATTAGCTATAAGGTTCCGTAATAGACAGTTCCCATAAAATTATTTTTTAGAATATGCCTTTAAAATATCAAAACTCATAACCATACCCATTTTTAGTCGAAGAATATGATCCCAATAATTCATTAGATGCCTAATGTATGGAAAAATAAGAACATATCAACTAGAATCTTCATATTCAGAAAGAGACATGATCAAGGGATAATTGTCCTAATAATACAATAAAGTTTATATAAATATTCACTTAATTAAATGAATAATAAATAAGTAAATAAATAATGTTAACTACATAAATGTATAATCAACTTTAAACTAAAGAAAGGAAGCAAAAATTATACAATGCTCATAGTTTGCATTGCTTATTCACCTTTTAAGATAACATCAAAAAATTCCCTATTATATTCTCCATTAACTCTTTGGGTGCCTAATTCTCTGAATGCCCTATACACCAGTTCACAAATTCTCAATATTTAAATAACTTTAATAGTCAATTATAATCTTTATCCAACACCCAGTCTTAACAAATTTTTCTTTGGCTATGATAATAAGCTACATCCCTTTCACAGCATCGATGTAACTTGTTTGTTCCAATTACAATTATTATGGATACACCAGTTTACAAATTCTCAATATTTAAACAACTTCAATGGTCAATTATAAAATGTATCATCTTTATCTAACACCTAGTCTTGACAAATTTTTCTTTGGCTATGATAATCAACTACATCCCTTTCACAACATTGACGTAACTTGCTTGTTCCAGTTATAATTATTATGGATACTCAATATCCAATCTACTTCTTCAACCCACCATTATCCTATACAATGCTTTATATATGAATTCCTCTGAATTTCTCAATTTATTGTGCAACAGGAACAATTGAAACAATTCATTTTATACAATAAGACTATATGTGTTAATGTGTGGATGGTTTTTTATCATTTCAGGATGTGTATTAAAATTAATCAAGAACCAAATTTCAGTAGTAGGATAAAACATGGTTTTAACTCTAGTCCTAAAAATAAATTATCACTAATTTGGGAGAGATTTGCAAAACACCACACATATCTATAGAAGAAAATATTCCTATATTAGAGAGAGAAGAAACTAAGTTTAGTTGACAAACCAAAAAGAGAGGCAATTGATAATTATGGATTTTATTGAATTTCAACTCCTCCATATATATATATGTATGTATGTATTTAGGTATGTATGTATGTATAGCACGGTAGGATTTAGTATACAAAACCAATTAATTAAAATGACACAACTCCTATAAAAGACAATCCCGAACCACACTGTAACACGCCCTCACACCACACAGAAACCCATTACGACACACACACAAATGAAAACCTACTGCAATAAGGCGTTTATAGATAGAGACGTGTGAGGATACAGAACCATAGAAAAAGTATTGACTTACATGAGCAAAGCTATCACAAAACGTGGCTCAATTCTTGGCTCTTTGACCAAAGAATCCAAAATCCACGAGGCAGCCTACACCTCCCGTATTTCTTCTCCTGCTACTAACGCAGCATCCAGCCGAGTAACCCAAAGAAAAATAATTGCACCTCTTACTTCTCTGTTGGTCTCGGCTCAAGAGGAAAGAAAAGAAGAAGCCAATAACAGTCTTGAACGCTGCCTCAAATCTCTCTCAACCCTCCTATCCAATAAAAATCCTAATCACCAAGCAGCACACGTTAGCCCTAATCCTCCTTGGTGTGATCAAGAACTGCATCAGGGGGAATGAGAATGCCGAGTTAGCTTTAAGGTCGAGAAGGAAACAAGGATAATGCACCAGAGTGGCTAGGAATGCCCAAGAAGTTACAGCCACCTCAAGTCAACAAGAGGCCGAAACTCACGAGCCTAGGGAGGAAAGAGATGCGTGAGTGTGTGGCTATCAAAATGGGACGTCGAAGCTCGGTTACAGTTGAACCCATTTACAGAAAATGAAGCTAATCCAAGAAGCCGTATTGCTGCATGGACAGAGCCAATAACAGGACAATGTTTGGTGGCCTTAAGTCTGTCACAACTGACTAAAAAAGGAGAAATCTGATGGAAGCAATGTTTGCAGCAAATCAGAATTTACCAGAAAACCAAGTTTCAAATGGGAAAGTGAGGGGTGTTTTCGGCATCACGAGAAAAGCATGTGGTAGAAGAATAAATGGGTAATGAAAAATAAAATAGTGGTATGAGGTGTGAGCCACACACTGCCTCTGTGTCTGCTTAAGAGTACATATATATATATATATATATATATATTTACACGGGTTTA
Source organism: Erythrophleum ivorense (assembly GCA_026724425.1). Lineage (NCBI taxonomy): Eukaryota > Viridiplantae > Streptophyta > Magnoliopsida > Fabales > Fabaceae > Erythrophleum > Erythrophleum ivorense. The sequence continues at coordinate 23,455,584 of JAIUCV010000011.1, forward strand.
ACATTTACCACTGTAAAGATCCCACACTCTATCACATTATGTCCAAAACGTACTAACTAGGATCCACTAATTTCAAATAAGTCCCCCGCAAGTAACTAAACCATTGTTGTAGACCAAACCACCAATAGTGAGGGACCCCAACTTGTTGCAAGTTCTTTACATTTAACAAGGCTCTCTATATACACTGCATTCTACACTTGACCATTCTATCCTCTATGGTCCTTTTGATGCACGCATGAACAAGGCTATCCTATATATACTACAATTAATATATTTATTAAAATTTTAATTATCATCTCCTAAAATGTAATATTAATTCAATTAAAAAAATATCAAAGAATGTATATATCACTGAAACTATTTTTTTATTTATACATCAATTACTAGTAGTTTCTTTTTAAAAATTATTTATCTAGTTTTATAAATTATCTAATTATTAATAAAAAATAAAATAATAAATAAAAATCCCATCATAAAATATAAAATTTTAAAAAATTTTAGTTAAATTTTAAAAAAATAATATATTATTATTTTTAATTTTTTATTAATAAATTAAATTTTAAAATTCTTACATCTGATATTTGATATTTTACTGTGCGATTTAAAAAAATCACTTGATATATATATATACAAACATGTCCGTATGTATGACTTAATGGGATATCTGATTGTATATACTAGAAGAGTTATATTTTTGAAAGTGACTATACCCGAATTTCTACAGCACTTTGCATCTTTTTAAGTAAATTATTCTTGGTTTGTATAAATTGTTTCGTGTTGTAGATTTATGAACCAAGATTAATTTTGTATATTACGCAGATCACTACTCTTATTTTGAAAGTGTGAAATAAGTTTATATAATATAATAAAACAATGATAATTTCCATATCATCCTATACAAATTTTTCCTTCAAAATTATTTTTTTGTGAAATAATTTTTTCCTTTTTGTAAATCTATATAATATAGATGTTTTAATTTTTTTTATTAATAAGAAAATGATTTGCAAGTTGTTGATAAAGTTTCTAAATTTTTTCCCAAAATAATTTACTGCAAATTTTGAAAAATTGAATTTATTGATTGATAAAGAAATTAAAAAGATATCATAATTATCGGAAAAATGAATAATAATTAGAAATTGATAAAGTTTCCAAGTTTTTTGCTAATTAGGAAAATTTTACTTTTGGAATAGTAATAATAATTAGAAAAAATTTCCATATCTGTAAAAAAATATTCTTCTGTATAATTTATTAAAAATTCGGCAAAATCAATTTCTAGTTATTGTTCCCATTATGTAATAATTAGCTCAACTACCATTCTTAATCCGTAATAATTAGCTCAATTTTTATTTATATTATATTTTTTTTAATAAGGAAATATATACGTTTGGAAAAATGTAAGAGGGAAGGTTATTGTGAAAATACTGTGCTTAGTTGTTGATAAAGTTTTCAAAATTTTCCCTAGATAATTTGCTATTAGCTTTGAAAGATTGAATTTGGCCAAAAAAAGCTTTGAAAGTTTGAAAATATCGTTTGATAAAAGTCAAAATAAAAAGATGCCATAATTATTATAGAATAGGAATAATACTTGAAAAATTTATAGGGTTTTCATTTTTTTCCCCAAATAATTTGCTGTTAATTTTGGAAGTTTTAAATTATATAAGAGTTGTATCCAAAAAAAAAATTATATGTGGGTTGCTGACCATTATATATATATATATATATATATATCAAAATTAATGGACATAAAATATACTATAATATGGTCTGGCATTATCTCTTTCATGTTTTTCCTTAAAATCATTAGGGTCGGTTTGGTCCGAATTGCCTGTTAGGGAAACAAAAAGATAATGTCTAATTATGTGAAATTATTTCTATTATTTTTGGTATGATGTCAGAAAAAAATGTCTTTACTTTTATATATTTGGTTAGATAAAATTAGTAGAAGAATGAAATATAATGCTGTATAAATAATCAAATTGTCCTTTAAAAAATAAAATAATTTTACGCACAATTTTCTTTTCTTTTAACTGGTTTTTATCAAATGGAGCACTTAATTGGTTCGTCTTCTTCCTCTACTTTCCAAATCTCTTCTTCCTGCAAAATCGATTACTCTGTTTGCCATCTTCCTCTTGCACCTTCGTTCTTATCTTCTTCCCACAAAATTGACAGTGTTCGACGGCGTTTGTCTTGAAGCTCTTCGTCTCATCCACGACGACACATGTGATCTCCTGATCAAGCCAATTAAATCCAAATAACTGTATATCCGGCGAGTTTCGCAACAAGGCCGAACAGTAGATCTGAATTTTGAATAGAGGGAAGATGCTGTTTCTGAATCTGAATCAAGTGACAAATGGGATCGATCAGTCTTAAAAAGCCACGGTAAAATGGTCATTCTTGCTTTTTGGCTCCAAAACCTTCCTAGTTTTGCAGGCTACAGTGCCGGGAAAAGCTTTCATTTTGTGTTTCTCGAGCTTGCCTCATTTCTACAAACGGAGCAGCTTTAGCCAATTTATTAACTTTCTCTTTCCATTTCAACAGGCCAACCAAATGGGCCCTAGGGTTTTTGCTTTTAAAAGATTCTGAATTGTTCATGTGCAACAGATTTTAGGGTTTTGGGCACTACTTCAAATTTGGTGAAATTCATCTTACCATCGAAGGGGTACTACTGATCTGTTTATTTCCTAGAAATTCCGTTGTGATATTCTTCTCAAAATTCATGTTTCCTTGGTTGATTGTTCAATTTTATTATTATTTTTTTATAATCCTTCAAGTCATTCTACATTTTTTTAGCATATAAGTTATTATACAAAATATTTCATTGCTAACAAAAGATTTGTTTATTTTTTTTAAAATTTTTTTATTCTCAAGAGAGATGAAAGCAATCTATCAACTTATACTATTATTTTGTTTATATATATATATATATATATATATTGAAGTCTATCTGATAAAAATTATGAGATTACTTTCATCTGTTGTGCAGCTTGGATGTGCTGTCCAAGCTGCACAACAGAAAATCCAGTCTCGTTTAAGCTCGGGCAGATGATTGAGAAAAGGTGCAAATAGGTATTTATTTTTATACTGGCAAAATATATTATTGATCTTTTTTATTCTAATGCTTCACGAGTCATGAGGTGTACTCTCTTCTCGTCCTTATCTAATTTCCATAACATTTATTCAAGTTTAATATTCTGAAGGTGGTATGGAGCAATAGCATGATTCTTTTTCAAATTTCTCTTATTGATGATGATACTTTGAGATTACTTATAGATGGGATCCAGGGATAGGGCGTTGTGGTGCGCATTTTCCACGTAATATGTAGTTGATATTGGCATAATGTTTTTAGAGTAAATGATACAGAGTTTTTTGAATTTTATTGAAATTACATAATTTTTTTAATCTATTTTTACAATATACACAAACATATTATAAAAATAAAAATTATTTTTCACTTCAGTCTAATTTAAAATTGTATTATTAAAATACTCTTCATTTAATTTTTTTAATAAAAAATATATATTTAATCTAATGGAGGGTATTTTGATAAAAAAAATTAAAATTGGATTAAAGTATAGATAACTTTTTATTTTAAAAAAAATTGTATATATATTAAAAATAAAAAAATTTCTATATAATTTCAACAAACCTCATAATAGGTTTGTGTAATTCATGCAAGTTGTTAAGTCAATATTTTTCATTAAGTAAACTAAGGATGACAGGTGTAAGAAAATTAAGGACAAATATCATTTTCAATTTTTACAAATTTTGATAGGATTTGGATCCCCTCATGTTGCTCTCTCTCATGTTCTCTCATGTCTCTCACAAACTTTATTTTTTTTCTTTTTATTTTTATTTTTTCTTATTTTTTTGGAGAGAAAATAACTTCTCCTATTAAAGGACATGAGCAAACATAACATGAGCAGATCCATTTCCATTTTGATAATCCATTGGTGTTATTGATATATCCATCAAATCAATTGACTTAACATGTATTTCGTACAGTGTTGTGACAAATATCTGATAAAGAGTTGATTGATTTTTTTTTAATAGCTCAAAAGAAAATGAGAAATTGGTTTGTTAATATTTTGTGCTTGATAATTTGTTTATGAAAAATGGAGTGCCAAAAAAAAGGAGTGGCTTTTAAGTATGCATGTACCTTGCGACTAAATTATATGATAATTTTTATAATAATTTTGTGGGAAATTAAAAATCTGCAATCTGAGTTTTCCACTTATGAAGAATTTGTTAGCAAGAAGCATGGCAATGTTTGTAAGTACATAACCCTCACAAATTTTATTTTATTTTTTTTCATAGATCTTTTTTTTTAACTTATATGAAAATATTAAAAACAATTACAATGATTACACTTTGACTATATTATTTTAATTTATTTAAAATATATGATTTTTTTTAGTTATATAACGTTAATAATATCAACACGCGAAGCAAGAGAAAACATGTTTGAATCCCGTTCTGAAAAATGATTTTTTTTTCTAAAAGCAAAATAAATAAAATAAAATAAAATAGAAAAAGTTATTTCATAGTAATTTTCATCTATAGTTCTAAAAATCTAAAAAAAAACAGAATAGTGTCCAAAAAAACTAAAAATAGAGAACATCTTTTTGATGTTTTGGTATCTTATTTTTCAAAATGGAAAGACATGGAGAACACTTGAGAGAACAATTTTCATTCAAGAATGATCCAGAAGAATAAAACCAACAATTCCACTTAGATTTTAAGATTAAAACAATATATTGTGTTACCACTTGTAAAATATATTTGCAGATATTTTGACATAAATAAATATTATAAATATCCTTTTATTTTTATTTATAATATTTTGTATTTTTTAAATATAACAAGTTGAGTCGTTTGAATTTAAATCTCAGTTAGCGTTAATGGATTAGATTATTCAAATACCTTATATTAGTTGTAATGTTTTATATTCTTTATCTTATGTGTGTGTGTATATATATATATATATAATTTGAGATTCACAAAAAATCATGGATAAATGACTATACTTTTAGATCAGATTGATTATTGAATTAATAAAAATACTAATTTACAATTCATTAATTTAATCATAATTAAAATGTGATCAAATTGATAATTATTAAATATATAATTTTTTGCTTGATATTAACCGGTCAACTTTAGTTTTAGCATTCCTTTTATTATGCCCTTTTAGTTGGCCCATTTGGTTGGCTGATTACAAGGTAATTCTTTTTCATTTTTCTGGTGTAATATTTGTTATGTCTTTATAATTATTATTTATTCTTATTTAATAATATCTATCTATTTTTTAATTCAAATTAAAATAAAAATACAAAAATCTTTTTCTATATATAAAATTATCTTTTTCATTTTCATTATCATTTCCATTTTGTATGCCAAATGATAAATGCTAGCATTCCTAAAAAACAAATTGATCTTAAGTATGCCAGTTGGTTGGGTTAGAATCAGGTCTCAGTCTTCCTTTATGACACTGAAATTGTTCCAAGAAATACGCAAGATCTAGAGAGAACGGGGTATATGTAGCAGATGCTTTGTTATATATAAGTACAGGCATTTGAAGTTTAACATCCTACTAAGACGCGGTATGAACAGCAGCCACAATGGAAACCATGTCTACCCCACAAATATTGCGTGCCCAGTAAATTTTGTAGAAACCATTTTCTCCCCAATTCTCTCCTTATGAATTTTTAATGATCCAATATGGTTTCTCTTTCCTCCGAATGGAAGCATAACCAGCGGAACCATATTATCGACGGAGAGAAGTTGAGATGTTTGTGGGAGATGCAGCAAGTCCCAAATCAAATTTACAAAAGGAGCTGATAATTTCCTTATAGAGGCACAACTAGACTTGATCATGGGTCGGAAAGCTTGTCTAATCCAAACAAAATTGATATGAACCAGAAAAAAAAAAAAAATCTCAATAAAAAACAAACCCATTTTTAAAAACTCCAAATATAATATGGGTCAGGCTTGGGTTTTTTTAAAAGTTCAACCCAAGTTTGAATCCACCCGTATTATAATTATTATTTTTATATATTATTAATAAATAATATTATTAGAACATTTATTTATAATTATAGATATAAGTAAAAAAGAATTATATAACATATATGAGTATTATTATTTTTACTCTTACTTATTGTATAATATATTATTAGGAATAAATTATAATTTAAATAAAATAAATTATTAATCAATAATATTATTACAAAAATTATTATTTTGAAAGGCTATATTATCTTTTGATATATATATATATATATATATTAAAGTTATTTAAATTTTTTGTAATTTTTTTGAGGTATTTAGAATTAAAAATAAGGAAAAAATATGCCTAACAAGTAATAAAATAAATAAATTTGAAAAGAAAAGATAAATTTTTTTTAAAAGAATGGGCCAGGCCTAGCCCATTTTTTATTGAGCTTGGGCTCAAAAAATTTGCAAATTTTTTTGCAAGCCTGGCTCGTGATTAGATCTAGACACAACCCATGCTTTGTCTCATATACTTGAGCCAAACCAATAGATGTTTACAGCTCAAGAATCTATTGTGCAAAATTGGGTGATATGTTGATATGTCTAGTTTTAGTCGATTTCTTTAGCTATTGATTGGTTTTACTAGTTCTTTGATAAGCTTTTATTTTGGCTAGATTAGTGTATAACACATTTAATTTAAGTGTTACATTTTATATGGGTGATGGAATTATGATGAATGATAGAAATATGATGTGATTTTAATTCTTATTCATGTGATGGAAATATGAGTAATGGAAATATGGCCTGATTTAATGGTTGCTCAATTTTTTGATTATAATGTGTGGCAATTTTGTCTCTAAACCCATAATTAAAAGAAATCGTTCATTGTTTAATCGACAATATTAAACAAGTAGTCAATTTCACAAGTTATGCGTTTATACACTCAATGTTGTAAGTAAAACTACTAATATAACAAATGCAACCTTCTTATTTATTAAAGTATATAATTACATTAATCATTCAGCCAACATCAATAGATGTACTTGTCTTTCAAATTATGAAAGCATACATCAGTGTTCAAACTACTACTATAGTGACATAGAGGAAATAAAGCTTGTCTATCTTGGTGAGGTGGCATTCTTGGTTCAGGCTTACTATGAACACTTTAATCCTATCTTTCATCCCTTTTAGAGGCTAAGCATGACGTTGGTTGAACTTAGATCTTTTATCTTAACATATTATCAAGTGTATTGAAAATTTATATTCTAAGTAAGAACATTGTTAGTTTTTGAAAACTAAGAATTGTTCAGTTACAAAAAATGTTTTCTTTTGCTTTGCCTTGTCTATGGCATATAAAACTAGCAAGCACATCACAACATATGCATGATGTACATAAGTACATTAAGCAATATGTGTATGACATTAACTTGCACAATACCATGCTTGTGATATATTGGCTTAACTTATGAAATAGCATACCTTATTTATCATACCTAGGCGTCATAAAGACTTATTGTAGCCTAATACACTTGATTGGAACATATGCAATCTTTATACTTCCCATAAAGTAGTATATTAGTATTTCAAGACAATTTTATCATATTACTATACATGTTATTATAAGGGTATACATATTAGCATAAAGAGAGATAAATGATCCATCTTTAAATATACTATTTGTAAAAAAAAAAAAACTATTTTCATAAGTACCATGCAAAATATCTTATATTACTTAATGCAGACTTAGGTTTTCAAAATCATAGGTAACCTATTAAGTATCACATACTACTTGGTGTAAAACCTAAGCTTTCAACATAGCTAAGGAGAAAGAACTACTCTCCTTACTAACATGATCACTAGAACATATCATCCTTACTAACGTGATCACTAGAACATATAAGCACTTCCATGGATAGGAAATAAACATACTATGGCATCCCCTAGAATAGATCCACAACCTTAATTTACCATCTAAAGTCACATGAGGGACTCTTGACCCTCATGACCCTCTTGTCAAAGCTTAGTCTTAGGAGAGCCTTCAAAATTTTGGTATATATTTCTAAATGATCATATTCATCTTTCCTTATAGACAATCTCTTATAAGGCTTCCGCCTCTCAAGAATTTTATCCTTGCTGATGGAAATCATCTCCTATTGGAATTTCATCCCCCAAAAGCAGTATCTCCATTGTAAAATTTCTTCCTTTTAATATTTCTATGGATCCTTTTCTGTAACTTGTCTCAAGCATGTATCATAGAAATAGTGTAAAATTTTTTATATAATATATATAGGATGCTTGTCATGTAGTCAAACTATAACATGTTAATGGAGATGTTTTGGTATCATTATAGCAAACTAGAATACAATATCACATATAATCATCATATCACTTAAATTTATATTCCAAGGTATTCAAGTTATATTTATCACTTAACACCATATTTCTTAATTACAAGTATGAGTGCAGATTTAGTAAGCGTAATCACATGCTTAATGAAAGTATAGGTAGTCCATATCTATTATGCACCAAATTAGTTATAGATGTAAAAATCATACAAATCATGCATGACACTAAAATTATTCTAAAAGTTATAATCATGGCTACCTAAACAAATTCTAATGGAACTATTTTCTTGTTATCATGTCCTTTAATATTTTACAATGTCTTAAAAGTTCTCATCCCAGTTTATGGCATCGTGCTCTAAAGCTAAGGTCATCCATGTATGGGAATAGTCCATGGTTCAGTCATCCATGCATGAGATTTAGATAAACTCCTTTGCACATGGGATTAAATGAAGTATTACTTGACTTGAATTCTTCAAGTTTTAGAAGAATTTAGCTAGGCAACTAAATATTCAAACATGCATAGATAAACTAGCATTCAATCATGCATAAACTAGTACCTAAATATGCAAGGATTTAGCTTAAATATCTTAAGAAATTTCATTATTTTTACTCATTGGAGGATCACATGGCTTGTACATTTATATGGCCAAACCATGCAATTTTAAAACTCATTCTAGGTTGAAAATAATGAGGAATTACATAGGCTATGTGTATTTTCATGGCTAGGCCATGTGACCCTTCAATACCAAGCCATTTGCACTAGGTAACTATTACACAACTTGTGTGCAAAACATAGCCAAGCAATGCACCAGTGCCCTCTTTTACAAAACTTACTACAACTCTCAAGATTTCTAGCTTCCATCCCACTTTTTCATATGCAATCAAAGCAAACATGTTATTTATTTGGTAAACACCAAAAGCAAGTGGTTAACTACCCTAAAGTGAACGTATGTAAGCTAAGTTTGACACAAGAATTCCTCAATTCTAATAAATCTTCATTGCTTGCCATATTTCCATGGCATCTTATGGGAGCTTCAAGGGAAAACAAGGTGCATAAATTCAAAAAAGGTAATGCTGGACAAAAATGGGCGTGTTCTTACCTCAATGTTCTCCTAAAACCTTTTCCTTCTTCCTCAGCCTCTCCTCCTTTATCTCTTTCATAGCTCTCTCTCCCTTACTAATTTCCACTCTCTACTCTTTCTCATGTTTCTCTCTCTCACTTTGTATATGATAGCATTTTTAAAGAGTTTTGCAAGAAAAACTAAAGGGTGTGCACTACCATATCACTACAAAAAAATATTGGTTTAACCAAGGTTTCTTAGTGGACTTAACCATAGTTATAACAGTGGTTGAGCCCTTTTGCCATAGTTCTCCAATCTGTGGTTAAATCATCTATAGAGAAAGATTTAACCATAGTTTTCAATAATTGTTGATAAGACCATGGTTAAATCATGACATAGCCATGGTTACAAAAACCATGGCTAAACTATAACATAGCCACAGTTATTTATAAACATGGCGAGTCCTTCTCATAGCCATGGTGATTAACCATGGCTATGTCATGTCATAGCCATGGTTACATAACTGTGGCTAAACCATGACATAGCCATAATTACATATAACTGTGGCTATGTTAGTGTGCTATAGCCACGATTCGTTTAACTGTGGTTATGTTTCGGTTTAGCCACAGTTTTTGTAACCATGGCTATGACAATTGTGGTTAAATTTGTCTTAAAGCCATTAGTCTAAACCAGCAATCATTAATTGTGATAGTCAACTTTGTCAGAAGCTTGTAACAATAAATTTTAACTAATCCAACAACTATTTTCCAATAGCAATTTTCAAAAATGTATGCAATAGCAAAAAGTAACTTTCAATAACAACAACCATAATATCATTAAAATTAAAAATACATAGATGGTCCATTAATTTGCAACTAAGTAATATAAGTATAAAATTTTTACATGCAATATGGCTATTCTTATGAGGAGTAACTATCGTTAGCTGCTTGGTGTTTGCTATCCTAATCACTTGGTCCTTAAAATGTAAACAAAATATTAGTTGTCATTCATTTGTAAGGATGCAACTAGAATATAAATTTGGAGAATTATCCCTCGAGCTTGGAAGGCTACAAGCTTTAATGATAATGTACCTTGAAAATTTCAGAGTATGAAAGCCATAGTTACTTCTAATTGTCATTGTTGCTTAAGAATACAACATTTTCAACCTTCACTTATTGTTGTCGCCTATCTCTTTCAACTATTTATGTTTTAAGTTGAGAAATCTTATTTTGCAATTCTATGTAAGATGGTCCAGATGAGCTCTCATAAGCCCAACATCCAAAGGCTCGAGCCAATGAATCATCATTCAAAATGTCTTGAGAAGAAGAGTTCTTAGTTTAAAACATTCTAAGTCATTCCTATAAATTTGAATAGAAGGCAATAAATCAGTTGAAAAATAAAAGTTTTCATCTAAATCAAAAGTCAACACTTATTTTATTTAAACACTCACGCAAATAGTTTTAGCTTCATTGTTCACATAAGATTCATCATTATGTATGTGAACTACTATCCATACATCTCTTCGTGACATTGGACCCCCACACTCAGCTTCCTGCAAATTTGAAAACATATATGACGTATATTAAATTGCATTTAAAATTCAAATGACTTGTAATTCAAATAACTTGTTTACTAAAATAAAAATTATCATCCTAGCTTTCTTTCATGTAAAGCTTTTTAAACGACTTGTATGTGGCATGGTTAACATATTTCTATTTTGTTTGTTTATCGCTACAATTCTCTAATTAGTAATATATATATATAATGTGATTAGTGTATCTTAAAATATTTATCATCCAAAGAAATAGTACATCTTAAGAAATAAATGTGATTATCTGAGACCTCTCACTAAAATGTTGGTTTATAAAAGAAGCCCAATGATCCCTATATATGCCATCCGATACATCTTCAATTATTTGCTCTTTGGTACAAGTCCCATAGTTTTTATATAATTCATAATGTGCATGTTTCTACTTAGTTCCCAATGACTATAAAATATATCTCTTATGTGTATCATCTACAACAAATTTAGTCTAAAAGATAAAACATAACAATTAGTAAAGATATGAACTCAATGTGATTAAAAAAAAAGGAATATGAAATGAGCTATTACTTGAATAACATTGATATATATGTAATCTTTGTACTCTTATGGAACATTCTTCCAATCTGACTAAATAAATGGAAACAATTTAAAATCAATTCCAATCATGCCTAAAAGAACACCTAGCAATCCACTACTATCTTCAATTAGTTGGAGGGAATTGTTCCATAATGCTATGACCTTTTGCCTAGGAGGAAGGGACCAAACATCATGCATGATCATCTACCTATGTGTTATTGTTTCTACCTCATCTATTGAATTGAAGTTAGTATACAAGTAAGAAATAAGTAAATTAGCATGTTAATACTTGTTAATTTACTTACCAATAAACTCAACTAACTAATTTCGTCTTCATGGTTGTCATGCTGACTGTGAAGGCTACTTGTGCTGCTTTAGATCATCATCTGCAAATAGGTCCTCCATATCCAAATCCAATTGGAAGGTAGGGATATTAGAAACATCTGAAGCAGGTGATGTGAATGAAGTAGGTGGATTAATAGGATCCAAATAACTTGGATGGCCCCCATCACTAATTGACAAACTAGACAAAGTACTACTGGTACTGGGTACATCGGCTTTACTTATGCTGATTGATTTAAACGTCTTAAAGAACTTCTTCATTTTCCAAATTCTTGTTAATGAAGGCAAAATAACATATAAAATATAAAAATATAAAAACATACAAACATATATATATAAGGAAAATGAACAAAATTTAAAAACCAAACAACATCTGACCTAGACAAGCATAAATGTACTTCCAAGTTTAGGAATAGCATTTTCACTCGTTGATATTGGTTTGGCTCACTCTCATAAATTTCTTCATCATCTTCACCTATGTCATACAAGTCATGTGGTTTTAGATGCATGATTATACTCAAGTCTTTATCTAACTCATCTTCTACATAATATACTTATTGAGTTTCAGAGGATTGGATATATGGTTTATCATCTTCATTATCACTAGTGTGTATTAATCATGAAAAATTAATAGACATGAATTCCAAATCATCCTTTTTAATGCCTCTTGGATTAGTCGTGTTGGCTCACACACATTTAAACAAGGTAACTATAAATTGACCATAATAATTTAATTCAATGATATCTAACAATTTTCTATAATATGGCACACTACCAAAGTGCATGTTGTTATCATGTCTACTTGCATAACTTCTTGTTTCAAAAGAACCGAATGCTCCATTATTTTGAGTTTTCAATAATTGGTCTCAAGCTAAAGTTTGAAATTTGAATCCATAAACAATATATCACTTTTCTTTATCAAATGGACCCATGGCAAGAAAATTCATATCAATTAAATGTGATCTATTGACATCATTCCTAATCTAGAACAAAGCAAAAAGAGAGTCTTTTATTATAGTATTACTTATAAAGATTAGAATAATGAAAGATATACATGTACTTACATTGCAAGAAAACCTATCAACAAACTTTCTATGAATTCTCTTATTTATCTAGTAAAGGTTGTATGCAACTTCTTAATTGTCTTTTAATGTGATCTCTAAATTCCCTACACGACATATATAAAGTAATTAGGTTATCACAATTATGTAGTTTGTAACACCATCTATTTTAAAAGTCCTAAACCGAGGAGATTATAAAAGGAAGTTCCCAAAATTGAACGATTAGAGGCCAAACAAAATTAGTAGAATAATCTAGACAATTAAAGATGAGGATACAAGACTAAAGATGCCTAAAAACTTGAGCTAGAATAGTTAAAGAAAATTAGAAGAAAAACTAGTGGTATTTTTGTAATTTTGGCCAACTTTTAAAAAGCACACAGAAGGGATCTTTAAAAGAAAAAAAATAAATTTTATAAGATTCTTAGAGGCCATAAAAATCATATGAACCTCTAAAATAGTTAAAATCCCTTTGGTGAATGATTTTACTTATTAGTTAACCAAAACTTTAACTGAATAGTTCAAAATAGTTTTAAATTCAATTTAGATAAAACTACAGATATTTTATGAAATAGATTATCTAAATTTCATGATAAAAAAGACAATTCTCAAAAAAAGATTTAAGATGAGGCCAAATGGAAAGAATCAAGAAAAATAACAAAATTGGAATTTTAAAAAGTATTATAACTTAGCCTAGCCCTTTATAAGACACATTCCATTTCTTCTCCTATCTTAACCAACATTTTGGCTAGTCTGAAATCAAACATAACTCAGCTAGAGGAGACGCATAAAAGGGGGAGCAAGGGAGGAAAGAAGCCAAGCAAAAAAGTGTAAGAAATTAAGCTTTTTCTCTTGCTTTCTCTTTCTTCCAACTCCTTCTCCTCTTTCTCCCCTATTTTTCTATGACTTTGTTGATTTATTTGGGGCTGGTTCATGGTTGATTTAGAAAGAGGAAGAGAAAAAATGAAGGAGAGACTAGAAGCACTTGAAAGCTCCTTGGAAAAAGCTTAAAACAAGGTAAACTTCCACAGCTTTTTTACATCTCTTTACTTGTTCTTCTTGAGGGGGTGTTCGATCAGACCTAGGCCCATTCAATAGGGAATGAATTTTGATCATAGCAAGGTAGAGATGATGGTTTTAAAGCATGAGGGATAGGATTATCTAATTAGAACTGAAAGAAAAGCATTAAAATTCAAGATTTGTGACCTAGGGGTTTTGATGCCCTCAACAAATTTTGACACTTTCTAAGGATAGTCTAGCTTATGTAAAAGTATGTATGAATCCATAAGACATCTAAGAAGCTTTACAAGTGGCTATTTCCCTAAAGAAACCAAGACAACTCCAAGGAGCCTAAAGTTTGTGTGTGTCTCAGCTTAGAGAAGATAGAGCACCTAGAAATATTTTTCTTAAATTCTAAGGATAGAAATAGCCTAGATATGATTAGTAAAAATAGAATAAACCATTGGTTAGAATTTAGAAGCCATGATTTATGAGGTAGAAGTTTAGCCTCCATTTTAAGGCATAAAGAAATAACTTAAGTTTAAACTCCTTGAATTGATTTGGAGATGACTTTAATGAGTTTAATTGGAGTCGTGTAACAACCAGAAAAAAAAAGAAGCTGAAAATTTTTTGAAGTCCTAAAATTTTCTAAGTCTGCTAGCTATAATAAGAAATAACCTAGCTATAGCGAAAAATAGCCTAGCTATAGCGAATGTACCTGTTCGCTATAGCGAGAAATGGTCCAACTATAACGAGAGTGCCTTTTAGCTATAGCGAGTGCGAGTATCCCATGTAAAAACTAGGGAGTTGCTCACCGTAACAAAAACAAAGGTTTAGGACTGATACGTGCTCGCTGTAGTGAGGGTTATTCTTCGCTATAGCGAGGGTTAGTCCAGAAAAGTGTGAAAAAAAAAAGAATTTAACTTTTTAAAGTGTTCAAATCCATTCCTTTTTTTTTAACCAACCTAAGCTTCGACCAAAAGAGAGAAAAAGGCTGTGGAGAGAGAGAGAGACCAAGAGAAGGAAGGAAGAACAAGGAAAAGGTAAGCAAGCTTGAGATTTCCAGAGTTTTTCTTCTTAGAATCTTATTCTTCTCTCTTTGCCCTCTCTTTCTATGATTTTTGTTGTTGAATTAGTTGGGTTTTAGGCTTAGTTCAGAAGAGGGAAAGTGAAAAACCACTCTTAAAGAAGGTTAGAACTCATGTATCTTTACTTCTTCTTCTTTGCTTTCCTTAAGTATGTTAGTTTTACTAACTTGAGAGCTTGAGAGAGAAGAAGAATTAGTGAAATTCTAGAGAGAGAAAATCCCTAGTTTCTCACATATTTAGTGGGGTTTGCCTTGATGAAGAGCCCCCTAGCTTTGTGAATAATTGTTGATTTATGAGAGAGTAATTCCATGCTTTTTGTGTGTCTAGGCTCAAGAGAAGCACCTCCATCTAATTGGGATTGTGAAACCAAGAAGGGAGAAGAGAAATTGAAAGGGAAGGTTTGTATTGGTTTGTAAGGTAGCTCTCCACTCTTTCTTGTTGCATTCTTAGATGTATAAAAGTCATTGTATGCTTGTGTATATACTTGTATTGTGAGACATGCCATTCGATGTTGCCTTGATGCATTGGTATCAATATGCTTATGTTTGGGTTGTGAAAATTGCTCAAGTGAGGTGGTGCCAAAAGTCCCTTGAAACGGGTGAGATGGAGCCAAAAGTCCCTAAACTAAGGGTGAGGCTAATCCAAAAGTCTTAAAACTCAGGTGAAACTAGATCAAAAGTCCCTAGAGTTTATTTTTGGCATTAATATGATATCATGACATGAAAATCATATGTGTGTAATTGTGAATAGTTTTCATGTTTTGACTTATTTATATACCTTTATTGCTTTCTTGAATGAGTATATAAGCTATTGAGATTCCATGAATCTCACCCCCTTCCCTCTCCCATCAATCATGTTAGGTGGAGTTCAAGGAGATCAAAGTGCACACCAAGGAGCCTAGTTGAGCATGCTTAGGGAGTTGTATAGTTATTTTAGTTCTTTTGTTGTAAAAAGGTACCAAAATGAATATGCACCTATTATTTTTGAGATATAAATATTTAAGCAAATGTAAAAGTATGTATGAATGATGTATGAACTATGTAGAGAGCCAAAACAATGAAAATGTGAGATTTGACCATTTTGTGGCTTATATGTAATAGTATATTTTGGTCCGTAGCATAATGAGTTTGAAATGTATGATGATGTTTATGCTTTAAAACTTGCCTAAGAGGTGCTAGAACATGTGGGAGGCCATTTGGACCCACTTTGAACCATTTTGGGTGTCAAAACTGCTAAATTTGTGAGCTCTATCAAAGTATGACCAAATGAGCTCTTCTTGATATGAAATTTGGCATGCCTCTAGATCCTATTGAGATCTTCTTGGGAAGATAAAGTGGGTAATATTCGAAGGTCTAGGAAATATTCTCTGAATTGTTGAAGTTGGAGAATTTTCTGGTATGGTTATTGTACTATGCAACTAGGTCCAAAAATGAATCTGTGTCATTCATAGACCAAACGGTGTCCAATTGTCATGAAATTTTATAGGCATAAACTAACAACCATAGTGACCTATACCAACTAGAATCACCTCAATTGGAGGTTTGTAGAGAGAGAAATGACTTTTTGAAGTTTAGTGTCAGCATTAGGGAAGCCATCCAACCTTCATTACTGTTCCATCAATTTTTGAGATCCAATGGCTACTGAACTGATTTAGAATTATTTTTATCCTCTATTTAACATTTGTATCTTTCTAAATTGGTATAGTTTTTCTAGATTGGATTTTTTTGGAATTAGTTATGAATTTTTGAATTTCATGATAGCAAGCAGCACCAGTACCAGGGACAACCAGACTTGTCTCTTTTTTAATGTAAAAAATGATCCAAATACTGAGATTATGGTTGATAATTATTTTTAATGTAGCTTTAACACTTAGAGCTTTCCAGAGAGCTATGGTTTACTTGATTCCCATTTTTCTATAATTAGTTATGATTTTCCAAAAGTAGAGCCAAAAATCTGACTTTTGGGTCCATTTGAGAAATTGCATTTCCGTGGTTTTTAGCTTCATGTCCATGGTTTATGAGTTTTTTGAGACTATGTATGAGTTTTATAAATGGTGTTTGAATAGATAATGTGAATGATGGGTTCATGGGACCCACAGGACAAAATATAATTGATTAAACCCAGACTTAAAGTAGTACAATACCACGATTTTGGTTATTTCTATTGGAAATCATATGGAAACAAGCCTAAAGGGAGATGAATTGAGGTGAGGACATTATGGTGTTACATCATGACCTAGAATGAATGAGAAATTGGAGCCAAGATCATGAATTCTTGAAGTTGCTTCATTATGCTCTTTTATGAAACCATATTAAAGTCATAAAATAAAGTAAGCTTGTATAAAGTTTATGTGAAATTAGAATTAGTTCTAATGATTAAATTGTGTCTTATTTGATGTATCTAGACTAAGCAAATCAAGATCCCCCTAGGTGCAAGTGTGTGGTTGAAAAGGGGACATAAGAAAGTAAAGGAGTAAGCTGTTTCTTGACTTAAGGTAGCTCTCTAACATTGCTTATATACATTTCTTGGATGTTTGATTGTTCTTGAATGCTTGTGTATGTGTTTGAACTATGAGATATGTCTACAGCTTTTCATTTAGTATTTTGGCATCATTATGCTTCTTGAATGGGATTTGAATACAAAATGGCTTGAATGGATATGGTTATGCTAAAAATCCCTTGGAATAAGTGAGACAAAGCCAAAAATCTCAAGAAAGAGTGAGGCTAAGTTAAAAATCCCTTAAAGTGGATGAGGTAAATCCAAAAGTTTCAAAAAAATTGGGTGAGGCTAGACCTACATCCCTTAGAGTCTATGTTTGACTTGTATGAGTTTATGTGACGTAGAAATTATATTTATGTATGTTCATTAGAAGATCTTATGGCATGCTTGCATTCTTTGACATAGAAATGCATCCTATGTATATGTTTGAAAGGGTAAAAAGTTATTGAAAATTTTTGAATCTCATTTTTCCTTATGTTATATCTAACCATATTTAGGTGAGCCGAGTGGAGTAAGAAATGGAGGCCAAACATCTTGAAGAATAAGACTTTGATAATAGAATAGAAAATTAGGCATTTTGATGTCAAATTTTGTAACCATATGATGTATATATGATGTAAACCCTTGAGCATGTTTAAATATATATAACTATGATGTATGTATCAATTTTGAAGTCAAATGAATGAATATGTGAGAATTTGACATCATGGAGCCTTAATGCATGTATGTATAAAGTCATGTAGGAAAATGGTTTGAGATATATGATGATTTGGACTATTTGGAAAGCTTATATAGACTACATTTATGCTATGGGAGGTGCTCAAATAGTCATGCCTTGGTTAGAAGATTATGGTTGAAAAAATGACCATATTTTAACCTAAACCACAAATTGCCCAAATAGATTATTTTGGGCATGAAATTTGGCATGATTATAGGTCTCATCTAGAGATTTTCACATATCAAAATAGAACCTAATTTCAAGCTCTAAAATTTATTATAAATTTTCAAAGTTAGCCAAATTATGCAAAATTATCTTAGTCACTGTTCATATGGTCAATTTCCATTTTTGTGTCATTCATGGACCAAATGAAGTCTAATGCTCATAAAATTTTACAAGCATAAATTAGACATTATAAGCTTTTTATTACAACTAAGAATATCCCATTTGGAGCTCTGTAGAGAGAGATATGAAATTTTAAATTTTGGGTTCAGTTGTCAGATGCATCAGTGACCAGTGTTACTGTCCATTGAAATTCATAGGCAAACCTAGTTGTTTTGATTTGAAATTTTTATAGTAGTTAGAAGACATCTTGAGCTTTCCAAAATGATATATTTTGCATGATTTTGATTTTTCTACAATTAACAATGATTTTCCAAAATTCATATCAGATTACGGAAGTTAAGGAAAATTGTAAAGTGTATGTGATTTTGATATGTATGCTTTGGATCTGAATTTTGGGCAATAAATTGAGTTAGTTCTAGTTGAGTAAATGTGTTAAGGATTAAAAATAAATATGGTAAACTCACATGATCCTTTTGGCAAATAATGAATTATTTTAGCTTATAATGTCGATTATTCCCATTACTAAAGGTGTGAATTCAATGAAAATGGATACTATTAGCTAGTGATGGTATAAAATCGATGCTAGATAATTATGGTGTGATATAGTTAACACCAAATTTTATATATAATCTACTCACTGAAGAAAATGGTCCACTTCTCTATAGTTGGTCAACACATGTGGGTGTGCTTATAATTTTTTCTTAAAAGAAAGAGTAATGTATTCAAAACTATCTACTGGTTTTCCAACAAGTGAGAACAAAATGTTGACATAGGATGGACCAATATTAGGTTTATTGTTTACACACTGAGGTTAGTTAAATATTGTCTCAATTCCATCTAAATACCTTAGGAAAAAAGTTAAAACCTCTTCAGATGGGTAACCCTTAGCTATGAAGCCCTCTGCCTGTGCTTTGTTTTGTACATAAGACTTCAATTTCCCTAAGTACCTATTTAACACATTACATTAAATGTCATACAACATTCAAAGTTTTCAATAAATATTAATGACCTTTTTAAAGGGTACATACATCGATAATGAACAAGGCTTCCAAGTTTGGCTTCCTTGATTAAGTGTACAATCAAATGGATTATAATAGTAAAGAATGAATAAGGGAATAACATCTCCAAATGGCACAATGTGAGAATAACTGCATCTTGAAATTGATCAAGCTCATTCACACTTAATACTTTATTACATAACTGTCTAAAAAATGAGTATAAGTCAATTAGAACTGCTGACACTTGTTTAGGGAGCTTTTTGCTCATGGCTAAGAGTAGAAGTTGCTGCATAAGAACATGTGAGTCATGGCTTTTAGTCCTTCAATCTTGCATTATCTCAAATTGATACATCTAGAAATATTACTTGAATAACTGCCTAGCACAATGACATTCTTTAAAATCTTGAGAAATACATTTTTATTGGCAATTGTCAAAGTAAGCACAGTTAAAGGAAATTTACCATTTGTGAGGCCAAAGATCAAACCTAATGCCCATTTGTTTCAAGTCTCTCCATGCATTTAAATGGTCTTTTGATTGCCCAGAATCATTCAACAAAGTGAATATGACATTATCATAAATGTTTTTTTGTTAATGTACATCACATAAAAAATGTGGTGTATCAAATGGTTCATCTAATAGAGAAGTTTAAAAAATATACTCTTTGTACGTCACTATAAAGCATCACTATCTACACTATCATCTCCTTTAAGTTTTTTTTTCTCAACCTTTAACTTCCACTTTTTTTCCAAATACAACATCAACATTCTCAAATTGTCTTAAGATTTCTAAGCCAGTAATTTTTGTTAGAGGGTTCCTCTTCTCTTCTTTTCCATCAAATTAATATTAGGTCAATCTAAATTTATGTCTTAAGTTCAAAAAATGACAATGACCCATAAAACATCACTTTTAACTATAATATAGTCGTAAAGGAGTTAAATCAAAGTTACAAGATAAACAAGCTAACCTAGTATGTATATTCTAGCCAGATAATATTCTAAGCTTTGGAATATCACTAGCAGTCCACATCATAGTTGCACGCATATTGAAAACTTCATTGGCATAAAAATCATAAGTTTCAACTCCCATATTCCATAAATATATCAACTCTTCTAGTAGCAGTTGTAGACAGACATCAATGACATTGCCTAGTTCTCGCCCTCCTTGAATTATCATTGGCAAAATGAATGAGCTTTGTTTCATACACATCCAAGGAGGAAGGTTGTAGGGTATGAGGACAACTGGCCATATACTGTAACTTGTACTTAAAGTGTCAAACAAATTAAAGCCATTAGTGGTTAACCCAAGACATACATTTCAAAGATCTAAAGCAAACTAAGTATGCATTAAGTCAAAGTTCTTCCAAGCCTTAGAGTTCCTTGAATGCCTCATTATATCATCATTAATCTTGTCAATGGCATGTCATCTCATGTGTGTAGTAGTCTTAGAGGATATAACAAGTTTTTGCAACTGTGGCTTTAGTAGAAAATATCTAAATATTTTTGCAAGCTGTTTGATTCATTTTCCACTGTTAACTTTTAGTTTCTATCTAGATGTGTTGCACTTTTTACATACGTCCTTATTTTAATTATCTCTCTAATACAACATCCAATTATTTGAACATAAATGAATTTTTGTGCAATTGAATCCCAATTTATTAATAATTTTATTATCCATTTTGCTTGTTTAAAGGCATCAACTAATAACTACAATATCATTGACATAGTTTTATCACTTATTCTACATAAACACTTGATGTGATACAATTTAACTAAAAAAAGAAACTTTGAATACTCTTCGCACCCTTCAAATAAATTCCATTGATTATCTCTCATTAACTCATAAAACTCTTTTGCATCATTGTTCAGCTTTTGCTTTGACGGAAAAACTTGACCCTTAACTTCATCTACTTGTTTGTTATCATAAACCCTAAATGCATCAAGAACCATGTCTTGCATAGGATCATCCTTAGAAATTCATTCTTGTCTTACTTATGGCTGTAACTAGGGTCTTATAATAGGTTCATTTCTAAGTCTCTCTTCATGTTTAACCTAAAAAGTATATCTTTGTTGGAAAGGTTTAACAATCAAGTGGTCATACATAACTTCTTTAATATGTCATTTTTTAAATCGACATTTAGGACATGGACATATAATTTTACTCCCCACACGTCCATTAGCAAATGTAAAGTCTAAGAATCCATTCCTTCTATCTAAGTATTTATGGGCATTTCAAAGTTTATTGATCCAAGACTTGTCCATTTCTGTAACCTTAAAAAGACATTATTAATTATTTAATAATTAAAAATTAATTAATGTTATTTCCATATATATATATTCAAATCATTTCCACATGTTTTAATTAATTAATCTTATTTTAGTTTATCTTTCTTTTTTAATGTAGTTAATATATAAAAAAATTCTCAGAAAAAATAACACTAGTATAAACTACTATATATATTATTGCTCTATCAGAATTTTAAATATATAATTTAAGATTGTTTATGGTTTCTTTATAGATACAAGCCTAAAATATTTAACTTAAATTGACAAAAAATACTATCTTATGGTAATGGTCTATTTTTTCAAATGCAACTAAAAAAACATTATTGTTTAAATGGTAGATCATTTTTTATTTTAAGCAAACAATTTTTTTTGACATATTAGCTACAATGACATAAGGTCTTTCATCTAACCTTAAAAAAAAATTCAGAACCACAAATTAGTACGAAAAAGCCGAACAACAATTGTAAAAATAGAAAAACAACTAATAGAAATAGTATAGATGGCCACGCAAATGAATAAGATGATGGAACTACTCCTACGCTGAAGAGAACAAGCATGAAAAGAGTTGCAGACCAATGACACAAAGAAGAACATAGCAAGAAGGAAGATGCATCATGGTCAAAATCTATATTCTTAACCACAGTTCACCAAAAATCATGGGTGGTTAAGCCAAAGACTTGACCGAGGCTTTTTAAAAAACTATGGTTAAATCATCTTGGCTCAACCACAGTTCCAGTGAACCATGGTTGAGACACCTACAATTCCTAATGAACCGTGGTCAAAACACCTACAGTTTAGAAAAACTATGGTCAATTCTAAGAATTGAACCATGGTTTTAGTAAACTATGGAAACACACCATGGTTCTCAGGAAATCATGGCTAAGCAACCACGGTTTCCCATAACCATGGCTAAACAACCACATTTTGTGTGAAACCGTGGCTATTTTCTCAAGTCTAGGCCATGGTTTTTCAAACTATGGTTAAGTTATAATTTAACCATGGTTTAAAGAAATTGATGGTTATATTTTTTGTTTTAACCATGGTTATAATAATCGTGGTCAAGACTTATTATAGCTACGATTATTTTTACTGTGGTTAAGACATCATCCCCAAACCTCTATTTTCCTATAGTTTATATAAAGGTATTCCAAGGTTGCTACCTCTGTTGAACCCCTCTCTCACATTAGTCCAAAATTCTTAGATTTGGGCTCAACTAAAATCCAAGTTTTAAATATTTTTTTTTTGGCTTCTCATAATGTTGTTCTGGCTAAGTTTTCTTATAGTTAATATTATGTTTTGGTCCTAAGGAAAATTGTATTTTGGTCCTCATGAAACTATATTTTAGTCTCAGTTAAAATTGTACTTTGAACCTTAAATTTTAATACTAAAAAATTTACCTAAATATTTTTATTATTTTAATAGTTTTCTCATATTTTGAAGGCTCCCAAAAGTCCATGGAATTTACCAAATTTCTTACCTATTATTTAATAATTTTATAAATATTTCCTAATAATTTCTATTAAATTCTTAACTAATCCCTCAATTTTTTCTTGTATCAAAATTCAAAAAATTCCCATATTATCTCATGAAATTAATAATCAAGCATTTCTTATTATTTAATTCACCCTATATTAATTTAATTAAATAGCTAATTTTGGAAATGTTACATTTTGGGATAAATGCTTGGACTAATAATTGATTCATTAGTTTTTTGGATGAACGGGCTAATTTAGTCTTTTTCTTTTTTCATTATGATAAATGAACACTTTCAAGTTGCTCTATTTTTGCATACTCAATATTGCATAATGTGGATGTTCACACTAAGGTCTTTTATATGTTTAGTTTGGTTTAATTTTGAGTCAAAATTGAACCAAACTAAACTAAACATATCAGCTGTCAAAGGGAAGGGATTTATTTGGTTTTTTTTATGGTTAGTTTGGTTTAGATTTAGGTGATTTGGTTCGTGTCAATTGGATTTTTTTCCCATTTGGACTTATATTCACAATAGAAAAAACTCTAGTTTACATGTTCTACATCTTGATTTGGGCTTATATTTTAGCTTTCAAGGTAAAGTACTATTTTTTAAAAAATCACATTTTGATAAAAAGTCAATACTTTCTATTAAGTTGTGGCAAAAAAAAAAAAGAAGAAGCTTTTTTATTAAGTTCTCCAACTTAATTATAATACTAAACTAAAATAAAAATTTGAACATAACCAAAAGGAAAAAAAATCACCATAATAAAAACAAAGTCATATTCACTCATAACAAAACAAAATAGAGCCAAATTTATATTTTCCAACAAGTTCTCCAACTTAAGTATGTTATTCAACCAATATTTCAAACATAGCCAAAAATCACCATGATTAAAATGAAATCATGCTCAAGCAATAATCAAAGCAGAACACAATTATTCTGAGCAAAATAAAGTTAAAACAAGGTATTATAGCAAATCATAAATTCATAGTAGGTTGATACTAATGCCTATGTTAAGAGTTTGGTGGTTTTGATGGCTCCAAACATGTTCCTTTCTTTTTCTTTTGTCCATGCTCAAAACATGTGCCAAAGAATGAAATGAGAAGGAAACTCTTTACAATAGGAGAATTATGAAATAAAGGTGCACATGAGTTGGGTTTTAATCTAACTCGGTGTATAGCTTGATAATTTTTTTACCCCAATACTTGAACTAGCTCAGGGTAGCATGGCATGTCATGGGTCAAGTGAAGTCAAATTTGGCTAGGGATTTTTTTTTGGTCAAAATTTTTAGTAAAAAGTATAAAATGGCCCCTAAAATTTTTTTTATTTAAATCATTATAAAATTATACTTTCCTCTTAAAAAAATAAAAATTTTATATAAGTCATTGTAAATTAATATTTTAAAAATATATAACGCTAGGTTGGGTTAGGCAAAACTAACGAACATAGTTAATCTAGTGTGACCTTATCTAAATAAATTTTTGTTTTAGCTAAGATTGATATAACTAGGCAAGACTAGACTAACCAAGCCTAAGGCTAAGTGTGCACTATTATTATGAAATTTTTTAATGGAAAAAAAAATAGAGAAATCAATCAAATGCAGCATAATGCATATTGGTTATGTTGGCCAACTCTAATTCTTGGTTCAATTGGAGATTTATACAGGCCTTTAGAATACATGAGTCAGAAATTTATCCCATTTCTTACTGAAGCTACCCTCAAGAATTGAAGACCAAATAAAGACTCAATGTGAATACACAAATGAATGTTAAGAGAAATAGAAGAAATGAAACCTGCAGTCGAGTGTCAAGAGTGAGAGAGACTTAGTGAGATGATGGAATGGAGGAGCAAATCTGATTAGTGAATTTGGGAAATTCCAAATGGTGTGTTTAACTTTAATGGCAAACATATTTTTGGAAAAAAATTATAGATAGTGGGTTGGTTTGGTTATTGAAAAAAATGATAACCAAGAATCAAATTGAACATTCTGTTTTAGCAACATCATAGTCATGTGAACCAATTATTTTTTGTTTTCGTTTGTTTCTTTTCATTTGGGTTTAGTTTTGGTTAATTTGATTGGTTTAGATCAATTTTAAACACCTTTAATTCACATTGATATTTTTAATATCATATTATATAAAGAAGATAAATTAAAAATAAATTAAAAAGATGATTGAAAATATAAAATAACTAAGAAGATAATTGAATGAATTATATAAAAAAATTATATTATTTTTTCAAAAATTAATTAAAAATAAATGAAAATGAAACTAAATAATTTGAACATTTATTGAATATTCTAAAATATCTAATTGTTAATAAAGAATAAATCAAAGTATTTTCAAATAATCTAATTAGCTTATATTTCATCTAAGATAATTGAAGATTCTCGTTGACATAAAAGATATATAATGGTTTATTTATACATGATGAAAATAGAAATCCTAATAACTATTCTAAAAGAACTCATGATAAAGACAAAGATTAGAAAAAAAGAAAAAAAAAATGAAAAGATGCCACAGTAGATTCAAAGAACGGCTCCTTCAAATCTCTTATTGTATTGGTCACTCCAAATGCTTTTCCAAGTTGTCGTGCCTCCCCATTGATTTCCATTGTTTTTGTTTAAATTTGTTTTTTTTAACTCTCTTGCTAGGATTTCTTATTTGTGTTATAGTCCTTGATGCACAAGACTTTACTATTTTATTTTCTTTGCAGCTCTAGGAAACTTCTTTGCTTTTTTTTTTTTTTTGTAAAAACGTTCATATTTTGATTTCTTTCTCTCCAAATTAGATTTCAAATTGGACATCCAATTAGGTACTTAAGCTTGATCTTCCTTGCATTTTTTATCTTTCATTAATATTTATTGTATTCTTACTAAAAATATATAAAATTAGCAAAATAAACTTTAATAACTTGATCACTAACTAAGGTTAAAGTTCAATTAATATATAAGAAATATATCGCATTAAACTCCTTTCGTGTTTCATTTATTTTTTTTTTTAAATAATGGAACCTCAAGGGAACTCCTCCTTGTTCCATTTAATTTATTCATTTTTATAAAAAAATTGAACACAGAGAATCCTCCTTCGCATTCAGCAATATTTTTTTTGGGGAGAAAAAAAAAACCACTGAACGTGGAGCAAACTGCTCAATGATGTATTCAGTGTGATGAATTGTCACATTGAAAAGCGGAGCAAGCAACTCCATGTTTCAGAACTCCTTTTACCCCTCAGAGATGCGATAAATTCCATGTGGCGCATGCTGATTGAAAAGAGAAGATTACATTGCTATGTAGAGAGAATGTCAGATAAATTTGAGAAAAATTACAGTGAAAACGAAAAATTACCGCTCCCTTCAATTTTTAACCAGAGTTCACCATCGCACTTCTCATTCGCATTTCATTTTTTAGTCTCTCCAGAAATCTCGTTCAGCTCTCAGTCTCTACTCTCCTCTCCTTCTCTTTGACGCCTGAAACCATAGAAAAAGGTGATCTACCTGGTCAAATTCCATCTTGGATAATGAATCTAACCAATCTGGATGAGTTGAAGCTTGAGAGCAACTATCTTCAGGGAGAAATTCCTCTCTATCTTTGCACCGCAGAATCTTGAGCAACTTTATTTGGCCAATAATCTCTTGACAGGACAGTTAGAGTTTAACATTTTTTGGAGCTCGAAAGGTTAAACACACTTGCATTATCAAGGAACCAATTGTCGTTGCTGACTAAAACTTATCCTTCCAATTTGACTATTCCCAAGTTGAGATCGCTAGAATTGACTTTCTGCAACTTGAAAGAGTTTCCAGATTTCCTATGATACCAGACCAGCTTCTTGTGCTATCACACAATAGTATGCGAGGTTGGATACCCAGTTGGATAAGTAACAACTTAAATCTTCGGGAGTTGTGTGTTCAACAATTCGTTGACAGGAGAAGTTTCTTCATTGGTCTACAATCTGAAATCAACTTGAGTTTCTTGAGTTTTCGTTCAAGTGGCATGTTACCCCCATGTTTGGGAAGATTTAGCCATTCTCTGAGGACACTATATCTTTCAAGAAACAACTTCTTTGGCCTCATTCCTCAAACATATATCAAAGGGAGTGCCCAACAGATGATTAATTTGAGCCTAAACTATCTTCAGGGCCAGTTGCCCAGAGCCTTGGCCAATTGCAGAATGCTAGAGTATCTCGATGTCAGCAATAATCGGATCAATGATTCTTTTACTTTCTAGTAGGGAACTCTTCTAAGTTGAAGTCTTGCTTTACCTTATAATAAGTTTCATGGGATTATAAGGAGCACAAGAACGTCAACTTTTTTTCCTACTAAGTTACACATCATTGACCTTTCCCACAATGAATTCAATGGAAACTTGCTTCCAGCAGTCATCCAGAATTGGAAATCCATGAAGGCTTCTAACACAAATTAATTACAGTATGAGCGGTGGCATCACTACTTCAAGCTCACAGGAATTTACTCGGAATTAAATTATATCTATTCCTTCACAATAGTAAACAAAGGCAAGGTCATGGTTTACGTAAATCTACATGAAGTTCACAAATTTATAGCCATTGATCTATCAAGCAACGAATTTGAAGGAGAGAGATTCCTGAGGTCACTGGAGACTTAAATATGGGCTTGTTCTGTTCAACCTGTACAATAACAAACTCACTTGCTGGATTCCCTCTTCCATGGGAAAGCTTTTCAATATTGAAGCACTGAACCTCTTTTGCAATAGTCTCTCTGAGGAAGTTCCTCAAACACTTTAAGAGCTTACCTTCCTTGAAATCTTCAATGTGTTCTTGATGACTCTCAATATTTTGTATTACTTAGAGTTAATTTGATTGAATTTGAGAGTATCCATTAAAATTTTAGTGGGATTTATTCACTATTTTAAAGTAATTTAGGGAATTGAAAGTAAAAGAGAGAAATGAAATTAATTGTGATTAATTATGATTGAGTAGATGTTGCATTAATGGAAAATATTTTGTTTTAGAATTATTATCTATAGGATCTAGAAGCCATTATTTTGTTCTTAATCTCCAGGCAAAAATACGATCGCATTATCTGAAGATGCGGCTGCGAAAATTAGTGTCAAAACTCTGCATTTTGATTAATGAGGATAGAAAAAGTGAGATGCAGCTAAGTTTTTAGAGGGTTTGCAACAAAGAAGGCTTCTGGGCATCCAGGAGGCGATTTTGGAAGGTTTTGGTGGTTCATTGAGCTTGTGAGAGGGAAGCAAGAAGAAGAATCAAGGGAGAAGCTCAAATTTCTGCATATCTCTCATTCTTTTATTTGCTTTCTCTTCTTTTTTTTTTATCTTTTCTATGTATTTGATTGGGATTCATTGTTAGATTTAGCTATATATAGCTAAACTTCTCTTTACTTAAAGCACTGTGAACTTGATGTGAATTAGATCCTTGTTTCTCTTGTTGATTGTAATGATTGGAGCTTTGTGTATCCTTCTCTTTGCTTAATGCTTACTTAAGGATTGGCTACCTCTTGGATTTGATTTGGATAATTGGAATTTACCTTGAAAAAGGAGTTCTAATTGGACCTAAGAGTTAGATAGATTAAGTTTAGATTTATCTAATTCGTAATTGGGATAGAAATATACCTAATTGCCTTAATTGATTTGTAGAAGGTTATAATATTTAATGCACTCTAACCTAATTTTAAGGACACTTAGATTAGGGAAAAGTAGGGTTATAATTATATCGACGGACGGTTATAGCCTATGAATCTCTTAACCCACAAGGTGATAATTAATTGCAATTGAATAAGTAATTAAGTTCTAGTAAGGATAAAGAGAATAGTGACTTCAAGTAACTTCAAAACCTTGGATTTTTGTTTAAATTTTCTTTGCCAACCAAGTTTTCTGTAAAATGTTTTGTTTTCAAATTAGTTCTAAGTTCATGACTTGCTTAATTGGTCGCTTAACTTGAATGAAAGTAAATTGTGCATTGCCTAATTGCATTTAAGTCATTTTTCATGGAAACGATACTCATATTTATCACTGAACTATTTGATCTAACCCGTACACTTGCGGAAACACATAAAATTTTTCGTGGTCAATCCTTCAACCGTCTTACTAGCCCTATACCACAGAATAAACAATTCAGCACATTTCTGAGCAATTCATATGAGGGAAACCCAGGATTGTGTGGGAATCCATTGGCGAAGATTTGTGGAGATCAGTTGGGGTCCTCGTTATCACCATCTTCAACCTCCGATGAAGACGAGGACATAGGGTCCCTGTTTGAGTATGCCTGGGAAGTATTTTTGATAGGTTATGAAGGTGGACTTGTTGCGGGAGTGGCTATGGGAAGCACTTTGAATTTATAAAAATCGTGCATGGCTTAAAAGAACCATTAAGAGGAGATGGCAACCATGAAAGTCAACCTCATAGCATGTCCAAACGTTACCTAAATAATCTGCGTCCTTACTTTATCTCAACTTAAATAGAATTTGAGACCACCTAGCAAATAATCACTACCTAAAACTACATAAAATAATTAAATGAAATCTCTAAAAAAAATTACTTAAATCATATAACAATCATTTAAAAAAAATGGCAATGTACTTACACTTGACGATGTACTTTCTATATCGTTACCCAAGGCCAACAAGACTTTTGCTACAAAAGTGCTCACGTTCATGCAGAGCCATTGGATTTATAATGTCAGATCAAAACTCATGCCAATGAACCAATTAATGATCAAGAATTACGTCCAAATTAATTTTTGAGGAATTTATATAAAAATAATATGCTAGGTGTAAATTTATTATTCATAAGTCTAAAGTAAAACGATAACTTGTTCAGTAAGAAACATACAGAAACATGTATTATTTTGTGGTGCTAAATTTGTGTCAATAATTAGCTTTTCTAAATCAGTTTAAAAAATAAAAAAAAATCTGTGTCAATAACATTCCTATTACTTTATAAGTCTCCTCGAATCTTTCTTCTTTTTAAGTTTTCTTGATACTTCTAGCAGATTTGGTCATAAGCAGCCATTAGAAACTCAGAATGGCATTAATTTCTCATTTACAATCATTACCTTCGAAGTCAGAACCAAATTATGAAAAAAAAATGTTTTTCTAGAGAGTTAGGTGCAAGATTTGAACTCTCGACAAAAAATATAAATTAATTTTTAGTTCGTGTAACGTGAGGACCCTCCCCTCCAAAAAAAAAAGATATTGAATGAATTAATACACACCGACATTTTATTGCATTATCTTAATAATAAACAATTTTTACGCACATCATATGACACATGTACATGGTGACAGAAATTGCATTCGCACACACCAGGTTCATGCACAAGTACAATTTTAACTGTTATGTGTACATGGTATGCAAAATTTTCTTATCTTTCTAACTTCAACAAGCACCTTAGTTACTTACTTCGAAAAAAAAAACATTAATTACATGGACCTGCTTTAATTAGTACCCTCTCTCTCGCATAGATGACGTCCTAGATCAGTTAGCAGGAGCGTCAGTGTTTTTCAAGATAGACCTCAGGTCGGGATATCATCAGCTCAGAATAAAGGCGGATGATATTCTCAAGACAGCCTTTAGAACCAGGTACGGGCATTATGAATTTCTAGTTATGCCTTTCAGGTTGGTGAATGCACCTGCAGTTTTTATGGATTACATGAATAGAGTTTTCAGGCCATATTTAGACAGGTTTGTAGTAGTCTTCATAGATGACATCCTCATCTACTCGAAAAGTAGAGAGGAACATGAGCAATACCTGAGATTAGCCCTAGAGACCTTGAGAGAGAACCAATTGTATGCCAAACTTAGTAAATGTGATTTCTGGCTCACTGAGGTTTAGTTTCTTAGTCATGTAATCTCCTAGGCAGAGATCGCAGTAGATCCCCATAAGGTAGAGGCAGTATTATAGTGGGAGAGACCTAGAACAGTGACAGAGATTAGGAGCTTTCTAGGTTTGACAGGGTATTGCAGGAGGTTTATTCAGGGCTTTTCTCAAATAGCGATGCCATTGACCCGGCTTACTAGAAAGAATGTGCCGTTTGTGTGGAATGAGAAATGTGAGAGTAGTTTTCAAGAGCTGAAGCACAAGTTGACCACGGCTCCAGTTCTAGTACTCCCTGACCCTAAAGAAACTTTTGTAGTGTATAGTGATGCCTCTAAGAAAGGGTTAGGATGTGTGCTTATGCAGAAAGGCCGAGTGGTAGCTTATACTTCTAGACAGTTGAAACCTCATGAGGAAAACTACCCCACACACAACTTAGAGTTAGCCGCGGTGGTATTTTCTCTGAAAATATGGAGACACTACTTATATGGGGCAACAATAGAAGTTTACAGCGACCACAAGAGTCTTAAGTATTTATCTGAACAGAAAGAGCTAAATATGAGGCAACGGAGATGGTTAAAATTTTTGAAAGATTATGAGTTCACATTGAAATACTATCCTGGAAAGGCTAATGTGGTAGCTAATGCTCTAAGTAGAAAATCCATACATGTGGCCTATATGATGATCCGAGAGCAGGAATTGATCGAGAGATTCAGAGACATGAGTCTTTCCTGCGAGGTGTGTTCAGGAAAATTGTTGATGAGTGAGACCCGGATAGAAAATGACTTAAAGGCTAAGATAAGAGAAGCCCAGCAAGCAGATGACCATGTAAAGAAAATTAAAGCCCAGATAACTCAGGGTAGTGTCCAGGAGTTCAATCTGTCTGAGGATGACATAGTGAGGTACAGGGATAGGATGTATGTGCCTAGGAACACTAAGATCAAAGAAAAGATACTAGATGAGGCACATAAGAGTAAGTGCACCATTCATCCGGGCAGTAATAAAATATACTAGGATTTGAAGAAAATGTTCTGGTGGCCCGGGATGAAAACAGACATAGCGGAGTATGTCTCCCGATGTTTGGTATGCCAGAGAGTAAAAATAGAACATCAGAAACCAGCTGGGTTACTTCAGCCTCTAGATATCCCAGAGTGAAAATGGGATAGCATAGCTATGGATTTTGTCATAGGTTTACCCAGGACATCATCGAGCTATGATGATATATGGGTAATAGTGGATAGGTTAACAAAGTCAGCACATTTTCTACCTATGAAAGCCACTTATACCCTAGATAAGTTAGCCCAGCTGTATATCAGGGAGATAGTTAGACTGTATGGTGTGCCTAGGAGTATAGTGTCAGATAGAGATCCCAGATTCACATCGAATTTCTGGAGATCATTACAGGATGCTCTAGGCACCAGACTTAGATTTAGCACAACCTACCACCCTCAGACGGATGGACAGACAGAGAGAACCATCCAAACCCTAGAAGACATGTTGAGGGCATGTGTGCTAGAAATAAAAGGGAACTGGGATACATGCTTGCCTCTAGCGGAGTTTGCCTACAATAATAGTTATCATACTAGTATACAAATGGCACCGTATGAGGCATTGTATGGGAGGAAGTGTAGGTCCCTAATGTGTTGGGTTGAGCTAGGAGAGCGGAGCCTCATAGGCCCAGAATTAGTGGACCAGACCTCTAGACAGATAGAAACCATCAGGAAGAAACTTCTGACGGCTCAGAGTAGACAGAAAAGCTATGCAGATAAACGTAGGCGGCCGTTAGAATTTGAGGTTGGAGACTATGT
The DNA here is from genome assembly GCA_026724425.1 of Erythrophleum ivorense. Lineage (NCBI taxonomy): Eukaryota > Viridiplantae > Streptophyta > Magnoliopsida > Fabales > Fabaceae > Erythrophleum > Erythrophleum ivorense. The sequence goes on from JAIUCV010000011.1 coordinate 23,488,526, forward strand.
TTTCATTAAGGTATCTCCATTCACAGGCATAGGTCGGTCCATTAAGAGTAAAAAGCTCAGTCCAAAGTACATAGGTCCTTTCCAGATTCTTAATAAAGTAGGACCTGTGGCATATAAACTAGCTCTTCCTCTGAACATAAGCCAAGTCCATAACGTTTTCCATGTTTTCCAATTGAAAAACTACCAGCCTGACCCCTCACATGTCATAGAATATGAAAATGTACAGTTACAGGATGATCTATCATATATAGTATCACCAGATCGGATCGTGGATGCTAGACTCAAGCAGTTACGGAATAAGACGATACCGCTGGTGAAAGTGGTTTGAAAGGGATTGTCTCCCGAGGAAGCCACATGGGAGTTAGAAGATGATATGAGGAAGAAATATCCAGAACTCTTCCCATGAGGTACGTTATTTAAATTTCGAGGACGAAATTTTTATAAGGAGGGTAGAATGTAACAACCAGGAAAAAGAAAGAAGAAGAAAAGAAAAGAAAAAGAAAGAAAAAGAGAGAAGAGAAAAGCTGAAAATTTTTAAAAGGCTAAAAATTTTCTAAGTCTGCTAGCTACAGCCCGACTATAGTGAATGTACCTGTTCGCTATAGCGAGAAATGGCCTAGCTATAGCGAGAATGCCTTCTCGCTATAGCGAAAATGCTTCTAGCTATAGCGAGTTCAGGTACCCCATACAAAAACTATGGAGTTGCTCGCCGTAGCGCACGCTATAGTGAAGGCAGGGGTCTAGGACTGATTCGAGTTCACCGTAGCGAGGGTTATGGCTCGCTATAGTGAGGGTTAGTTCAGAAAAGCGTGAAAAAAGAGGATTTGACTTTTTAAAATGTCCCAACTCCTTCTTTCACTCTGTAACCGACTTAAGCTCACTTTAAGAGAGAGAAAAGGGCGGAGAAGAGAGAGAGAAGCCTAGAGGAGGAAGGAAGAATAAGAAAGGTAAGGATTTCCATGGCTTTTCTCTTAGTATGTTGTTCTTCTCTCCTTATCCTCTCTTCCTACGATTTTAGTAGTTAAAGTAGCCATGTTTGGAGCTTGGTTCAAAGGAGGGAGAGTAGAAAACCCCTCTTGAAGAAGACCAAGACCCATACATCTTCACTTCTCCCTTGCTTCCTTTGTGAGAGCTTGAGAGAGGAAGGAGAGTGGATGAGTTTCTAGTGAGAGAGAGAACCCTAGCTCTTACATGCTTAGTAGGGTTGCTGAAAAGAAATTCCTAGCTTGTGAATAAGTATTCAGAAAATAATTCTATGCTTCTTGTGTGGCTAGGCTCAAGAGAAGTACTCCCATCTAGAATTGATTGTGAAAACCACAAGGGAGGAGACAAGTTGAAAGAAAAAGTTGTGATTAGCTAAAAAGGTAGCTCTCTCCACCTTCTTTCATGCATAAGATGTGTGCTTATATTGTCTTGCTTGTGTGTATGTATGTTTTGAACCATGAAAAGTATGCTAGCATGATGATGCCCCATGTATTTCAATGATGTTTTATGTGATTGTTTGGGTTTGCTTGAGTATGGAAAAGCCAAAATCCCTTTAACCATGGTGAGGATGAGCCAAAAACCCTCAAGTTAGTTGAGACAAAGTAAAGAGTCTCCCAAAAGTGAGGTTGACTCCCAAAGAGCAAGGGTTGAGTCTAAAACCTCTTAGAGAATGGGTGAGGCAAGTCCAAAATCCACAAGTGAGTGGGTGAGGCTAATCCATTTACTTGGCAAGCTTTAATATGTTATGTATGGCCTACTTACATGTTAAAAATGTTCCCTTTTATGTATGGCCAACTCAGATGTTGCAAATGCTTTTCTTATGATTTTATATGCTAACATGCCCATGCATACATTGTGAGACTTGTTTGCATGCTTTGTGTGTGTGATTGAATGAGAGATGAGCTATTGAGATTCTTTGAATCTCACTTCCCCTCTCCACCATCCAACCATGCTAGATGGACCAAGTGAGGCAAGAGATGAGAGCTACCAAGCTTGAAGCTAGGGAGATTGGTGAAGAAAGTGTAAAGAGCCTTTTTGTTACTATCTTGTAGTTAAGTCAAAGAATGTAAATTGATGATGTATATGATGTAGCACCTATGAATGTTTGTAAACCAATGTATTTATCATATATATATATGAGAATGAGACCATTTTGAATGAAGAAGCAAGTTTTGTTTTGAAAAGCATGATTGTAGCATTGACCACATGAGTGTATAAGTGGGTGTGGGATAGTGAGTCTCTCTAATCTGGGTTGTTAGACACTTGAGCCATATTTAATAGCCCATATGGATGCTTTCTCATGTGCTCAAAGAGTCCTAGAGGTAGAAGAACTAAGATTGGACCCCATTAACCCATTTTAAAACAAGAAAGTGGCCCTTTTTCACATGATATCCAAGTCTGACCAAATGACCTCTTTTTGCTTTGAAATTTGACATGTGACTAGATCTTGTTTAGATATTTTTGGGAAGCTAAAGATCAAGTCATTTGGAGGTCTATAGCATTTTCTATGATTTTTCAAAGTTGATATCAGAAATTCGGATTTTCAGAAACACTGTTCATTTGGTCAGTTTGGAATTTGTGTCATCCGAGAGGCAAATGAAGTCCAATGGCTACGAAATGTTATAGGAAGAAACTAGATGGTCACAGTGACTTGTAGCAACTGGAAGCACCTCAATTGGAGGTCTAGAGAGGAAGATATGCAATTTTGAAGTTCCAGCCCAGAATCAGTCATCTTACCAGACTCGAGGTACTGTTTCATCGGTTTCCGGGAGTTTGGCTTGATGAACTGATCTGGAATTATTTTTCATTTCTAGTTAACATCCACATATTTCCATAGTGGTATCATTTGTATGTTTTTGTGGAATTAGTTAGACATTTTTGAAGTCCATATCAGTAAACTGTGACAGTAGCAGAGCCCCTCCGACCAGTAGATGGTTTTGCATATCAAAATAATTATATACGAGACTTTATGAGTTACATATATTTTTCCCATGAAGTAGACAGTCTAAGCTTTCCAGAGTGACCAAGGGATCATGTTTTCGATTTTTCTGTATTTAGTTATGAATTTCCAAACTTTGCCCAGAAATGAGGCCAAATCTGCCGAAAACGAATTTGCATGTCTCATATCCCTTTTTGCTTTCCATGAGTTTCAAGCATGTTTTTGGGATTGAAATAAGTTGTAATGGTGCAAATAAACATGAGGATGAATAGAATGAGCTCACTCGATCCATGTGACACTAAAATGCATTTTTACCATGCCATAATGCTAAGAAAGGGTAGCATCACAAGGAAGGGAGATCCCACTTTTATGCTTTCCATATGTGTATGAGCATGTAAGGCATGATGGGTATGAGCTAAAAATGAAGGTGTTACAGAGACTACTATTGCCAATAGATAGAAGTTGGTGACTACACACTAGAGGCTCTAAGGGTTTTGCAAGAAAGAGACATGAAATAGTAAGCCTTTGTAAATATGTCGTAAACAATGGAATGATGTAAAACTATAAATAATTATTTATTTAATCAATCTTAGGAAATTGAGAATAGTGGACCCGTAAGTCAGAGTGCCCATATTCAGACTAAGAAGAAGAATGGCTTGTTCATGAATGTTCGAGAAAGGGTTATATTAGTGTAAGTTTGAATTGTTTATATTATGATATTAATTTAATAATGTTTTTGGTGGTTTTGATTATTTAGTTATTTTTGCCCAACTCTTCTAATAAATCGTTTGCATGAAGACATTTCTAATCATGAGGCACAACATGGTTCATCTCAAACTATTAGCTAGTGTGATTTGCTTGCGCAAGTTTTAGAGCCGAAGCATCTAGGGAGGGTTTGGGGCTTAGGTTTTGGCCCCACTCCTTCTCAAGTTTTTGGATTAAACATTCACAATTTTAGCAAGTCGCAATTGGCACCTAATGTTTGATAGTCATACTTCTAGCAATGAAGTGGCCAAATCAAAGTCTAAGCTATGGTCTAAATATATGAGGAAATAAAGGCGTTGAAAACTAGAGTATAGTATGTCTTTAAGGGTGCTTTTGAGGATGTGTCACCACAGTCGAAGATTGCCTCCATAATCAATTCTAAGGTATACTATTCTTTGTTGTTTATGATTGGCAAATTTCTATTACTAGATTTTTTTTTTACATATTTAATGTCTCTTTTTCAAGGAAATGTACTTGATCCCTATCCTTCCTCTTCTTGTCATGCATTGGATAGTTAGGGAATAATTTTGCAGTTGTAGTGTTTTTTTATTTTTGGATGTTTAATTGAACATTACACATAATAGCCAATCATTTTGTTGTATAGACAATTTTTATTTTAAATAATGTATTATTGTATAAGTGTTTGACAATTATCTTAAATATATTTGATTATTTAGCAAAGTTGATAATGTTAAATATGATTCCAATATTGTATATCAAAAAATATATATTGCATAATAAGTTATATATCTAATATAAAAACATATTATCTAATATAGTATATAAATATAATGTAAAAAAAGAATTGAAACTAGCTGCGATTAGAAAATCTGTCACTAACTGAAGCCAAAAAATTACTGACAATTTCAACTACTAGAAACTGTGCATCATAGCTGCTTTTTGGTGTTCATTTCTGATAGTCAATAATCGTGAGTAACTTCAGCCAACCTCCGGATAATATGCAAAATAACTAATTTTTTTGGTTGTGTTCCCATCAGTTAGAACTACGGATAAATTCATTTAAAACAGTCGAGGAAGGTGCAAAATAATTAATTTTTTAGTTGTGATTCCGACGGCCATAAACCGCTGGGCCATTGCCTAAACAATTCGCAACGATTGTTCCAGCAATTGGAAAAAACCATCACGAAATGCCTCTCAATCGGTGCATCAGTAGTGGTGATGCAACGGCCAACAAATCCATTCAGCACGGTTAAAACTACCACAAAATGCAAATAATAATAATAATAATAATAATAATAATAATAATTAAAAAAAAAAAGCCACGAAATAACATTTTTTATAGTGACTATATATTAACAGTTGAACTTACTTATGTTCTATTTAGTTAGTATAGAACTACTATTTATGAAATTGTATCAAAGGCTAGTATAGATTGAATATAGAGCAATTAAGGTGAGAGGTAATGAAAAAAAAAATAGAAGGCAAGGAAACAAATAGGAAAAGAAAAAAAAATTAAGTGAAAGAAAAAGGAAAAAAATATAAGTGTTAATTCAATGAGTTTATATTAAAATGTCAAATAATAAAAAATACATTTGTGTTCAATTAATTCAATGATCTAGTAGGTTCAAATTTTTTTTTAGAAAAATGAGGATATAATATCAAATTTTAATATTATATATATAAACAAATTCTAAAAATTAAGGGAATGCATAAGCCCACCGTCGAACTGACTTGGCCTCACCCATGATATTAACTAGTGAAACTTATATAATTAGGTGTTCAGGTTAATAATGTTCTAAGTGCATGTATAGGGGTTCAATGGATTAGTTCAGATTAATTATGCTATTATCTTGTTATTATATTTTTTAATAATAATATAATAACTATATAATTTTTGCAGACAAGTTATGAATTTTACAATTTAATATTACATAATTGAGTTTTTTGAAAAAAAATTCTTACAGATGTTATAATAAATTTATTAGAACATCTAATAGTAAAATACAAAGAACTGTATCAATTTAATTATTAAATTAATTTTCCAGATATTATAATAATTTTATTAGACTCGACTACTTTTCCTGTATGTTTATCTATTTTATTCATCACTACTGATGTTACAAGATTTTTTTTTTTTACCTCAAAGCCACAAATTGAGAAAATGTAGGTTGAAAATGGATCCCCATTTGTCAAGCAAATATAGCACATTTACATTTATTCTGTTATTTAAGTACGACAACAAAAATCTGTATTTGATTATAAACAATTTTTAGTAAGGTCAGTTTTCTGACAGCTTACCTTGGATTAATAGAAATATATATAGTGTATACATATATGTAACAGTTCAAATCTATAGTTCGTATATATGAATCAAATTTTGTGTGCATGTGTATAATAATTTCTTCTATTAGTATAGAAAGCTACATTTAGGTCCACAGACCGGGGGATATACATAGTAATATACAATTTGCTTGCATAATGCCACTCCCGGGGGCCAATTTCAACAGGGGCTACAAAAGCGAATAACTCTAGTCTTCAGCCTAGCAGTCCTCTAATCTCTCATCCCTTTGCATTTGAGAGCAACCTCTCAACTAGTAGACCATTATTGGCACGACAACAACTTTCCCTTTGGACTTGTCTCCTCACATTATTGACGTTTCTCCGACATCATTGACAGACAACTACAATTTGTGGACTTAAAATTGCATAATGACTTGAAATCTTGGTAGCGTAATCCTCTCTCATCGGTGTCTAGTCAAGCCAATTTTGGCTTTTATTTTTTCCTCAATTTTTTTTTAATGTTTAGAGGTTATAGATTTTAAGTATAAAAAAAGAGGTAATTTTTTTCAGAGTTATAATTTTTTACTTTCCAATTATACTTTTTATCTTCTTAAAATTTATAACTCCTGAATCTAAAAGAAGAAAAAAAATTGAAAAAAAGGTCAAAATTGGCCTAACTAGACCAACTAGAGAGGATCCAAGTTGGAAATCTTGCGCCTGCCTAAGATTTGGAAGCTTTAATCAAATGAATCTTGATTTCATGTAATTGACTGACCTCAACCATTAATTGATCAGAAATAAACGAGGTGTCTAGAACACATCAGAGATTCATAAATATTGTGTTTACATGCCTCTACTTTAAAGTAGAAAAGTGTGTAAGCCATAAATCAATAATTCATATTAAAAACATAATTTGAAGTAGTTTCTATTTCAAATGAAGTCGTTTCCATTAAGAAACCAGTGCTATCAGGAAGAGATTGAAAGTGGGCAATGGCTTCAGTTGTGTAGTAAAATTGAGGAAGATTTATTTGGTAACAACAAGCACAAAAGAATGGCCATTGCTCTCATTTTTGTTAGGCATTTTTTAGGGTATGGATACCATAACACTTGGTGCCAAAGCACTCAAACTCTTCATCTCTTGCAGGGGTGTTCATGGGCAGTGCCTAATCAGGCTTTTGCCAAGCCTAATGTTTAGTCTGATTTTAAATGGGTTTGCCTTATTTGGCCTAGCTCAATTTAGTATTGGGCAGGCCAAGCTAATATTAGGTAATCTAATTTTTAATTAATTATTAGAATTATAAAATGACTTTAAAATTTTTTTTTATATAAGTCCTTATAACATTATATTTTATCTTTAAAAAAAATTAAACTTTGGATATAAATCTTTATAAAAAAATATTCTTTTAATTTTTTTATTTTTTTTGGGCTAGGTCGAGTCAATATGTCCCTTAGGACTAGTTTGGATTTATTATTAAAATTATAAAATAACTCTTAAAAAAGAAATTTTTTATATAATTATATGTTATTCTTAAAAAAATTAAAATTTTGATATAAATTTTTATACAAAAATATTTTTTTAATTTTTTATTTTTTTGAACAGGATAGGCCGAACTTAGTATTTGGCCCGGCTTAACCCTGAATTTCTTTTACTTTTTTTTTTTGCGTCTAGCCTAACCTGATTTGATTTGATTGCGTAAAGCCAAGTATACCAAACCTTTGAACATGATGAGCACCCCTAATCTCTTGGATGGCTAAAGCCATCGAGATGTGTGCATGTAGGCCCAAGGGTGTAAAGTCATACTCATTGAAATGAATATGGATCATCTATTATTATGTTCTCACTACTATTGTGTTGTTAGTATAAAAAAGGAGTGTGTTTTTAATTTTTTTTCCTTTTTATATTTTAAAATAAACTTACTCACTCATATATCTTTCTACTAACAGCACAACAGCAGAGAGAATATAATAACAGAGGATCCATACTTTATTGAAACATTTCACTAGGGATTTATTGCTATCATGATTATAATTTCTTTTCTAAGAAATGATGTAGACTAAATACATATTTAAGTACCTCTAATACTAATATTGAAACACTTCACTAGTGATTTATTGCTGTCATGATTATGAATTTCATTTTAAGAAAAGATCTAGAATGAATACAGATTTAAGTACCTCTTTAACTTCTCTATTTTCTTTTCCAATACCCATATCCCATGCATTGTTCGCAACTTAGAGACAAAAAACATTTAACAATGAGAAAGAAGAGAAAAATAGAAAAGAGAGGAACCCAAAAAAAAGAAAAACCAAGAGGATTTCAAATTCAATACTTCTAAGAGAACATAGAGGGCTTTAGCTATTAGCTACAAGAGGGAACAAAGTAAGAAAAATTGATCCTAGTCATGCACAAAGGCATTGTCCTTAAGAGTTATTCTATTACAAGATGGCACTCCTCAAGATTAAACAGATTCTTTCTACAGAATTTCGCAAGGAAGCAGAAAAGCTGAAAGCCAAAGAAGAACTCGAAAGAAAAGTAGAGAGGAAAGGAGATGAGGTGTATCAATCTCCACTATGAAGCTCTCTATTTATAGGCATGGAAAGCATAAGAACATTGGACAACTTAATGGTGATTGAAGGTGTCGGTTTTTTAACATTGGGAGTATAAAAACGGATCATCAATGGCCTCCAATGTTCAGAAATGACCAAGCAATAATCATAGTTCGAAAATGACAGCCATGAAAACCAAAATTGAAACCATTTAAAGTAAGGGTTTTTTGGTAAGGCTTTTGTTAAATCAAAATAAAAATAATTTTATTTTTTTGCAAAAAGTGTCCAAAACTGCGTTTCACTTCGCACACATAGGGGGGAATCGACAAATTTCACTTGCGTTGGCCCAATTGTTATACATATAAGCCCACTCCTCTCTTGGCTCATTTTACTTGCTCATGAACATATCTTAATATACATACACTAAGGTTCTCACTATCTTAAGCAATATGAGACTTAGGATTTTGACACACACACACATACTCCAACAATCCCCCACATGTGTGTTAAAAGAAGACTATTATCTGAGTCATAAACATGAGTATAAACGTTTTAAATTTGATATCCTTTGGACTATGAACCAAACCTAGACCAATAAAGCTTAGTACACAAAGTTGTCAATGAACTTTATAGCTCATATGAACCAACAATTGTTTGTTATGTAATGGAGGCCTCATTAGCCAGCTTATACTCTTATAATTTTTATTGTTATTGTAGTTTTGCACTTTAAACTGCTATGTGCATACCTAGTTTTAATGAATGTTCTAGAGATTTTGTCACAATCTCATAGGAATGGTCCCACTCCACATTCATATAGGTGATTTTATCAAGTATATTTGTAATGAATACACCATCCATAAGGAATATAAAATTATTAAGAGCTTTTGCTTAATCTCACAAACAATGCATTCTAACACTTTTCTCACGTCATAAGAAGGGACCAAAGAATTAAGCACTAGCAGAATTAACAAATGACTTGTTCTTATCCATATGAGCCTCCTTTATGGGATCACCAATCATAGAGATTGGGTTACCATCACTGTTAATTTCAAATTGGCTGAAGTCCTATTCCTCTCGATGTTTCTAAAAAAATTTTCTTCCCTAGGGGCTTGGTCAAGGGATTTGCTAGATTTACTTCTGACCTTATAAAATCAATAATATAACTCCATTTTTTGACAACTATCTTATAAAATTGTGTCTCAAATGAATGTGTCTACTTTTGTCATTATAGGTCTTATTCTTAGCAACGGCTATCGCCGATTGACTATCACAATGTAAGGACATTGATGGCGTTGACTTTTCACTTAGTGGAATATTTACCAAGAATTTTTTCAGCCACTCAGCCTTGTTAGCAGTCAGCTCTAGAGCAATAAACTTTGAATCTATAGTGGATCTCACTATAATATTTTGTTGAGCTAATTTATAGGTTACTGCACCACCACCAAGAGTGAATACATAATCACTAGTGGATTTGGTCTCTTCTGAATCTAAGATCTAGTTAGCATCATTGTATCCTTCTAATACAGTAGGGAATCCATTATAAAGTATACCATAATATATAGTACCTCTCAAATAACTCATTAATCTGTTTAGAACTAACCAATGTTCATTACTTGAACAATGAGTATATCTACTTAATCTACACACAACATATGCTATATTAGGTTGGGTGTAATTCATTAAATGCAATAAACTCCTAATAATCTATGCATATGTAGATTAAGCCATCAATTGACCTTTATTTTTAACTAATTTGGTGCTAGCATCATAAGAAGTGCTTACAAGTATATTTTTAAAATATTCAAACCTTTTAAGGATTTTTTCAACATAATGTTCTTGAGATAGTAAAATTCCATTTTCACTCTTTATGATCTTAACACCTAATATCACCTTTGCTTCACCCATATCTTTTATATCAAACTTTGAAGAAAGAAACCGTTTAGTGTCAATCACAACATTCACACTTGTACCAAAAATAAGTATATCATCAACATAATAACAAATAATCACACAACTATCATTCACAATTTTTGTATAAACATACCTTTTCACTTCAACAATAGAAAAATCATCACTTGTTAAGACTCGATCAAGTTTCTCATGCTATTATTTAGGTGTTTGTTTCAAATCATACAATGACTTAACAAGCTTACAAACTTTATTTTCTTGTCCAAGAGCAACACACCTTTCAAGTTGTATCATATAAATTTTCTCTTTTAACTCATCATTTAAGAAAGCTATTTTAACATCCATTTGATGAATAAATAGTTTATAGACCAAGGCTAAAGCAATCAAAACTCTAATAGAAGAAATTCTTTTTATTGGACAAAAATTATCAAAATAATCAACATTTTGCTTTTGAGTAAATCTTTTAGCTACTAGCCTCACTTTATATTTGCCAATAGACACATCAAGATTCTTTTTTTTTTTCTAAAAACCCATTTATAACCAATAGACTTTGCTCCTGGAGGCAAGTCTGCCAAAATCCAAGTTTTATTTTGATTAAGTGAATCAATTTCAGTTTTAATCACTTCTCTCCAAAGATGAGCATAAGAAGATGAAATAGCATCAGAAAAATTTGATAGCTCACCTTGTACCAAAAAAGTATAAAAATCATTTCCAAACGAAGTTTCTTTCTTTTGTCTCTTGCTTCTCCTTAAATTTTCAACATAATTTTCACTTTTAGAAGAAGGAGGAAACATTTATGTTGTTTGAGGAATACGATGAACCCTTAATGAAAAAATATGTTCAAAAATATCTGCATCTTTAGTTTCAATAATAGTATTATTGTCAAGAACATCACTTTTTAAAATTAGAAGTCTATAAGATGCACTATATTCAGCATATCCAATAAATATGCAATCAGAAGTTTTAGAACCAATTTTTCTCTTTTTAGGATCAGACAATAAAACTTTTGTAAGACACCTCCATACTTTTAAATATTTTAGATTTGGTGTAAAACATTTCCACAATTCATAAGGTGTTTGTTTTGACTTTTTATAAGGTATTCTACTTTGTAAAAAATAGGCAAATAATAAAGCTTCGCCTCATAAGTTATTTAGTACAAATGAACTTACAAGCAAAACATTCATTATCTCTTTTAAAGTTCTATTTTTCCTTTCTGCTACACTATTAGTTTTAAGTGAATATGAATGAGTCACTTCATGAATTATTTCTTCCTTTTCACAAAAATTGTTAAATAAAACAAATTCTCTTCCTTTATCAGACCTAACACTTTTAATCTTTTTGTTTAATTGATTTTCTACCTCAGCTTTGTATAAAAGAAATTTATCAAAAGCTTCATCTTTATTTCTTAACAAATATAATTTAGTATATCTTGAAAAATCATCAATAAAAGTTACAAAATATTTTTTGCCACCTCTTGTCATAATTTGTTTCAAATCACCCAAATGAGTATGTATTAAGCTCAGTAACTTAGTTTTTCTTTGTATAGAAAAATGAGACTTTTTAGTTAACTTAGCTTCTACAGAAACTTCACATTTATTTAGAAAATTATTTTTAATTTCAGAAATTAAATCAAGTTTTTGCATTTTCTTTAAATAAGATTTACTATCATGTCCTAATCAAACATGCCACATATCAACTGAATCAATCATAAAGACAGGTAAGTAGACAGAAGATGACGCATTCTTATTCATATAAGTAACATTAAAAACAAACAACCCCTTAGTACAATAACTCTTTCCCATAAACACATTATTGTTTGTCATTAGAATCTTATCAGATTTGAATGACGCTTTAACCCTAGCCTTACTCAATAGAGCTACAAAAATTAAATTTGCTCTAACATCAGGCACATGTAAAACATTATTAAGAGACAAGGTCTTTCCAAATGTGAACTCGAGATCAACTTTTCCTTTCTCTAGAACTTTTGCAGTTCAGGAATCAATAAGGAAAACACAGTCTTCTCCTTCCTTAATCAAATTATAGGAGGTGAACATCTCCTAGTTAGCACAGATGTGCTTGGTAGCTTTAGAGTCTACCATCCATTTTTTCACATCGGACACAAGGAGAGCTTAAGAAACAACCGCAGCAATGATCTCATCTTTATCTCCTTGAACCAAATTTGCCTTTGGCTTAGGAGTATTGTCATTTCCAGCTTTCTTTTTGCATTGTGTAGTATGATGGCCTCGTTTTCCACAAATATAGTAAATGCCTTTCTTTTTGAACTTAAGGTTAGCATTCTTGGGCTCATAATCAAGTTTTGTTTTAAAGTCATACCTCTTGTTGTGTGATTTTGCCTCCACTAGATTCACTTTTGAAGCCATCTCCTTGCCTTTAGCAGCTTGTATCTCCTTTTGATTGGTGTCTTCGATGATGATGTGAGTGATGAGGTCTGATAGTCAGAGTTGTTTTTGTTTATGTTTCAGTTGCTGCTTGTAGTCTTTCTATAATTCTGGTAGCTTTTCAATCAAAACTCCAACAATGAATTCATAAGGGAAGTTAATTTTCTCAACATGCAACTCCTCCAGCAACTTGTGATATTCATTAATTTGCAACTTGATGTCTTTGTCTTCTACCATCTCCCATTTGTAAAAATTTCCAACAACAAACTTTTGTTTTCTAGCATTTTCAGCAGTGTATTTGGAGATCAGTGACTCCTAAATCTTCTTTGCCTCCTTGTAGACACAGTAGATATCAAACAGATCATTAGATAGTGTACTAATGATTGTGTGTCTACATACCTTGTTCGAATATTCCCATGTATTTTTCTGTGTCTGGTTAGCATCCGTAGAAGGTTAGGACTGTGTCAGTGCAACAGCAACTCCATGCATATTAAGAACTATGTAAACTCGTTCTTGCCATCTTTTGAAGTTCTTGCCATTGAACATCTCAATCTTAGATATATCTGGAAACGAATTTGGTAACTACATTGCTGGCATAGTAGTTGAGATGTAAACAAAAGCTCCTTTAGCAAAACCAATAGCAATAACATTGACAACAACACTAGAGTGATTAGGAACAGTAGCACCATCATTCTGTGACTCCATAACTCTTAAGATTGTTAGCTGCAAGAGGGAATAAAGTCAGAAAAATCAATCCGATTTGTGCACAAAGACACTATTCTTAAGAGTTATTCTGCTACAAGACGGCATTCCCTAGGATTAAACAAATCCTTCCTACAGAATTTTATAGGGAAGCAGAATAGCAGAAAGCTAGAGAAGAACACAGAAGAAAAGTATAGAGGAAAGGAGATGAGGTGCATCAATCTCCATTATGAAGCTCTCTATTTATTGGCATGGAAAGCAGAAGAACATTGGACAACTTAATGGTGATAGAAAGCATCGGTTTCTGAATGTTGGGAGTATAAAAACGGATCATCAATGGCCTTTAACATTCAGAAACGGCCAAGCAATAATCAGAGGTCAAAAATGGCAGTTGTTAAATAAAAAATAAAATAGTTTTATTTTTTCACAAAAAGTGTCCAATACTGCGCTTCACTTCACATGCATTGGAGGGGAAATCGACAGATTTCACCTGTGTTAGCCCAATAGTTATGCACGTGAACCCACTCCTCTCTTGGCTCATTTTACTTGGTCATGAACACATCTTAGTATATATATACTAAGGCTCTTACTATCTTGAGCAATGTGGGACTTAGGCTTTTGACACATACACACACATACTCCAACACTAACTTCATCAAGATTCTCAATGATGAGCCCACATGTCTTTGAATCTTGGTTATCGACAGCACACGATGGCAGTTGTCAGAGATTGGAGGCTATGGAGGAAGTTCAGGCAGTGGAGAGCAAAAATAGTTACCTAGAAGAGCACTCCTCTCTAATTGTGAAATAAAAAGAGGGAGCTGAAATTGAGAGAAAACCTTTCAGCAAATTTATCTTCTGGATTCATTTTGTTAGTGTTGGATATTAAAAAAAAGGATTAGTAAATGTACCAAGAGTGGGGTTCATGCACAATACCATCGTTAAATTTAAATTTTGGAAAAACATAAAAGAGAAGTATTGGAATAAGAGAAAAGAAAAATAAAAATAGAGAATCATAGAGCAGCTTGCAGCCCAAGGTTTAGCTACACTATTCTCGGCTCGTGGATAGTGCAACTTCCTCGTATACTAGATTCCAAAAAATAGGAAAACATGACATTACTTCTGATAAGAAGGAAAACATGACATAATAGCACAAGACATATTTACAACATTATTGCAGTGGCTTGACTTGTAACTTGGTCAAGCTCATTTTGGAAACAGTAATACGACAGTTCTAGCCAGGGCCTAGACGCCCACCATAGATTTTCCACTATAATACATTACAACATAATTACAAAGCTAGCTTCGCTCTTACATGGATGGCATTTTTTTATTTTATAGACAAAACCCCATGTGAAAGAGACTAGGGTAGCACCCAAAGTTCATGTTGAAGGTTCAATTGGGTACCCAGAGAAGGTTATCAGGGCCAGTAAAATGGCAAATTGGGACTGTCCCTGGCTTCACCTTGAGTACCTTAAAAGCCATATGCTTGGGGTTCCATGACTCAGTATCAGTATGGCAAACAGCTAATGCTTTAGCTCTAGTCCCATCAGAAGCCATCAATGAAACACTGTAGATCTTCGTTGCACTTAGTTTGTGACAATAAAACACAGCATACGGGTAATTCAGCTTGTGACACACCACTGCTTTGTCCCCTGCTTTCTCTACTCCCTCCTCCACGCTATACTCCTTCTTCTCCTCTTTCTCGCTTTCCGTTTCTAACTCTGTTGAAAGCACTCATGTTTTTTCCAAGCTTCAAGATCGTGAAATCAATCAATGATTCCAAGGATGAAGCACAGTACTTGTCTTCACCCTTAATCCGAGGATTCTCACAAAACTCAAGTGTGTGCTTTAGCATCTCGGCTTCTGCTGATTTGGCTTGTATCCCGAAATAGTTCAGAATTTCTGAGAACTTGTTGCTGGAAAATGGGATTGATTTTGCAATCTTTTGAGGCAAGAAAGTGAACTCGTCTGAAGGCTTGGTGAACTCGAGGTTGAATTTTTTGCCAGGCCGAAGGTCGTTTTCGAAGAAGTAGGTGGTCAGATTCCGAGTATCTTCTCTGGTTTCACTGGATCCACCATAACCATAGTTAACATTTATGTTTGGGAAGATTCCCTTGTAGCGGCCCACCTTTGCGGGCCTGTTGATACCAGGAGGTGATGGTCGCCCATTCCATAATCCTATAAACAAAGATTAACCGTCGGTCCAACTAAAGTTAATAATAAGTTCACTACTCAGAAGTATGTAATTGAATATTTTTGTCACTTGATACTTTGTGATTATATCATTTTTCTGATATTTCGTTTATTTAATATGCTTTTTATCATGTGCCAATTATGTGACTTTTAAAAGTTAGTTTTAACTGATGTAATCATAGTACAATATTTTAAAATTTATGTTCTAATACTATAATTAGATTATTGTTTAATGATAATATGTAATTTTCCCTAATTACTAACTCATCTTCATCACACTTAGCAACCAACACAATAAACTAACTGCATGCCACGGCAGAATTAGAGAACATATATGGACTCGAATTAATCATGACATTCATAATTATTGTTTTAAATTACGATCTGCATCATGTGATACGGTCGCAATATTATTATTGCGGCATAGGCTGCATCCGCATTAATCCATCGTACCTTCTGTAATTTTTTTATATTATCCGTAACACTTGTAATCGTAATCGCAATCGCAACCACAATTTAAAATCATGTTATAATTATACTAACCAATCTTTGTAAGATCCTGTAGAGCTTTAGGCATGGGAGTGTTTGGCCAAATGGACTGCCAGTACTTTTGGGCAGCCATTGATGATGCATGGACATGGCTTCCTAAGATGGCAATAAGCTACACAAAAGATTCAAATAATTCCGTTATATAACTGCATTAATTGGTAAACAATGGTTTATTGGATGTATTTTTTTATCAAAACGCAAGAAAATTAAAGGAAGACAAGATCAAAAGGCTTCAGTTTCGTTATACTAAAGAGAGCAAATAAAATCTTACGCAGAAAAGAGCTAGGTGACGAAACTCCATTTGAGCTGTGCGAAGTAGAGAGAGTAGCTAGTATCTATGGGGTTTTTGTGACACTGGGATGGCAATAAGATGGCTGATTTATAGTGATTTTAAAGTCCTTTCACTGTGCTTATTCCATAACGAGGACCCCAGCTCTTCGTTATCCACCCCTATTGCATATCTTAATTTCGCTCTTTCCTCCTTGGTTTACATCTTCCTTCTGTCCTTTTCTCCTTTTTCTAATTGATCAACAACCACATTATATCAAAAATCACATTGAGATATTATCATTTCTCTCAACATTATGACAAAAAACAAGGGCATTTGAACATAGATATTCTTGGATATCTATTTAATTTTTGTTAGATGATATATACCATATTTTCTTTAGGAATAAATGCAAAAAGACCTTTTGAATTTTGGGTAGTAGATTCCTCAACTTTCAATTTCAAAAATTAGATCTTTAAACCATCAATCTTCAAAAAACAAAAAAAAAAGGTCTTTCTATTCATTTTTAAAAATGATTATTATGGATTGATGAGGGTAGAGTACACTCGTTTGCAATTGACCAATACCTTATTGATAGGCAAGATACAATAATTTATGCCCATTAGAAATGATTCCTCACTTCTATAGTGTCTATTGTAAAAGCTAATGAAAGTAAGTATTTTTCTGTCTATTTGTCTCTACAACTTTGCATGCAAGTAAAATTTTTTGGGTATTTAGGAATTGATAGATTCAACTTCAATTCATTATTCTATCTCTTCCAACTTAATATATTAATAACGAGAAGAACAGATTTGCGGGTACTCTGTTTTTGCTTTGTTTTGTCCAAGAAGAAGCATTCGCCTTTGTAATTTGCAGTTGTAAGCTAGGTAGCATGCTGATCAAGTTTTCCCAATAAATAATTGTGCTCGTTAAATATATATATATATATATATATGTATGTATGTATTTGATGCCTAATTTGAATCAGACCTTTCATTATTCAAAATTTGGTATATGTTCTAAATCTAAATCATATATAAATGTAGTATATCAACTTGCCTCTTATACTTTCTTTTCAAGATTTCTGACATACAAAATAGTTAGGAAGTTTTGCCTCCTTTATTGGACGTTAAAATTTCATTTTAATTTATTCTCTAGGCTAATGGAATTGTTTGTCTCCTACCATTCACAAACATTTCCCTCTAACAAGGCAAGAGCTGGAAAGAGGAAACAATCGGTTGATAGCGTGGGATATAGGAACTGAGCAACAGATGCTTAACTTAAACCAAAAAATAAAAAAGAGAATTTAACAGATCATCTCACCATAAAAATAAACTTAATTAACTTATCGACAGCTTTAACAAGTCTTAAATTAAGTTGTAGGATTGATTCTAGAAATAATAACTAGAATCATTGGAATGTCGTGCCTTGACTATAATATTTTCCCTTTTTTTGGTGAACTATAGTTTAATTTTTTGTTTCTTATCTCTCTTTTTCACTGCATTTTTCTTTTTCAAAATATGAGTACCAAAATTATTATATTATTGTGGCAAAAATGCATCTTTGGTCTTTTAATTTTATTTGAGATTTTATTTTCATTCTTTAACTCCATTTAGTTCCAATTTGATCTCCTAACTCTATTCCTCATCTTTCTTCGCTCTTTCCTCCTTGCTTTCCATCTTCCCTTTGTCCTTTTCTCCTTTTTCTAAGTGATCGACAACTGACATTATATTAAAAATCACATGGAGATATCATCATTTCAATATAAAGAATAACCTCTCAACATTATGACAAAAATACAAGGGCATTTGAACATAGAGATATTCTTGGATATCTAATTATTTCTTTGTTATATAATATATACTATATTTTCTTTAGGAAAGAAAATGCAAAAAGACCTTTCGAATTTTAGGTAGTAGATTTCTCAACTTTCAATTTCGAAAATTCGATCTTTAAACCTTCAATCTTCAAAAGCATAAGTCTTTTTTTATCCATTTTCGAAAATGATTATCACGGATTGATGAGACTAGAATGCACTTGCATGCAATTAACCAATACCTTATTGATAGGCAAGATACAATAATTTATGCCCATTAGAAATGATTCCTCACTTCTAAGTATTTATTATAAAAGCTAATGAAAGTAAGTATTTTTCTCTACAACTTTGCATCCAGCAAGTAAAAAATTTCGGGTATTTAGGAATTGATAGATTCAACTTCAATTTATTATTCTATTTCTTCCAACTTAATATATTAATAATGAGAAAACAGATTTGCCAGTCCTCTGTTTTTACTTTGTTTTGTCCGAGAAGAAGCACACGCCTTTGTAATTTGCAGTTGTAAGCTACATAGCATGCTGGTCAAGTCTTCCCAGTACATAATTGTGCTCGTTAAAAAAAAATTAAAAAAATATCTTTCTGAACCCTAATTCGAATAGGATCTTTTATTATTCGAAGTTTGATATATGTTTTAAATTATTCATAAATGCAATATATCAACTTACTTCTTATACTTTCTTTCAAAGATTTCTGGCATACAAAATAGTTATATAGTTTTGCCTCCTTTATTGAACATTAAATTTTCATTTTAATTTATTCTTTAGGCTAATGGAATTGTTTGTATCCTACCATTTACAAACATTTCCCTTTAACAAGGCAAGAGCAGGAAAAAGGAAGGAATCGGTTGATAGCCTGATATAATAACTAAGCAACGGATGATCAACTGCAACCCAAAAGAAAAAACCAAAAAGAGAATTTAACAGATTGTCTTGCTATAAAAAATAAACTTAATTAACTTATCAACATACAGTTTTATTAAATCCAAATTAATTCGTAGGACTGATTCTAGAAATAACAACTGGAATCGCTGGAATGCCATGGCTTAACTATAATAATTTTTCCTTTTTTTTTGGGTGAACTATAGTTTAATCTTTTTTATCTCTCTTTTTTATTGCATTTTTCTTTTCCAAAATATGAATACCAAAATTAATATTATTGTGGCAAAAATGCACCTTTAGTCCCTTAATTTTATTTGAGATTTCATTTTCATTCTTTAATTTTATTTAGTTATAATTTGATATATTAATTTTACCTTAAATTTCACTTTCATTTTTTAACTTTATTTGGTTCTAATTTGGTCCCTTCAGTCTACTTTAATCTTTAGTTTCATTCCTTAATTTCATTCTGTTTCAATTTAGTCCCTTAATTTTATTTTATATTATATTTTTGTCCCCTAATTTCATTTTATTCTAATTTGATGATTAATTTTCAAAAACTATTAAACACTAATTATTTCAAATGCTCCATAGAAAAGTTCTATGTGACTCATCAGTAAAATAAAATGAAGACTTTAGTTAGATAAGAACAAATTGGACAAAAATAAAATTAAAGAATAAAAATAAAACTTAAAGTAAAATTAAGGAACCAAACTAACACCAAATGAAATTAAGGAACAAAAGTGAACCCTAAAGCTAAGGCATGAAAATGAAACCTAAAGAAATATTAAAGAATCAAATTAGAACTAAATAATGTTAAAAGATGAAAGTAAAATTTGAAATAAAATTAAGGAATTAAAAATGTATTTTATCCTATTATTGTCGTTCCAAAATTAATCAACCATATTTGAAACCATAAAGAAGTTTAATACAAGAGTATGGCAACAAATTTTTCCCTTCGTTCATAGGGTTATCGAGCAATATTCTTGCCAGAAGTGCCACATACTTATTGATTTGTTGGGCTTTTTTTTTTTCATATACCTTTGATTTAATGCGCATGTTAATTGGTAGCTAAAACATTAGCTCAGTGTTTTGTTTAAAAAAATAGAAAAGAAAATAGTATTCTAAAAACATATTTTATTGAATACATCTTTTTTTTTAGGGCCATGATTAAATACACCTAATTATAACTTATGTATTTCAGGTGTTTCTCGTTCTATTCAGAGGCGGAGGGAAGAGCGTACTGAAACCGCCATGGGGGACCCTGCATCAAATCTTCCATCTTCCGGTGGGAATAAGAAAGCTCCATCTAGCATGGTACTTCTATTAATTATGTGGGTGGACCTAGTCGAGTTGGGCGTGTGGTTAGGAAATCATAGCTCACTCGGCTTATGGATCATTACCATTGCCATGGAGGCTAAGAAAAGGGAGCTCAGGGCTAATAAAAATTGGATAAAGGAGTGAATTCTACAGCAAATAATGATATAGGAATATAGAACTTGAGTACTAAGACAATAATTTTAAAAATTTATAGCATCCAAATGTTCTTGAAGTATACGAGATTTTAAGCTGACTATTAACTCAAAATTGACATATTTTATGTTGCTTATTTTATTTTTGTAATTACTTTACTTATATTAATCTAAAATTATTGTTAGGAAGCAATGAAAATTTGAGTCTTAAATAAATATCTTGAATGATCAACTATAGAATATATATATATATATATATGTATGTATGTATATTTAACATATAAATATATAATTATATTGAGACATAAAGTTTATAATTATGATAAGTTAACATGTTTTTTACAACTAGGTATTTAAATTAATGTTGATTATGAAAAAATTTTATGACAATAATAATACATGCAATTCACGTGCTTTTAACTAGTACTAATATATATATATATATATATATATATATATGAACAAAAAACTACTTTGAAAACATGGGCGTTGAGAAAGGATTAGAGTGTATTGTAAGTGTGGTATTAGTCAAGGCTAACTCAGTTATAAACAGAGTTGTACATTCAAAAACTAATGCAACGGATCATTGTCTTTCTCATTCTAATTCATCTCCTTCTCTTAGTTCCAATATTCATTACATTCATATGGTATCAAAGCTTCCACATCATAACTGATACATACAATGACACAGAATTTAAAAAACACAGTTGCATAGAGTTTACTCAATCTGACAAAGTTCGCACCACAAACTTTTTCCCATCCGATCTTTGCAAAATTAGAGGACCACAACTATTTCCCATGCACACAGCAAGTGATACTCACAATTAAGGGGTTTGAACTACAGAAATTCATACTTGGACCAGAATATCTACCAGGAAGACTAATTGTTGACTCTGTTTAGGATGAAGAAATTGGAAAATTGGGAGCAACAAGATAATTATCTACTCCTTTCTTGGCCCTTATCTTCCATGTCTGTGGGAATGACAAAATGAATGGTAGGATTCAACTATTCATATGAAGTTTTGGAGAAGCTCAAACTTTTTGGCTCTCAGATGCGTGCCAAAATCAAGCAATTCAATGCTCAGCTCAAGAATCGTAAGAAAGATAATTTTTTAATCAATGAATACTTGCTCAATTTGAAGAAAATACTCGCCTATCACTATGACAAATTACATTGAGGCCATTTTGGACGGTCATGACTTTGCACTACTGAAAAATAAATATTTCGCTGTGGTGTTTTAACTACAATTTTATAAATAACAGTTAAAATAAGATCTAAGTACAGTTATGTTAATCGCATTTAGACCTAAAGGTCTAGCTATAATTTCAACAAACCATGGCAATAAGATGGCTGACTTATAGTGATTTGAAAGCCCTTTCCCTGTGCTTATTCCATAAAGAGGACCCCAGCTCTTCGTTTTCCACCCCTATTCCTCATCTTTCTCCGCTCTTTGCTCCTTGCTTTACATCCTTTTTTCCTTCCCTCCTTTTTCCAAGGGAGCGACAACGACATTATATCAAAAATCACATTATCATTTCAATATAAAAAAATGACCTCTCAATATCGTGATGAAAAAACAAGGGCATTTGAACATTGAGGTATTCTTGGATATCTATTTATTTTTTGTTATATGATATATAACATATTTCTTTAGGGAAAAATGCAAAAAGGCCTTTTGAATTTTGGGTAGTAGATTCCTCAACTTTTAATTTCGAAAATTAGATCTTTAAACCTTCAATCTTGAAGAAAAAAGGGTCTTTTATCCATTTCTAAAAATGATTATTATGGATTGATGAGGGTGGAGTGCACTTGCTTGCAATTAATCAATGCCTTATTGATTGGCAAGATACAATAATTTATGCCCATTAGAAATGATTCCTCACTCCTAAAGTATTTATTATAAAAGCAAATGAAAGTAAGTATATTTCTTTTTCTATTTGTCTCTACAACTTTGCATCCAAGTAAAAATTTTTGGGTATTCAGGAATTGATAGATTCAACTTCATTTCATTATTCTATTTCTTCCAACTTAATATATTAATAATAGAAAAACAGATTTGCCAGTACTCCGTTTTTACTTTGTTTTGTCCAAGAAGAAGCACACGCCTTTGTAATTTGCAGTTGTAGGCTAGATAGCATGCTGGTCAAGTTTTCCCAGTACATAATTGTGCTCGTTAAAAAAAATAAAAATAAAAAATATCTTTTTGAAACCTAATTCGAATAGGTTCTTTTATTATTCAAAGTTTGGTATCTGTTCTAAATTATATATAAATGCAGTATATCAACTTACCTCTTGTACTTTCTTTTCAAGATTTCTGGCATACAAAATAGTTATAAGGTTTTACCTCCTTTATTGAACATTAAAATTTCATTTTAATTTATTCTTTAGGCTAATGGAATTGTTTGTATCCTACCATTTACAAACATTTCCCTCTAACAAGGCAAGAGCAGGAAAGACGAAAGCGTCGGTTGATAGCTTGGGATATAGGAACTAAACAACGGATGCTTAACTAAAAAGAAAAAAAAAAAGCCAAGAAGAAAACTTAGCGGATCGTCTTACTATAAAAAATAAACTTAACTTATCAACGTACAGTTTTATTAAGTCTAAATTAATTCGTAGGACTGATTCTGGAAATAATAACTGGAATCGCCCGAATGCCATGCCTTAACTATAATAACTTCTTTTTTTCTTGGGCAAACTATAGTTTAATTTTTTGTTTCCTATCTCTCTTTTTTATTGCATTTTTCCTTTTCAAAATATGAGTACCAAAATTTTTATATTATTGTGGCAAAAATGCACCTTTAGTCCCTTAATTTCGTTTAGTTCCAATTTAATCTATTAATTGTACCTTAGATTTTACTTTTATTCTTTAACTTTATTTGGTTTCAATTTGATCCCTTCACTCAACTTTACATTTTATTTTCATCCCTTAATTTTATTTGGTTCTAATTTGGTCCCTTAATTTTATATCATGTTTCATTTTTGTCCCCTAATTTCATTTTGTTCTAATTTGATAATTAATTTTCAAAAACTACTCAAATGTTTTTTTTTTCTTCTAATACTATTTATTTAAAATGCTTAATAGAAAAGTTCTATGTGACTCATCAATAAAATAAAATGAAGACTTTAGTCAGATAATAATTGGACAAAAATGAAATTAAGGAAAAAAAATAAAACTTAGGGTAAAGTTAAAGGACCAAAGTAAAATCAAATAAAATTAAGGAACAAAAGTGGAACCTTAAGTAAAGATAAGATACTAAATTGAAACTAAATAAACCTAAGGGATGAAAATGAAACCTAAAGAAATATTAAAGGATCAAATTAGGACTAAATAATGTTAAGAGATAAAAGTGAAACTTGAGGTAAAATTAAGGAATTAAAAATGTATTTTATCCTATTATTGTTGTTCGAAAATTAATCAACCATATTTAAAACCACGAAGGAAGTTTAATACAAGAGTATAGCAACAAATTTTTCCCTTCTTTCATAGGGTCATCGAGCAATATTCTTGCCACAAGTGCCACATACTTAATGATATGTTGGGCTATTTTTTTTTTCATATACTTTTGATTTAATGTGCATGTTAATTGGTATATAGCTAAAGCATTAGCCCAGTGCTTTGTTTAAAAAAACAGAAAGGAAAATTGTATTCTCATAAACATATATATTTCATTAAATACATCGTTTTTGGCGGGGGGGGGGGATGATTAAATACACCTAATTATAACTTATGAATTTCTGGTGTTTCTCGTTCTATTCCGAATTTGAGTGATTTTAATAATGATATAGGAACATAGAACTTGAGTATTAGGGCAATAATTTTAAAAATTTATAGCATCCAAATGTTCTTGAAGTATACGAGATTTTAAGCTGAATATTAACTCAAAATTGACATATTTTATGTTGTTTATTTTATTTTTGCAATTACTTTGCTTATGTTAATATAAAATTATTGTTAGGAAGTAATGAAATTTTGAGTCTTTAATAAATATCTTGAATGATCAAGTATAGGATATATATATATATATATATTTAACATCATAGATATATAATTATATTGAGAGATAAAGTTTATAATTATGATAAGTTAACATGTTTTGCACAACTAGGTATTTAAATTCATTAATGTTGATTATAAAAATTTTTGAATGACCTAACTTGGTAAAAGAAATTAATTATTTAATTAATTATAATTATATAAAATATTATGACAATAATAATACATACAACTCACGTGCTTTTAACTTGTACTAATATATATTTATTGTAGCCGCAATATTGCTGATACGATATGGATTACATCCTCATCAATCTACCGCAACATTCACAATCTTTCTCATATTACTTGTAAAGCAACCACAGTCACAACTGCAATTTAAAATTATGTTAAACCTCTAGCTATAGTTTCAACAAACCATGGCAATAAGATGGCTGATTTATAATGATTTTAAAGTCCTTTCACTGTGCTTATTCCATAAAGAGGACCCCAACTCTTCATTTTCCACTCCTATTCCTCATCTTTCTTCCTTTCCTCCTTGCTTTATATCTTTTAATCCTTCTCTCCTTTTTCTAAGGGATCGACAACAACTTTATATCAAAATCACATTGAGATATTATAATTTCAATATAAAAGATGACCTCTCAACATCGTGATGAAAAAACAAGGGCATTTGAACATAGAGATATTCTTGGATATCTATTTATTTTTTCTTATATGATATATACTATGTTTTCTTTAGGAAAAAATGCGAAAAGGCTTTTGAATTTTGGGTAGTAGATTCCTCAGCTTTCAATTTCGAAAATTAGATCTTTAAACCATCAATCTTCAACAAAAAAAGGGGCCTTTTATCCATTTTTAAAAATGATTAGTATGGATTGATGAGGGTAGAGTGCACTTGCTTGCAATTAATCAATACCTTATTGATTGGCAATATACAATAATTTATGCCCATTAGAAATGATTCCTCACTTCTAAAGTATTTCTTATAAAAGCTAATGAAAGTAAGTATTTTTCTCTTTCTATTTGTCTCTACAACTTTGCATCCAAGTAAAATTTTTTTGGGTATTCAGGAATTGATAGATTCAATTTCACTTTATTACTCTATTTCTTCCAACTTAATATATCAATAATGAGAAAAATAGATTTGCCTGTACTCTGTTTTTACTTTCTTTTGTCCAAGAAGAAGCACACGCCTTTGTGATTTGCAGTTCTAAGCTACATAGCATGCTGGTTAAGCACACTGCATAATTGTGCCTGTTTAAAAAATAAAAATCTTTTCGAACCCTAATTTGAATCGAATTTTTTATTATTCAATGTTTGGTATATGTTCTAAATCATATATAAATGCAGTATATCAACTTACCTCATACTCTTTTTTTTTTTTTTCCAAGATTTCTGGCATACAAAATAGTTATAATGTTTTGCCTCCTTTATTGAACATTAAATTTTCATTTTAATTTATTCTTTAGCCTAATGGAGTTGTTTGTGTCCTACCATTTTAAAACATTTCCCTCTAAGAAAGCAAGAGCAGGAAAGAGGATAGAATCGGTTGATAGACGGGGATATAGGAACTAAGCAACGGATGCTTAACTTAAACCCCCCCCCCCCCAAAAAAAAACCAAAAGGAGAATTTAACATATTTTCTTATTATAAAAAAATAAACTTAATTAACTTCTCAATGTTTTGTTTAAAAAAAAAAAGAAAAGAAAACTGTATTCTTACAAACATATTTTATTAAATACATCTATTTTATTTTTTTTGGCCATGATTAAATACACCTAATTATAACTTACGTATTTCAGGTGCTTGTTGTTCTATTCCAAATTTGAGTGGTTTTAATGATGATATAGGAACACAGCACTTGAATATTAAGACAATAATTTTAAAAATTTATAGCATCCCAATGTTCTTGAAGTATACAAGATTTTAAGCTGACTATTAACTCAAAATTGACATTTTATTTTGGTAATTACTTTACTTATATTAATCTAAAATTATTGCTAGAATGTAATGAAAATTTGAGTCTTAAATAAATATCTTGAAGGATCAACTATAAATATATATATATAACATCATAAATATATAATTATATTGAGACAAAGTTTATAATGGTGATAAGTTAACATGTTGTGTACAACTAGGTATTTAAATTCATTAATGTTGACTATGAAAATTGTTTGAATAACCTAACTTGGTAAAAGAAATTAATTAATTAATTATAACTATATAAAATATAATGACAATAATAATACGTGCAATTCATGTGCTTTCAACTAGTAGTAAAAAGAATATATATATATATATGTGAACAAAAAATTATTCTGAAAACATCAAAGGGCATTGAACAAGGATTAGAGTGTATTGTAAGTGTGGTATTAGTCAAGACTAACTCAGTCATAAGATTGGTTAGCATTAAATACCATATAAACAGACTTGTATCATTCACAGACTAATGCGATAGATCATTCTCTTTCTCATTCTAGTTCATCTTTTTCTCTTAGCTCCAATTTTCATTACATTCCTATGGTGTCAAAGCTTCCACATCATAACTGATGGATATAGAGAAACAAAATTCGCAGAACACTATTGCATAGAGTTTAGTCAATTTGACAAAGTTTGCACCACAAACTTCTTCACATTCGATCAAAATTAGAGGGCCAAAACTATCTCCCATGGAGACAGCAAGTAAGACTCACAATTAAAGGGTTTAGACTGCAAAAATTCATACTTGTACCAGGAAGATTAATCAACTCTGCTTAGGATGAAGAAATTGGGAAATTGGGAGCAACAAGACAATTATCTACTCCTTTCTTGGCTCTTATCTTCGATGTTTGAGGGAATGACAAAATGAATGGTAGGTTGCAACTATTCATATGAAGTTGGTGAGAAGCTCAAACTCTTCTTTGCGTCTCAAACATGCACCAAAATCAAGCAATTCAAGGCTAAACTCAAGAATCATATGAAAGATAATTCTTTGATCAATGAATATTTGCTCAAACTAAAGAAAATCGCCTATCATTATGGCAAATTACGTTAAAGCCATTTTGGATGGTCCTCCTAGTGAATACAATGACTTTGCACTACTATTTTATAAATTACAATTTGCACTAATATTTGCCCATTTTGTTCTAACTATGATTTTACAAATTACAATTAAAATAAGATCTACGTAGAGTTATATTAATTGTAGTTGGACCTAAAGGTATAGCTACAATTTCAACAAATGGCAGCTAAGACATTGGGCTTAGCAGTAGTTTTTAGCATGGTTTTAAATTGCGATTGCAATTGCAGTTGCAGGTATTGCAGATAGTATAAGAAAGATTGTAGGCGTTGCAGTTGATTGATGCAGATGCGGCCCACACTGCAACAGTAATATTGCGGTCACATCACATGATGCAAACTATAATTTAAAAGCATGGTTTTTAGAAAGCTCAACTAGGCCATCGCTTCTTCCCTTAAACCCCTCTAAAGGAGCCCTACCCTCATTCAAATGATGACTGACAACAAGTTTGCATATGGTGACCCTTCGTGAACAAGCTCCATCCTTTAACAAGCTATGAACGAGCTCCATGATTGCCATCTTTGCGTACCACCCCTCCACCCTTCAAGCTCAATCACAAGCTAGATTCATTGGTCAAAGGTGCTACTCATCAATTAGCACGCCGTTTATTGCCCAGCTGCTATTGATTCATCATTTAGAAGCCTTGCCACTGTTGTTTTGCCATTTTTTCACCTTTCTCCACCATTTTTTTAGCATTTCAAGCATTTTTTTCTATGTTCCATTGTTTTTAGATCTATCACTTGCTTATTGATTTATAGATTGATAGTTTATAATGAAATCCTTGGTTATTGGAGTTCTTTATTTTTTTTTTCTTTCTATTAGGGAATAAAAGTAGAAGTTCAACAAAACTTACCAACAATTTCTCCATTTCCAACACCTTTTACCCAATTTTTGATTTAATAGAATTCCAACAAATATATATACTTATATTCGCATGAATATATTTTGCCTCAAAAGGCTTAATGAAATTGAACTTTCAATTGCTGAGTGCTCACCCTCTTTAGTTTGGTTCATGTTCTTATGTCTCTTGATTATGCAGCTAAAGATATCGATATTCTCTTTTCCTTTTTCCAAATCTTTAATGATACCTAGTAGCATTAGGGGAAAGAAAAAGGTTATTTCTAAAGATTCAAGTTACAAGAAAAAGTAAGTGATAAATAGAATTTTGAATATTAGGTCATGGTCTAATGAATCAGATCTATCCAGTGGTTGTACAAAATGGAGAAAGAGTCGAAAGGCTCCAATGTCATCATTGTGTAACCATGTAGCTATTTCTTCTAAACATTCCAATGCATGTTTCATATACAAAATTTCTTGCATGGGTTTCCATTTGTCTATATTGAATAGAAAAGGTGTTTGTCTTATGATTAGTGGATGCCATGAGTTCCTTTCCAGTTTCTTCCACTTTTTATTCTTACCCTATTCAATGTTTCTTTTATGTATAACTAGTGTCTTTCTTTTCTAGGCCAAACATATAACCAATATCAATTTGTTGTTTGTCTTTAGTACGTTCTTTTTTAACTATGAAAGTATGTTCTTAAAAATATTACACCTATGGGCTTGCTAGTTTTAAGTAACAATATACCAACATAACAATATGTAGAGTTAACAATATGCCTTTCCCCACTAACAAATATATATATATATAGTGATGACTTTTACTGGCAACTAAAAAGAGTCATCACTAAAGGTACACTTTTAATGGTGACAAAATAACGTCACTAGTAAAAATTATTGTTAAATGTTATTGTCCATTTTAGTTTAAAAAGCCTTTAGTGGTGACAAAAAAAAATAGCCACTAAATGCATACTTTTAGTGGCAATACATGAAAAGGTGCCCCTAAAATAAGCTTTTAGTGGTGAGAAAGGTCAACAACTAATTGCCACTAAAGGTCCTTTTCATCAGTGGCCGTGTGAAAAATTTTTGTCTTTTAGAACAAAGACCATTAGTGGCGACAAAGAGAGATTACCACTAAAAAAGGCTTTTAGTGGCAATGCATGTCACCACTAAAAGTATGAAAAATTTTTGCCATAAACAAAAATTTTGGAGCAAAGACTATTAGTGGTGACCCAGAGAGGCTGCCACTAAAAGCGTGAAAAATTTTTGTTAAGAACAAAAATTTTGGAGCAAAGACCATTAATAATGACTAAGAGGGATTATCGCGAAAAGGGACTTTTATGCCAATGATCATCACCACTAATAGTGGGAAAATTTTTTGCTAGGAACAAAAATTTTGCAACAAAAAACATTAGTAGCATCCCATAAGTGTTGTCACTAAAAGAGACTTTTAGTAGCCATGAGTATCACTACTAAAAGTGTAAAAAAATTTTACCAAGAACAAAAATTTTGGAGTGAAAACCATTAGTGACGACCAAGAGGGGTTGCCATTAAAAGTGTGAAAAAAATTTTCCAGAACAAAAATTTTAGAATGAAGATCATTAATAGTGACTCTGAGAGGTCGCCACTAAAATCATGAAATTTTTTTATGATCCAAAAATTTCTATGCTAAAACTTTTAAGTTTGGCAACAATTTTTTATATGTAAAAATGACATCATTGAGACACGAACTAAAGACTTTGAAGCAAATTGCTAATACTTTAGTTGATTATACCACAAGCTTTTGGGTAGTCATATTATGCATTATTTATAATATATATATAATAAAATAATATAACAAAAAATTATGTATATCATATATGAAATATAAAAAAGCAACAAAACTAATATATATTATTTATAATTATAGCTATATTTTTAATTTGGTTAATTTTTTTTTCATTTCATATATTACTTTTTCTAATTTATTATTTCTAAGTCCTTTGCTTCTTCTTTTTTTTTTTTTTTGTTCTTTATTTTTCATGACAATGGAATCTTAATATAATTTGGGAACTTCAAAAATTCAATATTAAATGCTTTTAAATTTTAATCACTGGTAATTTTCATTTTTCAATTAAAAAATATCTTTCCAAACATTTTAAAAAGCATATTATTAGTAACTAAATATTTATAATTTATTAATATTTTTATTATATTTTTATTAGATAAAATTAAAAATATACATATCTAATTATCATTAGTTGCAATCACAATGAAACCAATGAATTTTAAAGTAGCATCTCTATCAGTTTAATGACCAATCTAATTTTAAAAATATTATATATTTAAGACATATTCATTTATAATTTAATATCGTATGATAAAGTCTTTTTAGAATTATATATGATTCTAAATTTATAAAAAAATTTCTAAATTTCACCTTTTCCCTCACCTCTCTAATCTCTATCTTTCTTTATAATAAAGCAAATCATCTCTCTTCTCTTATAAGATAATCAAAATAGATAATTATTAATATTTTAATAAACATTGTACAAATTTATCAAAATATTAATAATTATCTCATAAAAATTTAATTTGAATAGCATCAAAAAATATATTTATTATATAAAATTTTTTATTTATATAGCATTTATTGAATTTTTTTAATTATTCTTCATCTGGTTTTTGAAGTTATCTAATTATTAATCAAATATTAAAAAAAATACATCTTACAAGATAATTGAAATATATAATTTTATTTAAGATAAATACTAATCCAAATAAAGACAAAAATGAGTGAAAAGGCATATTTTTGAAAAAGATATTTACAATAACACTTATTTATAAAATTAAAAAAAAACTTTTTGCCCTTAAATTGGCTAAATAGAGTAATTCAAAAATTTTATATATTAAAATTAGCTACAAATTTGACAAAGGAAGTATTTATACATAACCCTAATTAATTTATCAAAATTAAAATAAAAATAAATCAAAGAATACATAAAAATGATTCTCCAAAATAAAAATAAAATTTAAAAAAACACATGAAACAACAAAAAAATAATGGTAGAAATATAATAATAAAAAAAATAGGAAAATTGAATTTTTGTAATTTATTTTGTATGACTTTTTTAATAAGCCAAACCCAATATGTAGGCCTAGTCTAGGATTTGCTAAGTCCCCAAAATGGTTAAGTGGATACAAATATATAAGCTTTCACAGTTTTGAAGTTTAACCAAAAAAAAAAAAAAGGTTTGTCTACTTATATGCTTCTTCTCTCAAATTCGAAACCCCATTATTCATTTACTCTTCATTTGATCCTCATATCTACATTTTCTTCTCCAATTCACGTATGTGTCAATCAAAACCAACACCGAAGCTTTGCCTACTTATATGCTTGTTCTCTCAAGTTCAAAATCTCATCCTTTTTTTTTTTTTGGCTCCAGATCTACTTCCTTCTTCTCTCAAAGCCATGTTTTAGCATTATCTAATCATTAATCAAACATAAAAAATAAACCAAATAGATAATAATAATATTATTATTATTATTTAATTTCTAAATAGATAATTATAAATTATAAATTTATTAAAAAATGTTAGGCATCTATCAAAGTTGCTTCTTCAGTCTTCTTTCCTCTCTCCTTTCTATACTCTTTGCTTTCCCTCCCTAAACCCTAACCCTACTTCTAATCTCCTTCATCCCTGAACTATCAACTTCACCACCATGTAAGGTCCAACACTCTGTCACGTTAAACCTCCTAACCTTGATCCAATAACTTCAAATAAGTCCCCCACAAGTAGCTAAACCATTGTTGTAAATTAAACCATCAATGTTGAGAGACACTCAACTTGGTGCAAGTTCTTTCCATTTAACAAAGCTCTCCATACACTGCATTCTACACTTGACCATTCTATCCTAGAAGCACACGTTGTTTATAGTCCTTCAAACACACGAATGCAAGGCTATTATGCATAATACAATTAATCTATTTATTAAAATTTTAATTATCATTTCTTAAAAATTAATATTAATTTATTTTAAAAATATCAAAGAATATATTTATCATTGAAACTATTTCTTATTTATACATCAATTGCTAGTAGTTTCTTTTTAAAAAGTCGTTATCCAGTTTTATAAATTATTTAATCATTGATGAACAAATAAAACAATAAATAAAGCCCATCATAAATTTTAAAATTTTTTTAGTTAAGTTTAAAAAACTAATAAATTATTATTTTTAATTTTTTATTAATAAATTAAATTTTAAAATTTAGAATTTATACATGTAAGATTCAAAATTTAAAACTCCAAAAACTAAGAGGATAATGTTTTTAGTTTATTTTCAAATTAGCCATTGTAATACCATATCAAGGCACCCTCCATATTATGTCACAAATGGCTTAGAGAGTTATTTTCATGAATTTCAAGCTTTTAGTGAGATGGCCTTGTATGTTCTATATTATGGCTTAAAAAAGTAACACCTAGTTGGGCTCCTTGAATTAATTGTGTGATGACTCCAAGGGATTTAAATGGAGTCAAGAATCATAAATGAATAGATAGAATGGAGCCAAGATGATGTTTTCTTAAGGTTACTTCATTAAGTGCATTATGGAACCATAAAGGAATCTTATGAGTCACCTAACTTTTCTAGTAAATGTGTGGCCTAAGAATGTAATTCAAGAATATAATTAGCTTCCATATGATGTGTCTAGGCCAAGAGAAATAATCTCCACCTTCTTGGGTGTGTGAGGTCAAGGGAGAAGACTCAAGACTTAAGGAAAAAGTGTGTAAATACAAGCAAGGTAGCTCTCTCTACTTTCTCTCATGCATGAATGTGTGCTTGGCTTGTCTTTGAATGTATGAATGTGTAATTTTAAGCCATGAAAAGTATTCTAACATGACTTTTATTTTATGGTGTCATGATGTTACTATATACTTTCACATGATGTTTATTATATGTGATTGAGTTTGCTTGAGTGTGGTGAGGCTAAGAACCCTTAGCCATGATAAGAATGAGTTAAGAACCCTTAAAGTTGGTTGAAACAAAGTAAAGAGTCTTCCAAAAGTAAGGTTGACTCTTAAGAGCAAGGTTGAGTGAAAAACCTCTTAACGAATGGGTGAGGCAAGTCCAAAATCCACAAGTGAATGGGTGAGACTAATCCATCTACTTGACAAGTCTATGTATGCCATGTATGATGTTTTCAAATGCCGAGAATACTTCTTGAATGATTGCACATGTCAATATGCCCATGCATGCATTTGTAAGACTTATTTTTCATCTTTTTATGTGTGATTGAAAGGGAGATGAGTTATTGAGATTCTTTGAATCTTGTTCCCTCCTCTCCAATGTTCTAACATGCTAGGTGGATCAAGAGAATAAGAAAATGGGAGCCAACCACTTGAGAGATGAGAATATGACATCAAAGTGTATAAATTTTGTTACTTTAAGGCCATATGAGTGGCAAATTTATAATATATTATTGTATATGACCTATGACCTCTTAAGCATATGTAATTATATTAATATGTCATGTATAAATAAGAGTTGAGGTTATATGTATGGAAATATGCATTTTGGACATATAATGGCAAACTAATATTATAGAAATGCATGTATAAATGGAAGTGGAATGGCCAAATTGATATGCATGAGATTTGGGATCACTTGGAGAATTTATACAAGTCATATTCATACTTTTAAATTCACCCAAGAGGTGCCAAATACTAAAGGAAGTCATTTGAACACATTTGATCTCTAATATAGACCAAAATTAACCATATTGGAAATCTATACCACTTTTTATCCAAATGAGCTTTTCTTGATTTGAGATCTGACATGTATTTAGATCTTGTTGAGATCTTTTTAGAAAGCTAAAGTGCATAATTTTTGAAGGTCTATGGAATATTTGATGAATTTTCAAAGTTGAAAAAAAAATCTAAAATTGGTTCATGGTATTGTTCACTCATGTCCAAAAATGAATTCTATCACGTAAGAGGCAAATGATATCCAATTGCCACAAAATTTTACAAAGAAATACTATACATCTCCAGTGACTTGTGTCAACTAGAAGCACTCCATTTGGATGTCTAGAGAGAGAGATATGAATTTTTAAAATTTCTACCCTGTATTAGGAGTTCAGAGAGACCTTAGGTATTGTTTGATTAGTTTTCAAGGTCTGTATATGCCTAGACTGGTCTAAAGTTATTTTTTATCTCTAGCTAACATCTATATCTTTCTGGATTGGTATCATTTGCATGGACTAGATTTTTGTGAAATTAATTAGACATTTTTGAAGTTTGTAACAAAAACCTATATTAATACCAGTAGCCAGTCAGACCTTTGTACATTTTCGAATGTCAAACATCTTTTATGTGATATTTCTGAAGGAAACATACTATACACGCAGCAAAAATTTTAATTTGTTTTCTCCCATAGATCTGTCAACTTGATTAAACCGAGTATAAGATAAAATATTACCTTTGTAGTGCGCTTTGTCTTTTCGGATCTCTAGAACTAACGTATATGTGCAACCCCCTCTACTGGTATCCACACAAACGATCTAGCAACTTGAAAAGGCGTGCTAGCACCTTCGTTCACCACGTCCATACGCGAATTGACGAGAAGATAATCTTCTCTCTCTAGGCGTCTGTACACTTTCTCTCTCTAAGTGTACGGCCGCGCTCTCTCTTTAGGGTGACGGCTTAAGGTTTTAGAAAGCTGACTCCTTTTTTTGTATATCTAAACCCTAGCCTACCTCTCCTTTTATAGAGGTATATTTAGATTAAATTAGTTAATTTAAATACATTATTTAAATTAATCCAAATTAATCTTAAACAAATTAGTTGAAATTCAAATTTATCTCATAAATTCAATTTTAACTAATTCATTTATAAATAAAAATATATATATTGAAATATATAGTACAATATATATATTCATATCAAATATAAATGTATATATTTCAAATTTCTTACACATATATATATATTATATATATATACATATATATAATTATCTCACCCTAATTAAGCGTAACATTCATCGAATCTAGACACAATTTTAGGTTCAATGAATTTAGACATTCTTATTCAAGTTGATTCGTTCTTGGTGCGACCCTATAGGCCTATATGATATTGGCAGTGGGCCAACAACATTATTGCACCCATAAGTTACTAGTGGCCTCTAGCAAGACATAATGATTACCCAAATCACATAGGATTTGGTGATCTGATACAGTCTATCGTATAACCCTGTCATATCCCTTTTATTACACGATATCTTGATCAAGCATGGGGCATGGAAATGTCATCCTTATCTTACTTGATCATTAGTTTCTCAATTTATGTGCAGACCGATAAAACGAATGGAAAACCCTTCCATCCAAACATGACCATACATTTTTCAGTCACATTCATTGAGGGGCCCAAAGATATCTCTTCGTTAACTAGAGGGACAAATTTCATCTTGACCACTCATCATCCTCTACATGGAGTCGATTATGCCTGACCATAGCCTTTATGATCACCCAGTCAAAGGTGACTTTTGAAAATGCCAAAGCACAGTATCTTTCATGTTGGAATCTATGATGATCTCAAGTATGAGGGATTAGTGACATGATTATATATGAGGTACGCTTATGAGCTAATCCATGAAACTATCTCATGATGAGTCGATCCAGTGCCCTGTTCCCAACAAGCGCCTATGATTTTGATTTGTATCTTCATACATGATTAACACATAACCATCAATCAAAATCATACTCTTCTTAATTCATCATCGTTCCCACAATGATGACCGACTAGGGATATTTAGGATAACTAATATAATTTATCCAAGGATATAATTATTATAGAAACATGCAAATATAATAATTGTAACAGAAAAACTTTTATTGTTAATGAAGCACAATGTTTACAAATGATTAGCCTAGGGCATAATCTCCAACAATTTCATGGCCTGGAAATATTTTTAGATAAAGTACACATGTGTAGCTTTCCAAAGTGGGAAAGAATGTATAATTTCTATTTTTCTAGAATTAATTATGATTTTTCAAAATTTGTGATAGAAAGAGGAAATTTCTGGCCAAGGCTACATCAGGAAATTTTATGTATTCCCTTGCCTAGCACGAGCTCCAGGCCAATTTTGGTGATAGAAATGAGTTGTATTTATGTAATTAAATATGAGAATATGATATATAAGCTCACATAGTCCACGGGATACCGAATGAAAAATTTATACGCTATGCAACGCTAAAATATTCATTATTTTAATTACTTTTTCTTGCCTCCTATATGAGATGCATGGTTTAAGGTATGAGAATAGCATAACATGAGTTAAGAAATTACGGTGTTACATTTGGCTTTACCAAATCCATTCAAGCCAAAACACATTCATAAAATATATTTTAAGAACATCATGGTACCATGGCATGTAGGAAATAGCTAGAGAAATTTCTCATGGCATAAACATACATACATACATACAAAGACAAGAAAACAACCAAGAATGCATGAGAGAAAGGTTAGAAAGCTACCTTGAAGCAAAATACAACTCTTCCTTTGTCTTTCTCTTGTTCCTTTTTGGTCAAACACATACAATAGAGTTGTTCTTGATTCTCTTGGCCTAGACACATTAAATGAGACACAAATCAAGCTTTGGAATCAATTCTATTTTCATAGAAACTCTATGCATGCCTATTCTCTCATATGGCTCCATTATGCTTCCATAAAGGACCTAATGAAGCAACAATGAGAATTCATGATCTTGGCTCCCATTTCCCATTCATTCTAGGTCTCTTAACTCCATTTAGACTCCTTGGAGTCATCACACATTCATTATGAGCAACCTAGCTATAAGTTACTTCTTAATGTCTCAATATAGAGTCTACACCTCCATCTCACATTTTATGGCTTCTAAATTTTTTTCAAGGCTTCCATTAGTGTTCTCCCATCATATCTAATCCCATTCTAGCCTTAGAACCAATTAAAACATTCCCTAAGTACTTCAAGCGGTCTAGGCTAAGACTATGCAAGCATATGGCACCAATAGAGTTTGTTTCATTTCTTTTAAGGAATAGCCACTTGTGAAGCTCATCATTGTCTCATATTTTTGGGTATGTGGGAATGATTACATCTCATAAAATACATGTACATAAATGTGTGGGAAAGAACATACATAAAAACATAAACTAATGTCAAAAGATTGCTTCTCATGCTCTTTGCTCACCATTTTTACTTCCTTGAGGATTTCCTAGACATGGTTAGAAAAAATATGGAGAAGAATGAGATTCAAAATGTAACACTATAATTTCTTAGCTTATTTCATGCTATCTTCATGTCTCACATTATGCATTTCATGGAGGAGTAAGAAAATAGCATAAAAATAATGAATACTTTAGCATTGCGTAGTGTATAAATTTTTCAGTCGGTGTCTTGTGGACCGTGTGAGCTCATGTATCATATTCTCATATTTAAATATATAGATACAACTCATTTCCATCACTAAAAGTGGCCTACAACTCGTGCAAGGCAAGGGAATACATAAAATTCATAGTTGCTATTTCGGCCAGAATTTTTCCTTTTCTATCACAAATTTTGGAAAATCATAACTAATTCCAAAAAAATAGAAATTACACATTATTTACCATTATGGAAAGATAAAGATGTTTAATTTATGCTAAAAATATGTCTAGGTCATGAGACATAACATAGAAGACATTTGAAATTCAAAATGGTGCAGAGATCCAACTGGCTACTGGTACTGATATAGCTTTCTGCTATAAATGTCCCATTAATTCCAGAAAAATCTAACCTATACAAATGATACCAATTTGGAAAGCTATAGATGTTAGATAGAGGGAAAAATAACTTTAGACCAGTTTAAACATATTCAAAACTCAAAAACCAATCAAACAGTAACCTAGGTCAGTTAGGATGCCTGATACTGGACAGAAACTTTAAAAATTTATATCTCCCTCCCTAGACATCCAAATGAGGTGCTTCCTATTGGCACAAGTCATTGGAAGGGTCTAGTTTCTTTTTATAAATTTCTTGGCAATTAGACATCATTTTCCCTATAAGTAGCAAAATTTAATTTCGAACCTGCGTGAACAGTACACTGAACCAATTTAAAACAAAAGTTCAACTTTAAAAATTTATCAAATATTCCATAGACCTCCAAAAATTTTTCACTTTAGCTTCCCAAAAAGCTCTCAACAAGGTCTAAATGCATGCCAAATCTCAGATCAAGAAGAGCTCATTTGGACAAAAAGTGGTATAGGTTTCCAATATGCTCAATTTTGCTTCATATTAGATACCAAATATGTCCAAATGACTTCCCTTAATATTTGGCACCTCTTAGGTAAAAGCATGAATATGACTTGTATAAATTGCCCAAGTGATTCCAAATCTCATACATCTCAATTTGGCCATTCCACTTCCACTTATATAGTAATGCATCAAACCTTCAAAAAGTTAAATTTGTCATTACATTCTAGTATTCACATAGTATAGTTTTTCATTTATACATAACATATTAACATAATTACACAGGCTCAAGAGGTTATAGGTTATATACAATAATAGGTTACAATATTTGTCACTTATATGGCCTTAAAGAAGCAAATTTCATGCACTTTAATATCATACTTTCATCTCTCAAGTGGTTGGCTCCCATTTCCTTATTCTCTTAATCCACCTAAAATGTTAGAATATTAAAAAGGAGGAAATAAGATTCAAAGAATCCCTATAGCTCATCTTCCTTTCATTCACACATAAAAGATGCAAAACAAGTCTTACAAATACATACATGGGCATGTTGAATCACATAAACATTCAAAAAGTAATCTTAGTATGTGAGTAAGTCATACATAGCATACATAGGCTTGCCAAGTAAGTGGATTAGCCTCACCCATTTACTTGTGAATTTTGGACTTGTCTTACCCATTTTCTTAAGAGATTTTTTACTTAACCTTCCTCTTGCGAGTCAACCTCACTCATGGGAGACTCTTTACTTTGTCTCAACTAAACTTTAAGGGTTCTTGGCTCATCCTCACCATGGATAAAGGTAGGCTTCACCACACTCAAGCAAACCCAAGCACATATAACAAACATCATTTGAAAACATAATGGATCATCATGGTACCATGGTATATGAAATCATGCTAGAATGCTTTTTATGGCTTAAAATTCACATACATACATTTAAAGACAAGTCAAGCATACATTCATGCATGAGAGAAGAAGGAGTAAGCTACCTTGGATGTAACCACACACTTTTTCTCTTGAATTTGCTCTCCCTTCCTCAGCCTCACACATACAAAGGTGTGGGAATGATTTCTCTTGGCCTAAACACAATTTATGGAAGCCAATTAGATTCATGGAATTAATTTTAAGGCCACACATCTTCCTTAAATACTAACTTGATCTATAAATCCTTTTATAGTTCTAAGAATGCACCTAATGAAGCAACACCCATCAAATAAATTCTAAGCTTCATTCTTTCCTTTCATATATGATTCTTGACTCCTTTTAAGCCTCTTGGAGTCATCACATAATTAAAATAAAGAGTCTAACTATATTTTACTTTTTTAGGTCATATTATAGAACATAAGACACCAATTCATCTTCTAGGCCTTCTAAATTTTTCATAAGGTTCCTCCAATCTTCTACCATCATATGAAGTCCCAAACTAAGGCTAGAACAATTTAAAACACTTCCTAATCTATTTAACTAGCCCAGACTAAAACATAGGGGAGAGGAAAAGTTCATAGACTTCTTAATTTTTCCTTGATGGGAGACACACTTAGGAGGCTTCCTAGAGGCCTTAGAAGCTCAAATAAACACCCACACATGCAAGGAAATTTATATGTTAAATCAGTTTTTACATCCCATTTAAGAGTTTCACATTTTCCATTCTTGCATTTCATTGATCTTCCTTCCAATTTATTTTCATATTCTATTTCCTATAGCCTAATTTATGTGTTTCATACTTACTCTAAGTTAAAAACCTTCCCCTTTTCTTTGTTCTATATGAGGCTGAAATATGGGAGAAGAAGCTAAGGAAGAAGAAGCAACATCTTGCAAGAAAATTACCTTGAATCAAGTTCTTTCAAAAGGGTTCTCCCTTTGCTCTATCCTTCTCCTTGAATTTCTAAACTTTCCCCTTTGGTTCAAGGCCAAAAAAGAACCATTTAGGCATAAAAAACCATAGAAAGATGGAGCAAAGAGAGGAGAACAACTTTGAATAAGAGAAAGTTATGAAATGCCTTGAATTTACTTATCTTTCTTAGCTTTCTTCTCCCTTCTCTTATGCTTATCTTTGTGCTCTCCTTCTCTAGCACTCTTATCTATTTTGAATGAAGCACCAAGTTGGTTAGCAAAGTGAGAGAGTGGGAGGCCCTTCTTAAAGGAAAATTCAAGAGTAAATTGTTCTAAAAAATGACATTTATGTCCCGCATACGTGGTAATTTCATTTTAGCTCCCTTTTTAGGACTGTCTCTTTCATCATAAAATTTAGGCTCCCAATTTTATAAAATGCATTTGGAATCACTCAAATCAAAACTAAAACCTTCCCAAACGAATATATTAAAGTTTAGGTCAACCAACATTGGAAAACATACACCAGAAGGGTTTTAATTGTCCCAAGGTTTCCTATGGTTTTCAGGGCCTCTGAGAACTACGGAGAACTCAAAAATTTCATTTAAAAATCCCTCCTATGTGTTTTTCCAAAATTACACTTATTTACAAAAATGCCACTGGCCTTTCGACAAATTTTTTGAATTATTACGACCCCGATTTCTGGGCAACTCAAGGCTCAAATTCTTATTTTTCATTATTTAAAATTTTATCCATATTTTATTTGGTCTTAAATCACTCATCTTAAGGGACTTGCTTTGAAAATGCATCCATTTCTGTCATTTAACAAAAAACAGACATTATACAAAGAATCTTAATAGCTCATTCATTATTTAACCACACATATATGGCATATTCAATGGTCAAGAGAGCAAGTATGCATATTATACACTCGAGTATCATTCATAATCATGTATAAGGGATTACATGGCTTTATTAAAAGCAAAAATAATTTTAAGGATTTTTGGTTTAATCTCACGTCACAATTAGGGACTTTTGGCTTTGTTTCACCCATATTTAGGCACTTTTGGCCTCACCTCACCAAATCAATTCCAAATGCAATCAAATGTCATGTAATTGCATATGATTATCAATCAATCAATAACATACATAATTAGCACATAGGACAAACAAGCAACCTAAAACTAATCAAGCAACCAACATACATGTGCAAGAATAGATGAAGTGCTACCTTAATGCAAAAGGTCACTTAATCCTCTTTTGCTTCTTGCCTTGATCTTTTGGTTTCACACTTACACTTAAGGGAGATATCACTTGCTTGGCCTAAACACATTAGATAAAGCACAAAATTATTAATGGAACCATACTTATAGACTCATTTAAGTCTTATACAAACTAATTAGAATTTTATATTCTCATATGGCTCCATTAGGTGGCATAATGAAGCAACTCTTGTAAATCAACATCTTGACTCCAAGACCCCACCCAATTTGAGTTATATGACTTCATTTAAACTCATTTGGACCATCACAAACTCAATTCAATAAGTCTAACACCAAGTTGCTTCTTTATGCATAATGAAATTCTAAATTTTCACCTTTCAAAATAAGGCTTCTAAATTCAAACCAATAGTTCCTTTAATATTTATAATTCATATCTAGATCATTTATAACCTTAGAATTAAATAAAACTCTCTCTAGACACCCTAAGTGAGTCTTGGCTGAGACATGTACCAAGATGGCCTTCCATGGAGTTTTTGTTCCATCTTTTGGAAAATTAGCACCTATGTGAGTTTCTTAGTCTCTTCTTAGCTCAATTCTACTCTTACATAGTTTAAAATATCATTTTAAGGCTTTATACTCCTTAAAATGCCATATAATTATGGTCTTATACTCATGCACATATTCCTATCTCATAACCTTAACATTTCCACAAGATTCATCATATGCACATATGTTTACTATCTATTTATACATGTACAGCTCTATGGCTTCTAATATGGACAACATATAGACATGGTTGCGTTTTGCATCAAAATGATCTATATATTGACGTGCTTAAGCTTATACACAAATTAACATCACATATATTCCTACCATACATGAGGTATATCATTACTAATGTATCATATTCATTATTAACTGCATAATTACAATAAAGGCTTCAAGTACATGAGTTCTAATCTTTACTATTTCTCATTTTCTTTGTCCTTGCTTAAAAATCCTGAAATGGTTAATGTGAGGGACATAGGTGAGATTTTGGAGAAAATCTCAATAACTACTCTCAACTAAATCAATACATACATGAATGCTATAAAGAAATTCAATACATGTGGTGCA
The DNA here is from genome assembly GCA_026724425.1 of Erythrophleum ivorense. Taxonomy (NCBI): domain Eukaryota; kingdom Viridiplantae; phylum Streptophyta; class Magnoliopsida; order Fabales; family Fabaceae; genus Erythrophleum; species Erythrophleum ivorense. The sequence goes on from JAIUCV010000011.1 coordinate 23,531,522, forward strand.
AGTATGTGATTCTCATGCATAATGAAATTTAAATACAACTTTTAGCATAAAAACTGTAACATCTAGTTTTTCGTAAAAACAACGAAATAAGCCAATTATAAAAGTAAGTCTCCTAAAATGAATGATTTAAGGCCAAATAATATTATGATAAAATTTTAAATAATGGAAAATGAGGTTTGAATTACCTAAAAACCCAAACCAAATGAGATAAAAAAGTTTGTGAAAGAAAGTTAGGGCATTTTTGTAATTTTTGGCAATTTTGGAAAACTCATAGGCGGCTTTTTAAATGAAAAATTTGAGCTTTCTAGAGTTTTTAGAGACTCTGAAAATTATAGGAATCCCCAGAACAGTTGAAACCCCTCCAGTGAACGATTTTGGCCATCAATTGACCAAAACTTTAACTAAATGGTTTGGAATAATTTTAAATCCTTTTTTAGTGAAACCAAAGCCAATTTATAAGTATGAAAGCCTAAATATTATAATGAAAAAAGAAAAATTTAAAAAAGGAGTTAAATTGGGCCTAAATGAAAAGAACCAAGAATATGGACTAAAATGCAAAGTAGAAAAGTGCATAAAGTGACTTTTGGACTACTTAACCACGTTCGCTTTCAGCTCTTAAGTTTACCAACATTTTGAACATTTGAAAACAGAATTTCAAGGGGCTTAGGAGATGCACAACTGAGGAGGAGAAAGGGGGAAGAGAACTTGTGGAAAAGGTAAGGATTTTTACTCTCTTCCTTGCTTCTTCTCATATCCACTCTTTTCTCCACCTTCTTTTCTCTTTTTCCTTTGTTTTGGAGGTTGATATTTTGAGATCAGCCCAAGTAGAAGAAGTGAGCTTTGGAGGAAGAAACTTGTAACAAGTGGAAGTGCCTTAGAAAAGTAAGTAAACAAGGTATGGTTTAAAGACCCTTTTAGCTTCTTCTTGGTTGTCTTTCTTTGAGTGAATTTGGGTCAAACTTAGCTTCCATGGAGGGAGATGAACTTTGACCTTAGCAAGAAAGAAACAAGCATTTAGCAGTGTGAAAAGTAAGATTGGTTCATTGGAATAAAAAAGAAAACCAAGAAAAAACAAGTTTGTGAACCATGGGGCTTTGAGACAAAGTAAAATTTGATTTTTCCTAGAGACAATTAGACTTATGTAAGACATGGTATAAGTCCCTTAGAAATATAGTGTAACACCATCATTTCTACTCATATCTATCATCCCTTACATGCTCATGTAAGATATAATAAGAATAAAGTAAGAAATTCCATTGAATTAATACACTTTCTTGCGTTGCGTCATAGTTAAAAATTCATTTCAGTGTCACATGAACCGTGTGAGCTCATACTATGAATCCTTATATTTAATTACACCATTACAACTCATTTGCTTCATAAAAACATGCTTTCAACCCAGGGAAACCGAAGAGAGATATGGGACACGAATATTCATTCTCGGCTAGACTTGGCCTCATTTTTAGGCAAACTTTGGAAAATCATAACTAAATCTAGAAAAATAGAAAACATGTAATATTGATCATTCTATAAATATTGGGATGTCTAATTCATGCTAAAAATATGTACAAGTCATAACATCCCACACACAGGGTGTTTGACACACGAATTGTTTTGGAGGTTGGTCTGGGTCCTGATGCTGTCACAGTTTACTGATATGAACTTCAAAAATATCCAATTAATTCCAAAAAAATCCAATACATAAAAATGATACCAATCTGAAAATATGTAGATGTTAACTAGAGAGAAAAAATATCTCCAAATCAGTTCATCAAGCCCGGATCTCAAAAATCGATGGAATAGTACTTTTGGTTGGGCAAGGTTACTGATACTGGATAGAAACTTCAAAAATTCATAACTCCCTCTTTGGACCTCCAAATGAGGTGCTTCTAGTTGGCATGAGTCACTGTGATTATCTAGTTTCTCTGTATAAAAGTTCATGGTAATTGGACATTATTTGAGTCTCGGGTAACAGAAAAAAATTTCAGACCAAATGAATAGTGCAGCAAACCAGAAACATGAATTTTGCCAACTTTGAAAAATCATCAAATATTTTTTAGAAATCCAAAAATTATGATCTTTAGCTTTCCAGAAATCTCTCAATAAGACCTAATTGAATGCCAAATTGTAGACCAAGACTAACTCATTTGGCCAAAAAATGATATAAGGTTTCATATTGGTCAATTTTGGCTCCATAGAGGGTACCAAAGTTACCAAATGGATTTTCCTTAGTCTTGGTACCTTTTGGGCAAGTCTAAAAGCACATTTAAGACTTAAGTGAGCTGCCCAAATGGTCCCAAACCTCATGCATCTCATTTTGGCCATTCAACCCACACTTATGCATACATTCATCAAAATCCCATATTGCACACTTTGGCCTTAAATACTCAAAATAAGTGCTATAGGTCATATATCTAAACATCACATAATAGTGTATTTACACAAGTCTTAGAGTTCATGGTGCATATATAACATCATATACATTATGAACTATCATTATGGCTCCAAAATGAGCCATATGATACATAAGCTTGTCAATCCTTGTTCTCATAGTTGTTGGCTCCCTTCACCATAATTACTTAGTCCACCTAGCATGTTAGATCATTGGAGAGGAGGGAATGAGATTCAAAGAATCTCAATAGCTTATCTCCCATTCAATCACATATAATATGTGCAAAGTAAGCTTTACAAATGCATGCATGAAGAAAATAAAAGCCATGGACATTTTAAAAGCAAACTTGGCATGTGAACAACTCATACAAATCATTCAAGAGTTCACCAAGCGTTTGGATTGGCCTCACACTTCTCCTCATGGATTTAGGACTTGCCTCACCCATTCTTGAGCACTTTGGACTTAACATACTCTTGGGAGCCCACTTTACTTTTGGGAGACTCTTTGCTTTGTCTTAACCAAGCTCAAGGGTTCTTGGCTCATCCTCACCCAAGGGAAGAGTTCTTGGCCTCTCCTCACTCAAGTAAACTCATACAAATATCATAGATTCATTTAAAACATAACATGGCATCAAAAGTCATAGCACATAAAAGCATACTAGCATACTTTTCATATCTTGAAAATACATATACACACATTCTAAAACAAGCTAAACACACATCCATGCATGATAGAAGGTGGAGAGAGCTACCTTGAACACAATCATACACTTTTTCCTTTGGATTCAAGCCTCCTCTTTCAGCCACACACCCACAAATTGGTGGAGATGGTTTCTCCTGGCCTAGATACAATTTATGGGAGCCAATTAGGTTCATGAAACATATTCTAAGACTACATAACTTGGTGAAACACTAGATGACTCTATAAGCTCTATTATGGTCCATATTGGCACCTAATGAAGCAACACCTCTCAAAAAATTTCTAGGCCTCATTCTTTCCTCTTATATATGATTCTTGACTCCTTTTAAGCCTCTTGGAGTCATCACATTATTAAAACAAAAGGCCTAGCACCATGTTCCTTCTTTAGGTCACATTATGGAACCTAAGTCACCAAATCAATTTCTATGAGTTCTAAATTTTTTCCAAGGTCTCCCTTCATTTTCATTTACCAAATATGACTCAAGAATAGCCATAGAAAATTTTAAAACTCTTCCTATCTAGGAGAACCCATCTAGGCCGAGGCTATGAAGCATATTGGGTTTTTTAGAGTTTTCTTTGTTTTCTCAAGGGAAGAAGCATATGGGGAGCCTCTTAGGGATCTTGGGAGCTCATTTAAACTCTTACTTAGGCCTAGGAATCATTATACAAAATCAGATTTTACAAGGTACAATTGAAACCCTAGAACTTGTATCTTGAAATCTAATAGTTTTTTGATAATTCCTTTTGCATATTCTTAATCTCCACACCCTTTTTCCTTAGATTCATGCTTGGTTCTGCCTAAAAATCATCTTCTCCTAGGGTTTTCTCAAGTGGGGCGAAATGGTGGAGAAAGGCACCAAAAATGACAACCATAGGAAGAGAAATTATCTTGTTTTCTTGCTTTTTCTCACTTGAATCTTGTGTTCTTTGAGCTCCTCTCTTCAAATCCGAATTTTCCCCTTAATATCTCCCTTAAAACAGATTTATAAACTTCATTTTAATCATAGGAAACAAAGGAGAATGAAGGAGAAGAGGTTTGGAAGAGAAAGAGTATGAAAAACCATGAAAATCCATACCTTTCTACCTTGAATTTCTCCTCCTTTTCTTCCTCCTCTTGTGTGCCTCATCCCCTAGGGTTTTCTTCTGGTTTTGGGCAGAACATGGTCGTGTATAATGAAGGGGGAAGAAGGGTGCATCATATATATAGGTGGGAAAAAGTTACACTTTTCAAAATTTTCCATTTTGCCCTTCGTTCTTTGCATTTTCATTTCTTCTTCGTTTTAGCTCCTTTTCGAGAATCGTCTTTTCCATTATAAAATTTAGGTTCCCAATTTAGTAAAATGTATTTTCATTTTATATGATGTTTGACACCTTATCTTTTCTAGATTGTGCTGGGTTTTCTCTTTCAAATTGTGGAATTAAATTATTTTTGCCTACTCATTTACAGGAGGTGTGTCAAAGTATTGAATTACAAAGATAATATGTAAAGTGGAGCCTCTAAGTCTAAATGGAACTTGGGATTTGTTTAAAAGGACTTTAGAGCCCATGAAGCACTACCTTCTAAGGTGGAGAAGATAGCAAGTGTCATGACCCAAATCCCAGGCCATGACCAGCACTTAAATCAAGCCAATCAAGATTAGCCTAGCCTAGGAAGCTTAACAACTCATTCAAAGTTCATGTGTGTATATATATATAGGTATATATATGCACATATAAATAATTAGATGTTGTTGAAAATCTAGCAACACTTCTCCTAAAAACTAGACATTCCAACCTTACAATATTAACACAATCCAATACATTTATTCTTAGAATTTAACCATTTTCATATACCTCACAAATCTTGCCACAAAATAGCATGGACATAAATTTTCAAAATACAAACAATTGTCATTATAAAGACCTACAGAAGGTTTTCAAGGAAACAAAACATCTGCAAAAAAAAAAAAACACAAAAAAATCCTCCACGTAGTAGCCAATGTGTCTTAGAGTCCCAATAGAAACCAACTAACTAAAATAACCTACCATCCATGTCTGGGAGACATGTAAATCCCAAAGCACCTCAATCTATTTTCTGTTGATCTAAAATATGACAAAGGGAAGAAGTAAGCCTACCATTGATTTAGTGAATGCATATACAACAAAGCAAGCCAAAAGGGAAACAAGTGTCCATAAAGTTTTTCACAATAGAGTACTTTGATAGATAAATAACCAACACACACACACACACAAACACACACACACACACACATAATTATACCAATTCACTCAAGTTGTAAGCTATTAGCAACAACATAATTTAAGATCAAAGAAAAATAACATGGAACAGGTCTTGCAAGAAAGTACTAAAATCAACCTTGAGTGCTACCACTCAGAGTTCAATATTACCCTTATTACCACAACACAATACCACAATATCACCACCATTACCAAGTGTTACCACACGGTGTGCATTCAACAACGTATCCAATATAATTATCACTGAGTGTTGCCACACAATAATTATTCATCATTTTAATTAGGTGCATCTAGGCTGATACCCTCGCTAACTGCTATGAGGTTCTAACCAAATTCTTATCCCTAATTTTGAAAAGAAATCATTTAAATAAATTAAATATTAACAAGTTAATAGAAAAAATTAAATCAAGTAAAAGAAGTAATTTGGATAAAATAGAAACAATGATTTAACAAAATTATATAATAAAATTATAAATAAAGTTCACCATTTGAAACTAGAAATGAGATAATAAAACCTTCTAAGCATCAATGTCTCCTAAAATATTCGGTCCATATTCAATCCAAAAATATAAAATTAATTCATCATTTCTCCAACATAATAACCATATATATATACACTACCACATGCATATTGTAATTCACATAGGACTTAATATGCAAGATTGCTTCTTGACAACATAGACAAGGTAAATCACAAAATGTGAAGTTTGGCTAATAAAACAAACTCATAGAGTAAAAGAGACTTTCACCTTGCTATCTACATATTCACCTGTGAGGCCAATAGTGGAGGTCCAAAATTCCTACAATTTTGATGAGAACCCTAATTGAATGTTATATTTAATATAAAAATATCACTTTAATTTCTTAAATGGCTTCCAATACATTCAACATAATTAATTTCACCCTCTAGCACCTAAACCATAATTATAACTTAGATTTTCTAATGCCACTATTAATCTTAAGTTTTTTTTTTATTTCAGAAATTAATTATTATAATTTAATTTAAGCTTCTAAATTTTAATTTGAGCTTAGAATATATCTTAAAGAGCTTAATAGAGCAAATTGGAAGTACCAATTCATACCTTAGTGATTTAAATAAAAAGCCCCAATTTTAAAGCTCCTCCCACAGCCAAAAGAAGAAGAAAGCTACAATTAAGGTTTTGGATCACCATTAGCATTAAAATGGAGCAAAAATGGAAGCTGAAACCAAGGAGAAAGCAACCCAAACACAAGTGAAAAGGAAGAACAAAAATAGAGCAAAAATGTAGCTTACTATCAATGGTTGTCTTCCCATGCAGTAGCTTCAGCCAAGATGCCATTTATACCCAATATCTACCCATCAAAATAGAATGATGGCAAGGCCTTCACGGCAGGGAGAGAAGCAACTGACAAACAACAAGGAAACAAAAGAAAATGTGAGAAGAAAAGAAAAAAAAAAGAGGCTACATACTAGGAGTTTCAAAACATCAAAGAAAGAGAAGAATGGGGGGTGCTGCATCTAATGGAGTAAAGAGGAAAAAAAAAGAAATATTATTATATGGGAAAAAGGATAAATTATAAAAAGTAGCCAAAATCTTTTTCTCATGGGATTTGTATAAAATTTAAGGGAAGGCTATTCCTACATGTCTAAAAGTGAAAATAAGGATAGCATAATTATCTAGAATTTCCATGTCAACTTATTTTTAAAATTTTGATAAGCAAAAATATCTCGATGGATACAAGGTAAATGTCAAAATAGCTTTTTAAGATAATTTTAAAGCTCTATAATTATCCTAAGATTATGTAAATCTTATATTTATCCTAAAAGTAATTTTTTTAATTTAATTAATTATTTTACTATTATTAATATTGTTGGGTTATTACAACAAGGACTATGACAAATGAATGTAAAGGCTTGCCTCTTGCTATTATTAGAATTGCAAGAAGCATGAAGGGAAAAGATGTTAGAAAATGGAATCATATGTTGGAAAGCCTTCAAAGCTTAGAGAATGGACAATATGCCAAAGATGTACCTCCAATTTTGCATAAGTAAAAGTAATAGGGATAAGCCAAATCATAAAAAGCTGAGGTTCTTAAAGAAATTGCTTGAGAGTTAAAGTTTATGGAGAGAGAATATCATAAAACTAAGTAATATGCATATAATTAAATAGAAATGACTAAGAAACAATGAAGCAACAATCATATAAGCCAAACCTTAAAAAACTCATTATCTAGATCATGTTCATTGTCTCTGAAAACATTATGAGGATCCAAATCTATTGCCACAAGGAGAAGATTACAACCACAAAATTGATTGAGATTAATAAATGGTAGAATGTAAAGAATCATCCGCAACTAAATAAAAAGCCTTAAAACAAGTCAAAACATTGAAAATAAAATGTACAAGAAGACCACATTCAATTATCTATCAACAAATTTAGAATGACATGAATGAACCTAGAAAACTTAGGTACAGCAACTTCTGTGAGCAGAGCACATACAATAAGCAGAGAATATAGGATGATCCAAAGAAAAAGTCATTATGGTTATATATATATAAAGATGTGATAGGAGACTAAGTTTGAATTCAAAATTTAGTCTAATAACATAATAGTCATGTGGAGGAATGCATTTTATTGGTCAGTCCTTGAGGCATATATTATTAGTTAGCTCCTAAGGCCAATATTGAAAAAATAATAATTAAATTGGAAGGAGTGCATTTTATTTATTAGCTCTTGAAGCAAATATTATTGATCAGCTTTATTTGAGGCAAATATTAAAAGAAAGATTTAAACTTAGTTATCCAATCATATATAGCCAATTAGAAAGAAGAATAATAAATGTGATATGAAAAATTCAAATTTGAAATTAATTGCTAAAAACATTGTGTCATGATAGGACAATGGACTGGTAGTGTTACACTGAATTGGTATCTGTTTTTGCTTTCAAAGTGATTATGTGAAAGTTGAGTGTTTTGATAATTAAACCTATTTTTAGTTCGTTAATTTTTTAATAAAAAATTTAAATGAAAATTTTAAAATAGATCTAGTGGTTAAGCATTCAAACTCTCAAAAGTTAAGCTCTCTTAAACTTATCAAGTGTCAATCCATGAAGTTGTGTTCAATCTTGATTTGTTACTTTCTTTGAACAAACTAAACGCAGGAAGAAAAGTAGAATGTGATATATGCAGGAAAAAGCAATAACGGAGAGACCACGTGGAAGGCCAAAGGATTTTGACATATAGAAACCCGTTACAGTATTGGAGGGAAAACAAGTAAAGTGCAATTATTGTGGACTTGTATTCGCAGCATGTGCTAACAAGATCAAATCACATATTAATCAAATTAAAAGCAATGGTATTTGATTATGTATTGAATTTCCTCAACCTAACAATATTGGTTCCAATAGGATTAGATCACATATTAATCAAATTAAAGAAGCATATTAGTTAATTTTTTCATACCTAGTCTCCACCATCTTTGCCAAGAACATCACCAATGTGAATTAAAGCTGACCTTCCATCTCTCCATTGACTTTAAGGGTTGTTGATTTCCATTCTCTATAGACCTGAAAATAATTAGGCAGCTTCGGTCAAAGCAACGTAGTTGCTCCAGGGTACACTACAAAATACTGCACCTATTCTATTTTGTCATTATAACTTCAAATTCCACAGTTTTTCAAGCCATATGGGAGCCAATACAAATCCGTCTAATACAACAGAGGGCCTAATAACAATCATAGTGGTTATAGAACTTGAATCAAAATTTTAGTACTATGGTTGTATGCAATTGCAGAAGTTTATTGATTTGAGTGATCATGTCTTCTCCAAGTTCTGGAGGATTAAAGGAGAGTTTATTTAAAACAGCATGTTTAAAATATTCAATGAAGGAAACAAAACAAACTGCTGGATTCAGTTGCACAGAAAAACTAGTTGTTTTTCATTGACAAAGGCAAGATTTCAGTCTTTGCACGAAGTATTATCATCTAACAGAAGTACAAAACAAGTTCACCCAAGAGCGGTGCTGGTGCATATATTGTACACACAGAAGTATCTCTATTAAATAAGTTCTAAGGAAAGCATCTCATATGCACAGGAAACATAAATTATCCGCATTCTTGGAGCAAAAAATCAGAGTTTGAGTGCCACATATTATGAAAGAAGACTTCTTGAGCATATTCTGCCATACAACGAACACCTATAAATCTCATAAAAATAAATAATTCCCAGTTCTGAATCTAATTACACAGCAAGACATACCAAAGGAACACCCAATTTCATCTTGGAAATGGACAACATCCCCAGCCTGAGAAAGAAACAAGAGGAGCACCCAATTTTATGATCAAGAAGTAACTTGTAGTTAAAGCATTAAGGTACACGATACTCTGTATTAGAAATTAAATATGACCACGAGACAAAATTACAAATGCATGCTTCGAATCTTACATCAGAGGAAACAAGCACAAAAAGATCAGCCATATCAAGTTGGCAATGTCAGAAATAAAGCTTTGAAAGCACCACCCCGATCCTCATAGTTCGCCAGTTGTTAACATAGAAAGGGGCATGAAATTTGGTTTAAGCTTGTTTCTTGGCCTTAAATTGAGAAAAGCTAATCTGCGACCTTCGGTAACTGAAATGCCCAGAGAATTTGTAGCAAGAAAGTCACTCATACTCAAATTACATTACCATACCTTTGTAGAAGATGGGGGGATTTTGGTTTTCCCCCTGGGGGGAAGGCGAGGTAAAAGAAGGGAATGGGGTGGTGTCCGGATCACCTGCGAATCCAAGGGATGCGCAACTCCTACGCATCGTTCAAAGTCAATTCACCTTGAAAGAGTGATGAATTTGCTAAACAGAAAAAGAGAGATTAAGATAAAAATTAAAAGTTTAAATGATATAATGAATGTGGTTAATTATTGTAAGTGTTATGAGGAATATGTTGGAGGAAACCATGGATCAGTAGTGTACAAGAATTGCATGAAACAAACAAGCCAAAAAAAAGAAAAAATCCTTGATTTTGGCGTTTTAGTAGTAAAACTACAGCTTAATAATTAGGCCAATAGGACAATAGAGACTACCAGCAACATTAGGGAAAATGAGGGTGTGGGGAATGTTATTTTGGGATTTTTAGAAGTTTAAAATGGTCATCTTTTTGGGCCATTTTGTTCGGCAAGTGTTTTTTTTTAATTACTTTAATTTCCTTTTCTTTGGTGAATGCCAACCAACACAAATGGCATGCTTTGCATATTACATAAATTTTTTTTTTTCTTAGCAGTTGGGGGCAAGGAATACCCAAGCCAAAATAATTTAAAAAAAAAATCGTAAGGAGTACAAAAATTTATATTTAATATGACTCTTAATAATTATTAAAATTATAATTTTAAATATTTAATAAATTAATATAATAATAATAATAATTACTAAAATTACAAAAAATAAAAACACATAATAACAAAAAATAAAAATATAACAAGATTAAAATAAATATAACTGTTTTAATATCAAAAGTATGTACTAAAAATGAAATATTAATCATATTAGGATCATATTTTTCTGATTTTAATTGAATAATATTTATCTATAATCTTTTATATAATAAATTTTTTTATAATTTTCTTCTTAATATGATAAGCCACATTATCTACAAGAATATTATTTTTATTTTATTATAAATCTTTATTCAGTTAAAAAATAAAAAAGGGTGAATTATATAGTGAAGAATATATTATTAGTTGTTTTTAGAACAATGAAAATAAATTTTTTTTAAAAAAAAATTTAATATATTTTATTTATTTAATTATATCTTTAAATATATGTGTTCAAAGCTTTACAAGATTAAAAAAATAAATAAATAATTTTAACATGATTAAAAATTTAATATTATATACATGTGTAAACAAAATTTCTTTTAGAGGAAATCAGATTCTTTATAAATTCAGAGATTCTAATTTAAATTGTAAAAATTTAATTTGAATGATTTTAATTTTATAAAAATTTTTATTTATTTTTTGACACAAAATATTATTTTTTTTATAATTATCAATTACACAAATTTTTTATTTTGTATTCTTATATTATAAAATAATTTTTTAAAAAAATTTAAAATATATATATAATTTGGACCAATGCGCGCGCTCAGATCCTGCAGCTAACAAAGTGTGAATGAAAGAGAACTAAAAATTTGTGATAAAATCAGAACCATTACAGGAAGATTGAGAGGAAAATCATGAAGGAAGAAGAGAAAGAAGAAACGAAGTCCAAGAAGGGGAAACCGCAACTCATCGCAATGATCCAGAGCTTTCTCGGCCCCACCAGTAACACGCGACGATGTCGGAGCTCAGCTTTCAATGCCGGTTGACCGAGAAAGACGATGCGACGGGGGAGGTGGACGTTGAGCCTTGGGTTGTGGTGGGGATTGATGGATCTAGTGGGTTGGGTTTTTTCCTAAAGAAGGGCTTCTTGCACGAAAACAAGTTTTGTGATGGGCAAACTGGTCTTAAAATTTTCATTCCCAGAAAAGATGGGGCATTCCATCCGGCCAACAAGAGGATGCAAATTCCCACAAGTCATGGAAATCATTATTCCCAATAGGGTGAAAAGTAGGTGTACCTGAAAAATTGACCAAAATTGAATTTTATACACTGAGAGATCATGCTCTGTCCTTCTCTCCAATATTTGGAAATACAAAATTGTGAGAAATTAATGCTCCCTAAAATCCAGCCCTCTCTTCAGATAAGAAGACCCCAAATGGATATACTTTCAAGAAAATTGAATAACTAGGTCCATATCTCTATCGAAACTCAACTTCCTTTCATAACTTGGCTACAATTTTGATAGTATCTCCAAAACATATCAACATTGTTACTGTTTGTGTGTTTTATTTTTCCTTATTTTAATTTCAAATATCAGTCATGAATTGCTTTTCTCATGATGAAAGTGGTGCCCTTAGTGAAGTTAAAATAATTATAGCCATATATTATAAATTTGTCTTTTTCTTTTTTCTTTTGCCTGTGTTACACCTTATTTTTTAGATTTAAACTCAACTCAATGATTCTTTTGCCTATGTTATGCCTAGACAAATTGAAATAAGAGCATGACCTTTTGTCTCCCTCTTAAGCTACTGAGATTGGGTAACAAAAAAATACCATTCATTAAGCAGGAATCTCCCATTCTAAAGAGTCTGTGTTTGTTAGTTGAAATTTGAAATATGATTAAAATCTTTTTCTCAATAATTAAATATGTACCACTAAATCGATGAGCCATGATAATTGTAAGAAGTGACGAGCATTGGGAATTCTTAAAGAATCTTATTATGACAAGACCAAATGGTGTATAGAATTATACAAATCTTATTGAGAACGCTTTGCTATTCTTGGGAGAACCACTATTGCAAACATGTAAAAATATCAAATGATGAGAGCTGGTCCACAATTACTCCTATACGAGAGCCAAACTAAACTACATGTGCAAATCTAAGAAACATCAATACGGGTATGCGTATTGGATACAATACAACATGACAAGTCAGATACGATAATTTCTAAAATTTTAAGATACGAGTACAGGAATATATATATATATATATATATTCAAGAATCTAAGACATTAAAAAATAAAATAAATTATAAATAAGTTACCATAGCATAAATAATATCACAAATTACAAACATAAATAAGATATTTATAACAAGTTACATTCCATACAAGCATTAATATTAAAATTTCTAATCCAAGTTAATCTTCATCTTCATCTACATCCACATTAGTAACATTCCCTATGAGCTTTTGTTCTAAATCTGGTTCATCTAAAGATAAATTTGCAACCTAAAGACTTCCTGCCCCATCAAATGGCTCCCAATGATCTCCATTAACATCCCACATCCTAATTACTCCACTAGAATACTTTTCACTCTTTCTTGATAAAAGATGAAAATTGGTAAGAACATAAACCAAGTTTTCAACCCTTTTTGGATTCAATTTGTTCCTTTTCAATGAGTGAATGAAAGAGTAGGTGCTCCAATTTTGTTCACAACAAGATGATGAAGATGGTTGACGAAGAAGCTTTAATGCAAGTCGTTGGAGCAATGGGGTTGAAGAACTATAATTTAACCACCAATCTTTAGGTTCCAAATTCCGCCTATCTTGTAACGAATCAAATAATGAATATGCATATGAAACTCCACAAAACATTGAAAACTCTTGAAGCACCAATTTTCTCTCCCTAGGATCCTTAAAATACATATTAAAGCACTTGGTCCTTTCAGTTGAAATTTCAGCATCTAAATGTAGAGAAACTCTATTTGGTGACACATCAAGTCATTGAGGAGTGTAATACCTATATAGTATGCAATAAAAACAATGAGAATTAGACTTGTTTAGCATAAAATTAAATGTGAAAAGAATATCAACAATATAAGTATGAAATATTAGTAGAACTTACCTAGGATTCAATGAATGAGTAAGGCAATGAAGTGGTGTACAACTTTTTGTCCAACAATAAATTATAATTCCATACACAATTTTCATAAAGTCTTGAATGCTCAAAAAGTTCCTTTTTCTCATGCTTGTATATTAATATTTTCACTTGTTCTATTATTGAATCCCACATATCATAAATCAAGTGAAGGCTTATCCATATCACAAAATTTAAGCATTTCATAAATAAGGTTTGTGAAAGAAAGGATGTAATTAATCTTATCCCACCAAGAGTCATCAAGAATTAACTCTTTAATAGTACTAGCCTTTCCAACATCATCCTCTTTATATGTATTCCATTCTTCACTAATTACCATTGTGCAAAGAGACATTTTAATGAGTCTAAGCCTCTTTAGCATCACAATGGTTGAAGCAAACCTAGTATTAGCAATGGCAAGCAATTTCAAGGGTACAAATTCATTGAAAATGGCCAACCTCATGGAATGATTCATGATGAAAGTTCTAATAAAAATTACATTGTCCCTGATTTGAGTGATCCAATGACATTCTTTATATACTAATTCATTTGCCTCAGTGTTTTTAGCTGCAGATATATTTTTCAACGCGAGATTGAGCATGTGGACAATACATGGTGTCCAAAAAATGTGAGGATTCTCACCTTCAATAATCTTGCTAGCAGCTTTACAAATAGGGGCATTGTCAGTAATAATTTGAACCACATTTTGAGGTTTTACCTTTTCAATTACCTGCTTCAATCAACTTAGCTATGTAGAATTTGTCCTTGTATTCTTTAGTCTCATCAATTGCCTTTAAAAAAATAGGACCCCTATCAAATACAACCATAAAATTAATTAACGGCCTTCATTGTACATCAATCCCCCCATCTGTTACAATACTCACTCCAAGTCCCTTTTATTGGCTCAAGCAACCTTTCAACATTTGCCCTTTCTTATTGCAACAAAGGACCTCTTAGTGCATTATAACCAGGAGGTTTAAAACCAAAAATCATATTGTTTGCAGCATATTGGTAAGAGCTAATGTAATATGGATTACGTGCCAAATTAAAAGATAAGCCACCTGAATAAAACATTCTAGCAATTTCTACACATAAATTTTTCTTCACTGTTTGGTTGAAAGCTTTTTCCAAGACACCAACTGCTCTCTTTTTTCCTTGATTGTACTCACTTTGAACACCTAAAGGAGATAAAACTCTAGTTGGGGGTGGTAATGGAACTTCTTTTAGTTTTGATCTATTTTCAACCTCCTCTTGCAAATTTTTCATCTCTGCTAAACAATGAGTATCAACTTTGGGACACATAGAAATTCCTTTATCAGATATCCTCAACAAATGTCATTTAACTCTAGAATAAGATCTTTGAAATTTACGATTATAATAATTACACTTCCAATGCTTGTTTCCACCAGGATTAGCAGTTTCTCCTTTTCTACTTCTAATAATTAAAGTTATATAAACCCATAAAGGAGTTCTTTCTTTTTAGAGAATATTACTAGAACAATATTCAGCAGAAGCAAAGGACCTAGGATTACTAGCAGAACTAGAACTTCCAATTGCCATGATACTTATGATGGAGAAACAACATAAAGACTAAATTTAAACTAGTGCATATAAATTAACATATATATGACAGAAAAACCCTTCTTAATCATTTTCAATATAATACAAAAGAAAGATAGAGCCACGAGACAAAAGTCATACTTTGGATGTAGAATTTATACTTTCCTTCCCAGGATAGTGGAAACTAAAACTAAGAGGTAGCTAATGATGCAAATACTGGGAGACAGAAGAGGAAGCCATGACTAAAAAGAAAATCTAATCAGATACGTTTAAGTTACCTAAATTAAAATAAGACAACACTAATTCAAACACCATCACAACAAGGATAAAGGTAGCATTGACAAGGACGACAAAGAACAAGTAATAACAGAAGATATACAAACCAATTAAAGAACATTGCAACAAAGACTGTGAACAAGGAAAAAAAGTGTTCATTATCATACCACAGTTTCTAGTTTCTTCTTAAGTCAGTATTTTCTCATAAACCAACAGTATAAATGAAGAAAAGGCATTGAATTACTTCTATAATGGCATCTAAAATCTGAAGTAACAAACCAATTTAACAACTTTGCAACAAAGGCAGTGGTGACCCAGAAAATGTGACCTAGAAAATGAAGTGTCCAATTATCAAACTACAGTTGAAATTTTTTGGTTTGAAAAATGGGAGGAGGAAAAATAAATAAATTCAATTACTATTCTTTTCCCTCATTTTTACAGTAGCTCAACTCGTCCTAAAACCATAGATAACTTCAAAATCTCACATTTGCTACCAGACTACATAAGATAAAAAACATGGCATAATTTCAACTCAAAACTAGCATTTAAATTGACTAAACAACATAAAATAACCATACAAACTGTCAAATTTCTAGAGAGAGAAAGCTAGAAAGTGCAGTGGATTTAACGGAGGAAGACACACCATGCACCTCAGTAACTTTTGTAACGGCTACCAGAGAAGAAGACAGAGAAGCTGACAGAGGGAGGAAACGCACCTACAACAACTGGAGAAGACGACAACGAAACTGACAGATAGAGGAGACGCATAGTGAGATGCAGCAGGAATACAGATGAGGGAGGATTGAAGCTTGACTCAGATCCGAATGATTAAACGAGGCACAAAATGGACGCATTTAATCATAGCGTTTCAGAGCCGTATCCTAGTTGTTTCAAAACATTTCTGTATGGAAAGAAACATTTCAGTACGTATGAAAGAAAAAGAAACGTACGGGGTATGTTTGTACCTGTACGATACGTATATCTATACCAGACACGTATCTGGTACGGGTATGTCTCCTATTTCGCCGTTCCAATGCTTCAAAGGTGCAAATGGACACAATAAAAACATATGATTATATGATTCTTCCTGATGATCACAAAATCAATATCCATCTTTAACAAAAAAATAATGTTTGCAAAGCGTGGTTGCTAAGGGTAGAGCTCTACATATAAAATGCAACATAAACATAATAATGCAAAAATGGAAGATGAAGCTTCTAGAATTTACTCCAATCTATACCGAATTGTGAATGAATTGCCTTAATCGTCTAAATAACATTTTATAACCATTTTGCCATAGTATATGAACTTGTAGTCAAACCTGACTATACTAACTAATCACCTTGTCCCATAATAGAAAAAGTAGAATGGAGAATCTATTGAATTGCATTCCTTGAGTATAATTGATCTACTACTTGACCATTCCAACATCTTTGAGTGTAAGATCCCTTACTATTTGAATAGAAGTAGGGGGATCAACTTGCATTGGTCACCAATGGTGGTTTAAAATAGAAATTAATGAGTATCCCTAATGTGCCATTATAAATAGTTAAAGATGATTGAGCTAGCCTCTGTGATTCCATTCCATATCCAACTCATTGTTGAGTGTGATGTTAAATCACCATTCACCCTTGATTTATAATATTTCAACCTCAACGTTTAAGAAAATAGAGATTGATTGCTTGGTGAAATTAACCTTTAAATATGTTTGGCTAATAAGGCCTTATTAAACCATCTAGTACATATGAAACCAAGGCCCCCTTATGAATGAGAGAAACATAACTCTAACCATTGAAGTAGGTGCATTTTGGGTTTAGCATCCTTGAAAGTCAACAAGAGGTTGGAGATTCTCATATTAATTTACTAACAATTCTTCTGTTGCAATGTAAAACATGATAATGTGTATACAATAGAAGAATTTAGCACATAATTAATTAAAGTAATCCTTGTTGCTTGAGAAAAGAGAATAGATTTCAAAGCTTGTAATTTTTTATCGATCCTTGCTATTATCTCTTGATATACATATGTTTTCAAACGTCCAACATCACACTAGACTCAAAGATATTTGCCTAATCTAGACATAAATGTTACCTTTAGGATATCAATGTAGCTCCTTTTCAATTGATAGAGTATATTAGGGCTAAAGATCACTTTTGATTTAGTAGTATTAACATATTAACCAAATAGCCTTGTATACTAGGCCAGAATGTCATTGACTTTAAGGTACATATTAGTAATAGCTTGGAAAAAAGTATTGTATCATCAGTATACATTAAATGTGACATTGATGAAGCACCGCTAGCAACCTGATATCTTTCCAACTTTATTATCTTCTTCCTTAAAGATCATACATGACAACACATTTGTGTACAATATAAATAAATATGGAGATAAAGGATCACCCTTTCAAACCTTGTTACAATGCAAAGCATTCAATTGAATGGCCATTAATAATAACTTTATATGTAACAGTTCGCACACATTGCATAATAATTTGAACCCAAAAGTCTAGGAAATTTATTTGCCTCAAAGCTGTCTCAAGAAAATTTTAGGAAACTTTATCATAAGCATTAACAATATCTAACTTATGAGCACACCAACCTTGAATATTTAATTTGGTATGTTGGACCTTATGCATGAGTTATGCAACTAAAATTATATTACCAAATATCAACTGACCTAGTAAAAATGCATTTTGGTTTGGCACAATTAGGTCAATTAGCATTACCTTCATTCGATTACAAATTATTTTTGAAATAAATTTGCAAATCACATTACATAAGCTAATGGGCTGAAAATCCTTTAAAGATTGGGGATGATCGCATTTTGGGATTAAAAAAATATAAGAATGATTCAACACTTTGAGAAGGAATCTATTTTGGAAAAATCTAAACACCAAATTACACATGCCATGCTTAATAGTCTTCTAATAGCCTTGGAAAAACTTTGCATGAAAACCATTAGGACTAGGGGCATTATTCAATTTTAATTAAGCAACTACAATCTCAATTTTTGTCCTAGAGATCTCTTGACTGAAAGAAATTTCTTACGATTTAGAACTGCCAATAATGTATGGCACTAAATTATGGGACCCCACGAAGTTTTCGCTTGTGTTTTTAGCTTCCCTTTCTAATTTTCACATTTCCCTCTATGTTTTGTCTTTGTTTTTACCATCTACATTTTTAGATTCACAACCAACCTCTTTCTTTCCCCCCCCCCCTCTCTCTCTCTCGTAAATCTCCCCTATAACCTCCTGTAACCCTTCACCCCCAATGTTACCTAGATAGAAGTGTAGCCCATCTCCCTTTATGCTTCATAAAAAGCATAACCCATCTCATGTTGAAGGATTATGCTTGCTTTGAACACAAAAGTTCCATTCACTATAAGTAATCTAACATATTTCCTAATTATTTCCTTATTGAAAGATTTTGTTAGTTTTTTTTTTGAGAACTTACAGTTATGATCTGAGTGATTAAAATTCCTTTCTTTTCCTTTTCTCTTATCTGGGGGTGTATATAGGCCAGGTTGTTGCTTGGCCTAGAATCCAGCCTGATTTTAATCGAGTTTTTTAACTCTTGACCTATAAGTCAGGTTGAATCAGGTCTAATATTAGGTTGGCTTGATTTTATTTTATTAATATTTTTTAAACTTTTTGGTAGAAATTATGCATTTACCCCTAAAAGTACATTTTTTATAGAAGTCCTTGAAAATTACAATTGGCCCTAAAAAATTAAAATTTTCATATAAGTTTCTATAAAAAAAAAATTTAAGAAAAGGGAGAGTAGCAAGCCAAGCCAAGCCATGTTGGCCCTTAGGATTAATCCAGTTCAACCAGTTGGTTGGCTTGGCCTAATTCAAAAAAAAAAGTTTTTTTTTAAATTTTAACCAAACCAAGCCTACCAAGGTTTATTAGGTTGGTTGGTTGGTTGTACAACCCTACTTTAATCTAACAAATCTAAGAAATCCATAGTCTCTATAATTAGAGCTTGCATTTTTGCCTAATTTTTGCAAGAAATATAATTAAAGCCTTTCCTTCTCTCATTCTAAAGCCCTAACCACCCCTCTCTTCTCTCCAATTTCTTCCCTTTTCACCTTTCCCATCTCTTCTCCTTCACCTATTCCTTGTGGTAAAAATCCGAACTCTCCAATTACTTTATTTATCTATCTTGCATTCTAACTCTATTTTCTCTTGTTTTAATCCTACAGTGTATTACGGCAAAGGCAACAAGAAGACCGCAAAGGACAAGTGCTTCAATCATTCCTTCATAAATGTAACCTCTCTTCCCATTCTCCCTTTTAGATTTGTCACTTCCTCTTTTTTTTTTACTTCTGACAAAACGCAAAATTGTTGTTCTTGTTCTAAGAAGCACGAATACCCACACAAGATAATTTTAAGTCTCATGTGTCTGATGTTAGGTTGTTAGGTTGGCTTAGTGGGAGGCTTTATAGGATCAGTGGCATTTGATGTTACGTTGTTCCCCATAAGGTACCATAATTGGAAACAAGTTCCAGATGCTGTCAAAGAAAAATGCTATAAGGATATTATAAAGGTAATAGGTATTGCATTTTTTTTATCCTTTTGAGCTAACGAATGTCATGTAATTTAATTAATAATGTTTGTTATGCTGTGAAGACAAAATTTCTTTTAGATGATGCTATGGGAAGAAATAGATCTTAGGAAGTATTTTAAAGCAGGGGGGACAACTGCAGCCACTTGTACAAGAAATTCTACAAACAAGATTGAAGCAAAGAAGAAAATATTCTAGCACATCATGGCTGGATTCAACAGGAATAAAAGGCGGCCTTTATTAACGATTGTTCACATCTCAACGCAGTGGTAAGGTTGACAGATACATATTGATCGTTCACATGTTTGTATGGATATGGATATGCATGCTTGTATGATATGATGCTACTTTGGTTTCATGATCATGTTTGGTCACTTTGCTCATAAAGTCATTTTATAGTCTGTGTCTAGACTCTGGATGACCAATTAATAATGTCATAATAAATCTTCTTCAGTTGGAAATTGGCATCCACCAACTCTTGCCATTATTACCAATGGTCTCTTTTCTTGAACGATATAGCATGTACATTAACTTTTTCAAAATGGGAAAGTGTTTCTGAAGCTTAAATTGATTTTGAGAATAGCTATGAATTCTAGTGTAAAAAGGTTCACAACAATGCGATGACTCCAATCTCTATTCTATATTAATTTTGCGTGTAAATGTGATTTATCATTATGTGAAACGGGGTGTGTTTGGCTGATTCATGTAAAGTAAAAGATCATGATTTCTTATTTAATTTCATACTTTTAAACGATTCATTTTCTACATATAACATATGTGGAGATAGACTATAAGAGAAAGCCAATCTTGATTAATGAGAACTTGAAAGTGAAGTGGAACATTGAGCATTATTGATATTGGGTCAAGGTTGTTTTGACGCATGATTTGTTTGCATCAAATGAATTAGATGATACCAAAATATGTCCTTCAAAATCAAACTAATTCTTCTGATTTTTATCATTCATCATTGTCAACTATTAATCCATCGTTAATTATGAGGGATTGAATGCTCCAGGTTTAGTTGAGAAAAAAGCTTAGCTTTTTGAAAGCAAAGATGCATGTGTTGTTGTAATAATTTATTTCCAATTATTTTACTCTAATTTTCTACGGAGTAGTAGATAGTCAAAAAATTAAATTCTTCAACCTTGAGCATTTCCTAGAGAGAATTAAAAAAATGGCATGCACTGCGGAAATATATTGCCATTTCCTTTTACATTAGCACATCCAATTTGAACTTGGCGCTTTTATGGAAGTATATGGAAATAGTTAGAGTTTAGATGTTCCAAAATGCTACTTGTTTTGGCATGTTGATCCCTAGTAGATAGTTTGCATTTTAGGCATTAGAAAGAGCATTTGCAAGTAGATATAGAGAAAGTTGTTGATAAAGTACACTGATGATCCTTAAAATATATTTTTATGCTATGAAAAATGTGAATCCAATAAAGTGTGCTCCAAATTGAAAAAGCAGCTGGTAAAATATTAGGCTATTAGTATTATTAATGCATTTTTGTTTTCTTCCCCTCCATTTTCATTTTATTAGGCTATTAGTTATCTATCAACATCATTATCAAAAAAAGAACAAGAAATTTTCAATCCCTAATTACAGGACAGATTGTTCAGTGCAAGACTCTATGATTGTTGCGTTGTTGGTGAAGCTCATATCTGAACATGATGAGATTAGCCTCCATTGATGTTTTCTTTTTTCCAATGTCCTCATCTCTATCTTTCATTAGAATTTGTAAATGTGTACAGAAGCTTAGCTGAGTAATTCATTAAAATTCACTACCTGTGCTAAATGTATGATTCAATAAAAACCTATTATTACTTGTGGCATGAGATTTAGGAATTAGTTCACTTGATTCTAACCTTTCTAAACTTCTGTTGAAATTTGAGAGTAGAAAAGTTCCCTTGGAGTTGTTCTTTTTTATTTATTTATTTGTAATAATGTTCATACTGGTGGATTGTTTGTTGTTCGGTTAGGCTGCACCTGGAAAAGGAAAAGCTACCCTGTAATGTTTGTTTTTACTTTGCTGCATTGCAAGAAGGCAATGCTATATCTTGTTACTACATTGTTTCATTTATTTCCTCTTGGTTTGCCCTTTTGTCTTTGCAATGGTTTAAAAACAAAATTGGCACAAGTGTACTGGTACCATCTTTGTCCTTCATTCTTAAAAATGTCGCTATACTTCATTTGAATTACAAAAAATGGTTGAGACTAATATTGCCAATAGGCAGAAGTTGGTGACACCACACGCTGGAGGCTCTGAGGGTTTTGCAAGAAAGAGGCATGAAATGGTAAGCCTTTGTAAATATGTCTTAAACAATGGAATGATGTAACACTATCAATAATTATTTATTTAATCAATCTTAGGAAATTGAGACTATTGAACCCGTTAGTTAGGGTGCCTATATTCAGACTAAGAAGAAAGGCGCGTTCATGAATGGTAGAGAAAGCATTATTAGTGCAAGTTTGAATTGTTTATATTATGATATTAATTTAATATTTTTTTTGGTGGTTTTGATAATTTAGTTATTTTGCCCGACTTTTCTAATAATTGTTTGCATGATAGACATTTCTAATCATGAGTCACAATATGATTCATCCCAAACTATTAGCTAGTGTCATTTGCTTGCACAGGTTTTAGGGCCTAAGCATCTAGGGAGGGTTTGAGGCCTAGGTTTTGGCCCCACCCCTTCTCAAGTTTTTGGATTAAACATTCACAATTTTAGCAAGTCGCAATTGGCACCTAATGTTTGATGATCATGCTTCTAGCAATGAAGTGGCAAAATCAAAGTCTAAGCTATGGTTTAATTATATGAGGAAATAAAGGCGTTGAAGACTACTGTATAGTATATCTTTAAGGGTGTTTTTGAGGATGTGTCACCACAGTCGAAGATTGCCTCCATAATCAATTATGAGGTATACTATTCTTTGTTGTTTATGATTGGCAAATTTCTGTTACTAGATTTTTTTTTTTACATATTTAATGTCTTCTTTTCATGGAAATGTACGTGATCCCTGTCCTTCCTATTCTTGTCATGCATTGGATAGTAAGGGAATAATTTTGCAGTTGTAGTGTTTTCTATTTTTGGATGTTTAATTCAACATTATACATAATAGCTAATCATTTTGTTGTATTGACAATTTTTATTTTAAATTAATGTATTAGTTGTATCTGTGTTTGACAATTAATTATCTTAAATATATTTGATTATTTAGCGAAATTGATAATGTTAAATATGATTCCAATATTGTATATCATAAAATATATATTGTATACTAAGTTATATATCTAATATTAAAAAGAAATATTATCTAATATAGTATATAACTACAATGGTAAAAAAAAATTGAAATTATCTGTGTTTAGGAAAACTGTCACTAACTGAAACCAAAAGATGCTGACAATTTCGACTGCTAGAAACTGTGCATTATAACTGCTTTTTGGTGTTCATTTCTGGCAGTCAATAATCATCAGTAACTTCACCCATCACGAAATGCCTCTCAATCGGTGCATCAGTGGTGGTGATGCAACCGCCAACAAATTCATTCAGAACGGTTAAAACTACCGCAACATGCAACAAATAATAATAATAGGGGCCACAAAATAACATTTTTTTGTAGTGACAACATATTAACATTTGAACTTAATTATGTTCTATTTAGTTAATATATAACTATTATTTATGAAATTGTATCAAAGGTTAGTATAGATTGAATATAGAGCAATTAAGGTGAGAGGTAATGAATAAAAAATGGAAGGTAAAGAAAAATAATAGAAAAAGAAAAAAAAATTGAATGAAAGAAAAGGGGAAAAAATACATGTGTTAATTTAATAAGTTTATATTAAAATGTCAAATAATAATAAAACATGCTCGTGTGTGTTTAATTAATTCAATGATCTAGTGGGTTCAAAATTAAAAAAAAATGAGGATACAATATCAAAATTTAATACTATATATAAACAAATTTTAGAAAATTAAGGGAATGCATAAGCCCACCGTCAAACTAACTTGGCTGCACTCATGATATTAACTAGTGAAACTTATATAATTAACTGTTCAGGTTAATAATGCTCTAAGTGCATATATAGGGGTTCAATGGGTTAGTTCAGGTTAACTATGCTATTATCTTTGTTATCATATTTTTTAATAATAATATAATAAATATATAATTTTTGTAAACAAGTTATGATTTTTACAATTTAATATTACGTAATTCAGTTTTTTTTTAAAACAAAAATTTACAGATGTCATAATAAATTTATTAGAAAATCTAATAGTAAAATATAAAGAATTGTATCTAAGTTTAATTTTTAAATAATTTTTCAGATATTATAATAATTTTATTAGACTCAACAACTTTTGCTCTATGTTTGTCTATTTTATTCATCACTATTGATGTTACAAGATTTTTTTTTCGCCTTAAAGCCAAAAATTGAGAAAATATAGGTTGAAAATGGATCCCCATTTGTCAAGAAAATATAGCACATTTACATTTATTCTGTTATTTAAGTACGACAACAAAAATCTGTATTTAATTATAAACAATTTCTAGTAAGGTCAGTTTTCTGACAGCTTACCTTGGATTAATAGAAAAAATTTTGTATACATATATATAGTATACACATATGTAAATGGTTCAAATCTATAGTTCGTATATATGAAGTTTAAATATGAATCAAATTGTGTGTGTGTGTGTGTGTGTAATAATTTCTTCCATTAGTATAGAAAGCTACATTTAGGTCCACAGACCGGGGGATATATATAGCAATATACAATTTTGCTTGCATAATGCCACTCCCGGGGGCCAATTTCAACAGGGGCTGCAAAAGCGAATAACTCTAGTCTTCAGCCTAGCAGTCCTCTAATCTCTAATCCCTTTGCATTTGAGCGCAACCTCTCAACTAGTAGACCATTATTGGCACGACAACGACTTTCCCTTTGGACTTGTCTCCTCACATTATTGACGTTTTTCCGACATCATTGACAGACAACTACAATTTGTGGACTCAAAATTGCATAATGACTTGAAATCTTGGCAGCTTAATCCTCTCTAATCGGTGTCTAGTCAAGCCAATTTTGGCTCTTTTTTTTTCCTCAAATTTTTTTAATGTTTAGAGGTTATAGATTTTAAGTATTAAAAAAGGTAATTTTTTTCAGAGTTATAATTTTTTACTTTCCAATTATACTTTTTATCTTCTTACTTAAAATTTATAACTCCTAAATCTAAAAGAAGAAAAAAAAATTGAAAAAAAGGTCAAAATTGGCCTAACTAGACCAACTAGAGAGGATCCAAGTTGGAAATCTTGCACCTGTCTAAGATTTGGAAGCTTTAATCAAATGAATCTTGATTTCATGTAATTGACTGACCTCAACCATTAATTGATCAGAAATAAACGAGGTGTCTAGAACACATCAGAGATTCATAAATATTGTGTTTACATGCCTCTACTTTAAAGTAGAAAAGTGTGTAAGCAATAAATCAATAATTCATATTAAAAACATAATTTGAAGTAGTTTCTATTTCAAATGAAGTCCTTTTCATTAAGAAACCAGTGCTATCAGGAAGAGATTGAAAGTGGGCAATGGCTTCAGTTGCGTAGTAAAATTGAGGAAGATTTATTTGGTAACAACAAGCACAAAAGAATGGCCATTGCTCTCATTTTTGTTAGGTATCTTTTAGGGTATGGATACCATAACACTTAGTGCCAAAGCACTCAAACTCTTCATCTCTTGCAAGGGTGTTCATGGGCAATGCCTAATCAGGCTTTTGCCAAACCTGATGTTTAGTCTGATTTTAAATGGGTTTGCCTTATATGGTCTAGCCCAATTTAGTATTGGGCAAGCCAAGCTAATATTAGGCAATCTAATTTTTTAATTAATTATTAAAATTATAAAATGACTTTAAAAAAAAATTATATAAGTTCTTATAACATTACATTTTATCTTTTAAAAAATTAAATTTTGGATATAAATCTTTATAAAAAAATATTTTTTTAATTTTTTTATTTTTGTTGGGCTAGGTCGGGTCAATATGTCCCTTAGGACTAGTTTGGATTTATTATTAAAATTGTAAAATAACTCTTAAAAAAATTTTATATAATTTTTTAATAAAATTATATGTTATCCTTAAAAAAATTAAAATTTTGATATAAATTTTTATACAAAAATAATTTGTTATTTTTTTATTTTTTTGAACAGGCTAGGCCCAACTTAGTATTTGGCCCGGCCTAACTCTAAATTTCTTTTACTTTTTTTTTTGTTGCATTTGGCCTAACCTGACTGGATTTGGTTGCGTAAAGCCAAGTATACCAAACCTTTGAGCATGGTGAGCACCCCTAATCTCTTGGATGGCTAAAGCCATCGAGATGTGTGCATGTAGGCCCAAGGGTCTAAAGTCATACTCATTGAAATGAATATGGATCATCTATTATTATGTTCTCACTACTGTTGTGTTGTTAGTATAGAAAAGGAGTGTGTTTTAAATTTTTTTCCTTTTTCTATTTTAAAATAAACTTACTCACTCATATATCTCTCTACTAACAGCACAACAGCAAAGAGAATATAACAACAGAGGATCCATACTTCATTGAAACACTTCACTAGGGATTTATTGCTATCATGATTATAATTTCTTTTCGAAGAAATGATGTAGAATAAATACATATTTAAGTACCTCTAATACTAATATTGAAACACTTCACTAGTGATTTATTGCTATCATGATTAGAAATTTCATTTTAAGAAAAGATCTAGAATGAATACAGATTTAAGTACCTCTTTAGCTTCTCTATTTTCTTTTCCAATACCCATATCCTATGCATTGTTAGCAACTTAGAGACAAAAAACATTTAACGATTAGAAAGAAGAGAAAAATAGAAAAGAGAGGAAGCCAAAAAAAGGAAAAACCTAAAGGGTTTCAGATTCAACGCTTCTAAGAGAACATAGAGGGCTTTAGCTATTAGCGACAAGAGGGAACAAAGTAAGAAAAATTGATCCTTGTCATGCACAAAGGCACTGTCCTTAAAAGTTATTCTACTACAAGGTGGCATTCTGCAAGATTAAATGGATTCTTCCTATAGAATTTGGCAAGGAAGCAGAAAAGCTAAAAGCCAAAGAAGAACTCAAAAGGAAAGTAGAGAGGAAAGGAGATGAGGTGCATTGATCTCCACTATGAAGCTCTCTATTTATAGGCATGGAAAGCATAAGAACATTGGACAACTTAATGGTGATTGAAGGTGTCGGTTTTTTAACATTGGGAGTATAAAAATGGATCATCAATGGCCTTCAATGTTCAGAAACAACCAAGCAATAATCATAGGTTGAAAATGACAGCCATGAAAACCAAAACTGAAACCATTTAAAGTAAGGTTTTTTTTGGTAAGGCTTTTGTTAAATAAAAATAAAAATAGTTTTATTTTTTTGCAAAAAGTGTCCAACACTACGTTTCACTTGGCACACATGGGGGGGGGGGGGGAGTCGATAAATTTCAATTGCGTTAGCCCAATTGTTATACATACAAGCCCACTCCTCTCTTGGCTCATTTTACTTGCTCACGAACACATCTTAATATACATACACTAAGGCTCTCACTATCTTGAGCAATATGAGACTTAGGCTTTTGACACAAACACACATATACTCCAACAATCCCCCACATGTGTGTCAAAAGAAGACTATTATCTGAGTTACAAACACGAGTATAAACGTTTTAAATCTGATATCCTTTGGACTATGAATCAAATCTAGACCAATAAAGCTTAGTACACAAAGTTGTCGATGAACCTTATAGCTCCTATGAACCAACAATTGTTTGTTATGTAACGGAGGCCCTATTAGTCAGCTTATACTCCTACAATTTTTATTGTTATCATAGTTTTGCACTTTAAACAGCTATGTGCATATCTAGTTTTAATGAATGCTTTAGAGATTTTATCACAATCTCATAGGAATGGTCCTACTCCACATTCATATAGGTGATTTCGTCAAGTATGTCAGTAATGAATACACCACCCATAAGGAATATGAAATCATTAAGAGCTTTTACTTAACCTTGCCAACAATGCATTCTAACACTTTTCTCATGCCATAGGAAGGGACCAAAGAATTAAGCACTAGCAGAATTAACAAATGACTTGTTCTTATCCATATGAGCCTCCTTTATGGGATTACCAATCATAGAGGTTGGGTTACCAACTATTAATTTCAAATTGGCTAAAATCCTATTCCTCTCGATGTTTCCAAAAAAAATTTCTTCCCTAAGGGCTTGGTTAGGGGATTTGCTAGATTTACTTCTGACCTTACAAAATCGATGATATAACTCCATTTTTTGACAGCTATCTTATAAAATTGTGTCTCAAATGAATGTGTCTACTTTTGTCATTATAGGTCTTATTCTTAGCAATGGCTATCATCGATTGACTATCACAATGTAAGGACACTGATGGCATTGACTTTTCACTAAGTGGAATATTTACCAAGAAATTTTTCAACCACTCAACCTTGTTACTAGTCAACTCCAGAGCAATAAACTTTGAATTTATAGTGGATCTCACTATAATATTTTGTTGAGCTGATTTACAAATTACTACGCCAACACCAAAAGTGAATACATAATCACTAGTGGATTTGGTCTCTTTTGAATCTAAGATCTAGTTAGCATCATTGTATCTTTCTAATACAGTAAGGAATCTGTTATAAAGTATACCATAATATATGGTACCTCTCAAATAACTCATTAATCTGTTTAGAACTAACCAATGTTCATTACTTGAACAGTGAGTATATCTACTTAATCTACACATAGCATATGTTATATTAGATTGGGTGTAATTCATTAAATACAACAAACTCCCAATAATCTGTGCATATGTAGATTAAGCCATCAATCTAAAAATTGCTGCACAGGTTCATTTGCAAAGTATTTTGTAACAAAAGTAAGTTTCAACATGTATTGACTTGAATCCAACATTCCTATTATGACATCATGTCCATCGAAAGGTTTGTGCATAAGATTTATAAAATCCTATGAAATCCCATGATCTTGTTGTCTGAAGTTTTATTGCATTTTTTGGGAAAATGGAGATTACTTCCTCCATATTTGCAAATGGCAATTTAGTGTTAGTTGTAGAGTAAATTATTAAGAAAAGTAAAATAATACTCTTTCTCTAGTATGTATGAGAAATTTACTACTAAATTTCTTAACTTCTTGCTTTTTAAAAATTTTAATTTTTTATTTAATTTTATGAATTATTATTTACTAATTAATTAAAAAAATAAAACTATAAATAAAACCATCACAAAATATCAAATATTAAAGTTTTTTTAGTATTATTTATAATTGTTTAGCAATAAATTAAAATTAGAATTCATTAAATTAATATATCAAAAATTTCAATATTCCAGAAACTCATTTTAATTCCCTCCCTCCCTCCCTCCACGTTTGATCAGTTTTTATTAGCTTTTTTCAATTCCCTCCATCCAGACACTCATCCCTCCAGACACCAACGTTGCAGCAGCTCCAGCCCTACCCTAAGCCCCAACTTCTGAAGCAGAGCAAACAAAAGAGGCTGAGCAAATGAAGGAGAAAAAGAATGAAAGCTAAGCAAATAAGGGAGAAGAAGAATGAAAGCTGAGCAAATGAGGGAGAAGAAGAATAAGAACGAAGGCTGACCAAATGAAGGAGAAGAAGAACGAAGGCTGAGCAAAAATTGAATCTCTTGCCATTGTAAGCTTGATTTTAGTTGGGTAAGCCTCTAAAATGCTTCTTTATCCATAAATGCCCTACTTTCTAATTTATGGCGGAAGTATAAACTCTAGGTTTTGTAAATTCAGATTTTTGATTTAATATTCCAATTCCATGCCTTGTAGTAATGGTTCCTTTTGATTTAGGTAAGCCTTAATTAATAATTTTTAATGAGAATGAGCAAAAATATGATGATTTTTATGGTTTTCTTAGGGAGGGTAGCCATGGATGCGAATTTTGGAACCTCAAATTCAATCTTGATACTTTAATGGTCACATAATGCTTCTTTAAGCTTGGGTAGACCTTAAATGATGATTTTTAATAAAGATGAGCCCTAATGTGGCAATTTAGCATGAGTTTACTATTAGGACAAACACATATACGAATTCTATGGAGGATGGAGGATGTTTGGGATTAAGAGCTTTAAATGGTTTAGTTGGGATGAAAATATAGTAGGGTAGTTTATATGAAAAGAATTTCAAAGAATGAAACTGATTGTGATGTTGAATTTTCTCTTGTTCAATAGGTTAAGTTTTCTTGCACTGATTATTGGACACCTTGTTGGAACCTTGTTGGAGTTACAGAGGTAACCTAAAGTTATTTCCTCTTATATGCATTATGTGTTGTGTATTGCATGTGAAATGACTCAAGTGATTGTGTGATTGTGACGTCTCTTTACATTATGCCCAAGCCTCTTTGCATCATTATTATCAGACATTGCATTTTATATTGCATGGTTATGTTATTATATTATATCAAACACTACATGGTTATCTCATCCCCTCTTCTATCTTAGCTCCTCCAATGAGGAGAAGACCATGAAAGCTAGTAGCAAGTAAAGCTAGGTGTTATAGTGATATATGTAGTTTCTTTTGTAAAATGCATATATGGCATGTAACTTACCTGACTAATTTGAAATATATACCTATGGCAATGAAGGAAGATTTGAGAAAAAATCTAATACTTTGATGTATTTGGTATGACATAAATACAATTATTTTGATTAGTGTTTTGTGGTTCTTGTGATATTATTGTGGACTCTTAATATTACTAATTTAAATGTATGATGGATGGTTGTGTAAAGCTCTAAGTAGCATGGTAACTTGTATGTAGTATAAGGAACTTAGGTAGTCATATTATGATCTAGAGATTTTTTGGAAGTTTGGGAAGTTCAAGTAGTCTTGAAATATGAGTTGAAACTTGTTAGAAGTGTTGGGGTGGTTAATGGAATGGTGTAAGGCCATTATTTGCACATATGTACTCTTTAGTGTCAAATTTAGAACCTAAATAGGTAGGTTTGGAAAGGGATGCATTTGCAGGATCAAATGGTTGAGTCCAAGTCTAACACTTGGAAAATAGGAAGAGGATATTTAGAGGTTTAATTCAAGCTTAAGATGGTAATTTTTAGATTTATATGGAATATTTTCTAAATTTTCAAAATTCATGACAGCAAAAGATGAATCTGGTGAATCTGTAGAATTTATGACCAGATGTAGGATTAGGCTAAAATCTTTACAACATAAAATAGACATATAGAGCTTTAATTAAAGCCAAAGTTTACAAAATTTTGAGATCCCTTACTCAAGTTATAAACTTTTACATTTTTGAATCAGAATATACTCTTTTGAGAAGAAATTAAAACAAAAATCTCAAAATTAAAGGCCAAAACATACTTTTTTAAGGAAAATAAGTGACCAAACCCCCTTTGGTGTTTTCCATTGCATAGATCTTGAAAAAATACCCAGATTCAAAAAAAATCACCTTAAACAAACTACCATGCTCAAAGTTATGACTTTTAGAAGTTTAAGAGTTTAGGAATTTAGGTCACGGCTTGGTGGATCTCCGCTACAGCTTGAATGGGTACTGAGATGACTAAATGCATTATGATAGGACTACGCCACTGCTTGAATACTCCTTGCTGTGGCATAGTTTGATTCTGTAACTCTTGAACAAAAATATCAAACTCGCGCTGCAGCTTGAATACTCCTCGCCGTAGCGTAGTTTGATTCTGTAACTCTCGAACAAAAATATCAAACTCGTGCCGCAGCTTGATATGACCACATCGCAGCGTGATTCTCTACTGGAACTAACATATGCCAAATCATGATTCTCGCTGCGGCTTAAAAAACCCACGCCGCGGCACAACTCCCCTACTGGAACTAACATATGCCAAATCACGATTCTCGCCTCGACTTGAGATGACCACGCCGCGGCGCAACTTCGTTCTATAAGCATTGTGCCGCGGCGCAATATTCCTTGCTGCGGTGCTCTTTAGTTCTGTTTGAACTTTGGCCCTAATTTAATAGTTTTAGTCGAGACTCTAATTACTTTTGATCCAAACACTTAAATATTCATCTCAACTATTTGGTACACCCTCTAACGACTAGATTACCTGGTTTTGTTGACATTTGATCTCCTATCTACCCCATAAACTAGCATTTATCATTTAAGGACTTAGGGATTAGCTAAATTAATCTAACTTTGCTTTCTACTAGAACTTTAACCATTGTATCAACCTTTATTATCTAGCTTGTCTTACTCATTCATAACCATTTGACATAGTTCAAAGCAAGAATACATGGTAAAGCTCTATTAAAATTTGCTTGAATTCAAAGTGTGCAATAGGAAAATTTCTTATTTCGTGTTTCGTGGACCATCTAATTGCATCCCATATGAGCACGTGGGAATGCACTAAAATGGTCTGCTAAACATATCTCAAAGGAGCATAAACCCAGAAATCAAAATCTCTAACTCCCACAAGAATACATACACCATATATGGCCATCAAATGTTCAAAGTCTACACTTCCATTCATTTGGCATCAAGTTTCATACATACATCAAATATTTGGATCTTTACACATGTTCAACTGATTACAAAACATTTCCCACATAAGGTTACATCATATGCCACCCATATAGCTACAAAATGGACAAAACTACACATATTGTTGTCAAACTTTCATCTTCCCATTTGTTGGCTTCCATTTCCTTGCTCATTAGCTTCACCTAGCATATTAAGACATTAGAGAGGAGGGAATATGCAATTCAAGTCTTAAAAATGCATGCATGAGTACAATGGGTGACATGAACATTCAAGAAGCATTCTCAGCTTGGTTCTGATTGAATTACAATTTCTTATTCATAATGTGGTTTGTTCCTTGCAACTATAAGAGAAATTGAAGGTGTGGCTTGATTACGATATGGTTTTTCTTGCTGAAATTTTATTGCCTATGTTACCTAATGTAGGAAATAGAGAAAGAAAGAGAATAAGGATGGATAAAAGTTAAATAATGATCAGGAACAGAGCTGATCCAAGATATATACAAGGAGTGGATAGTTTTCTCCAATGGGCATTTAATCAACAAGGGTTAGTGATATGATTCGTTGTCCATGCAAAGCATGCAGGAACACAGAGTTCAAGCTAAGACATAGAGTAAGGGAGGATTTATTCAAAAAGGGTTTTTGTGAGAGTTACCAAGTGTAGGATTCACATGGAAAACTTCGTCATCGTACCCAAAGTCACCCGCAAAAGGTTGATCAAGGTGTGCAAGAAGATAATGATGACATTATTGAGATGATCAACGATGCATATGGCATACAGAAAGAGAGACGGGGACATATGGCTCTAAATATAATGACCCACCAAATATGCAAGCTAGGCATTTCTTCGAGCTATTAGAGGATGCTAAGACTGATCTGTATCCAGGTTGTGAAAAAGCTTCTAAATTGTCTTTCATTGTAATGTTACTTCACTTGAAATGTCTCAACCATTAGAGTAACAAGTCTATGGATGCCTTGCTTACCTTATTCAGGGATGTGCTTCCAGAAGGAGCACTAGTGCCAAACTCTTATTATGAAGCGAAGAAGGTTATTCGAGAGCTTGGATTAGACTATACCAAGATTGATGCATGTGAAAATGATTGCATTTTGTATTGGAAGGAGTACGTTGATGCCCAAATATGTCCTAGATGCAACCTATCCAAATGGAAGTTAGATGGGCATAGAGGCAAGAAAGTCCCACACAAAGTGTTATGCCATTTTCCTATAACGCCTAGGCTACAAAGGCTATATATGGCTCGCAACATAGCTAAAGAGATGAGGTGGTATAAGGATGTACGAAAAGATGATGGTGTGTTGAGACATTCATCTAATTCCATTGCATGGAAGACCTTTGATGAGGAACATCCCGACTTCTCTAAGGACTTTAGAAATGTTCGCTTTGGCCTAGCAAGTGATGGGTTCCAACCTTATGGCAATATGAGTGCTGCACATAGTATATGGCCAGTGGTGTTGGTTCCTTATAATTTACCACCCTGGCATTGCATGAAACAACCATACTTTATGATAACACTCTTAATTCTAGGCCCTAAATGTCCAGGTGATGAAATAGATGTATATCTACAACCAATGATTGACGAGCTACAACATTTACAGGAGGAAGGGGTGGAGACATATGATGCCCACTCACAATCCAATTTTAGGATGTGAGCAGCTGTATTATGGACAATAAATGACTTCTTGGCATATGGAAACCTTTCAGGATGATCAATTAAAGGGAAGTTAGCATGCCCTTGTTGTCATAAGGACACACATTCAGTTTCTTTACGTAGCAAGGTATGCTTTATGGGCCATCGATGCTTCTTACCTATTACTCATCCTTGACAGCAAAATAGAAGGGCATTTGATGGGAAAGTTCAAACTGCAAGAGCACCTATACCTTTATCCAGAGTTGAAGCACTAAGGCAATTACAAGAATTAGGTAATGTAACCTTTGGGAAAGGACAAAAAAGAAAGCGTGATCGCCCAACCAATGCTTATAATTGGAGGAAGAAGAATATTTTTTTCCAATTACCATACTGGAAAACCCTCCTACTTCAACATAACCTAGATGTCATGCATATAGAACGAAATGTGTCTGAAAACCTTGTTTCAACAGTGATGGGGGTTGCGGGGAAAACCAAAGACACATTAAAGAGTCGGTATGACTTGGTGGATTTAGGAATCAAACAACAGTTGCATCCAATCGAGGATGTGAATAGAGTATTAATGCTTGCAGCTTGCTATGCCTTGTCTCCACATGAGAAATTAAAAGTGTGCAACTTTTTGGCTAATTTAAAGGTTCCAGATGCCTTCTCATCAAATATTTCAAGTTGTGTACATGTCCGTGATCGAAAATTATTTGGATTGAAATGCCATGACCACCACATATTGTTACAAGACATATTTCCAATTGCAATATGCAATTTGTTACCTAAGGAAGTGTCAGAGCCGATAATAGAGCTAGGTAAATTTTTCAAAAATTTATGTTCTAAGTGGCTAAAAATTGAGGATCTAGAACAACTTGAGACCCAAATTGCACTCATATTATGCAAATTGGAAATGGCATTTTCACCGGCTTTCTTTGATGTTATGGTTCACTTGCCTATTCACTTGCCAAGAGAGGCAATGCTTAGTGGACCTGTGCAATACCGATGGATGTACCCTATTGAGAGGTATTATGTTTTAATATGTATTGTATTCTATCTCTCAAATCTTGCAAATTATTTCTCTTCTCCACCATCTATCTTTTTATGTAGGTATTTACGCATGCTTAAATCTTATGTTCGTAACAAGTCTCGTCCAGAAGGTTCAATTACAGAAGGTTATTTAGCAGACGAATGCCTTACCTTTTGCTCTCGTTATTCAAAGAATATGCCAACCAAATTTAATCAGCCTCCTAAAAATGATGACGGGCCCATGGATAATGGTGACAAGTCCATCTTCAACCAAATTGGGAGGGCAAGAGGGCGTTATGAGTCTATTATTTTGCCTGAGATACAGTTCCATCAAACTTGTATGTATGTACTACAAAATTGTGTAGATGTTTTGCCATTCATGGAGTAAGTTATCACTTCTGTGCCAATCTTTATGACAACAATTAGTTAGCAAATATTTTTTTACTATCACTACTACAATGTAGGGAGTACCAATTGGAGATTGAAACTCAAACTTCAACTATTGAGAACTTTCCCAAATGGTTTTGTGCATGAGTAGGTTCCTTTGTTAATATAGTTTACTTTGTTAAGTAGTCTATTTTGAGTTATGAGCTTTTATCCAAATAAACTATAATAGAGTATAGTTAATCTATGCAGGTTCTCTAGTTACGTACACAAGGCCAAGCTAATGACGACCTCATTAGTCTAGCACTTGGCCCAGCCAAAACAGTGCACCGTTTTTCTACTTATTTGGTGAACGGTTTTAGATTTCATACAAGAGATCGTGCTTTAGGGAGGAAAACTGACAATACTAGAGTTCTAGTAAAAGGGGATGACTCAGACGAAGGGAAAGAGTATTATGGCATCTTAGAGGACATATATGAGCTTTTATATATTAGGAATAAGAAAGTATATCTCTTCAAGTGTCATTGGTGGGATGTGAGTCATTTAGGAAGAGGAAACAAGGTAGACAAGTTTGGCATTACAAGTGTGAATGTTCGGCATTCGTTGGCTACAAATGAGCCATTTGTCTTGGCTAGCCAAGCAGAACAAGTGTTCTATCTGAAAGATATCATTGACACGGAGTGGCTAATTGTAGTGAAGACAAATCCTCGTGACCTCTTTAACCTTTCAGAGGTGGAAGAATGTGAAAAAAGTAGTGAGAATGATGGTCTCCTTCTTGATGAGGCATATCAACAAGATGTAGTCCAATTAAATCCAATTTGGGATGATGACATAGGCATTGACCTTGTAGTCCTCTTGCATCGAGATGATGTTGAACCAGAAATAATAAGCCATACAAGTATACATACTCAAACAAGTGAGCATAATGCAAGGGGTGTGTCTGATGATTTCATTGATGACAATGATGAGATTGGGTCCATTGACGAAGAAGAAGGGGAAGATTTGCTTGATGATGACGATGCGAATGACACTGTGGACACTGAATGTGATTAATATTAGTATCAATCTTGTTGATCATTTGAAAAATTTACAATTATTGTACAAACATCCCCATTATATGATCAAATGGTTGAAATGGTTGAAGTGTTTGAAGTTTAGTATGTTCTTATGTCATATATGTTTTATGTTGTTTACTTTTATATTATTTTACTTTTTTTCTCTTTTTTGTGCTTGTTATGTATGTGTTTTGTTGTTTACTTTTATTTGCCATTAATGTTTATTTCATCGCATTTTGTTACTTATACTATATTTGGACAAAAGATAGCAAATGTCAAGTTCTGCATGAGGTAGGTCAAGAGGTCGAGGAGGATGAGGCATTGGGCGAGGTAATGGCTAAGGTGAGACATAACCCCACTGGAGAGGTGACATCACCTAATCATACACATAGAGATTTGGTGCTAAGAGGTGCACTCTCACCTGAGCATGCACTAGGAGATTTGGAGTCAGGAGATACACTTTCACCACTCCCACCACAGAGAGATAGACAAACTATCTATAATGATTTACCTCCAACACAACGATCACAGGTGCCGAGTAGTTCAAGTATCACTTCATGAAAATAATGTTTTTTAGATTATGTTTTACCATATATATACATCAATGTCTAATTTGTTTGTCTTTTTTTTCCATATGCAGCAGCTTCTTGCAGCACAATAAAGAAGGGTAGGGGAAAATATAAGAGTATATCAATGGACATGAAGACAAAATATGGTTCAAAAATCAAAGTTTACATCCCTGAGAACTCAGATAGACCTGTTGGAGATGGGGCCTGTGACTTTGCTAGCTATTGTGGACATGTGGTGCGAACCACAGTTTCTCTTAAGGATGGTGATTGGGCCAAAGTTTACGCCAAATATGGGGAAACTTTATTATTAAAAGTAAAGGTATAACATTATATTTGTGGGCCATTTTTCTCTATATAACATTTATAGTGTTCCTCCATCAATTAATAAGTTTTGTTTCTTATGTTTTATGTAGGATAAATTTGATGTTTGTGATGGGTACCCTGAAGAGAGATTAAATAGAACTTGTATTGAGACAATGCGACAACTATACCGATCTTGGAAGGCTGACCTACATGCAGATTATGCTAAATGTGACACAAATGAAGAGAAGGAGGCTATTCAACCAAGTAACATCAGCCGTGATGATTGAGAGTGGCTGATGCATTATTGGGAAAGTCCAGAGTTCAAGGTAATGTGTTTGCTTTATTTGTGTTCACATGATTTTAAGGTTTCATGATTATAATACCATCCAATTATAGGCTACAAGTAGCAGGAACAAGGCAAATAGGGCAAGGCAAGTGACAAAGCATACATGCGGTACCCGTTCATTTGCTGAGGTTGAGGAGTCTATAGTAAGTGTTTGTGTTGTACTTGAGTTTATAAACATTTCTCTTTGTGTCACTCCCTCTATGGTAGCATGGATTATCATCTAATGAATATTGTAGAGAGATCTCATCACTGGAGAAGTGGCACCCCCCGACCGAGTTTGGGAACTTCAGCACACCCATAAGAACAAGGACGGAGAGGTGGAGTGGGTAGATCCCAAGTCACAAGAAATCCATGTAAGTTGCTATAGATCATTAAGCTTTAATTATTTATACCATTTCCTCATTGTTTATGGTGTTTATCTATTGTTATGCCTTTAGGGGCGCATTCAGGAACTAGTTCATGAGCAAGAACTAGAGGATAATGAGAATCCATTAACAAGAGATCAAATTTTGGCCACTGTATTGGGGGAGAGGTCAGGGTATGTTAGGGGGAAAGGATATGGAAAGAAACTGACAAAAAAGAGAATTATGGACTCAGTTGAAGTAGATTCGAGGGTTTCAACAAGGATGGAACAAATGCAAGCTGAAATGGAGAAAAATTACAAGAAGAGAGAGAAAAGTTACGAGAGGAAATGCAAGTTGAAATGGAAAAGAAGCTTCAATAAGAGCGAGCTACAATGCAACAATAGGTTCAGTCAGAGATTCAAGCTCAATTGGCTAGCCTTATGGCTACCACGCAACAAGTACTTGTAAATTATCTTTTACCTTAATGTTATGTTAAATAATAATAGTATATGATTAGTGTTATTTTTTATCAACAGAGACAGAATGCTCCAACCAATGACTCTTCTTGTGGACAAGCTAGGTGAAAAGAAGGTGGACTTGGATTTTTTTGTTGATAGTCATTTTTATGTATCAATTTATGCCATCACTTCATGTTCTAATAGATATTTCAATATAGGTTCTGACATGTAGGACATTATTAGAGTACTTATAGTTATAATACTAATTATGATATACAATATTAAGAAATTAATGTCTCTTGTGCATGTCAATTAGCATATATATATATATATATATTATTTTTTGTTTCTTATTTTTATTTTAATTTTCTTCAATGTTAATTTAGTTTAAATGTACATTATTTATTATATATATATAATCAGTCTCCTTACCCTTATTGGCGACAAATTTTGCCACAAAGCTTATTTTTAATATCAAAAACAAAATGACCACCACTAAAACTTTATTGTAACACCAAAAGTTGTTGCTAAAGTTTAATTGCTACAAAAATGCCATTACTTTTACTTTTTTGTAATCATAATTTCTTGTTACTAAATGTTTTTAGTGACAAGTATGAGATTGTCCCTAAATGCATTTAGTAGCAAGAATATGTCGCCACTAAAACTCTTTAGTGGCGACCAC
This sequence comes from Erythrophleum ivorense, assembly GCA_026724425.1. Lineage (NCBI taxonomy): Eukaryota > Viridiplantae > Streptophyta > Magnoliopsida > Fabales > Fabaceae > Erythrophleum > Erythrophleum ivorense. Next base: position 23,571,070 of record JAIUCV010000011.1, read on the forward strand.
ATGTTGCCACTAAAAGTCTTTAGTGGCGACTAAGACTATGTTGCTAATCTATTTTCACCGACAATAAGCGTTGTCACTAAAAGTTTCCATATAGTGACAAATGACATTAACTTTTACCCACACCAATAAGACGTTGCTAAATATATATAGGAACGATTTTAATAATGTCACTAATTGTTATCGCTAAAAGTGTACTTATAGTGACAACCTATGTCGACACTAAAACATTAGATTTAGCGGCGACATACAATTAGTGGCAACTAAATATATGAATTTAGTGGCGATTGTTACCACTAATACTCTTTCATTTAGTGGCGACATTTGTTTGATGTAAATTACAATAAGTTTTAGTGGCGACTATATTTGCTGCTATATATTTGTAGCATCGACTTTTAGTGGCGACACTTTGTCGCGGCTAAAAAGTATTAGCGTTACTGGAGTAGAGTGGCGGAAAAGATGTTGCCACTAAAACTTATTAGTGATGACATTGTGGCTTTTAGCGGCGACTTTTGTCACCGCTAAAAGTTAATTTTTTTGTAGTGATTCATCTGATAGCATGGCAGCAAATCCATTAAAGCTTCTTCTGTAGCTGTAAACCATTGACTCCTTTGCAGCTTCAGCACTACTTGACATGACAATTTCTTAGTCTGGAGGTAAAAGTGACTAGGAAGTGCAAAACATCTCTAGACAACAATAGTTGAAAGAATTTGAAAATTTTATATCATTATGTCTAATTCATTCCTTCTACGAATGTTACTGAAGACATAGATTTCCATAATTTATGTGATTTGCACAGCCGTAGATCAATTTAACCATAAGTTTGATAACATCTTTTCAAAGTTCATGTGGGTTAAAATCATTTCATACAAACACTGCATGGCTTTAGTATTATTAGTAAATAAGAATAGTTTTCTAATTAATTAACCTTCCAAGAATTCCTTGTAGCATGGAATGATGCAGTGACTGTGTGGAGACTTCATCCCTATTTACTTCACCCTTGTGTTTCTCTCCCATGTACAAAATAAATACCTGCATTTGAAATTTGGACTGCTTGCTACCATGTAAAATTTATTTACCCTGATATGACTATTCATTTAGTATAAGGAAATCCACAAATCTACATCACCTACATAACAGAATGTGCAAAATTGCTTTGGTATTTTCATGAAAGCAAAATGCTAATACACAAAATGTAATATATTTTCTTCCTAATGTAGGTGGAATTAGAAATGAAAATGCAAGCTAGTTTTCACATTTCAGGGACTAGCACTGTGAGTGGAGCATAATATAGGAAGAGATATCAGATGGCCATACATACCCTCTTCTCAAGAGAATGGCTCTGGAACACACAAATTGCAAACAAAAGAATGAAGAGAAAGAGTGACTGTGGTTTCATCATCATTATTTTTTTTTATTTAATTTTTTTCATCTTCAATTGGTTTGTGAAAAGAGCCAGAGATGACTATGTATTTGTAGAGGAAGCTTGCTCATAGTCACATTGTCCTTCCTACATGATTCATTTTTGAGTTGATGGCCATAAAGAATGTAATAGTAAGCACTTCTGCACCGTTTTTATTTGTATATTTGTTATAAAATCAGGATCATAGCATTTATCACTTATTTGCAGCTTCATCAGATTGAAATAGCCAATAACAGGGGTGGTCTCTAGAAATTGCGGAAGGAGTAGCTTCTTTTTCGGAAAAAAAGAAATTTATAAGGGATGGCTTGGAGATTTGTATCTAATATCTCTTACAAAGCATAAACTATTCAAATACTTCATAGCTAAATTACTTCAGTGGCGAGTATTTGTAGTTTTGGTCAGTAACTAGATTTGCTTACTGTATTTTCTCAGGCTTTGTTTTTTTTCCCTCTCAGTTTCCCTTTTCCTTGTACAAGAGAAATGGCTCTAAATAAAAGCCATAAGGTGAAATTAATTGAAAATGAAACTAAGGTCGTTTTGAATGTTAAAGAAGCGGTACAGGAGATACAAATTACACCTGGAAACTAATGGTGACACTAAAAGGCTAGAAGAGAATAATTTGAACTACAAAAAGGGGTATGCTGTAACGATTTTATCGTAAGCCAAAAGTATAAAGCAAAGGAGATAGAGGAAATTATAACATAATTAAATATTATTAACATTTATAACATAATTAAATATTATCAACGTTTTTTTCTTAATTCAATTAATCTTTTAGATGATTATTATGTTAAGACTTGAAAGAGATCTACGAAGACGAGTGATAGAAGCTGGGAATGTACTGTATGTATTTTTTTATTTTTTTTTCTGTAACTAATCGAGAATTTTTTTGACTTTTTTTTGTTTTAAGGAAAATTTAAACTCAAAGCCTCCACTCTTTTGTTCTTTTTCAGAGCAGTGCATCTTCACTTTGCTGTGAGTGGTAACGATTGGACCAAAAAGAGAAAAATTGTTGTAACAAGATTCAAGATACACACGCACACACAATGAGGTATGCGTAAATTACACACTTTTTTTTCAAAGATTCCCATTAAACTATATGTAAGGTTGATTGACCAACCATCTAAAGTGAATTAATGATAAAAAGTAAGAATGAAAGAGGGAAATTTTTTTTTTCTCAATATCCAATTAGTTTTCAATTAACTAATTCTTAGCTTTAGTTTATTGACTTTTAAGTTCTATTAACCAGTAAATGTTCTAGTTAAGTTGAAGTTGTCTGATTGAGGTTATTGTTAGGTTCCATTGGACTGGAATTTCCAAGGATAGTGCAAAGAACTAACTATAACCTCCCATTCAAACCCTATATTTAGAGAGGTGAAATTATGGTTCCCCTTGTCCAAAAGTTCTCAAACTTTTCAGATTTAAATTATATGCTAACTTTATTGTGGCCAAATTCCAAGTGAAAATTTATTCATTTGATCCCTCAACTATTCAAATTTCCATGTATGCCCCTTTTGGTCCAAATTTTGTACCTACACTATTTGAGCTTACTTGTGCTAGCAAATCAGCTTGAAAAATTATGAAACTCTTTAGATCTCATCTTTGGGATCTTAAATAGGTGTAAATTAAGTTTCAAACGAAAAATCTACTATTTGACTCTCCAACTTATTAAATTTCCAAAACTGTCATATTTTGTCTCACAAGACAAACCATCACTATTTGCAGCTAATCTGAAAAATCTGAACACCTTAAAAATTCTGAAATTTGGTATACTAATCTCTAACATGTTCTCCAAGTCCCTGCCAAAAATTATTAATTTTTTAGGATTACTATATCAATAACACTAATTTCCAAACATACTTCAGAATTATGGTCTATGTTCTTACCAATACATTTGCTTCTACGTTACCCATAATTTTCATACACTTCCAAAGATTTAAGACCTAGATACATAATAACTTGAAATCTTGGTAGCGGAATCCTCAAAATTACATAATTTACACTTTTTGTCCTGTCAGGCCAATTTTGGCTTTCTTTTCAATTTTTTTTAGGTCTGGGGATTATAAATTTTTAAAATGTAAATTTTAACTACATGTATAGTTAAACTTTTTAAAAGCGTAAATTTTCTTCAAAATTATAATTTTTGACCTCCCAATTATACTTTTTATCTTCATAATTAAAATTTATAACCTATAAATCTAATAAAAATAAAAATAAAAATAAAAAGAGCCAAATTTGGCTTGGCTGGACCGATCCAAGTCAGAAATCTTGCACCTAGCTAAGATTTGGAAGCTCTAATCAAATGAATCTTATTTTCATGTAATTGATTGACCTCAACCATTAATTGATCAGAAATAAACGAGGTGTTTAGAACACATCAGAGATTCATAAATATTGTGTGTTTACATGCCTCTCTGCTTTAAAGTAGAAAAGTGTGTTAGCCATAAGCCAATAATTAATATTAAGAGCATTATTTGAAGTAGTTTCTATTTCAACTGAAGTCTTATCCGTTAAGAAATCAATGCTATCAGGAAGAGACTGAAACTAGGCAATGGCATCAGTTGCACAGTAAAATTGAGGGAGCAAGAGTTATTTCGTAACAACAAGCGCAAAAGAAAGAATGGCCATTGCTCTCACTTTTGTTAGGTATTTTTAAGGGTATGGCTACCATAAACGTAAGCGCTCAAGCACTCGAACTCTTCATCCCTTGCATGGCTAAAGCTATCGAGATGCATGCATGTAGGGCCCAAGGGTAGAAACACTTCGCTGGTGATTTAGTGCTATCATAATTATAATTCCTTCTTTAAGAAATGATGTAGAAATATATATTTAAGTACCTCTCATACTAATATTGAAACACATCACTGGTGATTTATTGCTATCATGATTAGAATTTTTTTAAAGAAAACATGTAGAATGCATGCAGATTTATGTACCTCTTTAGCTTCTCTATTTTCCTCTCCAATACCCATATCACATGCACTGCCCATGACCAAGAAGCAATAAATACTTATCAACGAGAAAGAAGAGAGAAATAGAAAAGAGAGGAAGAAAATAGAAAACCTAGAGGGTTTCAGTTCAAGTGCTCAACCATTCTGAGAAAACCTAGAGGGTTTTAGCTTCATCGAGCCCAAATGTCTTTGGATCTCAGTTACCGACAGCCCGCGATGGTGGTTGTCAGAGATCGAAGGGTATGAAGGAAGTTCACGCAGTGGGGAGCAAAGGCCGTTACCCAGGAGAGCACTACTCTCCAATTGTGAAAGAAACAAGGGGAGCTAAAGTTGAGAGAAAACCTTTCAGAAGATTTATCTTCTGGATTTATTTTTTTAGTGGTGGATAAGAAAAAAAAACAAAACAAAACAAAGAAAAGATTAGGAAATGTGCCAAGGGTGGGGTTCGTGCACAATGCCCCCATTTGAATTGAAATAAGAGAAAAGTAAGAAGAAAATAGAGAATCATAGAGCAGCGTGCTGCGCGATTTCCTTCTACTTTTATATGGATATACTAGATATCAACAAACAGGAAAACACGACATTATTTCTGATAAAAAGGAAAAACATGACATAATAGCACAAGACATTTTTACAAGATTATTGCGGTGTCTAGACTTGGTCAAGCTCATTCTTGAAAGAGTACCACAACAGTTCTAGCAAGCGCCTAGCCGCCTACCATAGATTTTCCACAATAGTACATTACAACATAATTACAATGGTAGCTTAGCTCTTACATGGATGACATTTTTTTTTATTTTATAGACAAAACCCCATGTGAGAGAGACAAGGGAAGCACCCGAAGGCCATCTTGAAGGCTCAATTGAGTACCCAGAGAAGGGTATTAGTCCCAAGAAAATGGCAAATTGGGACAGTCCCTGGCTTCACTTTGAGTACCTTCAAAGCCATATGCTTGGGGTTCCATGACTCAGTATCAGTATGGCAGACAACTAATGCCTTAGCTTTAGTCCGATCTGAAGCCACCAATGAAACACTGTAGGCCCTCGTTGCACTCACTTTGTGACAGTAAAACACAGCATACGCGTAATTCAGCTTGTGACACACCACTTCTCTGTCCCCTACTTTCTCTACTCCCTCCTCCGCACTGTACTCCTTCTTCTCCTGCTTCTCGCTTTCCTTCTCTAACTCTGTTGAAAGCACTCTTACGTCCCTCCCAAGCTTCAAAACCGTGAAATCAATCAATGATTCCAAGGATGAAGCACAGTACTTGTGTTCACCCTTAATCCGAGGATTCTCACAAAACTCTAGCGTGTACTTTAGCGTCTCGGCTTCTGCTGATTTGGCTTGTATCCCGAAATAGTTAAGAACTTCTGAGAACTTGTTGCTGGAAAATGGAATTGATTTTGCAATCTTTTGAGGCAAGAAAGTGAACTCGTCTGAACGCTTGGTAAAATCGAGGTTGAATTTTTTGCCAGGCCGAAGGTCGTGTTCGAAGAAGTAGGTGGTCAGATTCAGAGTATCTTTGACTTTTCCGGGGACAATGATGTCATTGAATCCACCATAGTTATAGTCTAAGTTTACGCGGTCTACCTTGTTGTTGCCCACCTTTGCTGGCCTGTTAATACCAGGTGGTGATGGTCGCCCATTCCATAATCCTATAAACAAAAATTAACCATCGGTCCAGCTGAATTAAGTTCACTACTCAGAAGTATGTAATTGAATATTTTTGTCGCTTGATACTTTGTGACTGTATCATTTTTCTGATATTTCGTTTATTTAATATGCTTTTTATTATGTGCCAATTATGTGACTTTTAAAAGTTAGTTTTAACTGATGTAATCATAGTACTATGTTTTAAAATTTATGTCATAAAAATATTATTAGACTATAGTTCAACGATTATATGTAATTTTCCCTAATTACTAACTTATCTTCATCGCACTTTGGAACCAACACAACAAAATAACTGCACGCGATAGCAGAATGAGAGAACATATATGGACTTGAATTAATCATGATATTCATAATCATACGAACCAATCTTTGTAAACTCCTGTAGAGCTTTAGGCATCGGAGTGTTTGGCCAAATGGATTGCCAGTACTTTTGGGCAGCTATTGATGATGCATGGACATAGCTTCCTAAGATGGCAATAAGCTACAAAAAAGATTCAAACAAAAGAGAAAAAGAAATGTCATTCCATTCCGTTATATAACTGTATTAATTAGTAAACAATGGTTTGTTGGACGTATTTTCTTTTTTAAAACACAAGAAAATTAAAGGAAGAAAAGATCAAAGGCTTTAGTTTTATTATACTATAAAGAGAGCAGATAAAAGCTTACGCAGAAAAGAGCTAGGTGACGAAACTCCATTTGAGCTGTGTGAAGTAGAGACAGTAGCTAGTATCTATGGGGATTTTGTGACACTGAGATGGCAATAAGATGGCTGATTTATAGCGATTTTAAAGTCCTTTCGCTGTGCTCAGTCCATAAAGAGGACCCCAGCTCTTCGTTTTCCACTCCCATTCCTCATCTCTCTTCGCTCTTTCCTCCTTGCTTTCCATCTTCCTTTTGTCCTTTTCTTCTTTTTCTAAGTGATCGACAACGACATTATATCAAAAATCACATTGAGATATCATCATTTCAATATAAAAAATAACCTCTCTAGATTATGACAAAAATACAAGGGCATCTGAACATATAGATATTCTTGGGTATCTATTTATTTCTTTGTTATATGATATATACTATATTTTCTTTTGGAAAAAAAATGCAAAAAGACCTTTTGAATTTTGGGTAGTAGATTTCTCAACTTTCAATTTCGAAAATTAGATCTTTAAACCTTCAATCCTCAAAAAAATAAGTCTTTTTTTATCCATTTTTGAAAATGATTATTATGGATTAATGAGCGTAGAGCGCGCTACCTTGCAATTAACCAATACCTTACTGATAGGCAAGATACAATAATTTATGCCCATTAAAAATGATTCCTCACTTTTAAGTATCTATTACAAAAGCTAATGAAAGTATTTGTCTCTACAACTTTGCATCCAAGTAAAAATTTTTGGGTGTTCAAGAATTCATAGATTGAACTTCAAGTCATTATTCTATTTCTTTCAACTTAATATATTAACTGTCACACCCCTCGAATGTAAGTGTGATGCATAGAAAACAAATAGTTCCAGTTACATAAATCTACTGGGATTGACATCCTACTCAAAATTTAAAGAATATCTCTAGGTCTTAATTTCATATAATAAAACCATGTATAACACCTTTGGATCATCTTTGAATGAAACACATAAATTCCTTTGGTGACTTTTGTAGAAATTTTAGCAATCTCCTCTGTAATTTAGACCTCCTAATATTTCTACAAACTAGCCAGCTAATTTAGTACATCTAATAGAAATTTTTGATATTGTTCCAGACCATTCAATAAATTTCTGAGGATTGGGAATACCCTATCTATGATTCAGTGGAGATACACTTGATATTTTTCAAAGCAAAATAGATTACATTCATATGAACAAAATGCACCCACATGAGCAACTGCGGGCTCACCAAAAGAAATGAACAAAATATCTACTACTAGTAAGCTACTGGGGGTGGACTAGGGTCTGCACCGCTATTTGAAAAAAAAAATTAAAAAAAAAAGGGTGAGTCTTACACTCAATGAATAAGTAATGCCAACCCTTAATAGTAGGGACAAGGCATGTTAAAATATATATATATATATATATAACGCATGAAGCATGCCTTATGTAAATCATTTCTTAAAATACACTGGAAGCATCTAAGCTGAACCAATTGAAACAGATGCAGAGCACACAGCTCATGAGAAAAATAACCACAGACGTAAAGCATTTTGCTTGAGAAAACAAAACAAATCCACGTGTAGTGGCCACCCACACGGGACTAGCAACACCCCTGCTAGTTGGGGTACAGATCACGGTGCACTATGGTTAACAACTACTGCTGTTAGCTACAGGGTTCTGTGCAGATAACCTCTTAAAATAATATGTTTTCCCAAAATAGCATTTTAGACAAAGCAGCTTTCGCATAAGTTCAATACCAAAGTTTTCAGATAACTCAAACAGACTTAAATTTGCAAAATTTCATGTTCAAATCAACTTTTAGTAAACATATGTATGACAAAGCATTCAAATTCATAACTCCATAAATAGACTATCAAATTTAGAGCACTGCAAGAAAACTTAGTAACAAAATGATTAATACTATTTACTCGGGATTCGCATTACCTACTCACCTTCCAAGATAATACAGAAACTCCCTGCTCACTCCTCAATTATGACTCAATCTCTTGAATACCCTATAATACCCGTTCACCAGGTTTTAGAGTTTGGATAACTACAATTTATCTCATAAAGAACTTATCTTGTTTCAAAAAAAAAAGTTTCTATATCTCGCGAGGTAGAAGCATGGATATGAACGAGCAAGAATAAAATACGCACTTCATATGGCTAAAAGTCCCTCTTTTCTATGAATGAGAGAATAGTTATGCCCCCTTCACAATATCACTAGCTTGTTTTATTTGATTGAGATTCAAAAAAAAAAAAAGAGAAAGAAAGAAAGAAAGAAAAATAAAATTTAAACTATGATTTCGTTAAATTCCATTGGCATCTTATCCTTCATTGCCTTTTAGCACACTATATATATATATATATATATATTTCTAAATGACTAATTCCACCTCTCTCCTCCTCAATTTCATGCCTTCTATAGCCCACGTAACATACACATACATATATATATATAGCAGCAGGGTTTAGGCTTTCCTTGAATGCATTTTTCAAACTACCTAAGGAACTACCATGAGTTCTATGCCTAAAAGCTAAGACTCATTCAAGGGAAGAAAGAAAAATGAAACTACATTAGTCTTAGGCCCTTACCTTCCCTTAATCCACAAAAAAGCTAAAAAAAAAAGCCAAAAAAAAAAATGGGGAAGGCTCACACTACACCATGGTTGTCCATCCCATTAGCAAAACACGATGAAGAGAAGCCTATTCTGCATAAGTGAAAATGGGCAAGTAAGAAACACAAGGGAACTTAATTTTGTAGCAAAAAATTCATGCAGAAAATGAGAGCAATAACGTTGAGGGAGAATTGAAATACATTCTAGCATAAGGGAAATTAAGATTGCTCCAACCAAACTCATTCCCTTACATGAAATTTTGGTCTACATAACACTTCCCACCAGCTCGTTTTACACCAGAGAAACACGCTACAGAACTAAGAAGCAAGGGAGGAAGATGCTATTAAAATGGAACCAAAAGAAGCAACACACACTGTAGAAACTCCAGACCTAAGGAAAGAACTTATATGGTGTTAATCTACCAGTAAACTAATAGCGAAACTCAGCGTATAACAAGAAGAAGGCAAGCAGCAAAAATCGAACCAAAGGTGAGCAAGGTGACGGTGAACTAAAGAGAAAAGGTGCTGCTCTTTCTAATGCAATTTCTGCTACCTCTTCTGACTGAAAAGATGGAAGTAGGTGAGGGTTTTGTGTTGCATAAGTTTGAGTGGCAAAATGACATAAAACCCTGACTTAAAGTAGATATAAGAGGGTATATATGGGATAACATAAAATTGCAAAAGAAAGAAAAGACTTGATACGTGGCAGCTTTAGGATTCGAACGTTGGTTAGGGAAAAAGTCAGACTCCCTATATATATTTTTTCATGCACGTCTGGTCTTTACATTAATAATGAGAGAAATAGATTTACCAGTATTCTATTTTTACTTTGTTTTATCCAGGAAGAAGCACACGCCTTTGTAATTTGCAATTGTAAGCTACATAGCATGCTGGTCAAGTTTTCCCAGTACATAATTGTGCTTGTTAAGAAATTAAAAAAAAAACTTTTTGAACCCTAATTTGGATTGGATCTTTTATTATTTAAAGTTCAGTAGTAGATGTTCTAAATCATATATAAATGCAGTACATCAACTTACCTTTTATACTTTCTTTTCAAAATTTCTGGCATAAAAAATAGTTATGACTTATGAAGTTTTTTGTAAGAATTATTATGGGGTACGATCAATTAATTTTTATTTTAAATAAAAATGAGCTAATTCATGATTCATGTGAGAAGCATTTGGACCCACTTATTAAGATTAGGGATCATATTATTTTGGGTTGGATATTTATAATTGATTAGTGTGGATAATAGTGCAGGCCCATAACTCATAAGCCCATAATAAGTGGGTACTAAGTTTTATTTAAACTTGACTAGGTCCCCTCTATATTCAAGTAAAATTTTAACTCTACAACTTACCCCATTATAAGTTATGATAGGGAGTATGAATCACACAGAAAGCACTAGTTTCTTTAAGCCTTCAGGTATTCATAATCAACAGGATATTCTACATCTATCATCATATCTTTTACAGATAAGTTAATTTAATATTCTAATTTCATGTAATTGTTATAAATTTATTCTTACAATTTTGCCTCCTTAATTGAATATTAAAATTTTATTTTAATTTATTCTTTAGGCTAACGAAATTGTTTGTATCCTACCATTTGCAAACATTTCCCTTTAACAAGGCAAGAGTAGGAAAGATGAAAGAATCGAATGATAGCCTAGGATATAAGAACTAAGAGCAACGAATGCTTAACTTCAACCCAAAAAAAAAGGAGAAAGCCAAAAAGAGAATTTAACAGATTGTCTTATGATAAAATATAAACTTAATTAACTATCAATGTACAGTTTTAACAAGTCTTAAGTCGTAGGACTGATTCTAGAAATAATAACTGGATTCACTGGAATGCCATGCCTTGACTATCATATTTTCTTTTTTTGGGTGAACTATAGTTTAATTTTTTGTTTCTCATCTCCCTTTTTTATTGCATTTTTCTTTTTCAAAATATAAATGCCAAAATGATTATATTATTGTGGCAAATATACACCTTTGGGCTCTTAATTTTATTTGAGATTTTATTTTGGTTCCTTAACTTTATTTAGTTCTAATTTGTCTCTTAACTTTACCTTAAATTTCATTTTTATCTCTTAACTTCATTTAGGTCTAACTTGGTCCCTTTATTTTATTCTAAATTTTATTTTTATCCCTTAATTTCATTTGATTCTAATTTGACCATTAATTTTCAAATGCTACCCAAATTTTTTTCCTCTTACACTATTTATCTAAAAAGCTTAACCAAAAAGTTTCGTGAATCATTAGTAAAATAAAAGGAAATCATTAGTTAGATAAGAATAAATTGGACAAAAAATGAAATTAATGAACAAAAGTGAAATTTAGGACAAAATTAAAGGACCAAATTGAAACCAAATGAAATTAAAGGGCAAAAGTGTATCCTAGAAAAAGTTAAGGGCTTAAATTAAAATCAAATGAAGTCAAGGGAATCTAAGGAAATATCAAAAGACGAAATTGAAAAGTTAAGAGATCAAAGTAAAATTTAAAATAAAATTAAAGGACCAAAAATATATTTTAGCTTATTATTGTCATTTCAAAATTAATTAGCCATATTTGAAACCATGTAAGTTTAATACAAGAGTATAGCAGCAAATTTTTCCCTTCATTTATAGGGTCATCGAGCAATATTTTTGCCTGAAGTGCCACATACTTACTGACTTGTTAGGTTTTTTTTCCCACATACTTTTGATTTAATGTACAAGTTAATTGGTAGCTAAAACATTACCTCAATGTTTTGTTTTAAAAAATAGAAAAGAAAAATGTATTCTCATAAACAAATTTCATTAAATACATCTAATTTAGTTTTTTTGGCCATGATTAAATACACATAATTATAACTAATGTATTTTAGGTGCTTCTCGTTCTATTCCATATTTGAGTGATTTTAATAATGATATAGGAATATAGAACTTGAGAATTAAGACAACAATTTTAAGAATTTAGAGCATCCAAATATGCTTGAAGTATACTAGATTTTAAGTTACTATTAAGTTAGAATTGACATATTTTATGTTGTTTATTTTATTTTTGTAATTGCGTTACTTATATTAATCTAAAATTATTGTTAGGAAGTAATGAAAATTTGAGTATTACATAAATATCTTGAATGATCATCTATATAAAATATAATGACAATAACAATATGCACAATTCATGTGCTTTCAACTAGTACTAAGAAGCATATATATATATATATATATGAACAAAAAACTATTTTGAAAACATGGGCTTTGAAAAAGGATTAGAGTGTATTGTAAGTGTGGTATTAGTCAAAAGTAACTCAGTTATAAGATTGGTTAGCATTAGATACCATATAATCAAACTTGTACCATTCACAAACTAATGCAATAGATCATTCTCTTTCTCATTCTAATTCATCTTCTTCTTTTTGCTCCAATATTCATTACCTTCATATGGTATCAAAACTTCCACATCATAATTGATGGATACTAAGACACAAATTTCACAAAACATAGTTGCATAAAGTTTTGTCCATTTGACCAAGTTTGCACCACAAACTTTTTTCCATATGATCTTTGTAAAATTAGAGGATCATAACTATTTCCCCTGGACACAGCAAGTCATACTCACAATTAAAGGGTTTAAACTGCAAAAATTTGTACTTGGACCAAAATAGGTACCATGAAGATAAATGGACTCTACTTAGGATGAAGAAATTGGGAGCAACAAGATAATTATCTACTTCTTTCTTGGCTCTTATCTTCGATCTTTGAGGGAATGAAAAAATGAATGGTAGGATGCAACTATTCATATGAATTTTGGGAGAAGCTCAAACACTTTTTTGCCTCTCAGATGCATGCTAAAATCAAGCAATTGAAGGCTCAGCTCAAGAATCATAGGAAAGATAATTCTTTGATCAATGAATGCTTGCTTAATTTGAAGAAAATAATCACCTATCACTATGGTAGATTATGTTAAGGCCATTTTGGACGGTCTACCTAGTGAATACAATACTGTACACTACTAAAAATAAATATTTTGTTGTGATGTTCTAACTATGATTTTACTAATTACAATTAAAAATAAGATCTAAGTTACATTAATCGTAGTCGTGGTTTTAAATTATGGTTGTGGTTACAGTTACGTTGCGATTGCGGTTACAGATGTTGCAAATAATATAAAAAGGAGTGTGAGCATTACGGTCGATTGATGCGGATGCGGCCCATGCCGCAACAGCAATATTGCAGGTGCATCACATGATGTGGACCGCAATTTAAAACCATGATTGCAGTCAAACCTATAGGTCTAGCTATAATTCTAACAAACCATAGCTAAGACAAGTTTAGCTGTGATTTCTAGAAAGCTCAACTAGGTGATTAATGACTCCCTAATTTTAAGTGAGAAAAATATGTATTTTACGATTGATTAGGGAGTAAAGTTACCTATTTCTTAATTGACTTTACATAATTTTTTATCCAATTAAAGCAAATAAATAAAATGTTTCATCTACAATATCTTTCTTAGTTTTGAGCTCTATTTGATTTTGATTTTTATCTTAGAAGAAAGGTAGAGGATTGCTAGAAAGGAATAAGAAAAGGGAGAAAAGTTGGAAGTTCAGAGGGCAAGCTTACCAAGTCCACTCGCTACAGTGCATACGAAAATTGCTGTAGCCAGGATGCATTTTCGTTATGGTGAGGAAGTCATCTTGCCATAGCGAGTTCATGATTCGTATAAAATCCATGGAGCATCTTGCTATAGCATGGGCAGTAGAGAGATTAGCAAAATTTTGGAAGCCTATGAGATCTCGCTATAGCGAGAGACACCCTTCACCATAGCGAGATCGGCTACTAAAATGCACAGCTTTCATTTACATACTAAAACATGAGGGGCTGCTAGGGTTTGGTCATTCTAAGTTGGGAGGAGCAATTCTGAGGAGGAAAACACACCAAAGAGCTAGGGTTTGAGGAGAAGGAGCTTGGATTGAAGATTGGGGGCTGAATCAACACAATAGCACTAAGTTTTCTCAAATCCTCCATCTTTTCTTTCATGATTCTATGTCTTTTCAAATTTCTGAACTTGTTTGCAATGCGTAAAGCTATGAGTAGTTAGATTTCTTTAATCCTAAGTTTACTTGAACCTATTGTCATGTAATAAGGATTTTTTGAGGTTAAATTGAGTTAATTTATAATTTGAATGCTTAATCTATTTTTTATGTTTCATTATAAGAGTTTGGCCATCTTTTGTTGAATTTGGGGTTAAGGTTTGCTCTTGAAAGAGGGAAATCTCAAGGGACCAATTGATTAAGCAACTTAGGATAGAGACTAAGTCATACTGGTTTTGTTCTTAGGTGTAGAAATACGCTCAAGAACCCTAAGTGGTGAAAGGGACTTAATACACTTGACCTGATTAATTATAAAAGAAGTTTGCAATTGATTAGGATAGAAGTCTGAGTGGTTTGAGAGACATTTTGGGCTAATTTAATCTCCCTAACCTTCAAATTATTGATTAACCATTTAATTAAGTATCTCAATTCATGACAATCAAGGGATAGGAACCTAGGATAATCTTTAGTGATTTGTCTCATCAGAATAATCTTAACGCTCAGTATCCATTTAATTTCATTTGAATTTAATTTCTTACATTGATAGTTGCTTATCTTGACTTAAACAAAGCGAATTTCCTTAGACCTAGTTGAGTTTAATTCAATTTTCTGTAGGAAGACATTGATTCACTATATTACAAAAGCGACTCATACACTTACGGAATCTATGTTAAAAATAGTGGCTATCAAGTTTCCTGGCGTTGTTGCCCAGGAATTGAGTTAGAATTCTTTAAACTAAGTAAATTCTTAGTAGTTTCAGTTCAAGATTTTCGTTAGTTTAGTTAATTTCTTTCCATTATCAAGACATAACTTCTAGATATATTAACTTGCAAGTACCATAGTTTATGCCACCCAAGGCGAAGACTAAAAGGAAAACCAAGTTAAAGACCAGAAACATCCAAGAAATTATAGCTAAGAGTTCACCTATATAACTCACATCCAGTGAAGAAGAATTGCTGGAATGAATTGGAACTCAAGAGAAAACTCCAGTTGAACTGCAAAGGGCAACCTTTATTGAAGAAGAAAACTCATTTCTAAGAGGAAGACAGAGAAAAGTTCCAATCATGGCTAAAGAAGAGTATGAAAGGTTGGGGGTGAATGATTTTCTCAGTCGCAACAATAAAGGATATCAGTCGGGTATCAAAGTTCCAGAATTTCAAGCTAATAATTTTAAGATAAAATAGACGATGCTGCAAATATTACAAATGAACAGACAATTCAATGGTACTTACTAGGAGGATCCTAATAAACACCTCTTAGCTTTCTCAGAGGTATATGACTCTTTCAAGCAAAATGGTGTGCCCAAGGGCGTGATTTGTTTGTGGCTCTTTCCCCTTTCTCTGCAAGGGAAGGCCAAAGAATTGTTGAATAATTTGCCTGAAGGTTCAATTAAAACATGGGATGATTTTGAAGAAATATTCCAGGTATGTTTTTTCCCTCATGATAAGATGGTGGATGCCAGAGCAGCAATCACTAATTTTAGACAACAACCAGGTGAGAATTTGTATGAATCATGGAAAAGGTTTAAACAGTTAGTCAGACAATGTCCAAGCCATAATCAAGACAAATGGGTTCTAGTTCCAACCTTTTGTTCACGGTTAACTTCGGAGTCCAAGACTTTGATGGATTCTATGACAAATGGAGGCTTTGGAAGACAATAAGTGAATAATGTGATAAAACGTCTGGATGACTTAGCAGCCGAGCATACACAATATTCTAGTGAGAGGAGCGGTGTAAATGGTTGAGAGAAGTTCAGAAGATACCATTTCTCAAATAGTAGTAGTATTGGCATCTATGAACAAACATTTTGATCAGTTGAAACTTCAAGTTCAAAAAAATAGTAGCTATATAGAAGTTAATGTAGTACACATACCAACCAACTCTTGTGACTATTGTGGTGAAGCACACCCCTCTAAATTTTGTCCAATAAGAACTACCCTTGAGCCATGCAATTATGCTGGAAATCCACAAAAGGGTCTCAACAACCCATACTCCAACATATACAATCCTGGTTAGAGGAACTACCTAAATTTTTTTAGAGTCAAGGTACATCTTTGAATCAAGCCTCATCTTCGGGACCTAGACTAGTAGCTCCCATATGACCACTAGGATTTACACAACAACCAAGATAGCAAGTTCCCATTCAAGAAATGAAATTAGGCATGGAAGAAATGATGATGCAGTTTATGGCCGAACAAAAGGCAGCAATGAAAAACATGGAAATGCAAATTAGGCAATTAGCATCAGAGTTGAATACAATGAAGTAGGGTGGATTACCAAGTAATACAGTCCCTAATCCTAGAAGATAAGGGACAGAAGAGTGTAAAGCAATTTCCTTGCTGAGTGGGAAACAACTGCCTAATGTTCACAAAGCTAGGGAGGACTTAGTGAGTATGGGGCAGCAAAGCATTCAGAAGAAAAGTGTGGAGTTGAATGAACCAAAAAAGAAAAAAGAAAAGATAAGAAAGGAAGAGAAACACATAAGTGTAGAGACAGAAGACAAAAGTGAAGATAAGATAGTAAAACCTTAGAGAAGAATGCCTCCACTTCCCTTCCTGCAAAGGTTCCAAAAGAAGGCTCTAGAGGAGAAATACAAGAAATTTCTTCAGATATTCAAATAGCTTCATATCAACATCCCATTCACGGAATCTTTAGAGCAAATGCCTTTATACACTAAGTTTCTGAAGGAAATGTTAAGTACCAAGAAGTTAAATGAGTTAGGCACAGTTATGCTTATAGAAAAATGCAGTGCAATAATTCTGAATAAGCTTCCTCTTAAGTTATGGGACCCAGGTACCTTCTCAGTGCCGTGTGTTATTAGAGACAAATTCAAAGGGGGAGTTCTATGTGATCTTGGGTTAAGTGTGAATTTGCTGCTACTTAAAATTTTTGAAAAACTTCAACTTAGGGAAGTACATCCTACTTCAATTACGTAATAATTAGCAGGCCAGAGCTTGTCTAAGCCAAAGGGGATTATAGAAGATGTTTTAGTTAAAGTGGACAAGTTTATCTTTCCAGTTGACTTTATCATCCTAGACATACTAGTGGACATAAAGTTACCTCTTCTATTGGGCAAACCCTTCTTGGCAGTAGCTCGAGCTTTAATTGATGTGAAGATAGGCAAAATTAAGCTGTGAGTAAGGGATGAGGAGATCTTGTTCAATATGATCAAAGCTTTGAAATTCTTTGATCAGATAGATGACTATTTTCAAGTTGAAATTTACAAAGAATACATTTAAGGAATGCTTGATACTTATAAAGAAAGAGACTCATTAAAGGCATTGTTACAAGAGTTGGACAAAATTGAACAACAAGAGACAGATGAATGTAAGATGATGACACATGGAAATTTCCAATGGTTCAATTCTTTGAGAAAATTTGAATCATTGGAAATGGAAGCAAGAGTGACCCCATCAATAAAACTATCTATTGAAAAACTCCACAATTGGAGGTGAAACCATTACCATCTCATTTGAAGTATGCCTACTTAGGAACGGAGGACTCATTACCAGTAATCATTTATACATCTTTGAAGGAGGAACAAGAGCAAAAGTTAACTGAGGTACTTAAAACTCACAAATTAGTTAGAGGTTGGACAATTGCGGATATCAAAGGTATTAGCCCAACAATAGTGATGCACAAAATCCTATTAGAAGATGAGCACAAGAAATCTATGGAAGGGTAAAGGTGACTAAACCTAATTATGAAGAAAGTGGTTAAAAAGGAGATACTGAAATGGTTAAATGTAAGGATCATATACCCTATCTCTGACAGTAGTTAGGTCAGCCCGATATAATGCATTCCCAAACAGGGAGGAATGTTAGTGGTAAAGAATGACCAGAATGAGGTTATTTCTACCAAGACAGTTACTGGGTGGCAAATTTGTATGGATTATAGGAAGTTGAATGTGGCAACACGTAAAGATCCCTCCCATTCATTGACCAGATGCTTGATTGTTTGGCTGTAAAACAATATTTCTGTTTCTTGGATGGATACTCCAAATACAATCAAATAGAAATCACCCCAAAAGATTAAGAAAAGACAACATTCACTTGTCCTTATGGCACTTTTACGTTTCGGAGGATGCCATTTGGGTAATGTAATGCTCCGGCAACTTTCCAACGTTGTATGATGTCTATTTTTGCAGATTTCATTGAATACACCATGGAAGTTTTTATGGACCATTTCGCTATTTTTGGGGAATCCTTTAAGACGTGTTTAGCAAATCTAGCATAAGTCTTGAAGCTTTGTGAAGAGACAAATCTGGTATTGAATTAGGAGAAATGCCATTTTATGGTCACTGAAGGAATCGTCTTGGGGCATAAAGTTTCTAAACAAAGTCTGGAAGTGGATCATGCCAAAACAGTAGTGATTGAGCATCTCCCACCACCCACTAATGTAAAAAGAATCCAGAGTTTCCTTGGTCATACTAGTTTCTACCATTGTAAACTTTTAGAGAAAGACATACCTTCTAATTTATCGATGAGTGCCTAAAAGTATTTGAAGAGCTAAAGTAGAAATTAATCACTACGCCCATTATTGTAGCTCCAGACTAGAGTCAACCATTTGAACTCATGTGCGATGCAAGGGATTATGTCGTAGGAGCCGTTCTAGCTTAAAAGAGGGATAGGTATTTCACTCCATTTACTATACCAGTCAAACCTTAAACGGAACTTAGCTAAATTATTCTACAATTGAGAAGGAGATGTTAGCCATAGTCTTTGCTTTTAGTAAATTTTGTGTTTACTTGATGGGCGCTAATGTAACGGTGCATACTAATCATACGGCCATTAAATATTTATTGAGTAAAAAAGAGTCAAAATTGAGGCTAATTAGATGGGTCCTTCTCCTGCAAGAATTTGATGTGAAGATAGTAGATAGGAAGGGCAATAACAATCAAGTAGCTGATCATTTGTCACGTCTAATTTAAGAGTCTAAATGTGTCGATGGAACCATGATTGACGAACATTTTCCTGACGAACAAGTGTTTCATGTGGAAAATTTAACTGACATTCCATGGTATGCCGATATTGTAAACTACCTGGTGTGTAATGTTTTACCACCTAATGTCAGTCATTATTAGAAGAGGAAGTTTTTGCATAATGTAACTTACTATATCTGGGAGGAGCCTTTTCTTTTTAGGAGATGCATTGATTTGGTGATTAGAAAGTGCGTACCTGAAATTGAACAGCTTGTTGTCCTTTATGCTTGTCATTCATCAACTTATGGGGGTCATTTTAGGGGTCAAAAGACTATGCATAAAGTGTTAGAATTGGGTTTTTACTGGCCTACATTGTTTAAAGATGCTCACAACTTCGTTATTTAGTGTGATAGATGTCAAAGAATAGGGAACATTTCAAGGTGACATGAGATGCCATAGTCTGGGATCTTAGAAGTTAAACTGTTTGATGTGTGGGGAATGGACGACATGGGCCCATTCCCTTCATCCTGAGGTATTCATTATATACTAGTGGCTGTGGAATATGTTAGTAGATGGGCTAAAGCATTGGCTTGTATCGCCAACGATTCTAATACAATAATCAAATTTCTTAAGAAATACATCTTCAACAGGTTTGGGGTACCTCGAGCTATTATCACTGATGAAAGTACTCAATTTCACAACAAACAGTTGAAGAATCTGCTACTTGAGTATGGCATGCATCATCGAATGTCTCTTGCATACCACCCTCAAACCAATGGCTTGTATGAGCTTACTAATAGGGAAATAAAAAGGATATTGGAAAAAACCCTTAATCATTCCAGAAAAGAATGGTCTGACAAGTTAGATGATGCATTATGGGCTTACTGAACCACTTATAAGACACCCATAAGGATGTCACCCTATAGTCTTGTTTATAGGAAAGTATGCCATTTACCCTTGGAACTTGAATACAAGGCATAGTAGGCCATCAAAAAGCTTAATCTTGATCCTAACCTAGCAAGTACAAAGTGAATGCTTCAATTAGATGAATTAGAAGAGTTTCGTCTAGAAGCATATGAAAGTTCAAGGGTTTACAAGGAAAGAACCAAGAAATGACATGATCATCACATTCTCCACTGGACCTTCACACTAAGACAACAAGTATTGCTATTCAACTCCAGACTTAAGTTGTTTCCTGGGAAACTAAAATTAAGATGGTTAGAACCATACACTGTGATTACTGTTGCATCTCATGGAGCAGTAGAAATTAAGGATGAACGATTAGGGGATCAATTCAAGGTTAGTGGTCAAAGACTCAAACAATATTTTAGAGGGAATGGAACCAACACAAGATGGTTCAAAGCTTCACAACACCCCCTTGAATATGAGAGATAGTTTGGCTAAAAACTATAAACTTAGCGCTCCTGGGAGGTAGCCCAAACTCTTATCATTTACATTTTTTATTTTATTCTAATTCTTTTGATTGGAAGGATTTTGAATTTTTAACCCTTGTTTTGATTTTGCAAGTTCAAGGTGTCCAGAACAAGTTGGAACTCTTAGGCAAATTCTTGGTCAATAAAGGAGAATGATGAAATAGTTCAAAGAACTAGGGAGTTCTTCCTTATCTAGTAAATTGTTCCTTTCATTTTATTTAATTTAGTTTTATCCCATGTGAAAGAAATATGCAGGGGGTTACACAAATAAGGTAGGGTTTCCTAAAAAAAAATTTTGCTATGGTGAGTAGTCTGTTTTGCTGTTGCGAGATTGCTTGGTCTGCATCTAGTATAATAAGCAAAGACTTCCTCGCTATGGTACAGGCTGTGGTGAGCCAAAGTGTTTTTAACGAATGTCAAGTGTCTTTGCTATAGCGAGACTACCATTTTGCCATAGCAAGATCCTTGTTTTTCCAGTCTGGTATAAAGTCTAGAGAGTTTTTTGCCATTACCCAGCCATAGTGAGTGAAATAGGGTACAGAAATATGTTGAAGAGTATTTGCTATTATGTGATGGCCAACTCGCTATAACGAATTCAAGATGCTCATGGACTAGTATGAAAACTAGAGAGTTTCTAACTATAGCCTAGCTATAGCAAGATTCTACAGTTAACAAGAATCACCCAAGTATCCTTTCCACTACAAAGAGGAGTTTTCGCCATTGCGAAGAAAAGCAGTTTCGTTTATGGTACTTTTTCCAGAGTTATCCTTGCTATTGCTTTAGCAATAGCGAGGACTCTGACCATTTGAAAATAAAATAAAATAAAACATAAACCAAAAACAAATACAAAAAAAAAAAAACCATTCTTAGTTCTCTGCCATTCATTCTCTCTATTATGTCCCTTCTTCCCCTCCACCCACTTCCTAATTTCTTTGGCAGAAATCATTGTTTTTCACATCCCCATTCCCCTCGTGCACTCCTATCCTTGCATTAGGTAAATTGCGCATCCTTAATCTCCTCAATCTCTGCATATTGTGATTAGTTCTATTGCATTTAGGGTTGTGAAACACTTTGCATTTGACTATATACTTTTGGGAACATAAGATAGCAATTTCTTATTTTGTTCTACATATCGCATGTTTCTGTGCAGGAGCGTCGCATTTTTTAGGATTTTATGGAGCAAAAATGTAATTTCTAGAAATAGATTCTTTCTTGCTATAGCGAGTTCGATTTTTTCCCAGAAACTGCCACTTCATCTCTGGCACTTTCTACTTTGTCTACTTCAATTTCTTCCTCTTTCATATCTTGCCTACTCTAAGAGGACATTCTTATATAAGTACATTTTAAAATGGAATTGATATGCAATTTTTCTCATCCTTTACTTTGTCTTTTGAAATTACTATATCTTATACACCTTGTGGCTACTTCCCTGTTGGCGCTGCTACTTATCATTTGACCAAAACTGCTTTGCTAGTTTGCTATAGATACTTTACTCTAGTTTGAGTCTGGGTGTTATTTGGATTGCAGATTTTATGGCACCCAAAAAGCAAACGAAAACTACTAAAGCATCTTCCTCCAAGCAGAAGAAGAAAACATATGACAAGGACAAATTTACGTCCTTAAGAGCTGAATTCTGCTTTGAACGCATCTTTTCTGAATGGGGAGTGGTTGAAGACAGATATTATGAGCCCTATATATTAGATCTAACCTTTGGTGACTTTGAATGGCATGGCCTACGAGGCTTCACTAAAAAGCCTTTGCATTGGATCCCCTTGTTGATCCAAGAGTTCTACGCCAAGTTTGAAGACACAGAGGAGGATGAAGATGAATATTATTGTCGATCAGCATGGTCAAAATCAATGAGAAAGTCATTCAGGACTTCTATGAACTGTTGGATGTCGAGCATTATGCCTTCTAATCTTATATGGACAACTAGCAGTCCATTCCTTGAAAAGAAGTGGAGACAACTATCGCCAATGAAGGTCGAGTAAGGCTAACCAACAAAGTGTATGCAGTCAACCAATTAAATATACCTGCTCAATACTAGCTACAATTTATCACTAGTAATGACTTAACTAGATCCCATGGGTTCGACATGATCCAAGAAAAGGCTGTTCTAACTTATTGCTTCATCATAAGGAAGCGAGTGAATATTCCTTATCTTATTGTCTTAAACTTCAAGTAAATTGCACGATCAAATAGGGCGAGCTTAGCATACCCCCACTTGTTCACTAAATTACTTACAATGAGGGGAAGCAGGATATCTAAAAATGATACCCAATTTAAACCAAAGGATCCCTTCAAGTATGATAGCATGAAAGATGAACTGGGAAGACCCCGCAGACACCGCGCATAGTAACAGCCATATCCCGACTCACCTCTACCCTTTCCACAATAGCAAGCAAAGGCCTCAGAGCCCGTGTTGCATGGAGCACCACCTCAGACTCCATTTGAAGGCTAGGTGAGAGAGTCTATGACACAACTAGAAGGGCATGTACTATCAATGTAGGACCAACTACAAAGGCTTGTTGATTTTTTTATTCCTACTCCTCCACCTCCACTAGTCCCTCGGTCACCTATTATCATTTTCCCACAGGATCCGGCACCTTCAGGATATACCTGATCCTTCTAACCCTTAGTGTTCACATGTTTTTTGCATGATTTTCTCATTTTGTTTAACTTTTTAGGATAATTGTATATGGATGACTATACCTTCTAATCTCCTTATTACGATTTCTTTAGGTAAATATTTAAATTCCTTTATCTAACGCTCACTTACTATTTGCTATTGATTTGTTATGTACTTCTATCTCCCAGATTCAGGATTTGTTTACATCCTTCCTTCTTTTCCTTCACTTTCATGTCAGGGGAGTTTTTGTCTCTTTCTTTCTACTTCTATTCCCTCCTTTTACCTTGGTTTATTTCTGATTTTCTGATGTTAGATATCTTTTATTTTAACATTGAGGACAATGTTCTTCCTCAAGTGTGGGGTAGGGTAGATATAAGCTAGTTGGACACTTCAAATCTAAATAAAGAATAATAATAATATAAATCATAATTAGCTCACCATAATGCCTCCATAATTTTAACCAATTATTTTAGATTCAGTTCCCTCTTGCTATAGATGAATACTGAATAACGAATTTGGAAGTTGAGCGAACTTGAAATGAACAAATTAAGTAATGTGATTTGTAGTAAATACCCATAATAGAAGTAGATTTTGGCAAGATGGTTATTAAAGTAATTTAGGCCCTCTTTAGTTAATCCTAATGATTTTTTTAGATTCTTCCAATTTATTTGTTACTAATGGATATCTAATTGTCATTTATGAGAGACATATAGCTAAAAAAACAAAAAAAAAGAGAGTAAATGAAAATGAACAAATAAAAAAATATAAACATATATCTAGATTTTTATCTCTACTCCAATGGTTGAATTCACTTAGTAACCAGAAGTTTGCACCAAAAAGTGTGAACTTTTGCGTCAACCAATGATAAAATTAAGAGTATACAAGTGAGCACTCTAAGTCAATTTCCTTAATCTAAGTAACCGGGTAGCTTCATAACCAATGTCAGCATTCGTGTCAAAAGGATTCAAAGAGATAAGGAGGAGGAGAATGCTTAAAAAAATGGTACTGCTGAGATTATATATTATAAAGCTTAGACCTCTCTGAATGAACTTTGATGATTGAAGTTGGAGTAGATAGTTGGACTTGGTCTTGAAATTTTATTGTGGTTATTAATAAAGTTCATTTAATTGTTCTAAAATTGTTTGAGTCTAGAAATAAGGAGGGTGTTGCTATGAGTGCATTATTTATGAAATTCAATTTAAGTCCTGCTGAATTTCTGCTTCTGACCTTGGTTTCATTCTGAGTGTGGGGGAACTATGAATTTTGGTCGTTTGGTTGCTAATTGTGGAGAAGAAAAATCAATTAGTAGTTACTTTGGTTGATATTTTTAGGGATTTCTTAAGGACAAGCAATAGTATAAGTGTGGGGG